>CM060365.1:123988479-125188479 GCA_030545235.1 Helianthus tuberosus | reverse complement strand
AGGGACTATAACCATCGTGATTACGCTCACGTTATGAAGTTCAAACGAACTTCACATTGACCATAAACTGGTCAATGCAGAAAGTCAAACACAGTTTGACTTTAACGCTAAAACGAATGAAAAGAATGAAAGAAAACTTACAACGGGTCCAAGAATGGAAGTTTTGAATCCGAATATGTCACACCCCGACTTTCCACATATTACCGGTGGGCCCGGTGGGGAGTATCGTGACGTGGTTGGCAACATAATAGTCAAACAACACAATATTTAAATGCACAGCGGAAGCAAACGAAAGATATATTTCAATCGAATATAATATTGTAATATCAAGTATCACAACAGTCGAAAGTTTATCCACAGGTGGATTAAAAATAATATGGAAACAGTAGTTCAGCAGACTTTAGGCATCTTAAGCTTGCGAGACTCTTTATTGATGCTAGGAGTATCCAGCCTAGTTCGCGTAGTACCTGCACTTAACCTTTTTGGGAAAATACGTCAGTTTACACTGGTAAATACAATTAACCGACTCATTTTAAAAATGATTAAAAATTGATTTGGATGCACGTGGCACAAACATTTTATAACCTGGGATAATTATTTAAACATATAAACTTGTAAAAGGATTACATGTTCCTTATGCGTTCAGTAGCCCGGTTCGTGCCGGGTTAAAGATCAATAGACACACCACATTATTTATTTATGCACTGACGGGTGTACGCCTACACCCCGCGCTTAGGTCGTGGCCATTTCGTAAAATGATGCCAAGGATATCCGGGACATGGTCATTAACCCCCCAAAGGCGTTAAGCAAACAAAACATATTTAAACGGGTCATCTCGATAATACTTAACCACCAATCGATTAAGGTCGAATGCCCGACCAAGCGGTATTTTATATACCGTACCCCAAGCCCGTATAAGGGAAAATAAGTTAAAAGTATTTACCTTTGCAAGTATAATTCACAAACAGCAATTGCAAGTAGCTTTTACTGGTCCTCCTATTCTGGAACGAAGGTTTATAATAACCTATTAGAATCCTAACGGGTTTTTAATTAAGCCTAAACTTAGACCGGTTAGTTTTAAAGATACGGTTCGTACGCACGATTAAGCGAAGACCGGGATAGAATGTGATTTAGACCCGACAAGTTTGAAGACTTGCTTAATATGGGTATATTATACACATTCTGGATTTTGAGATAAAAACGATAAGGTTTGACCCGTTTCGGCTAGTTTATGCAAACTAGTTACATAAACCGTACCGAACGCGCAAGAAGCGTAACGGGTAACTGTAAGAGCCATATACAGGTTTCCTAAGTTAATATGCCTCAAATATGTTGTGACATCAGTAAGATATCTTTTATTATGCCCGAAACGAATTTAAACACAAACTATGCCCCGTAGGGGCATTTTGGTCATTTATAAGGTTATAAAAGAGTTCAAGTATTAACCTGAGTTATAGGTCTGATATAATCAGCAAAAATACTTAATTTACTAAGTTATAACAGTAGGGTATTGCATATATGTGAAATTTATCAATTATAACCAAACTATGTATCGTAGGGCATTTTGGTAATTTCACATAATCTGAAAAGCTCAAAACTGAAGTCTGAGTTAAACAACTTTTGCTTACTATTAAATTATTATAATTTACCTAAAATATCAGTAGGTATCAACCCTTGTATGTTTAAATTAGTTTTAGTACATAGTATGCGTTAAAAACGCTTAAAAAGGCGATTAGAAGCCGTTTCCGGGTTCTATATAGGAAGCTGATATTTTTATTATCCCAGAAGGTTTAAAATAATTTATTTATCATATGAAATCAGTAGCAAAAGGTTTGGGGTCAAACAGATATGTAAAACTCATTTTATAGCCCAAAAGGGCAAAACCGACAATTACCGAATTAAGCTTATGACTCTAAGTTATGCTCAGCCTAAAATTAATTAAAAATCTTCAAAAATCCCAAAATAAAATATTATATCAGTGGGTAAATAGTTTGATATCAAAAAGTGGGTTTAAATAGGCTATATGCTAATTATGCCGTTTAATCGCTAAAAAGCTTTCTAATTACGCTAATGAGCATAACTCTCAATCTACACCTCAAACTGATGTCAAGTTTTGGGTGCAAGTTTATAAATCAGTAATTAAGGTTTCTACTCTTTTACATCTTTAAAAATCACGTTTTATGGTGAAAAGGGCATAATAGTCAACATATGAGCAATTAACGGAATCATGCATATTAATCGGATAACTAATGAACCATGGTGTATAATCACAGAGGGTTATACTAGCATGTAACCTAGTCCAAACGGGTCAGAACTGAAAGTCAAAGCAAAAGTCAAATTATGCGACTTTCGGTTCCGAACCGGGTCTCTACTGAAAATTTGTCGGGTTGAACATGTTTAGACATGTTCTTACATTAATTACCAAGTTATATTAATGATCAAACAGGTTGTATGGGTTCTACATTGCTAATTATGCATAAATTGGAAATTAAGCATTCTGTTGACTTTTTAATAACAAGTTTGACCCGACATTTGACCTAGTTAGAGTGGGAATCAGATGGTGCCCTTTTAAGGGTTTATTGCCCACATAATTACCAACTTATAACTACTTTCAATTCGACTAATCACTGGACCATCAATGATTAATCGCTAAGTCAAACGGTAATTACGACGATTTGACTTTTAAGCTAAAACTAAGCAAAAACTTAACTAAGAAAGGTTAAGCATACTTACTGAAGTCCTATGCACGATTAGGAAAGACTTGGGTCTGCTCTTAAGCTCCAGGAAGCTTCAGAAATGCAGAAGTGAGGTGTGATCAATGGTTGCAACATGAAGCCTTTATATAGTGTTCAAAATCTCATAGATCATTGACACACAAGCCTAGCAATGGCCATGGATCATACACAGATGTCCCTAAGGGCGTAAGGGTTATTTAGGGGTCGCCCATGGAGTAAAATATCTGATTAAAGTCGGTTATTGCGTGAAATCAGGCTGCTGTCCAACTTTTCTATAACTGGGGATCGGATGCGGCCCGCGTAAGGTATTGTTAGGGCTTACGCGGCCCGCCTGAGCCTCGTATTCAGATTTCACATTTTCAAGTTGTTGCATCTTTGTCTCTTGGCCTTTCGAAGGGTCAACCAAACTTATTTCTTGCATTTTGAGCCCTCCAAATTTACCTATAAGGGCTTTAAGACTTATACCCACTTTGTTAAGTCCTTGGTCACTTCATGTTTACCCAAAAAGTCATAATTTTCAACGTTGACGCTTTAACCCCTTGTATACGAATTTGATCATAACTTTCTCATACGATAACGAAACTTTATGAAATTTATATCGTCCATTCTAGTGAGCATAATTAACCGTTACAAAGCTTCGGGTTTGCTAAAAGGTCACTCAGAGGTATACTTTAAACATGTTGACACATTTAACCCCGGTAGTTTGTAATCTCTCACTTTCTTTCATATTTAGCTTCGTATGATCCATGATTTATTCGTTTGAAGATATGAGCATCATGTAGGGTTATTGTAAAGTATATTTATCCCTTGTTGACAAATTGACCCCTTATATTCACATACTTTCCAGGTTTGTCAACTTTAGTCCTTCTAGAACATTCGTTCACACGTTCAAACCTATGACACGTGTCAATACATTATATGACGTGAATTTTCGAGGTGTTACAGAATATTCTCAGGTATGAAGTGTTGAACACATCAACTTAGAGAACAAATTCAGATTTCAAAGGTGTGGGTTTTTGGGGTTGAGATCATGGGGTATTTATAGATTCCCTTGAACCGTTAGGATCGTTTATCGTAAACTGAGCTTTGATCTGGACCTTACATGTGTGCCCATGGTTTTCTAAAACCATGGGAGCCCCTAATATGGACTATGTTCATTGAATACCAGCATATGGTTTTGCAAAACCATGGGTTAAAACCACCAATACTTCAAAATGGACTAGGTTCATTGAAACTGCCAGAAATTTCAAAAAAAGGTCCCTGCACTTGTAAAACTTGATTTTTGGCACTTTTAAGCCCCGTTAACCCCATTTCAAGGCTCTAAAATAAAGTTAAAGTATAGGGAACTTAAAATATGCTCAAAAACATATCGGATGTCGGTTCGTTTGGTCGTACGGTTGTGTTATTCGCTTAATTACGACGGAAGTCGTAACGAACGCAAAAACGATCCAAATTAAGCGACGAATGGAATTTTTCTTATGCCAAACACTAAAATAAAATATTTTAGTGCTTACATAAATTTTTGGAGGTCCGGGTATATTCAGAACGTAAGATATGCGCGAAAATGCAAACTTATGCACTTTTTGACGCTTTTAGTCCCTGAATGAGCATAAAGTTTATTTTAGCACACCGAACCCCTCAAAGCCTATTTCTAAGCTATGTAAAGGATATTTAGGGTATTTTTAACTTATGGTCATGTTCCGGAATGTTCGTTACTATACAAATCGGCATAGTTTCGCAGTTTGACACATAGAGTCCCTGCGATCGAACAAAGTGGATTTCGACACACCAAACCATTCAAAACTTATTTCTAAGTTATGTGGAGGTTATTTATGGTATTTTAAGCCTATGTCACTATTCCAGAGTGTTTGTCGTGTTATACTGACTGCGTTTACGCACCAGTTTGCGTATAACCTTCCAGAACGCGATTTAAAGCTTGCAATCGGAATCGAATCGAATTGAAAAATCAACAAACACAAATACACACATAGAAACACCAAAACACATATAATAACACCAAAGAAAATTGTTTTATTAATAATCATCATTGTTTTACATCGTACATCGATTACAGAACACAGTTGTCACAGTCTCCCCTACTTCAGGAAATTTCGTCCCGAAATTTTAACTAGAGGAAGCTTGTGAGAACAAATGCGGATATTTCATCTTCATCTGTTCCTCACACTCCCAAGTAAACTCTGGGCCACGTTTGGATTCCCAGCGAATCTTGACCAAATGAATTCGTTTGTTCTTCAACTGTTTGAAAGTACGTTCCACTATCTCCACAGGTTTCTCGACAAACTGCATTGTTTCATCGATTCGAATCTCATCGAGAGGAATGTGTAGATCAGCGTCAGCTAAACATTTTCGCAGATTGGACACGTGAAAAGTCGGGTGAATATTTCCAAGCTCTGGAGGTAGCTCTAGTCGATAGGCAACCTTTCCAATTCTTTCCACAATCTTAAATGGTCCCACATATCGAGGTGCAAGTTTTCCTTTCTTTCCAAATCTCACGACTCCTTTCCAAGGTGAAACCTTGAGTAGGACACGATCTCCGACTTGAAATTCTAAGGGCTTGTGTCCCAGATCCGCATAACTCTTTTGACGGTTTCGAGTTGTCACAAGATTATCGCGGATTGTCTTGATTTTGTCTGTTGTTTCCAGAACGAGCTCAGGTCCAGTAAGCTGAGCTTCACCGGTTTCGTTCCAACAGACAGGTGAACGACATTTTCGACCGTAGAGAGCTTCGAATGGTGCCATTTTAATGCTAGTGTGATAACTATTGTTGTAAGAGAACTCGATCAGTGGCAGATGAGAATCCCAATTACCAGCAAAGTCTATCACGCATGCTCTAAGCATATCCTCCAAAGTTTTAATCGTTCTCTCAGATTGGCCATCTGTTTGGGGATGATAAGCAGTGCTTAGATTCAGTTGGGTTCCCAAAGCAGATTGCATGGCCTTCCAGAAATGAGATGAAAATCGAGCATCACGATCAGAGATGATATCCAATGGCACACCATGTCGTGTCACAATCTCATCAATATAAATCTTTGAAAGTTTATCAGCAGATAGATCTTCGCGAATCGGAATGAAATGAGCTGATTTCGTTAATCGATCGATAACAACCCAAATAGCATCATGACCCTTAGATGTACGCGGTAATTTAATGATGAGATCCATCGCAATGTTCTCCCCCTACCAAACTGGTATCTCTGGTTGTACAAGCAAGCCAGAAGGTCGTTGATATTCGGCCTTGACTTTGAGACAAGTTAGGCATTTCGATACATACAAGGCAACATCCTTCTTCACACCAGGCCACCAGCACTGAGTACGAAGATCCTTGTACATTTTATCAGCACCAGGATGGATAGAATATCGAGACTTATGAGATTCGTCCATTACCAAGGTACGAAGATCGTCTTGTTTCGGAATCCACAATCGATCCTTAAAATAGAGCAAACTATCGTCTTTCGCTTCGAGCTTAAGCTCAAGTTGACGTGGTAATTCTATACCCATCAAATTTTGTGAAACACAAAATTGCTGAGCTTGAAGAACATGAGATTGAAGATCAGATAGAGTTCGAACAGAATGAAGCTTGACTCGTTCTTTTCGACTAAGCGCATCAGCTACGACATTCGCCTTACCAGGATGGTAGCGAATCTCGCAATCATAGTCGTTCAAGAGTTCAACCCAACGTCGTTGCCTCATATTCAGCTCTTTCTGATTAAGAATATGCTGGAGACTTTTGTGGTCTGTGAAAACCATACACTTCGTTCCATAGAGGTAGTGTCTCCAGATTTTAAGCGCGAAAACCACAGCTCCTAACTCAAGATCATGAGTCGTATAGTTCTTCTCGTGAACTTTCAATTGTCTAGATGCATATGCTATAACTTTACCTCGTTGCATAAGGACGCAACCAAGACCTAAGTTGGACGCATCGCAATAGACAACGAAATCATCGCTTCCCTCGGGCAGAGATAGAACAGGAGCATTACATAACTTCTGCTTCAGCGTTTGGAACGCTTCTTCTTGCTTGGGTCCCCACTCGAAAGGCTTATTCTTCTGAGTCAAAGCAGTGAGTGGAACCGCAATCTTTGAGAAATTTGAAATGAATCGACGATAATAACCAGCAAGACCAAGAAAATATCGAATCTCTGTAGGCGTCGTCGGTGTATTCCAATCCTTAATAGCAGCAATCTTGGATGGATCCACATGAATACCCTGCTCATTGACTATATGACCCAAGAATTGAACTTCTTTAAGCCAGAATTCACACTTGGAGAATTTAGCAAAAAGTTGTTCCTCCTTTAGGAGTTCCAATGTTAAGCGAAGGTGTTGCTCGTGCTCGGCTCGAGATTTTGAATAAATGAGAATATCGTCGATGAACACAATAATGAACTTGTCCAATTAAGGTTTGCAGACCCTATTCATTAAGTCCATAAAGATAGCTGGAGCATTCGTCAAACCAAAAGGCATGACAGTGAACTCGTAATGCCCATATCTTGTGCGGAAAGCAGTTTTGGGAATATCTTCTTCGAGAACACGAAGTTGATGATACCCAGAACGCAGATCAATCTTGGAAAAACATGAACCACCCTGCAGCTGGTTGAAGAGATCATCAATTCGAGGTAGGGGATATCGATTCTTGATGGTGAGCTTATTAAGCTCACGATAATCGATACACATTCGAAAGGATCCGTCTTTCTTTTTCACGAAGAGGAGAGGAGCTCCCCAAGGTGAAAAGCTCGGTCGGATGAATCCTTTATCAGATAACTCTTGAAGCTGTTTCGATAACTCTTGCATCTCCAACGGTGCAAGACGATAAGGTGCTTTTGCAATCGGGTTGGCAATGGGTACAAGGTCAATATGAAACTCGACTTGACGAACTAGAGGCAAACCAGGCAGTTCATCAGGAAACACCTCCGGATAATCCTGAACAATCGGAATATCCTGAATACTCTTGCTCTTGCTTTTCTCCTCGGTGACATGTGCTAGAAAAGCAACATATCCTTTTCGTAAATACCTTTGGGCTTCCATACACGACATAAGCTTCAAACCACCAGAAGGTTTCTCACCACGAATTTCCAAAACATCGCCGGAAGACAAAGGAATGCGAACAATCTTATCGAAACAAACCACCTCAGCGTGGTGTTTGGTTAACCAATCCATTCTAATGATAATATCAAAACCCCCAAGTTGCATCGGTGTGAGGTCAATAGGAAAAAGATGGTTATCAAGGTTCAACTGACAATCACGAATAATAGAATCGAGAACAAGAGATTTACTAGTAGCAACCTCGACAGATAAGGGTTTCCTCAGTTTAGTTCTAGGTATCGCAAGCAAAGGCTCAAATGACAATGAAACAAAACTTCTATCGGCACCAGAATAAAAAAGAATAGATGCAGGTCGATTGTTAACAAGAAACGTATCGTTAACCACTTCGTTGTCGACCCTCGCTTCATTTGCATTCAGATTATACGCTTGCCCATGAGCGGGATTCACATTGACGTAGACATTCGGATAAACAAAAAGAGGTATTGAAAACATCGACAAAACACAAGGAAGGCGATCATTTGTGTAACAACTGTGCTTGTAATCACTATGAACAGTTCTATTATCAATAAAACAATGTTATTTGATCACAATGTTTGTTTTGTTATGTTTTACATTTTTCATGTTTTGACTTTTATGTAATTTCAAACTCTACATCACTTTCTGGAGAGTTATACGCAAACTAGTGCGTAAACGTACTCAGTTTAATGCGATAAATACTCTGGAACATCAACATATACTCAACATACCTTAAATAACCTTTACATAACTTAGAAATAAGTTTTGAGGGGTTCGGTGTGCTAAAATAAACTTTTGGGTCATTCAGGGACTAAAAGTGTCAAAAAGTGCACAAGTTTGCATTTTCGCGCATAACTTACGTTCTGAATACATCCGGACATCAAAAAATTTATGTGAGCATGACTATATTATATTTTAGTGTTCGCCTTAAGAAAAATCCATTCGTCGTGTCATTTGGATCGTTTTTCGCGCTTATGCGCATTTCGTCGTAATTAACCGAACATCGCGACCGTACGGCCAAACGAACCGACATCCGGGAATATTTTTGAACACATTTTAAGTTCCCTATACTTTAACTTCATTTTAGAGCTTTGAAATGGGGTTAACGGGCCTTAAACGTGTCGAAAATGACCTTATTGCATAACAGGGACTAAAACTGTAATTCTGCCAAACTTAGGCCTAGCGGTGCGCTACACTTTTAGTGTAGCGGTGCGCTAGGGGTCTGCAGAACAAGATCAGACTTAACAGTCAGCAGTTTCCAGCTGTTGCAACTTCACCCACACATTTGCACATGCATATTCAGCTGATAAGGATCAATTGTAGGCTACCATAAGCTTCCAACACATGTACGGCTTGGATCATGGCACGTTTTCCATGAAACGATCCTAACGGTGGACCGAAAACTATAAATACCCCACCCCCATATGCTTTAAAATCACTAGAAATTTGATTTGAGAAACTCTAAGTTGAAACATTTGTTTCATACCTGAGATTTTTGAATCGAGTTTAGCATTCGGGGACCCTTCGTAAGTATTCTTTCGTTCTTTTCCTTATTTTACTGCTTTTCGAGTCGGAAAGTCAAACTTTGTTTGACTTTCAGCGTTGACCAGTAATGGTCAATGCGAAGTTCGTTTGAACTTCGCAACGTGATTGTAATCACGATGGTCATAGTCCCTTGGGACTATGCCTACTGATTACCACGTTGTCTAGGGTCGTAGGGTAAGCGATCTGATCAATCGCTTATACCTTCGAACCCGACCCAGTTTGGTCGATCATTAGGATCTGACCAAATACATTAGGTGACCATAGTAGGTAGGGAATAACCTTCCGAGGTTATACCCTATGGTCACATCGTTTAAGTAGTTGTATGATAGGTAGTTTATATGCCTTAGGTAAATTACCAGAATACCCTTTTCATGCATAATTGGTAATTTAGCATATGTAACCTAAACTTTTGCCACATAACTGATTATGTAACATGTTTAGGCATATAACACTTGTCATAGGACTAGTTAGGCGGTCCAAACGCGTTTTACGCGCACGATGCGTTAAAGTAGCATAAGCTACCTAAACGGATCGTAATGGGTCGATAAGACTTAGGTCAAGTTTCATTTAGTATGTAGGCTTTGTTAAACCATATCACATGAGTTCCTACACTCATTTGGTTTACAAACCCTAATGCTACCCAGTCTTCCGATTTAGGTCCGGTTTATTAACATAGTTACCTATATTAGGTGCCGTTTGATTCCGTGATCTATAGCATTACTCGGTGGTTATCTTTAGACAACTGAGCAATCTCAAGTGAGTACATAGACCCCTCTTTTACTGTTTTCCAAACTGTTTTGGGGTGGAACACATGTGCCTACTTGTTACTTTAATGCTTTCCGTTTTCACATCATATACATGCTATGTTCGTTAGTACATTATAGTACATGATTTCAATACATTTTATGCTAGGTGTGCCCATTGTGTGCATTACTTAGTACATCGTTTTACATGACATTTCATGCTAGGTGTGCCCATTGTGTGCATTACTTAGTACATTGTTTTACATTACATTTCATGCTAGGTGTGCCCATTGTGTGCATTACTTAGTACATTGTTTTACATTACATTTTATGCTAGGTGTGCCCATTCTGTGCATTACTTAGTACATCGTTTTACATGACATTTCATGCTAGGTGTGCCCATTGTGGGCATTACTTAGTACATTGTTTTACATTACATTTCATGCTAGGTGTGCCCATTGTGTGCATTACTTAGTACATTGTTTTACATTACATTTCATGCTAGGTGTGCCCATTGTGTGCATTACTTGGTACATTGTTTTACATTACATTTCATGCTAGGTGTGCCCATTGTGTGCATTACTTAGTACATCGTTTTACATTACATTTTCACGCTATGTATGTTCATTTAATTACATACTTAGTGCATCACATGCTTCCATTTTTGGTATAACATTTGGTTTGTTTAACATGGGACAATACATTCATTAACATTGATCATGCCATTCGTTAGTAGGTAGTGGTACCATAGGAATTGACAACTCCCATTCCGGACATCCCAGGGAAAGGGGACAGAAAGGAATGACCGAATTCGATATACATAATTTAGATAAATCTTTAATTTGTTTAAGGGCTTATCGCCACAGTCTCAAGGCTTGGATGTATGCATATTAACAATACCGCATAAATGTTTGTATCAGTATAGCATGCATTTGTTACACACAATATGACTTTGATTTAAACTGTATTTTACTTCAATACCTTGTTGTTGTGCATTTTACATATGGTTTAGTTGATACATTTCACTTACCATACATGACATTTTGATTTCACATTACATGATCTACATTGAACATAAACATTTTGACATTGATATACACATTTGGTGGTTTACATTGGACATAGACATTTTGACATGGTTTACACAATAACACTTGACAATTGGTTTGTACATGAACATTTTACATCTTGATGGTTTAGTTTGATTAAATGATTAAGTAACGATACGTGTGTAATATGATACAAACATGGTGGATACGCCGCTGGTACTTCCTATATATAAGTGTTTGTATAATATTACATAGCGTAACGTTATTTGAATCATTTCAGTTTGATACATATAACATTTTATACAAATAACATACTTTTCATAAGACATTGTTTTACAATCAACTTATCTTATACAAACTCATTTTACATGGTTATTCATTTAACCTTACATTTACTTATACATATCAACTGATCTTATCGTTTTTCAAATGATTTACAAGACAAAGCAAATTACAAGGTTCATGACTAAACATTTTCTCAAATACAAGTCATGAATCTTATTTTCACAAACCTATGTATCTCACAGGCATTTTTATGCTGACGTACCTATTTTCACATGTGTTTTCAGGTGCTTTTCCATAGGATGTTGATCATGATACTAGGGCGGACCTGTGCCTTAGAGACTTTAAAAGAAGATAGACTATGTTTAATTATGTTCTGAACTCTTTAAATTTCCTGTTTGAAACAATGTAACACCCTTGTTTAATAAATAAATAAAACTTTGTATGCCATGGTTATGAAACAATTAATTCTGTCGCAATTCACTCCCCGGCGTTTCCGCCGCGGTCCGTTGTTATACGCGGTCGGGGTGTGACAGAAGAGTTGGTATCAGAGCCAATGGTTATAGGGAATTAGGTTATTAGTAATGCTTTGACCTAGACTATAACTTTTCTAGGACCCTAACACAAATTATTTGTGTTTAGATCTTAAAACATACACATCACCTATCCTTAGGTGATTATCAGAACAAAAGCCAAAAAAAATTTTCCGAAACGATTTTTGAAAATCAATCATCTGTTTTTGAATAATTTATTACAAGGTTTTGAACCCTCAATTGTAAGGTTTTGAACCCTCTGTTATATGGTTTTGAACCCTTTTCAGTTTGGTTTTTGGCCTTGTGCCTTCAAATTTTCAAAATCCCGTCAAACGTTTTGGGTTTTAAATAATGTGAACATGTGCAAACTGGAAGGGTGAATGCCTGTATTCTGGGTTTTCTGTCTAGGCAAGCACTTCGTATACATCTCATCAGACGCGAGACCAGTTGTGCTTACCTGGGAATTCCTGGGATGAGTGTTCACTTATAGGCGAGCATGTCTTCATTATACATTATTTTTAATCCATTTACTTTGATTAGTCACTGTGTGTCGTTGGTTTGCTTTGTGATACGGACGAATGACCACCATCTTTGCTTTTGTTGATTTTGTTTCATCTCATTCTTTTCATCCAATCATCTCACTCGTTTCCTTTCATGTTTTCCTCTTTTAGAATGCCTCCTCGACGCGACAATCTGATAGCAAATGCCGAGCTGGCGGAAATTATTGCGCAGCAGATGGCTGCTCAATTTCCAAATCTCTTTGCTCAATGGAACCAAGCCAACAACAACAACAATGTTCCATGCAAATACAAGGATTTTAATCAGGCTAAACCACTCAAGTTTAGTGGTTCTGAAGGAGCGACTGGGCTTCTTCAGTGGTTCGAGAGCAGTGAGAATACTTTCCGCCACGTGCAATGTCCGGATAATCGCAAGGTCGAGTTTGCTTCGAGCGTATTTCAGAAGAGGGCTTTGACATGGTGGAACGGGATTATGAGAGACAGGGGTGCAGAAGTTGCTCTTGCACAGACATGGGCTGAACTTAGAGCCCTTATGATGAGGGAATTCTGTCCTCGTCATGAGCAGAGAGCTTTGGAGAAGGAATTTGATGATTTGAAGCAAGATAGTGGTGAGCACAGGGCTTATACTGATCGGTTTGAAGAGTTGAGTCTGCTTTGCCCGACTATGGTTACCCCACTCGACAAGGCTATCGAGAGATACATCGACGGCCTACCTGACTCGGTACAAGACATTCTTACTGGTAGTAACCCTGCCACACTCCGTCAGGCAATCGAGTTATCAGCGACGCTGACTGAGTCGCAGATCAGGAAGAACAAGTTACACAGGAAGGGTGATAAGGGCAAGAAACAGTCGGCTGACAAGGGGGATAGCAAGAAAGGTCAAAACTTGAATGGGAAGAACTCTGGTTCTTCGAAGAGGTCAAGGAAGCGTAAGCCTTCCCAAAATTTTGCTATCACTGCCCAAGCTAACCAGGCAGCTCCCAACCAACCAGCACAGCTTCCAGCAAAGAAACCCTATACAGGGAATGCACCTTTGTGCAATAGATGCAACAGTCACCATCAGCCGCAACATCAGTTCCGTTTCTGTACTAGCTGTGGGAAGTCAGGTCATCTTGCCGAGGTTTGTCGGTTTGCTCAGAATCGCGCAGTTCAAAACCCGGCTCAACAAGTTGCACAGCCTCCTGCTCAGCAACAGGGTCAAGCTGCACGACCACAATACCCACCAGGTGCTTGTTACAATTGTGGGGATCTGACCCACTATAGGAATCGATGCCCAAGACTGGCAAACCAGAACCAGAACCAGAATCAGGCTCCGGCTCGAGGCCGAGTCTTTAACATGAATGCCCAAGAGGCGCAGGCGGATGGAAATGTGGTGAACGGTACGTTCTTTATTAATAATCAGCCTGCATCTGTTCTTTTCGATTCTGGTGCCGATAAGAGTTTTGTGTCTTTGTCTTTTGAGCCGATGCTTCGCGTGTCTAGAACAAAACTAAGTAAATCATTGACAGTAGAGGTTGCTAGTGGTGAACCCATTATTCTTGATTCTGTTCTTCGCAACTGCCAGTTGAACCTTAACGACCATCTTTTTCCTATTGACCTCGCGCCTATGCAACTTGGAAGCTTCGACGTTATTGTGGGAATGGATTGGTTATCCAAGCATCACGCAGAGATAGTTTGTTCTAAGAAGATTGTTCGTGTGCCGCTTTCGACAGGCGAGATCCTGCAGGTTCAAGGTGAGAAGCCTACCGTTGGTCTCAAACTCATGTCTTGTTTTAAAGCTCGGAAGTATCTGCAGAAGAACTATGTGGCTTTCTTAGCACATGTTACAGAAGATAAAGGCAAGGGTAAGTCTATTTCAGATATTCCTGTCGTTCGGGATTATTCTGAAGTGTTCCCTGAAGATTTACCTGGTCTACCTCCAGCATGCCAAGTCGAGTTCCGCATTGATCTCGTACCTGGTGCAAATCCCATTGCCAGCGCTCCATATCGTCTTGCACCATCTGAGATGCAAGAGTTGTCTAAACAGCTTCAGGAACTCTCTGACAAAGGTTTTATCCGTCCCAGTTTTTCACCTTGGGGTGCTCCCATTCTTTTTGTTAAGAAAAAGGATGGATCTTTTAGGATGTGTATCGATTATCGTGAGCTTAACAAGCTTACCATCAAGAATCGATATCCCCTACCTCGCATAGACGACCTCTTTGATCAGTTACAGGGCGCTTCTTATTTTTCGAAGATTGATCTGCGATCTGGATATCATCAACTTCGCGTGCAAGAAGAAGATATTCCTAAGACAGCGTTCCGTACTCGATGTGGACATTATGAGTTCACAGTCATGCCATTCGGTGTGACTAATGCTCCTGCTGTTTTCATGGACTTAATGAATAGGGTCTGTAAACCTTATTTGGATCAGTTCGTCATTGTTTTTATTGACGACATCTTGATTTACTCTAAGACGCGAGCTGATCACGAGCAACATCTTCGTCTTACCCTAGAACTCCTAAAGAAAGAGCAACTTTTCGCCAAATTCTCCAAGTGCGAATTTTGGCTTAAAGAAGTTCAATTTTTGGGGCATGTTATTAACGAACGGGGTATTCATGTAGATCCCTCCAAAATCAGTGCGATTAAGGATTGGGATACACCTTCTACTCCTACTGAAGTTCGTTCTTTTCTTGGTCTAGCGGGTTATTATCGCCGCTTCATAGAAAACTTCTCAAAGATTGCAGTTCCTCTAACTGCTCTAACTCAGAAGAAAATGCCCTTTTATTGGGGATACAAACAAGAGGAAGCTTTTCAACATTTGAAGCAGAAGCTTTGCGATGCACCTGTTCTATCATTGCCTGAGGGTGATGATGATTTTGTTGTGTATTGTGATGCGTCAAAATTGGGTCTTGGCTGTGTTCTTATGCAAAGGAACAAAGTCATAGCCTATGCATCGAGGCAGTTGAAGATACATGAGAAGAACTACACCACTCATGATCTTGAGTTGGGTGCAGTTGTCTTTGCTCTCAAGATCTGGAGACACTATTTGTATGGTACAAAATGTGTGGTTTTCACTGACCACAAAAGTCTTCAGCATATCTTCAACCAGAAAGAACTCAACATGAGACAGCGACGTTGGGTTGAGCTTTTAAACGACTATGACTGCGAAATTCGCTACCATCCTGGTAAGGCGAATGTCGTAGCTGATGCATTGAGTCGTAAGGAACGTACTAAGCTTCATTGTGTACGTGTTCAATCTGTTATTCAAGCTCGATCCGATATTCAAGCACGCATTTCTCAGGCTCAACAATCTTGTGTTTCACAGGGATTGATGAATAAGGAATTTCCTTATCACATAACACCTGCTCTGGAACTGAAGGACAATGGATCATATTACTTCATGGACCGTTTGTGGGTCCCAAGCCAGGATGATCTTCGTACCTTGCTTATGGATGAAGCCCATAAGTCTCGCTATTCTATTCATCCGGGCTCAGATAAAATGTATAAGGATCTTCGTATTCACTATTGGTGGCCTGGTATGAAGAAAGACATTGCCTTATATGTATCCAAATGCCTTACTTGTCTTAAGGTTAAGGCTGAACATCAGCGTCCATCTGGGTTATTGGAGCAACCAGAGATACCAGTTTGGAAATGGGAAAACATTACTATGGATCTTGTTACCAAACTTCCACGCACAAAGAAAGGTCATGATGCCATCTGGGTAGTCGTTGATCGTCTTACAAAGTCAGCACATTTCTTGCCAATCCGTGAGGATTTTCCTGCTGACAGACTTGCTCAAATCTATGTGGATGAAATTGTGGCTAGACATGGTGTTCCTTTGAACATCATTTCTGACAGAGATGCTCGTTTCACTTCTCATTTTTGGAGAACCATGCAATCTGCTATGGGGACCCAACTTAATCTGAGCACAGCTTATCATCCGCAAACGGATGGTCAATCTGAGAGAACAATCCAGACCCTGGAGGATATGCTAAGAGCTTGTGTGATCGATTTTGGTGGTAGCTGGGATTCACATCTTAAATTGATTGAATTCTCCTACAACAACAGTTATCACACTAGCATCAAAATGGCTCCTTTCGAGGCTCTCTATGGTCGAAAATGTCGTTCACCAGTCTGCTGGAATGAGATTGGCGAGGCTCAAATTACTGGACCTGCCCTCATTTTAGAGACAACTGACAAGGTCAAGAAAGTTCGTGATAACCTTCAGGCAGCTAGAAGCCGTCAGAAGATTTACGCGGACCCAAAACGCAAACCCTTGGAATTTCAAGTCGGTGATCGGGTATTACTTAAGGTCTCACCTTGGAAAGGTGTGATCAGATTTGGAAAGAAAGGAAAACTTGCACCTAGATACGTTGGACCATTCAAGATCGTCGAAAGAATCGGAAAGGTAGCCTACAGACTTGAGTTACCTCCTGAACTTGGAAATGTTCATCCAACTTTTCACGTGTCCAATCTCAAGAAGTGTTCAGCTGATGAAAACTTCTCCATACCGCTTGACGAAATTCGTGTTGGCAAAACACTGAAATTTGTTGAGAAACCAGTGGAAATCATGGAACGTGAAGTCAAGTGGCTTAAACGCAAGCGCATTCCTTTGGTCAAAGTTCGCTGGGAAGCTAAACGTGGACCTGAGTTTACTTGGGAACGCGAAGATCAAATGAAGGCGAAATATCCACATCTTTTTCCTCGAGTTTCCTCTAAATAAATTTCGGGACGAAATTTCCACAAGTAGGGGAGACTGTAACAACTGTGCTTGTAATCACTATGAACAGTTCTATTATCAATAAAACAATGTTATTTGATCACAATGTTTGTTTTGTTATGTTTTACATTTTTCATGTTTTGACTTTTATGTAATTTCAAACTCTACATCACTTTCTGGAGAGTTATACGCAAACTAGTGCGTAAACGTACTCAGTTTAATGCGAGAAATACTCTGGAACATCAACATATACTCAACATACCTTAAATAACCTTTACATAACTTAGAAATAAGTTTTGAGGGGTTCGGTGTGCTAAAATAAACTTTTGGGTCATTCAGGGACTAAAAGTGTCAAAAAGTGCACAAGTTTGCATTTTCGCGCATAACTTACGTTCTGAATACATCCGGACATCCAAAAATTTATGTGAGCATGACTATATTATATTTTAGTGTTCGCCTTAAGAAAAATCCATTCGTCGTGTCATTTGGATCGTTTTTCGCGCTTATGCGCATTTCGTCGTAATTAACCGAACATCGCGACCGTACGGCCAAACGAACCGACATCCGGGAATATTTTTGAACACATTTTAAGTTCCCTATACTTTAACTTCATTTTAGAGCTTTGAAATGGGGTTAACGGGCCTTAAACGTGTCGAAAATGACCTTATTGCATAACAGGGACTAAAACTGTAATTCTGCCAAACTTAGGCCTAGCGGTGCGCTACACTTTTAGTGTAGCGGTGCGCTAGGGGTCTGCAGAACAAGATCAGACTTAACAGTCAGCAGTTTCCAGCTGTTGCAACTTCACCCACACATTTGCACATGCATATTCAGCTGATAAGGATCAATTGTAGGCTACCATAAGCTTCCAACACATGTACGGCTTGGATCATGGCACGTTTTCCATGAAACGATCCTAACGGTGGACCGAAAACTATAAATACCCCACCCCCATATGCTTTAAAATCACTAGAAATTTGATTTGAGAAACTCTAAGTTGAAACATTTGTTTCATACCTGAGATTTTTGAATCGAGTTTAGCATTCGGGGACCCTTCGTAAGTATTCTTTCGTTCTTTTCCTTATTTTACTGCTTTTCGAGTCGGAAAGTCAAACTTTGTTTGACTTTTAGCGTTGACCAGTAATGGTCAATGCGAAGTTCGTTTGAACTTCGCAACGTGATTGTAATCACGATGGTCATAGTCCCTTGGGACTATGCCTACTGATTACCACGTTGTCTAGGGTCGTAGGGTAAGCGATCTGATCAATCGCTTATACCTTCGAACCCGACCCAGTTTGGTCGATCATTAGGATCTGACCAAATACATTAGGTGACCATAGTAGGTAGGGAATAACCTTCCGAGGTTATACCCTATGGTCACATCGTTTAAGTAGTTGTATGATAGGTAGTTTATATGCCTTAGGTAAATTACCAGAATACCCTTTTCATGCATAATTGGTAATTTAGCATATGTAACCTAAACTTTTGCCACATAACTGATTATGTAACATGTTTAGGCATATAACACTTGTCATAGGACTAGTTAGGCGGTCCAAACGCGTTTTACGCGCACGATGCGTTAAAGTAGCATAAGCTACCTAAACGGATCGTAATGGGTCGATAAGACTTAGGTCAAGTTTCATTTAGTATGTAGGCTTTGTTAAACCATATCACATGAGTTCCTACACTCATTTGGTTTACAAACCCTAATGCTACCCAGTCTTCCGATTTAGGTCCGGTTTATTAACATAGTTACCTATATTAGGTGCCGTTTGATTCCGTGATCTATAGCATTACTCGGTGGTTATCTTTAGACAACTGAGCAATCTCAAGTGAGTACATAGACCCCTCTTTTACTGTTTTCCAAACTGTTTTGGGGTGGAACACATGTGCCTACTTGTTACTTTAATGCTTTCCGTTTTCACATCATATACATGCTATGTTCGTTAGTACATTATAGTACATGATTTCAATACATTTTATGCTAGGTGTGCCCATTGTGTGCATTACTTAGTACATCGTTTTACATGACATTTCATGCTAGGTGTGCCCATTGTGTGCATTACTTAGTACATTGTTTTACATTACATTTCATGCTAGGTGTGCCCATTGTGTGCATTACTTAGTACATTGTTTTACATCACATTTTATGCTAGGTGTGCCCATTGTGTGCATTACTTAGTACATCGTTTTACATGACATTTCATGCTAGGTGTGCCCATTGTGTGCATTACTTAGTACATTGTTTTACATTACATTTCATGCTAGGTGTGCCCATTGTGTGCATTACTTGGTACATTGTTTTACATTACATTTCATGCTAGGTGTGCCCATTGTGTGCATTACTTAGTACATCGTTTTACATTACATTTTCACGCTATATATGTTCATTTAATTACATACTTAGTGCATCACATGCTTCCATTTTTGGTATAACATTTGGTTTGTTTAACATGGGACAATACATTCATTAACATTGATCATGCCATTCGTTAGTAGGTAGTGGTACCATAGGAATTGACAACTCCCATTCCGGACATCCCAGGGAAAGGGGACAGAAAGGAATGACCGAATTCGATATACATAATTTAGATAAATCTTTAATTTGTTTAAGGGCTTATCGCCACAGTCTCAAGGCTTGGATGTATGCATATTAACAATACCGCATAAATGTTTGTATCAGTATAGCATGCATTTGTTACACACAATATGACTTTGATTTAAACTGTATTTTACTTCAATACCTTGTTGTTGTGCATTTTACATATGGTTTAGTTGATACATTTCACTTACCATACATGACATTTTGATTTCACATTACATGATCTACATTGAACATAAACATTTTGACATTGATATACACATTTGGTGGTTTACATTGGACATAGACATTTTGACATGGTTTACACAATAACACTTGACAATTGGTTTGTACATGAACATTTTACATCTTGATGGTTTAGTTTGATTAAATGATTAAGTAACGATACGTGTGTAATATGATACAAACATGGTGGATACGCCGCTGGTACTTCCTATATATAAGTGTTTGTATAATATTACATAGCGTAACGTTATTTGAATCATTTCAGTTTGATACATATAACATTTTATACAAATAACATACTTTTCATAAGACATTGTTTTACAATCAACTTATCTTATACAAACTCATTTTACATGGTTATTCATTTAACCTTACATTTACTTATACATATCAACTGATCTTATCGTTTTTCAAATGATTTACAAGACAAAGCAAATTACAAGGTTCATGACTAAACATTTTCTCAAATACAAGTCATGAATCTTATTTTCACAAACCTATGTATCTCACAGGCATTTTTATGCTGACGTACCTATTTTCACATGTGTTTTCAGGTGCTTTTCCATAGGATGTTGATCATGATACTAGGGCGGACCTGTGCCTTAGAGACTTTAAAAGAAGATAGACTATGTTTAATTATGTTCTGAACTCTTTAAATTTCCTGTTTGAAACAATGTAACACCCTTGTTTAATAAATAAATAAAACTTTGTATGCCATGGTTATGAAACAATTAATTCTGTCGCAATTCACTCCCCGGCGTTTCCGCCGCGGTCCGTTGTTATACGCGGTCGGGGTGTGACAATTTGTGTAACACCTGTGCCTCCATGGCCATCAAACAAATACCGAACCAATGAAATATTGTATTTCATACTTGGGATTTGTAAAAATATGTGTATCATTTGCACATATCAATTTCTGTTTAATTTCAAACTCTAACTCGCTTTCTGGAAGGTTATACGCGCACCGATGCGTAAATATAACCAGTTTAATGCAACAAACACTCCAGAATAGTGACATAGGCTTAACATACCTTAAATAACCTTTACATAACTTAGAAATAAGTTTTGAAGGCTTTGGTATGGCAAAATCAAGTTAAATCGCTTACAGGGACTAAAGTTGACAAACTGTGAAAGTATGCCAATTT
The DNA here is from genome assembly GCA_030545235.1 of Helianthus tuberosus. NCBI lineage: Eukaryota > Viridiplantae > Streptophyta > Magnoliopsida > Asterales > Asteraceae > Helianthus > Helianthus tuberosus. Next base: position 125,167,333 of record CM060365.1, on the reverse strand, counting down.
GAACTGTAACAGACATTCCGGAACATGACCATAAGTTAAACATACCATAAATATCCTTTACATAGCTTAGAAATAGGCTTTGAGGGGTTCGGTGTGCTAAAATAAACTTTTGGGTCATTCAGGGACTAAAAGTGTCAAAAAGTGCACAAGTTTGCATTTTCGCGCATAACTTACGTTCTGAATACATCCGGACATCCAAAAATTTATGTAAGCACTATAATAATTTATTTTAGTGTTTGGCATAAGAAAAATCCATTCGTCGCGTCATTTGGATCGTTTTTCGCGCTTATGCGCATTCCGTCGTAATTAACCGAACATCGCAACCGTACGGATAAACGAACCGACATCCGAGATATTTTTGAGCATGTTTTAAGTTCCCTATACTTTAACTTCATTTTAGAGCTTTGAAATGGGGTTAACGGGCCTTAAACGTGTCAGAAATGACCTTATTGCACTGCAGGGACCAAAAGTGTAAATCTGCCAAAGTACACCCATACGATGCGCAGGCCCTCTTTGCCCTACGATGCGTATGGGGTCTTCAGACCAGGTGCAGAGTCTTTAACAGCCTGTTTTCAGCAGATTTAACCACAACCACATATTCTAAATTGTCTAGTCATCTGATAAGGATGGATTTCTAGCCACCATAAGGTTCCGACAAGTGTACGGGTTGGATTCATGGCACGTTTTCCATGAAACGATCCTAACGGTTCGGGTATTCCTATAAATACCCAACCCACTTAACCTTATTTCTCACAAGAATCTGGATTTGAGAGCTCTAAGTTGAAACCATTGTTTCATACCTGAGTTCTTGGATCGAGATTAGCATTCGGGGACCCTTCGTAAGTATTCTTTCGTTCTTTTCCTTATTTTACTGCTTTTCGAGTCAGAAAGTCAAACTTTGTTTGACTTTCAGCGTTGACCAGTAATGGTCAATGCGAAGTTCGTTTGAACTTCGCAACGTGAGTGTAATCACGTTGGTTATAGTCCCTTGGGACTATGCCTACTGATTACCACGTTGTCTAGGGTCGTAGGGTAAGCGATCTAATAAATTGCTTATACCTTCGAACCCGACCCAGTTTGGTCGATCATTAGGATCCGACCAAATACATTAGGTGACCATAGTGTAGGGAATAACCTTCCGAGGTTATACCCTATGGTCACATCGTTTAAGTAGTTGTATGATAGGTAGTTTATATGCCTTAGGTAAATTACCAGAATACCCTTTTCATGTATAATTGGTAATTAAGCATATGTAACCTAAACTTTTGTCACATAACTGATTATGTAACATGTTTAGGCATATAACACTTGTCATAGGACTAGTTAGGCGATCCGAACGCGTTTCACGCGAACGACGCGTTAAAGTAGCATAAGCTACCTAAACGGGTGGTAATGGGTCGTAAACACTTAGGTTAAGTTTCATTTAGTATGTAGGCTTTGTTAAACCAAATGACACGAGTCTCTACACTCGTTTGGTTTACAAACCCTCATGCTACCCAATCTTCCGATCTAGGTCCGGTTAATTAACATAGTTACCTATATTAGGTGCCGTTTGATATTCGTGATCTCTAGCATTGCTTGGTGGTTATCCTAGGACTTCTGAGCAATCTCAAGTGAGTACATAGACCCCTCTTTTACTGTTTTCCAAACTGTTTTGGGGTGAAACACATGTGCCTACTTGTTACTTTCATGCTTTCCTGTTTTCACATCATATACTTGCTATGTTCATTAGTACATTTATAGTACATGATTTCATGGTGTTCTATGCTTTGTATGATGACTTTGCATACTTAGTACATTGTTTTATATGACTTTTCTACTTTGTATGATGACTTTGCATACTTAGTACATTGTTTTACATGACTTTTCTACTTTGTATGATGACTTTGCATACTTAGTACATTGTTTTATACTGCATCTCTGTTGCATATGTTCCAGTAACATATGGACACATTGTTTTACAGCTCTACCCTGTATGTTTACTCTAGCATACTAGGTACATTATCTTCATAAAACATGCTTACATTTTGGTATGACATTTGGTTTGTTTAAACTATACTATACATTCATTAACACCGATCATGCCGCTCGGTAGTAGGTAGTGGTACCATAGGACTTGACAAATCCCGTTCCGGACATCCCAGGGAAAGGGGATGAAAGGAATGACCGAATCCGAATACATATTCTCTTGATAACTCACTTTTACATAGTTATCCGTCTGTCTCAAGGCTTGGATGTATGAATTTTCACAATACCGCATAAATGTTCATATTCAGTATAGCATGCATATATCTTACAAAACATAACTTTGATTTAAACCAAGTTTTACTTCAATACTTTGTTTTGTACATTTTTACTTATGGTTTAAGTAGTCTAAATTTTACTTGCCATACATATCATTTTGGTTATACATTACTTGACTACTTTTGGATTATAAACATTTGACATGGTTTATACAAGGACTTTTGACTATTGGTTTAAACATAGACTTATTACATTGTTGGTTTGGTTTGATTAAGTGATTAAGTAACGATGCGTGTGTAATATGATACAAGCATGGTGGATACGCCGCTGGTACTTCCTATATATAAGTGATTGTATGGTATTACATATCGTAGCGTTATTTGAATCATTTCAGTTTGATACATATAACATTTTATACAAATAACATACTTTTTACAATACATTGTTTTACAAACAACTTAACTAATACAAACTCATTTTACATGGTTACTCATTTAACCATGCATTATTCTCTTATTTATACGTATCATCCGAACTTATTGTTTTTCAAATGATTTACAAAGACAAAGCAAATTACAAGGTTCATGACTAAACATTTTCTTAAACAAAGGTCATGAATCTTATTTTCACAAAACCTATGTACTCGCCGGCATTTTTATGCTGACGTAACTATTTTCACATGTGTTTCAGGATATGAAGCATAGGATTGATCAAGATACACATAGGCGGACATGGGCCTTAGTGACAATAAAAGATGCAAGACTAGTTAATTATGTTGTATTTTCTTGTTTGTTAAGACATTGTAACACTTTTAATCAATAAAACGAAACTTCAATTGCCATGGATTTGAAACAATTAATTCTGTTACAACACTCCCCGATATTTCCGCCACGTTTTGTATGTTCTACGTGGTCGGGGTGTGACAGAAAAGATGGTATCAGAGCCAATGGTTATAGGGAATTAGGTTATTAGTAATGCTTTGACCTAGTCTATAACTTTTCTTAGGACCCTAACGCGAGTTTACTTGCGTTTAGTCATAAAACAATACCGTCACCTATCCTTAGGCGACGACCACAACAAGAACATAAATTTCAAAACCGCTTTGAAAACTAATCATCTGTTCTAGGACGATTTATTACAAGGTTTTGAACCCTCTATTGTAAGGTTTTGAACTCTCTATTATATGGTTTTGAACCCCTTTGAGTTTTCAAAATCTCGTCAAGGTTTTGGGTTTTAAATAATGTGAACACGTGCAAACTGGAAGGGTGAATGCCTGTATTCTGGGTTTTCTGTCTAGGCAAGCACTTCGTATACATCTCATCAGACGCGAGACCAGTTGTGCTTACCTGGGAATTCTTGGAATGAGTGTTCACTTATAGGCGAGCATGTCTTCGCGATACATTATTTTTGACCCATTTACTTTGATTAGTCACCATCTCATTTGTTTGCCTTAGGTAACAAACAAATGGTCACAATTTTCATTCGTTACCATTCTGTATTGATTACCCAATAACCTTTCACTTGCTTCTTCCTCTATCTTTAATTTTCTTCTAGAATGTCTATTCCTCTCAGCACTGGTCAAATGTCCGAGCGAACAGCCAAAATTCGCTCAGCGAATAGGCGAAGTAGTCCTGAAGACTGTTGAATTAGCTACTGCCATGTATCATCTCCAGGATGAAGCCACTCAAGAGTCACCAAGACAGGCAGGACCTAGTCAGGCGACAACACCATCAGCCAATAAACCAATCAAGGAATCAAAGACCATGGATGAACGATCCCCTAAGAAGTCAAAGAAGCGAAAGGCTTCTCAGAACTTCGCCATGGTCGCTCACAATGGTAAAGCAGTCCCCAACCAACCAGCTCAACCCCCTGCTAGGTGTGTATGGCTTTTTCCTATAATACCTGCACTAAGGAACTATGTTCCTTACAAATTACTCTTGTGATTTCTCCCTTTCAAGTGATCGCTCATAATTTCCTTCAAAAATTTTAAGTACTCGTTTCATTCTAAGAAACGAAGTACAGGAAATAAAGTGAAATTATGAGTAATCGTGCTTTTTACACATCTGTATTTTTGAATCCTTGGTTGGATAACTAAGGATATTTTCAAATCTCATACCCATTACGTTTTGATTTTTCAACATACACAGTACAAGTATTTCAAAACAATCTTCATGATCTCAAAACATTTCATATAGTTTGAAAACAATTGTTCTAGAAACATTGTCTATGTTATTTCAAAAACATTGGCCATGTTATCAAAACCAACCTTTCTAATTTCAAAATATTTCATATAGTCTGAAGACAATATTAACACAATACATTTTCTTATCAAGTGCATGATTTCGAAAAGCATCATTCATGTCTTTCAAAAACCTTATACATAATTTCAAAATTCATCTCGCATGATTTTAAAACATTTTTAAATATATCTATCTAATACACCTACTTTATGATTTCAAAAGTATTATATATAAGGTTTCAAAAACGTTAAACACATTTTTCTTAAAGGAACCCCATGCATAGTTTTCAAAAATATTTTCCTCATACATTGACTTAACCTTCAAATTCCGCTTCATATGTCGCCTTGACATATCAGGCATCTCAACTTCATAAGCATTTTACATCATGTTTTGACCTAAGCACATCCAGTGCAAGGTTTCAAAACATCTTCAACTTCTAAAATCCATATGGGATCTTTTTATCTTCATATTGAGACCCTTGTGGATGATCATCATTCAAATCAGAGTCCTTAATTGGATTCTTTATGTACCTTAATTCGAACATTTCGAGTTCTAGTAATCGAAATCGAATTTTTTTTTTGAATCTTTCTATCTTTATAGTTAGATTCTTGATAATGTTTAAAGTGCCAAATGAAATCCACGAGATGGATTCCTAGTGTGCTTTAAATACATGTACTCTGTTAGCAGAACAAACTTCTAGTTAAATAATTTTGTGGTTATGTGACTATGTGTTTATTCATCTTATGTTTTCTTTTATGCATTTTTGTGTTTTTAATACTCTGGATATTCGTTATCCAAATCCTCGCAGAATCTTTCATATCTTCATATGAGGGATTCGTAGCAGGATATTCAAAAGGTACTACCTTCAATCCTTAATGGGCTTCTATGTAATAGTTAAGACCCTTGGATTATATAAGTACCGCTCCATGTTTCATAAGAGATCCTTTTAGTGGTCTAGTCTAAAAGATTGATTCACAATTTGGTTAAAGGACAACATCTAGTGATGTAGCTGGACAGACTCCTTGATAAGTCTATTTAGATCATTTATTGATTTAGTCAAAAGGACCCTATGGTGGTCTAGTCACGCTCATCACCGGTTTGTTCATTTGGTTTTCCCCTACACACTATAAAATAGACTGTGTGAACTGTGCAAGGAATTGTCTGATTATGGACGCGTACATAATTATGAAATTTAGTGCACAGAAACCCAGTAAGATTTATTATGTGTAAGAGCCGATAGTGACAACAATAACGAAATGAGAACGTTGTAATGGAGGTACGGTGGACGCACCAATGACGCTTCATATACTTGTATATAAGTGTCCCTCTTACATTGCAAACATAATGTTATTAAGGTTACTAGAAGTTCAAGAACCCTAACCAATGTTGTTCGATCTTTTCAACTTCATGTTTTAAACTCTCACAAGTTTCCTCTAAATAAATTTTGGGACGAAATTTCCTAAAGTAGGGGAGACTGTAACACCTGTGCCTCCACGGCCATCAAACAAATACCGAACCAATGAAATATTGTATTTCATACTTGGGATTTGTAAAAATATGTGTATCATTTGCACATATCAATTTCTGTTTAATTTCAAACTCTAACTCGCTTTCTGGAAGGTTATACGCGCACCGATGCGTAAATATAACCAGTTTAATGCAACAAACACTCCAGAATAGTGACATAGGCTTAACATACCTTAAATAACCTTTACATAACTTAGAAATAAGTTTTGAAGGCTTTGGTATGGCAAAATCAAGTTAAATCGCTTACAGGGACTAAAGTTGACAAACTGTGAAAGTATGCCAATTTGAACTGTAACAGACATTCCGGAACATGACCATAAGTTAAACATACCATAAATATCCTTTACATAGCTTAGAAATAGGCTTTGAGGGGTTCGGTGTGCTAAAATAAACTTTTGGGTCATTCAGGGACTAAAAGTGTCAAAAAGTGCACAAGTTTGCATTTTCGCGCATAACTTACGTTCTGAATACATCCGGACATCCAAAAATTTATGTAAGCACTATAATAATTTATTTTAGTGTTTGGCATAAGAAAAATCCATTCGTCGCGTCATTTGGATCGTTTTTCGCGCTTATGCGCATTCCGTCGTAATTAACCGAACATCGCAACCGTACGGATAAACGAACCGACATCCGAGATATTTTTGAGCATGTTTTAAGTTCCCTATACTTTAACTTCATTTTAGAGCTTTGAAATGGGGTTAACGGGCCTTAAACGTGTCAGAAATGACCTTATTGCACTGCAGGGACCAAAAGTGTAAATCTGCCAAAGTACACCCATACGATGCGCAGGCCCTCTTTGCCCTACGATGCGTATGGGGTCTTCAGACCAGGTGCAGAGTCTTTAACAGCCTGTTTTCAGCAGATTTAACCACAACCACATATTCTAAATTGTCTAGTCATCTGATAAGGATGGATTTCTAGCCACCATAAGGTTCCGACAAGTGTACGGGTTGGATTCATGGCACGTTTTCCATGAAACGATCCTAACGGTTCGGGTATTCCTATAAATACCCAACCCACTTAACCTTATTTCTCACAAGAATCTGGATTTGAGAGCTCTAAGTTGAAACCATTGTTTCATACCTGAGTTCTTGGATCGAGATTAGCATTCGGGGACCCTTCGTAAGTATTCTTTCGTTCTTTTCCTTATTTTACTGCTTTTCGAGTCAGAAAGTCAAACTTTGTTTGACTTTCAGCGTTGACCAGTAATGGTCAATGCGAAGTTCGTTTGAACTTCGCAACGTGAGTGTAATCACGTTGGTTATAGTCCCTTGGGACTATGCCTACTGATTACCACGTTGTCTAGGGTCGTAGGGTAAGCGATCTAATAAATTGCTTATACCTTCGAACCCGACCCAGTTTGGTCGATCATTAGGATCCGACCAAATACATTAGGTGACCATAGTGTAGGGAATAACCTTCCGAGGTTATACCCTATGGTCACATCGTTTAAGTAGTTGTATGATAGGTAGTTTATATGCCTTAGGTAAATTACCAGAATACCCTTTTCATGTATAATTGGTAATTAAGCATATGTAACCTAAACTTTTGTCACATAACTGATTATGTAACATGTTTAGGCATATAACACTTGTCATAGGACTAGTTAGGCGATCCGAACGCGTTTCACGCGAACGACGCGTTAAAGTAGCATAAGCTACCTAAACGGGTGGTAATGGGTCGTAAACACTTAGGTTAAGTTTCATTTAGTATGTAGGCTTTGTTAAACCAAATGACACGAGTCTCTACACTCGTTTGGTTTACAAACCCTCATGCTACCCAATCTTCCGATCTAGGTCCGGTTAATTAACATAGTTACCTATATTAGGTGCCGTTTGATATTCGTGATCTCTAGCATTGCTTGGTGGTTATCCTAGGACTTCTGAGCAATCTCAAGTGAGTACATAGACCCCTCTTTTACTGTTTTCCAAACTGTTTTGGGGTGAAACACATGTGCCTACTTGTTACTTTCATGCTTTCCTGTTTTCACATCATATACTTGCTATGTTCATTAGTACATTTATAGTACATGATTTCATGGTGTTCTATGCTTTGTATGATGACTTTGCATACTTAGTACATTGTTTTATATGACTTTTCTACTTTGTATGATGACTTTGCATACTTAGTACATTGTTTTACATGACTTTTCTACTTTGTATGATGACTTTGCATACTTAGTACATTGTTTTATACTGCATCTCTGTTGCATATGTTCCAGTAACATATGGACACATTGTTTTACAGCTCTACCCTGTATATTTACTCTAGCATACTAGGTACATTATCTTCATAAAACATGCTTACATTTTGGTATGACATTTGGTTTGTTTAAACTATACTATACATTCATTAACACCGATCATGCCGCTCGGTAGTGGGTAGTGGTACCATAGGACTTGACAAATCCCGTTCCGGACATCCCAGGGAAAGGGGATGAAAGGAATGACCGAATCCGAATACATATTCTCTTGATAACTCACTTTTACATAGTTATCCGTCTGTCTCAAGGTTTGGATGTATGAATTTTCACAATACCGCATAAATGTTCATATTCAGTATAGCATGCATATATCTTACAAAACATAACTTTGATTTAAACCAAGTTTTACTTCAATACTTTGTTTTGTACATTTTTACTTATGGTTTAAGTAGTCTAAATTTTACTTGCCATACATATCATTTTGGTTATACATTACTTGACTACTTTTGGATTATAAACATTTGACATGGTTTATACAAGGACTTTTGACTATTGGTTTAAACATAGACTTATTACATTGTTGGTTTGGTTTGATTAAGTGATTAAGTAACGATGCGTGTGTAATATGATACAAGCATGGTGGATACGCCGCTGGTACTTCCTATATATAAGTGATTGTATGGTATTACATATCGTAGCGTTATTTGAATCATTTCAGTTTGATACATATAACATTTTATACAAATAGCATACTTTTTACAATACATTGTTTTACAAACAACTTAACTAATACAAACTCATTTTACATGGTTACTCATTTAACCATGCATTATTCTCTTATTTATACGTATCATCTGAACTTATTGTTTTTCAAATGATTTACAAAGACAAAGCAAATTACAAGGTTCATGACTAAACATTTTCTTAAACAGAGGTCATGAATCTTATTTTCACAAAACCTATGTACTCGCCGGCATTTTTATGCTGACGTAACTATTTTCACATGTGTTTCAGGATATGAAGCATAGGATTGATCAAGATACACATAGGCGGACATGGGCCTTAGTGACAATAAAAGATGCAAGACTAGTTAATTATGTTGTATTTTCTTGTTTGTTAAGACATTGTAACACTTTTAATCAATAAAACGAAACTTCAATTGCCATGGATTTGAAACAATTAATTCTGTTACAACACTCCCCGATATTTCCGCCACGTTTTGTATGTTCTACGTGGTCGGGGTGTGACAATTTGTTTGTCACCTCGAACAAACAAACGACACGTAGTGACTAATCAAAGTAAATGAACCAAAATAATGTATCGCGAAGACATGCTCGCCTATAAGTGAACACTCACCCCAAGAGTTCCCAGGTAAGAGTGACTGGTCCGATTATGTGGATTTGTACGAACACTCTAGCCTCAGACAGAAAACTCAGGGTACAGGCATTCACTCTTCCAGTTTGCATGTGTTCACATTATTTAGACCCAAACTTTGACGAGATTTTGAAAACTTAGAGGGTTCAAAACCTTATAACAGAGGGTTCAAAACCTAGTAATCAATCATCCTAGAACAGATGATTAGTTTTCAAAGCGGATTCGGAAATTTTGTTCTCGTTGTGGTTATCACCTAAGGATAGGTGACAGTTTTGTTTTAAAAATCTAAACACAAGTAAACTTATGTTGGAGTCATAAAAGTTATAGTCTAGGTCAAAGCATTACTAATAACCTAATTCCCTATAACCATTGGCTCTGATACCAACTCTTCTGTCACACCCCGACCACGTAAAACAACAAAGCGTGGTGGAAACGTCGGGGAGTGTTGTAACAAAATTATCGTTTCATAACCATGGATACAAAAAGTGTTTCATTTTATTGATAATATTAAACATTAACATTGTTTTAACATAGAACAACAAGTTTTATATCGTCTATCATAGATATTATGTCACTAAGGCCTCGTCCAGATCCTATGTGACGCATGCATCCTAGAACATCAATCAAGCAACAACACCTGAAACATATGTAAAAACAAAGTCAGCAAAGAAATGCTGGCGAGTACATAGGTTTTTATAAGAGTATCGGAATCATGGCTTGTATTCTTATATTGCAATACCTCGAAAACCTTGTTTTTAAAATGTGTATAATATTGCAACATGATTAACCAACTCAAATCGAGATGATTAAAATTTATAAAATTTCATAGCCATGATTCTTAACCCAAAAGCTTTTTGTTTTTAGAAAACCTTCTTGTAAAACATCTCGTATAAACTCGTTAATAAAACTTGTACATTATTTCGAAAACATCGTTGTGTGACATCGTTTCAGTATCGTTTACCCAAGTGAACTAAATAACGCCACGGTATATAATATGTTGAAAACACTTATATATAAGAAGTACCAGCGGCGTATCTACCATGTTTTCACCACATTACACCAGTCCCGTTATCTAAACACTAGCCATAAACCAATCGTTTACCCAAATCATTTAACATCGTTTCCAAATCGTTCCCAAATCGTTTACTCGTTTAAATCGTCCTCGTTTTAATTGTGAAAACTTATATATGGTTATCTCGTTAATAACATTCAAACCTTTGTGACTCGTTCATCGTTCAACTCGTTCTTGCATTAACAAACCTCCAAAGGGTAAGTTAACAATCATCAGATTCAGTCGTTACCCACAACACCCACACATAACCATGGGTATAGTGCAATAATGGGATTTGTCATATCCTATGGTACCATAACCTAATACTGGTCGGCTTGATCAATGCTAATGAATGTCGTTCATTATGTAACTACAACCAACAATTTCGTTCACATTATCGAAATCGTTAATAGTTTAGTATAAATCGTTCTATTCGTTTTTGAAATCATCGTTTAAACCTTGAAAACATTTTGTACATATGAATCACCCCAAAACAATTGAAAACAGTAAAATAGGGGAACTATGTACTCACATGTAGTGCAAGGTATCCTCAATCAATAGTACTTCAACAAACTCGAGTAAACCAGAGAAATCACGTAGCACCTAGTAATTGAATCACTAGTCAAACAATAGACGCCTAAATCGGAAGATCGGACAGAATGAGGTCTTGTAACCCAAATGAGTGTTGGAACTCATGTGATATGGTTTAACAAGGCCTACATCCTAAATGAAACCTAACCTAAGTGCTTTCGACCCATCGCGACCCATTAAGGTAGCTTATGCTACTTTAACGCGTCGTTCGCGTGAAACGCGTTCGAAACGCCTAACTAGTCCTATGATAAGTAAAATATGCCTCAACATGTTTAATATTGTTGTCTAATCAATTTAGATACCAAAGGTTATGTTACATATGCTTAAAATAAATTTTGGCGTAAAAGGGCATTTTTGGTAATTTACCTAAGGCATATAAACTACCTATCATAAAACTACTTAAACGAAGCGACCATAAGGTATAACCTTGGAAGGTTATTCCCTATACACTATGGTCACCTAATGTGTTTGGTCGGATCCTAATGATCGCCCAAACGGGTCGGGTTCGAAAGTATAAGCGATTGTTTAGATCGCTTACCTTTACGACCCTAGACAAGCACAAAACTAAAAGTGACGAGCTAAACATGTTAGAACATGTTTAACAAGGTTTGAAAACAGGTTTGGTATCAAAACAAACGGTTTTGATACCCACAAGTAGTTTGGTTACAAAATACGCAAGAATACGTATTTTGGCCGAAACTACGACTCGTCACTGAGACTAGATAACGTGGTAATCAGTAGGTATAGTCACAAGGGACTATAACCATTGTGATTATGCTCACCTTATGAAGTTCAAACGAACTTCACATTGACCATAAACTGGTCAATGCAGAAAGTCGAACGCAGTTTGACTTTAACGCTAAAACGAATGAAAAGAACGAAAGAAAACTTACAACGGGTCCAAGAATGGAAGTTTTGAATCCGAATATTCTCAGGTATGAAGTGTTGAACACATCAACTTAGAGAACAAATTCAGATTTCAAAGGTGTGGGTTTTTGGGGTTGAGATCATGGGGTATTTATAGATTTCCTTGAACCGTTAGGATCGTTCCTCGAAACTGAGCTTTGATCTGGACCTTACATGTGTGCCCATGGTTTTCTAAACCCATGGGAGCCCCTAATATGGACTATGTTCATTGAATACCAGCCCATGGTTTTGCAAAACCATGGGTTAAAACCACCAATACTTCAAAATGGACTAGGTTCATTGAATCTGCCAGAAATTTCAAAAAATGGTCCCTGCACTTGTAAAACTTGATTTTTGGCACTTTTAAGCCCCGTTAACCCCATTTCAAAGCTCTAAAATAAATTTAAAGTATAGGAAACTTAAAATATGCTCAAAAACATCTCGGATATCGGTTCGTTTGGTCGTACGGTTGCGTTATTCGCTTAATTACGACGGAAGTCGTAACGAATGCAAAAACGATCCAAATTAAGCGACGAATGGAATTTTATCATGCCAAACACTAAAATAAAATATTTTAATGCTTACATAAATTTTTGGATGTCCGGATGTATTCAGAACGTAAGTTATGCGCGAAAATGCAAACTTATGCACTTTTTGACGCTTTTAGTCCCTGAATGAGCATAAAGTTTATTTTAGCACACCGAACCCCTCAAAGCCTATTTCTAAGATATGTAAAGGATATTTAGGGTATGTTTAACTTATGGTCATGTTCCGTAATGTTCGTTACTATACAAATCGGCATAGTTTCGCAGTTTGACACATATAGTCCCTGCGATCGAACAAAGTGGATTTCGACACACCAAACCATTCAAAACTTATTTCTAAGTTATGTGGAGGTTATTTAAGGTATGTTAAGCCTATGTCACTATTCCAGAGTGTTTTTCGTGTTATACTGACTGCGTTTACGCACCAGTTTGCGTATAACCTTCCAAAACGTGATTTAAAGCTTGCAATCGGAATCGAATCGAATTGAAAAATCACCAAACACAAATACACACATAGAAACACCAAAACACATATAATAACACCAAAGAACATTGTTTTATTAATAATCATCATTGTTTTACATCGTACATCGATTACAGAACACAGTTGTCACAATTCTATCTTCATTTTAAGTCTCTAAGGCACAGGTCCGCCCTAGTGTGTCACGATCATCCTAAGCAACAGCTCCTGAAAACACATGTGAAAATAGGTACGTTAGCATAAAAATGCCTGTGAGATACATAGGTTTTATGAAAATAGGATTCATGACTTGAGTTTGAAGAAATGTTTAATAAATTTCAGTCATGAACCTTGTTAATTGTTTTGTTTTATAAATCATTTGAAAAACGTTAGCAAAATCAGATGATATGCATATATAAAAGAATAATGTATGGTTAAATGAATAACCAAGTAAAATGAGTTTGTATAAATTGAGTTATTTGTAAAACAATGTTTAAGTGAAAATATGTTGTAAATGTAATATGTATAACTAAAATGGTTTAAATAACGCTACGATATGTAATACCATAAAAACACTTATATACAGGAAGTACCAGCGGCTTATCCACCATGCTTTTATCATACTACATGTTGCCTCGTTATGTAAATCACTTACCCAAACAAACCACCAAAATGTAATGTTTAAACCAATTGTCAAATGTTTATGAGTAAACCAAGTCTATTGTCAATATAAACCATGTAATGTACAAGCAAAAGTCATATATGGTAAATAAAATGAGACTACTTAAACCATATGAAAAATGTACAAAACAAAGTAAAATAAATCAAAAGTTATGTTTTGTAAGATAAATACATGTTTTACTGATACAAACATTTATGCAGTAAGTTAACGCATACATTCAGGCCTTGAGACAGCAGGATAACCTTAGAGTAAAGATTATCAAAGAAAAATGTTTTCGGATTCAGTCATTCCTTACATCCAAACAAACCTAGGATGTTAGGAACGGGATTTGTCAAGTCCTATGGTACCATTACTTACTACCGAGCGGCGTAGCTAATGTTAATGAATTTAATTTAGACCCGTTGAACAAACCAAATGTCATATCAAATTGTAAACATGTAATGAAAGTAATGTGCTAAGTATGCTAAGTTAACATACAAAGCAGAAAAGTCATGTAAATCAATGTGCTATCATGCCAAGTAAATATACATAGCAAAGGAAGATGTAATGTAAATCAATGTGCTATCATGCCAAGTAAACATGCATAGCAAAACAAAATGAATTTATGTACTAATAGTGTACTAATGAACATAGTAAGTATATAATATGAAAACATGGAAAGCATGAAAATAACAAGTAGGCACATGTGTTTCACCCCAAAACATTTGGAAAACAGTAAAAGAGGGGTCTATGTACTCACTTGAGATTGCTCAGAAGTCCTAAGATAACCACCAAGCAAAGCTAGAAGATCACGGAATCAAACGACACCTAATATAGGTAACTATATTAATAAACGGACCTATTTGGAGGATCGGGTAGCATGAGGGTTCATAAACTAAATGAGTGTAGGAACTCATGTAATATGGTTTAACAAAGCCTACATACTAAAACGAAACTTGTCCTAAGTGCTTTTGACCCGTTATGACCCGTTTAGGTAGCTTATGCTACTTTAACGCGTCGTTCGCGTAAAACGCGTTTGGACCGCCTAACTAGTCCTATGATAAGTAAGATATGCCTTAACATGTTTAATATTGTTGCCAAATCAGTTTAGATGTCAAAAGTTACGTTACATAGGCTTAAAATGAAATTTGGCGTAAAAAGGGTATTTTGGTAATTTACTTAAGGCATATATACTACCTATCATACAACTACTCAAACGATGTGACCATAAGGTATAACCTCGAAAGGTTATTCCCTATACAACTATGGTCACCTAATGTGTTTGGTCGGATCCTAATGATCGACCAAATGGGTCGGGTTCGAAAGTATAAGCGATTGATTAGATCGCTTACCTTTACGACCCTATACAAGCACAAATCTAAAAGTGACGAGCTAAACATGTCAAAACATGTTTAACGAGGTTTAAAAACAGGTTTGATATCAAGATAAAGGGTCTTGATACCCAAAAGTAGTTTGGTTACAAAATACGCAAGAACGCGCATTTTGGCCGAAACTGACTCGTCACTGAGCCTAGATAACGTGGTAATCAGTAGGTATAGTCACTAGGGACTATAACCATCGTAATTACGCTCACGTTATGAAGTTCAAATGAACTTCGCATTGACCATAAACTGGTCAATGCAGAAAGTCAAACGCAGTTTGACTTTAACGCTAAAACGAATGAAAAGAACGAAGGAATACTTACAGAGGGTCCCCGGAAGTTTGATTTTCCAAGTTTTTCTCAGGTATGAAGTGTTTCACACATCAACTTAGAGAAAATCTCAGAAACCAAGTGGGTTGCAACAAAAGGGGTGGGGGGTATTTATAGATTTCTTAGGACCATTAGGATCGTTTCTCGATTCCCGAGCCTTAATCTCAGCCGTACACCTCATGCCCACAGATTTACAAAACCAAGGGAGCCCCTAGAAATGCTTAAAACCATGTGCAAAGGTGGGATCAAGCTGGAAAGAGCTGTAACCAACTTTTTGCTAATCTGGGCAAGCTTTACAGACCGTATGTGGTCCCTTACGGTCCGTAAGGACCATGCTTGCTGGCAGAAAGTTTGGTAAAGTGGCAGAACAGGCCCCTGAGTCTCCGAACTTGATTTTTGATGCGTTTTGACATGTTTAAGC
Source organism: Helianthus tuberosus (assembly GCA_030545235.1). Classification (NCBI taxonomy): domain Eukaryota; kingdom Viridiplantae; phylum Streptophyta; class Magnoliopsida; order Asterales; family Asteraceae; genus Helianthus; species Helianthus tuberosus. The sequence goes on along the minus strand of CM060365.1, from coordinate 125,151,396 downwards.
CCCGTTAACCTCACTTAAAGGCTCAAATATGAAGTTAAAGTATAGGGAACTTAAAATATGCTCAAAAATATATCGGATGTCGGTTCGTTTGGCCGTACGGTTGCGTTGTTCGGTTAATTACGACGGAATGCGCACAAGCGCGAAAAACGATCCAAATTGGGCGACGAATGGATTTTTCTTATGCCAAACACTAAAATAAAATATTTTAGTGCTTACATAAATTTTTGGATGTCCGGATGTATTCAGAACGTAAGTTATGCGCGAAAATACAAACTTATGCACTTTTTGATGCTTTTAGTCCCTAAATGAGCATAAAGTTTATTTTAGCACACCGTCCAAACTATTAATTATCATTTCCGAGACTCCGGAATTATGACAAATGATGAAAAACATATGAAAACAATATGAGGATATCAATGGGGTGTCCAAAACATAAGCTTTTGGCGCTACGTCGCAACCCCCATAACTTGTCCGTTTTTGAACCGACAAGCTACTTAACAACGTTTTCTTTGCCAAAACAACTAAACGAATAACTTGGCAAACTAGTTAAGCTTATTTAGGGATTCCGAATCACTTCATATATCATTTGTTACGGAATTACAACTTGCAGAAAACCTTCGTCGATAGGAATTAAAAGTGCCATTAACGAACCGACGACTAAACTGAAGACATTTAAGGTATCAAAATACAATTTCTATTAGTCTAGTGAACTAGTTAAGACCATTTAGCATTTCAAATCCCTAATTACCCCCATAATGGTGCAAAAATGTCACACCCCGACCACGTAAAACAACAAAACGTGGCGGAAACGTCGGGGAGTGTTGTAACAGAATCATTGTTTCACAACCATGGAATAAATAATTTTGTTTTATTGAATAAATGAACTTATTATTTTAATACAATCAAATAAGTACAACTATTATCTTTCAAGTTTTAAAGTCGCTAAGGCACGAGTCCATCCTATGTATAGCATGTGTAAAAATAGGTACGTCAGCATAAATGAACTTATTGTTTTAATACAATCAAATGAGTACAACTATTATCTTTCAAGTTTTAAAGTCGCTAAGGCACGAGTCCATCCTATGTATAGCATGTGTATCATCAATCATCACATAACTGCACCTGAAACATGTGTAAAAATAGGTACGTCAGCATAAAAATGCCTGTGAGATACATAGGTTTTATTGTAATTAGGATTCATGACTTATGAGTTTAAAGAAAAAGTTTTAATAAAAGTAGTCATGATCCTTGTAAAGGGTTTTCTTTTATAAATCATTTATAAGAAATCAGATGGTATAAAATAATAATACATAGAAAATTTAATAAGTAAGTAAAATGAGTTTGTATAGAATATATTGTTTGAAAAACAATATTTTGATAAAAAGGTTTATAGTAAATATAAAAATATACTTTGGTTTTTAAGAAAGTCGAATAAGTAATATATTAAAATATATTTCAGTTCCAATATTGATAACCCAAGTGTACTAAATAACAACACGGTATGTAATGTGATGAAAACACTTATATATAAGAAGTACCAGCGGCGTATCTACCATGTTTTCATCACATCACACCCGTCCCGTTATCTAAACACTAACCAAAACTCAATTGTAAAACGAATAGTATATTAAATATACTTTAGTTGTTAAAAATAATAATTTTCAGTAGTATATCAAAAGTAGACTTTGGATTTATAAATAACATATTAAACTATGTTTTGGATTACAAATAACATATTAAACTATGTTTTGGATTACAAATAACATATTAAACTATGTTTTAGTTTTTTAACAGAATATATGTTGGTTTTGTACGATATCACATATGAGAGCATATCAAACTATACTTTTGGGAGTATGACTTAATATACAATAATAATGTGACTTAAGAATTCATTCAGACCTAGTGCATCAAAATACACCTTTGAGACTATAGGGATACCACAAAGGCAATCCCTATTTGGATGGAGAAACAAATTGGTTTCAGACATTCCATGACAACAGGAATGGAGTGTCAAATCCTATAGCGCTACATCATACTACCAACAGGTCTGGTGAACAAAAAAAGTATTACTCCAAACATTTATTTTATAATCTTTGAAAAATTAGAGTTTAAATCATAGATAATCATTCAGTTTGCAAAAAGATAAGTACAAATATGTATAATCAATTATACTTTTGAAAACATGAAAATAACAGATAGGTACACATGCTTCACCCCAAAACAGTTTGAAAACAGTAAAAGGGGGGACTATGTACTCACTTGAGGGTGATTAGAAGTCTTGAACAACTACCAAGCAAGCTAGAGGAGTCCCGGAAATCAAACGGCACCTAATATAGGTAACTACATAAATAAACCGGACCTAAAACGGAGGATCGGATAGGATGAGGTCTTGTAAACCAAATGAGTGTGGGATCTCATATGATATGGTTTAACAAGGCCTACATACTAAAAGGAAACCTAACCTAAGTGCTTACGACCCATTACGACCCGTTTAGGTAGCATACGCTACTTTAACGCGTCGTTCGCGTAAAACGCGTTCGGCCTGTGTAACTAGTCCTACGACAAGTATTATATGCCCTAACATGTTTAATTATGTTGCATAATCATTTAAATGACAAAAGTTTGGGTTACATATGCTTAAATATCAATTATGCATAAAAAGGGCATTTTGGTCATTTTCCTAAGGCATACAACCTACCTATCATACAACTTTCAAAAATGATAGATTTAGCCCCTGAAGCCCCAAACTTGGTTTTCGATGCATTTTTGACACGTTTAAGCCCCGTTAACCCCATTTAAAAGCTCTAAAATGAAGTTAAAGTATAGGGAACTTAAAACATGCTCAAAAATATCTCGGGTGTCGGTTCGTTTGGTCGTACGGTTGCGTTGTTCGGTTAATTACGACGGGAGTCGTAATGAACGCAAAAACGATCCAAATTAAGCGACGAATGGAATTTTATTATGCCAAACACTAAAATAAAATATTTTAATGCTTACATAAATTTTTGGATGTCCGGATATATTCAGAACGTAAGATATGCGCGAAAATGCAAACTTGTGCACTTTTTTTGACGGTTTTAGTCCCTATTTGACCAAAATTTTATTTTAGCATACCGAACCCATTAAAGCCTATTTATAAGCTATGCAGAGGATATTTAGGGTATGTTTAACTTATGATCAAGTTCCGGAAGGTTCGTTACTATACAAATCAGTATAGTTTCGCAGTTTGACACAATTAGTCCCTGCGATCGAACAACTTGATTTCAACACACCAAACCATCCAAAACTTATTTCTAAGTTATGTGGAGGTTATTTAAGGTATGTTAAGCCTATTTCACTATGCCGGAGTGTTCGTTGCATTAAACTGGTTATATTTACGCATCAGTGTGCGTATAACCTTCCAGAAAGCGATTTAGAGCCCGAAATTGAACAAGAATTGATATGTGCAAATGATACACATAATTATACAAATTCCAAGTATGAAACACAATATTTCATTGGTTTGGTATTGTTTGATGGTCACAGTGACACAGGTGTCACAGTCTCCGCTACTTTAGGAAATTTCGTCCCGAAATTTAATTTTAGGAGAAACTTGTGAGGACAACTGTGATGTTTTCGCTTTTGAATGAATCCCTTGAACCCTAAGTTGAACTCTGGGCCATGATAGGGTTCTTAGCGAAATTTTCAACCCTCAAAGTGAAGTCCTTGTAGTAATAAAACATGGAGTTTCGAACTACGGACAGAAGAACGTTTCTTATGAAGACTCATCAAAGGAAACTTGGTGTGTGCTTAAAATCAGGATTGGGGAGTGTAAGATAAGATGACATCGGTCAAGGTCCAAGACTTCTCCCGTATCATTACTCTTGTCGCTATAGGTCTTAACACACGACAAACCTTCCTGTGGTTTCTGTGCACTAAATTCCATAATTATGTAGGCCTCCATAATTACGTAATTCCTTGCACAGTCCGCATAGTTTATTTCATAATGCGTAGGGGAAAAATCAATTGAATAAACATGAAGCGTCTTGACTAGACCACCAAAGGGTCTTTTTAACTAGATCAACGAACGAGCTTTTTAACTAGATCAACACATGATCTTCTTAACTAGACCGTTGTATAATCTTTTTAAATAGACCACTTTAAAGGGATCTTTTCAATTATATCATCTCATGATATTCCTAACCAGATTTTCAAAATCAATCTGTTTAACCAGACCATTCAAGAGGTCCAATTGTAGAATAGTACTTTATAACCCAAGGGACTTAACTACAATGTTGAAGTCCATTAAGGATTTAAGATAGTACCTTTGGATATCCTATTATGAATCTCTCATATGAGATATGGAAGATTCTATGAGGATTTGGATGGATCACATATAAACACAAAACATATAAGAGAACACATAAGCACATAATCACATAATTAATTAACTTGATTTTTAATTTGTTATCTTTAGATACGGGTATTTAAAGCACACCAGGAATCCAATCCGTGGATTTCATTTGGCACTTTAAACACAAGAATCTAACTATGGAGATAGAAAGATCTTAAGAGGAATTTGGCTTTGTTTCTTAAAAGAAACGAGTATTTAAGATTCTTGGGGAGATCACAAGTGATCATAAAAATGACAGAACCATACGAGTAGTTTGTCTTTGTGTTGGCATCATAAGGTTGTATCAAACATTCACACAATCGTATCAGTTTTGCAAAAATAAAAACGACGAATTTTTATTTATATAACAACTGACTTGTCTTTAAATGTCAAAAGATAACAACTAAAGGAAATAACAAAACACTAATTGTTCACTGCTGCATCATTGTTCACGTTTGCCTCATTGATGTTAAACACTCGTCCACGCGCTGGAGGTATGTTAACAAGTCTTGGGCAATTATTTCTGTAGTGAGTAAGGTCACCACAGTTATAACATGACCCCGGAGGGAACCGTGCTTGAACAACAGCAGGGTTTGCAGCAGCTTGATTTGCATAACGGCAAACATTGATCAAATGTCCCAACCGCCCACAGTGGGTACATTTGTGACATTGCTCTTGCTCCAGATGATGACGGTTGCATTTATTGCACAAAGGTGCGGTACCAACATAGTTTTGCCTTTTGCGAGGTTGTGCTGGCTGGTTTGGTGCAACCTGTTTGTCTTGAGCAGTTATGGCGCAGTTTTGAGAGGCCTTGTGTAACACCTGTGTCATTTCAACCATCAAACAAATGCCAAACCAATGAAATAATGTATTTCATACTTTGGACTTGTATAAATATGTGTATCTTTTGCACATATCAACTCATGTTCGATTTCAAGCTCTAAATCGCTTTCTGGAAGGTTATACACGCACTGATGCGTAAATATAACCAGTTTAATGCAACGAACACTCCGGAATAGTGAAATAGGCTTAAAATACCTTAAATAACCTTTACATAACTTAGATATAAGTTTTGGAAGATTTGGTGTGGTGAAATCAAAGTTTAATCGCTTACAGGGACTAAATTTGACAAACTGCGAAAGTATGCCAATTTGAACTGTAACAGACCTTCCGGAACATGACCATAAGTTAAACATACCATAAATATCCTTTACATAGCTTAGAAATAGGCTTTGAGGGGTTCGGTGTGCTAAAATAAACTTTTGGGTCATTCAGGGACTAAAAGTGTCAAAAAGTGCACAAGTTTGCATTTTCGCGCATAACTTACGTTCTGAATACATCTGGACATCCAAAAATTTATGTAAGCATGACTACATTATATTTTAGTGTTCGCCATAAGAAAAATCCATTCGTCGCGTCATTTGGATCGTTTTTCGCGCTTATGCGCATTCCGTCGTAATTAAGCGAACATCGCGATCGTACGGCCAAACGAACCGACATCCTAGATATTTTTGAGCATGTTTTGAGTTCCCTATACTTTAACTTCATTTTAGAGCCTTGAAATGAGGTTAACGGGGTTCAAACGCATCGAAAATCGCTTAAACACGTGCAGGGACCATTTCTGCCAAGTTTGAAACTATTCTGGAACTGAGGGGGCAGTGGCGTAGCGCCACTGCATGTGGCCTTACCCGTCGCGCTACGCAACTGCATGATCTGGATCAGATTCAATGTTTTAACAAGCGGGTCCCAGCTGTTCGATTCTCAACCACACATTCTCAATCGTCTAGTCAGCGGATAAGAACCTAATTTCAGCCACCATAAGGTTCCGACAAGTGTACGCCTTGGATCATGGCACGTTTTACAACAAACGATCTTAACGGTTACCCGAAAACTATATATACCCCATGCCCCCCATTGCATAACTTACTAGAATTCTGATTTTAGAAACTCTAAGTTGAAACCATTGTTTCATACCTGAGATTCTTGAATCGGGATTAGCATTCGGGGACCCTGGGTAAGTATTCTTTCGTTCTTTTCCTTATTTTATTGCTTTTCGAGTCAGAAAGTCAAACTTTGTTTGACTTTCAGCGTTGACCAGTAATGGTCAATGCGAAGTTCGTTTGAACTTCGCAACGTGAGTGTAATCACGTTGGTCATAGTCCCTTGGGACTATGCCCACTGATTACCACGTTGTCTAGGGTCGTAGGGTAAGCGATCTGATAAATCGCTTATACCTCGAACCCGACCCAGTTTGGTCGATCATTAGGATCCGACCAAACACATTAGGTGACCATAGTAGGTAGGGAATAACCTTCCGAGGTTATACCCTATGGTCACATCGTTTAAGTAGTTGTATGATAGGTAGTTTATATGCCTTAGGTAAATTACCAGAATACCCTTTTCATGTATAATTGGTAATTAAGCATATGTAACCTAAACCTTTGTCACATAACTGATTATATAATATGTTTAGGCATATAACACTTGTCATAGGGCTAGTTAGGCGGTCCGAACGCGTTTCACGCGCACAACGCGTTAAAGTAGCATAAGCTACCTAAACGGGTCGTAATGGGTCGAAATCACTTAGGTTAAGTTTCATTTAGTATGTAGGCTTTGATTAACCATATCACATGAGTTCCTACACTCATTTGGTTTACAAACCCTCATGCTACCCAGTCTTCCGATTTAGGTCCGGTTTATTAATGTAGTTACCTATATTAGGTGCCGTTTGATATTCCGCGATCTCTAGCATTGCTTGGTGGTTATCCTAGGACTTCTGAGCAATCTCAAGTGAGTACATAGACCCCTCTTTTACTGTTTTCCAAACTGTTTTGGGGTGGAACACATGTGCCTACTTGTTACATTCATGCTTTCCTGTTTTCACATCATATACCTGCTATGTTCTTTAGTACATTATAGTACATGATTTCAATACATTTTATGCTATGTATGTCCATTATGTGCATACTTAGTACATTGTTTTACATTACTTTTCTGTTGCATATGTTTATCCAGCATATGAACACATTATACTACATATTGAACCGTTGAAATCATTTGACTATGTGATCCGTTGATATCTGTGAACCGTTGTATCTGTAATCCGTTGATATCTGTGAACCGTTTGTATCTGTGAACCGTTTGTATCTGTGAACCGTTTGTATCTGTGAACCGGGTGAACCGTATTTGACCATACATAAACATTTCTACGATTGTTAAACATTACTTTGGTGGTTTGGTTTGATTAAGTGATTAAGTAACGATGCGTGTGTAATATGATACAAGCATGGTGGATACGCCGCTGGTACTTCCTATATATAAGTGTTTGTATGGTATTACATATTGTAGCGTTATTTGAATCATTTCAGTTTGATACATATAACATTTTATACAAATAACATACTTTTTACAAGACATTGTGTTACAAACAACTTATCTTATACAAATCCATTTTACTTGGTTATTCATTTAACCATGCATTATTCACTTATTTATACATATCATCTGAACTCATTGTTTTTCAAATGATTTACAAAACAAAGCAAATTACAAGGTTCATGACTAAACATTTTCTCAAACATAAGTCATGGACCCTATTTTCACAAAACCTATGTATCTCACAGGCATTTTTATGCTGACGTACCTATTTTCACATGTGTTTTTCAGGAGCTGTTGCATAAGATGATCAAGATACACATAGGCAGACTTGGGCTTTAGTGACAATAAAAGATGCAAGACTAGTTAACTATGTTGTATTTCTTTGTTTGTTAAGACATTGTAACACCTTTAATCAATAAAACAAAACTTCAATTGCCATGGATTTGAAACGATTAATTCTGTTACAACACTCCCCGATGTTTCCGCCACGTTTTGTATGTTCTACGTGGTCGGGGTGTGACAGAAAAGATGGTATCAGAGCCAATGGTTATAGGGAATTAGGTTATTAGTAATGCTTTGACCTAGTCTATAACTTTCTTAGGACCCTAACGCGAGTTTACTTGCGTTTAGTCATAAAACAATACCGTCACCTATCCTTAGGCAACTACCACAACAAGAACATAATTTTCGAAACCGCTTTGAAAACTAATCATCTGTTCTAGGATGATTAATTACTAGGTTTTGAACCCTCTGTTATAAGATTTTGAACCCCTTTGAGTTTTCAAAAATCTCGTCAAGGTTTTGGGTTTTAAATAATGTGAACACGTGCAAACTGGAAGGGTGAATGCCTGTATTCTGAGTTTTCTGTCTAGGCAAGCACTTCGTATACATCTCAACCAGACGCGAGACCAGTTGTGCTTACCTGGGAATTCTTGGGATGAGTGTTCACTTATAGGCGAGCATGTCTTCGCGATACATTATTTTTGACCTATTTACTTTGATTAATCACCGAGGTCGTTTGTTGCTTTGTAGTAACAAACAAATGACCACTATCCATTGCTTTCATCAAATTTGTTTCATCTCATTCTTTTCGTATAATTCTCTCACTCGTTTCCTTTCATGTTTCCTCTTTTAGAATGCCTCCTCGACGCGAAAACCAGATAGCGACTGCCGAACTGGCAGAAATTATTGCACAGCAAATGGCTGCTCAATTCCCAAACCTCTTTGCTCAATGGAATCAAGCCAACAACAACAACAATGGTCCATGCAATTTCAAGAGTTTTAACTCGGCGAAACCACTCAAGTTTAATGGTTCCGAGGGAGCGACTGGGCTTCTTCAATGGTTCGAGAGCATTGAGAATACTTTCCGCCACGTGCAGTGTCCTGACAATCGCAAGGTCGAGTTTGCTTTGAGTGTGTTCCAGAAGAGAGCCCTTACGTGGTGGAACGGGATTATGAGAGATCGAGGTGCAGAAGTTGCTCTAGCACAGACATGGGCTGAACTTAGGGCCCTTATGATGAAGGAATTCTGTCCTCGACACGAGATCAGGGCTTTGGAAAGGGAATTCGACAATCTCGAGCAAGACAGCGGTGAGCATAGAGCCTACACGGACCGTTACGAGGAGTTGAGTCTATTATGCCCAAACATGGTCACGCCTTTGGATAAGGCAATCGAAAAGTACATTGATGGCCTCCCTGATTCAATACAAGACATTTTGACTGGTAGCAACCCTACTACAGTTAGACAGGCCATTGAGCTATCTGCAACCTTGACTGAATCAAAGATCAGGAAAGGTAAACTTTTCCGAAAAGGTGACAAGAAGCCGGTTGAGGAATCGAAACCAATCGAGGAATCAAAGATCATGGATGAACAGACTGGATCCCCTAAGAGGTCAAAGAAGCGAAAGGCTTCTCAGAACTACGCTGTGGTTGCTCACAATGATCAAGCCGTTCTCAACCAACCAGCTCAACCCCCTGCCAGGAAACCCTACAACGGAACTGCACCCTTGTGCAACCAATGTGGCCTACATCATCATGCTGGGGTGAAGTGCCGCACATGCCAAGTTTGCGGACTTATAGGTCATACAGCTAGGGTTTGCCCAACCGCAGCTGCACCAAATCAAGCTGGCAACAATCCTGCTCAAGCTCGTTTTCCACAGGGATCTTGCTACAACTGTGGCGAGATGGGCCATTTTCGTAGGAATTGCCCAAGGCTTGCTAATGCAAATCCAGCGTAGGGATGAGCATTTGATCAACCAGAAGACAACATCGTTTAGAAATAATCACGTCTTATGTATTATTTTCTTTTGTTGTCAAGATCCAAGAAACAGTTGTTATCGTTGTTTATAAATAAATCTTTTACATTACAATGTATTTATGTGATTGTATGTATAAACAACATATCCCCTACAATACCGACAATCAAGGAACCGCATTCCTTGAAGAACAGACTACTTCCAAATTTCTTCCGTTGTATGATCTCTTGCGTTTTCCACGAAAATCCTAAGTACTCGTTCCTTCCAAGAGAAACGAAGTACGAGGTGCCAAGTTAATTGCAATCAATAACAAGATAATAACAATTTAACAGCTATGTGATTATGTGCTTATGAACATTACAAGACAAACTGTGCGGACTATGCAAGGAATTGCGTAATTATGGATGCATACATAATTATGGAATTTAGTGCACAGAAACCACAGCGAGCTTTGTCATGTACCTAGAAGTTAATCCTATTCATTTCCAATTCTGAAGAATACCCGTTGAGGAAAATGACTCCGTTTGTGCATTTTCGTTCTGAAGAGTATCCGTCGAGGGAAATGAATATCCGTTTATCCTTCATTTCCAATTCTGAAGAATACCCGTTGAGGAAAATGACTCCGTTTGTGCATTTTCGTTATGAAGAGTATCCGTCGAGGGAAATGAATATCCGTTTATTTAATCCTTCATTTCCGAACCTGAGGAAATAACCGATGAAAATGACTCCGTTAGTTCATTTTCGTTTCTGAAGATTATCCGTTGAGGAAATGAATATCCGTTGTTTAATCCTTCATTTCCGAACCTGAGGAAACAACCGATGAAAATGACTCCGTTAGTTCATTTTCGTTTCTGAAGATTATCCGTTGAGGAAATGAATATCCGTTGTTTAATCCTTCATTTCCGAACCTGAGGAAACAACCGATGAAAATGACTCCGTTAGTTCATTTTCGTTTCTGAAGATTATCCGTTGAGGAAATGAATATCCGTTGTTTAATCCTTCATTTCCGAACCTGAGGAAACAACCGATGAAAATGACTCCGTTAGTTCATTTTCGTTTCTGAAGATTATCCGTTGAGGAAATGAATATCCGTTGTTTAATCCTTCATTTCCGAACCTGAGGAAACAACCGTTGAAAATGACTCCGTAAGTTCATTTTCGTTTCTGAAGATTATCCGTTGAGGAAATGAACATCCGTTTGTTTATCATTTTCATTTCCGTTTCTGAGGAAGCAACCGTTGAAAATGACTCTGTTGTTCATTTTCGTTTCTGAAGAATTGTCCGTTGAGGAAATGAATATCCGTTTGTCTATCATTCTCATTTCCGTTTCTGAGGAAGCATCTGTTGAAAATGACTCCGTTTATTCATTTTCGTTTCTGAAGATTTTCCGTTAAGGAAATGGATCCCCGTTTGTTTATTCCTTCATTTCCGCTTCTGAAGAATACTCGTTGAGGAAAATGACTCCGTTTGTTCATTTTCGTTCTGAAGAATGTCCGTTAAGGAAATGACAGGATTATACTTTACATATCTCTGGTGGTTATCTGACACAAAATCACAAATAGACTCCAACGAATTAATTTCGGGACGAAATTTCCTAAAGTAGGGGAGACTGTAACACCTGTGTCATTTCAACCATCAAACAAATGCCAAACCAATGAAATAATGTATTTCATACTTTGGACTTGTATAAATATGTGTATCTTTTGCACATATCAACTCATGTTCGATTTCAAGCTCTAAATCGCTTTCTGGAAGGTTATACACGCACTGATGCGTAAATATAACCAGTTTAATGCAACGAACACTCCGGAATAGTGAAATAGGCTTAACATACCTTAAATAACCTTTACATAACTTAGATATAAGTTTTGGAAGGTTTGGTGTGGTGAAATCAAAGTTTAATCGCTTACAGGGACTAAATTTGACAAACTGCGAAAGTATGCCAATTTGAACTGTAACAGACCTTCCGGAACATGACCATAAGTTAAACATACCATAAATATCCTTTACATAGCTTAGAAATAGGCTTTGAGGGGTTCGGTGTGCTAAAATAAACTTTTGGGTCATTCAGGGACTAAAAGTGTCAAAAAGTGCACAAGTTTGCATTTTCGCGCATAACTTACGTTCTGAATACATCTGGACATCCAAAAATTTATGTAAGCATGACTACATTATATTTTAGTGTTCGCCATAAGAAAAATCCATTCGTCGCGTCATTTGGATCGTTTTTCGCGCTTATGCGCATTCCGTCGTAATTAAGCGAACATCGCGATCGTACGGCCAAACGAACCGACATCCTAGATATTTTTGAGCATGTTTTGAGTTCCCTATACTTTAACTTCATTTTAGAGCCTTGAAATGAGGTTAACGGGGTTCAAACGCATCGAAAATCGCTTAAACACGTGCAGGGACCATTTCTGCCAAGTTTGAAACTATTCTGGAACTGAGGGGGCAGTGGCGTAGCGCCACTGCATGTGGCCTTACCCGTCGCGCTACGCAACTGCATGATCTGGATCAGATTCAATGTTTTAACAAGCGGGTCCCAGCTGTTCGATTCTCAACCACACATTCTCAATCGTCTAGTCAGCGGATAAGAACCTAATTTCAGCCACCATAAGGTTTCGACAAGTGTACGCCTTGGATCATGGCACGTTTTACAACAAACGATCTTAACGGTTACCCGAAAACTATATATACCCCATGCCCCCCATTGCATAACTTACTAGAATTCTGATTTTAGAAACTCTAAGTTGAAACCATTGTTTCATACCTGAGATTCTTGAATCGGGATTAGCATTCGGGGACCCTGGGTAAGTATTCTTTCGTTCTTTTCCTTATTTTATTGCTTTTCGAGTCAGAAAGTCAAACTTTGTTTGACTTTCAGCGTTGACCAGTAATGGTCAATGCGAAGTTCGTTTGAACTTCGCAACGTGAGTGTAATCACGTTGGTCATAGTCCCTTGGGACTATGCCCACTGATTACCACGTTGTCTAGGGTCGTAGGGTAAGCGATCTGATAAATCGTTTATACCTCGAACCCGACCCAGTTTGGTCGATCATTAGGATCCGACCAAACACATTAGGTGACCATAGTAGGTAGGGAATAACCTTCCGAGGTTATACCCTATGGTCACATTGTTTAAGTAGTTGTATGATAGGTAGTTTATATGCCTTAGGTAAATTACCAGAATACCCTTTTCATGTATAATTGGTAATTAAGCATATGTAACCTAAACCTTTGTCACATAACTGATTATATAATATGTTTAGGCATATAACACTTGTCATAGGGCTAGTTAGGCGGTCCGAACGCGTTTCACGCGCACAACGCGTTAAAGTAGCATAAGCTACCTAAACGGGTAGTAATGGGTCGAAATCACTTAGGTTAAGTTTCATTTAGTATGTAGGCTTTTATTAACCATATCACATGAGTTCCTACACTCATTTGGTTTACAAACCCTCATGCTACCCAGTCTTCCGATTTAGGTCCGGTTTATTAATGTAGTTACCTATATTAGGTGCCGTTTGATATTCCGCGATCTCTAGCATTGCTTGGTGGTTATCCTAGGACTTCTGAGCAATCTCAAGTGAGTACATAGACCCCTCTTTTACGGTTTTCCAAACTGTTTTGGGGTGGAACACATGTGCCTACTTGTTACATTCATGCTTTCCTGTTTTCACATCATATACCTGCTATGTTCTTTAGTACATTATAGTACATGATTTCAATACATTTTATGCTATGTATGTCCATTATGTGCATACTTAGTACAGTGTTTTACATTACTTTTCTGTTGCATATGTTTATCCAGCATATGAACACATTATACCACATATTGAACCGTTGAAATCATTTGACTATGTGATCCGTTGATATCTGTGAACCGTTGTATCTGTAATCCGTTGATATCTGTGAACCGTTTGTATCTGTGAACCGTTTGTATCTGTGAACCGTTTGTATCTGTGAACCGTTTGTATCCGTGAACCGTTTGTATCTGTGAACCGTTTGTATCTGTGAACCGGGTGAACCGTATTTGACCATACATAAACATTTCTACGATTGTTAAACATTACTTTGGTGGTTTGGTTTGATTAAGTGATTAAGTAACGATGCGTGTGTAATATGATACAAGCATGGTGGATACGCCGCTGGTACTTCCTATATATAAGTGTTTGTATGGTATTACATATTGTAGCGTTATTTGAATCATTTCAGTTTGATACATATAACATTTTATACAAATAACATACTTTTTACAAGACATTGTGTTACAAACAACTTATCTTATACAAATCCATTTTACTTGGTTATTCATTTAACCATGCATTATTCACTTATTTATACATATCATCTGAACTCATTGTTTTTCAAATGATTTACAAAACAAAGCAAATTACAAGGTTCATGACTAAACATTTTCTCAAACATAAGTCATGGACCCTATTTTCACAAAACCTATGTATCTCACAGGCATTTTTGTGCTGACGTACCTATTTTCACATGTGTTTTTCAGGAGCTGTTGCATAAGATGATCAAGATACACATAGGCAGACTTGGGCTTTAGTGACAATAAAAGATGCAAGACTAGTTAACTATGTTGTATTTCTTTGTTTGTTAAGACATTGTAACACCTTTAATCAATAAAACAAAACTTCAATTGCCATGGATTTGAAACGATTAATTCTGTTACAACACTCCCCGATGTTTCCGCCACGTTTTGTATGTTCTACGTGGTCGGGGTGTGACACCTTGCGCTTCTTCTTCTTGGATACCTCAGCCTGTTTTTCCTTTGGCTCAGCTTGAGCAGTCTTGTCAGATGGTCTTGGGTCGCCTTTTCGAAAAAGCTTACCCTTCCTGATGTGGGATTCAGTTAGGGTGGCAGACAATTCAATGGCTTGTCTGACAGTAGTAGGGTTGCTGCCAGTAACAATATCCTGAACTAGGTCAGGAAGACCATCAATGTATTTCTCAATCGCCTTATCCAAAGGCGTAACCATAGCAGGATATAGCAGGCTCAATTCTTCATAACGGTTAGTATAGGCTCGATGTTCACCACTATCTTGCTTTAAGTCATCAAATTCCCTTTCTAAAGCTCTCAATTCATGACGAGGACAAAACTCCTTCATCATAAGAGCCCTAAGCTCAGCCCAAGTCTGTGCTAATGCAACCTCAGCACCACGGTCCCTCATAACTCCGTTCCACCACGTAAGATCCCTCTTCTGAAATACACTGGAGGCAAACTCGACTTTCCGATTTTCAGGACATTGAACGTGACGAAACGTACTCTCAATGCCCTCGAACCACTGTAGGAGCCCAGTTGCTCCTTCAGAACCACTAAACTTGAGTGGGTTAGCTGAATTGAAGCTTTTGAAATTGCATGGAGCATTCTGGTTATTGATGGCTTGATTCATTTGAGCAAAAATATCTGGGACTACAGCAGCCATATGTTGTGCCATAATATGTGCCATATCGGCATTTGGGAGCGGATTTTCGCTTCGAGGAGGCATTCTAAAAGGGAAAACAGGAAGGAAAACAAGTGAAAGGATTAGACAAAAAGAATGAAATGAGACAAAATTTGATGAAAGCAAAGATGGTGGTCATTTGTTTGTTACTACGAAGCAACAAACGACACACAGCGATTAATCAAAGTAAATGGGTCAAAAATAATGTATCGCGAAGACATGCTCGCCTATAAGTGGACACTCACCCCAAGAGTTCCCAGGTAAGAGTGACTGGTCCGATATTGCGGATTTGTACGAACACTCTAGCCTTAGACAGAAAGCTCAGGGTACAGGCACCCACCCTTCCAGTTTGCACGTGTTCACATTATTTAGACCAAACTTTGACGGGATTTCGAAAACTTAGAGGGTTCAAAACCTTACAATCAATCATCCTAGAACAGATGATTAGTTTTCAAAGCAGGATTGAAATTTGTGTTCTTATTGTGGTTGTCACCTAAGAATAAGTGACGGTATTGTTTTAAAACTAAACACAAGAAAACTAATTCCCTATAACCATTGGCTCTGATACCAACTTTTCTGTCACACCCCGACCACGTAAAACAACAAAACGTGGCGGAAACGTCGGGGAGTGTTGTAACAGAATCATTGTTTCATAACCATGGAATAAATAATTTTGTTTTATTGAATAAATGAACTTATTGTTTTAATACAATCAAATAAGTATAACTATTATCTTTCAAGTTTTAAAGTCGCTAAGGCACGAGTCCATCCTATGTATAGCATGTATCATCAATCATCACATAACTGCACCTGAAACATGTGTAAAAATAGGTACGTCAGCATAAAAATGCCTGTGAGATACATAGGTTTTATTGTAATTAGGATTCATGACTTATGAGTTTAAAGAAAAAGTTTTAATAAAAGTAGTCATGATCCTTGTAAAAGGTTTTCTTTTATAAATCATTTATAAGAAATCAGATGGTATAAAATAATAATACATAGAAAATTTAATAAGTAAGTAAAATGAGTTTGTATAGAATATATTGTTTGAAAAACAATATTTTGATAAAAAGGTTTATAGTATATATAAAAATATACTTTGGTTTTTAAGAAAGTCGAATAAGTAATATATTAAAATATATTTCAGTTCCAATATTGATAACCCAAGTGATATTTAATGTGATGAAAACACTGATATATAAGAAGTACCAGTGGCGTATCTACCATGTTTTCATCACTCACACCCGTCCCGTTATCTAAACACTAACCAAAACTCAATTGTAAAACGAATAGTATATTAAATATACTTTAGTTGTTAAAAATAATAATTTTCAGTAGTATATCAGAAGTAGACTTTGGATTTATAAATAACATATTAAACTATGTTTTGGATTACAAATAACATATTAAACTATGTTTTGGATTACAAATAACATATTAAACTATGTTTTGGATTACAAATAACATATTAAACCATGTTTTAGATTTTTAACAAAATATATGTTGCTTTTGTACGATATCACATATGAGAGCATATCAAACTATACTTTTGGGAGTATAACTTAATATACAATAATAATGTGACTTAAGAATTCATTCAGACCTAGTGCATCAAAATACACCTTTGAGACTTTAGGGATACCACAAAGGCAATCCCTATTTGGATGGAGAAACAAATTGGTTTCAGACATTCCATGACAACAGGAATGGAGTGTCAAATCCTATAGCGCTACATCATACTACCAACCGGTCTGGTGAACAAAATAAGTACTACTCCAAACATTTATTTTATAATCTTTGAAAAATTAGAGTTTAAATCATAGACAATCATTCAGTTTGCAAAAAGATAAGTACAAATATGTATAATCAATTATACTTTTGAAAACATGAAAATAACAGATAGGTACACATGCTTCACCCCAAAACAGTTTGAAAACAGTAAAAGGGGGGGGGGGACTATGTACTCACTTGAGGGTGCTTAGAAGTCTTGAACAACTACCAAGCAAGCTAGAGGAGTCCTGGAAATCAAACGGCACCTAATATAGGTAACTACATAAATAAACCGGACCTAAAACGGAGGATCGGATAGGATGAGGTCTCGTAAACCAAATGAGTGTGGGATCTCATATGATATGGTTTAACAAGGCCTACATACTAAAAGGAAACCTAACCTAAGTGCTTACGACCCATTACGACCCGTTTAGGTAGCATACGCTACTTTAACGCGTCGTTCGCGTAAAACGCATTCGGCCCGTCTTACTAGTCCTTACGACAAGTATTATATGCCCTAACATGTTTAATTATGTTGCATAATCATTAAATGACAAAAGTTTGGGTTACATATGCTTAAATATCAATTATGCATAAAAAGTGCATTTTGGTCATTTTCCTAAGGCATATAAACTACCTATCATACAACTACTTAAACGAAGTGACCATAAGGTATAACCTCGGAAGGTTATTCCCTATACAACTATGGTCGCCTAAAGTGTTTGGTCGGATCCTAATGATCGACCAAACGGGTCGGGTTCGTAAGTATAAGCGATTGTTTAGATCGCTTACCTTACGACCCTACATAAGCACTAATCTAAAAGTTACGAGCTAAACATGTTTAAAACATGTTTAACAAAGTTTGAAAACAAGTTGGATATCAAAACAAACGGTTTTGATACCTAAGAGTAGTTTGGTTACAAAATACGCATAAACACGCATTTTGGCCGAAACTACGACTCGTCACTACACCTAAACAACGTGGTAATCGGTAGGTATAGTCACTAGGGACTATAACCATCGTGATTACGCTCACGTTGCGAAGTTCAAACGAACTTCTCATTGACCATAGACTGGTCAATGCAGAAAGTCAAACAAAGTTTGACTTTTAAGCTAGAAAGCGATAAAAGAACGAAAGAGGACTTACAAAGGGTCCAAATAGATTTGGTTCCAAGTATTCTCAGGTAGGTAGTGAATAATCACAACCACTTAGAGAAATCTCAGACCAAATGTGCAGAAAATGAATGAGGGACATGGCCTTATATAGTTTTTCGCAAACCGTTAGGATCATTTCTTGGAGAGGAGGGAATGATCTTGGCCATACAATTGTCAAAGAAAGATTGGGGGACTTGTTCTCCACACAAACCAGCCCATAGCATGAAAAACCATGGATCAAAACCATTGGAACAAGAGGAAATGACCAGATTCAATGTTTCTGCAACTCTGATGTGCTGGGCACTGCTTACGGACCATAAGCAAAGCTCCATACGGACCGTAAGGGACCTGCAGACCAGCAACTTTCAAAAATGACAGATTTAGCCCCTGAAGCCCCCAACTTGGGGTTCGATGCATTTTTGACATGTTTAAGCCCCGTTAACCCCATTTCAAAGCTCTAAAATGAAGTTAAAGTATAGGGAACTTAAAAAATGCTCAAAAATATCTCGGGTGTCGGTTCGTTTGGTCGTACGGTTGCGTTGTTCGGTTAATTACGACGGGAGTCGTAATGAACGCAAAAACGATCCAAATTAAGCGACGAATGGAATTTTATTATGCCAAACACTAAAATAAAATATTTTAATGCTTACATAAATTTTTGGATGTCCGGATATATTCAGAACGTAAGATATGCGCGAAAATGCAAACTTGTGCACTTTTTTTGACGGTTTTAGTCCCTATTTGACCAAAAGTTTATTTTAGCATACCGAACCCCTCAAAGCCTATTTCTAAGCTATGTAGAGGATATTTAGGGTATTTTTAAGTTATGATCTAGTTTCGGAAGGTTCGTTACTATACAAATCGGTATAGTTTCGCAGTTTGACACAATTAGTCCCTACGATCGAACAACTTGATTTCAACACACCAAACCATCCAAAACTTATTTCTAAGTTATGTGGAGGTTATTTAAGGTATGTTAAGCATATTTCACTATTCCGGAGTATTCGTTGCATTAAACTGGTTATATTTACGCATCAGTGTGCGTATAACCTTCCAGAAAGCGATTTAGAGCCCGAAATTGAACAAGAATTGATATGTGCAAATGATAAACATAATTATACAAATCCCCAGTATGAAACACAATATTTCATTGGTTTGGTATTGTTTGATGGTCACAGTGACACAGGTGTCACAAAAAAACCCCTAATCACCATACTTTACTTAATCACCAAAATATCTAATAAACCAATAACTTTTATAAAACATGTTACACTTTACCCCCTTATAAAATCGGTTAAAGTGGGCCCCACCCACTAGATTTTCTTGTTGAAAATTTAGATTACATGTCTGGGGAAATATATGGAGTATGGCCATGAAATTATATGTTGAAAGACACTTGAAAGACACTTGAAAGACATGAGACATCACCTACCATTCTCTTATCAATTCACAACATTTCTCAAACACCAAAAACTCCATTTGGAGCTTCTTTGGTCCTGGCTCAAAGAAGAGCACTAACACCCACCATTTTTAACCAATAATCACCACATTCCAGCTTAAATCAATATATTTTGAGATCATCTAAGCATGGAGGATCATTAGGAGCTTGGTTGGAGCTTAAATCTCTTCTTAATCTTATCATTTGGCTTGTGCAAAGTTGTAAGCTCTCAAACCATCATATTTAAGCTTCTTATTACTAGTATTTACTAGATGTACAAGTTGATCATCTTAAAAATCAAGAAAAACATAACCAAAAACCCTAATCCTAAACTTAATAATCTACTAATCATGATTGTTTATATGATTATTTGTGTAGATTAGTGTAGTTAGTTGATGTAATCTTGATGATTATGTTAATTTTGTAGAGATTAGTGGTTTAAAGTTTACCTTTATGATGATCTTGTGATTAACTTTATGTAGTATTTTAGATTAGTGTTAATCTAGTCATGTTAAACTTAAAAATGTGATTTAAACATTTGAATGTTTAAATCACACAAGATCATCAACTTCAAATATTATTAGCATGTGTATGTAAACATGATTAAGTAAATTTTAAACCAAGAATAACCATGTGACCAAGTCTTAAAAACTTTAATGAACTTGATTTTCACATAAAGCAAGCTTATGGAAATGTTTACTTTACAAAGTGAAGCATAAAAGAGTCTTAAGAATTTTTACAAAAACATGGAAATTTTTAAGAATGAAAAATAACGAGAATCAAGTTTATTTAACGATGAACTTGAAAAAAGGTTATTTTAAATTCTTGGATAGATTGTGCAAAATGCTACAACGAAAACTTCAAAGTTCAAAGATTTCACAAACACGCTCTTTCCAACGAATGACCCTCCGACCGAATGGTCATCCGTCTTGTGATTAATGCTTGAAAAATGATTTTTGGAAAGCTTGAAGAATTAATGATGATTTGGAAATTGATTTGGTGATATAAACGCGTTTTGAAAACGTGGGAAACGTCATAGTTTAGGGGAAACTATGGCGAAATTTTCTAAAATCTAATCGCGATTAAAGTGTGATTAATGGGGGATTAACAAGGTTAAACACTATTAGCGGTCTTAAACATCATTACGGAAGCTTTGATGAAAATGGTTAAGTCCCAAATATTAAAGAGTTCTTATGAACTTGAATATATATTTTCACAAAAATAAATGGGTGAAATTAATAACCATATATAAGTATAATCTTTGGAAAAAATTATATATTTTGGAAAGTCATCAAGTATATGTATTATGTGCTATGTGTATATACCTAGATACACTTAAGGTGATCAAAATAATACACCCATGATGCCAAGAAATGTAACAACTGTGCTTGTAATCACTATGAACAGTTCTATTATCAATAAAACAATGTTATTTGATCACAATGTTTGTTTTGTTATGTTTTACATTTTTCATGTTTTGACTTTTGATCAATTTCAAACTCTACATCGCTTTCTGGAGAGTTATACGCAAACTGATGCGTAAACGTAATCAGTTTAATGCGAGAAATACTCCGGAACATCAAAATATACTCAACATACCTTAAATAACCTTTACATAACTTAGAAATAAGTTTTGAAGGCTTTGGTATGGCAAAAACAAGTTAAATCGCTTACAGGGACTAAATATGACAAACTGCGAAAGTATGTCAATTTGAACTGTAACGAACATTCCGGAACATGACCATAAGTTAAACACACCCTAAATATCCTTTACATAGCTTAGAAATAGGCTTTGAGGGGTTCGGTATGCTAAAATAAACTTTTGGGTAATTCAGGGACTAAAAGTGTCAAAAAGTGCACAAGTTTGCATTTTCGCGCATAACTTACGTTCTGAATACATCTGGACATCAAAAAATTTATGTAAGCATGACTATATTATGCTTTAGTGTTTGGCTTGTCAAAAATCCATTCGTCGCGTCATTTGGATCGTTTTTCGCGCTTGTGCGCATTCCGTCGTAATTAAGCGAACATCGCGTTCGTACGGCCAAATGAACTGACATCAGTCATATTTTTGAACATGTTTCAAGTCCACAATGTTTAGGCATCATTTTAGGGCCTTAAAGTTGGCTTTACGGGCCTTAGAAGTGCCGGAAATGGGCTGAATACACAACAGGGACCAAAACTGTAATTTCTGATCTGCAACTCTCAGGCGGCCCGCCTGAGTTTCTTCACATCCTGACGCAGGCCGCGTCCGCATGTCTGATCAGATTAGAATGAACAGTCAGCACGATCCAGCTGTTTTAACCACAACCACAAGCTTACAACTTGCTTAATCAGCTGATAAGGACCACTTTAAGCTACCACAACTTTACGACACTTGTACGGATGGGATTAAGGCACGTTTTCCATGAAACGATCTTAACGGTGGACCGAATACTATAAATACCCCACCCCCCCATTGCTTAAAAACCACTAGAATATGATCTTAAAGACTCTAAGTTGAAACCATTGTTTCATACCTGAGTTATTTCGATCTAGATTAGCATTCGGGGACCCTTCGTAAGTATTCTTTCGTTCTTTTCCTTATTTTTACTGCTTTTCGAGTCCGAAAGTCAAACTTTGTTTGACTTTCAGCGTTGACCAGCTTATGGTCAATGCGAAGTTCGTTTGAACTTCGCAACGTGATTGTAATCACGATGGTTATAGTCCTTTGGGACTATGCCTACTGATTACCACGTTGTCTAGGGTCGTAGGGTAAGCGATCTAATAAATCGCTTATACCTTCGAACCCGACCCAGTTTGGTCGATCATTAGGATCCGACCAAATACATTAGGTGACCATAGTGTAGGGAATAACCTTCCGAGGTTATACCCTATGGTCACATCGTTTAAGTAGTTGTATGATAGGTAGTTTATATGCCTTAGGTAAATTACCAGAATACCCTTTTCATGTATAATTGGTAATTTAGCATATGTAACCTAAATTTTTGTCACATAACTAATTATGTAACATGTTTAGGCATATAACACTTGTCATAGGACTAGTTAGGCGGTCCGAACGCGTTTCACGCGCACGACGCGTTAAAGTAGCATAAGCTTCCTAAACGGGTCGTAAACAATTATGTTAGGTTTCATTTAGTATGTAGGCTTTGTTAAACCAAATGACACGAGTCTCTACACTCGTTTGGTTTACGAAACCTCATTCTATCCGATCTTCCGATTTAGGTCCGGTTTATTAACATAGTTACCTATATTAGGTGCCGTTTGATTCCGAGATCTATAGCATTACTTGGTGGTTATCTTTAGACATCTGAGCAATCTCAAGTGAGTACATAGACCCCTCTTTTACTGTTTTCCAAACTGTTTTGGGGTGGAACACATGTGCCTACTTGTTACTTTCATGCTTTCCTGTTTTCACATCATATACCTGCTATGTTCGTTAGTACATTATAGTACATGATTTCATTACATTTCATGCTAGGTGTGCCCATTGTGTGCATTACTTGGTACATTGTTTTACATTACATTTCATGCTAGGTGTGCCCATTGTGTGCATTACTTGGTACATTGTTTTACATTACATTTCATGCTAGGTGTGCCCATTGTGTGCATTACGTGGTACATTGTTTTACATTACATTTTATGCTAGGTGTGCCCATTGTGTGCATTACTTAGTACATCGTTTTACATTACATTTCATGCTAGGTGTGCCCATTGTGTGCATTACTTAGTACATTGTTTTACATTACATTTCATGCTAGGTGTGCCCATTGTGTGCATTACTTGGTACATTGTTTTACATTACATTTCATGCTAGGTGTGCCCATTGTGTGCATTACTTGGTACATTGTTTTACATTACATTTCATGCTAGGTGTGCCCATTGTGTGCATTACTTGGTACATTGTTTTACATTACATTTCATGCTAGGTGTGCCCATTGTGTGCATTACTTAGTACATCGTTTTACATTACATTTTCACGCTACGTATGTTCATTTGATTACATACTTAGTGCATCACATGCTTACATTTTTGGTATGACATTTGGTTTGTTTACAATGGAACAATACATTCATTAACATTTGCTACGCCATTCGTTAGTAGGTAGTGGTACCATAGGAATTGACAACTCCCGTTCCGGACATCCCAGGGAAAGGGGATGAAAGGAATGACCGAATTCGATATACATAATTTAGATGAACCTTTAATTTGTTTAAGGGTTTATCGCCACAGTCTCAAGGCTTGGATGTATGCATTTTAACAATACCGCATAAATGTTTGTATCAGTATAGCATGCATTTGTTACACAAAACATGACTTTGATTTAAACTGTGTTTTACTTCAATACCTTGTTGTTGTGCATTTTACATATGGTTTAGTTGATACATTTCAATTACCATACATGACATTTTGGTTACATATTACATGATCTACATTGAACATAAACATTTGACATTGATATACACATTGGTGGTTTACATTGGACATAGACATTTTGATATGGTTTACACAATAACACTTGACAATTGGTTTGTACATGAACAAGTTACATTGGTGGTTGTTTGGGTAAGTGATTTGAGTAACGAGGTGTGTGTAATATGCTACAAACATGGTGGATACGCCGCTGGTACTTCCTATATATAAGTGTTTGTATAATATTACATAGCGCAACGTTATTGAAACCATTTCAGTATAGACATATTACATTTTATACACATAACATACTTTTCATAAGACATTGTTTTACAAAACAGTTTATTTTATACAATTCATTTTACATGGTTATTCATTTAACCTTACATTTATTTATACATATCAACTGATCTTATCGTTTTTCAAATGATTTACAAGACAAAGCAAATTACAAGGTTCATGACTAAACATTTTCTCAAATACAAGTCATGAATCCTATTTTCACAAACCTATGTATCTCACAGGCATTTTTATGCTGACGTACCTATTTTCACATGTGTTTTCAGGAGCTTTTCCGTAGGATGTTGATCATGACACTAGGGCGGACCTGTGCCTTAGAGACTAAAAACGAAGATAGACTTGTTTAATTATGTTATAAACTCCTTTGTTTACTATTCAAGACAATGTAACACCCTTGTTTAATAAATAAAATACAACTTTGTATGCCATGGTTATGAAACAATTTATTCTGTTACGACACGCCCCGATGTTTCCGCCGCGATTTGTTGTTTTACGCGGTCGGGGTGTGACAGAAGAGTTGGTATCAGAGCCAATGGTTATAGGGAATTAGGTTATTAGTAATGCTTTGACCTAGACTATAACTTTTCTAGGACCCTAACACAAGTTATCTTGTGTTTAGATCTTAAAACATATACATCACCTATCCTTAGGTGATTATCAAAACAAGAACCAAATTTTTTCGAAACGATTTTTGAAAAACAATCATCTGTTTTTGAATAAATTATTATAAGGTTTTGAACCCTCTGTTATATGGTTTTGAACCCTTTTCAGTTTGGTTTTTGGCCTTGTGCCTTCAAATTTTCAAAAATCTCGTCAACGTTTTGGGTCTTAAATAATGTGAACACGTGCAAACTGGAAGGGTGAATGCCTGTATTCTGGGTTTTCTGTCTAGGCAAGCACTTCGTATACATCTCAACCAGACGCGAGACCAGTTGTGCTTACCTGGGAATTCTTGGGATGAGTGTTCACTTATAGGCGAGCATGTCTTCATTATACATTATTTTTGATCCATTTACTTTGATTAGTCACTGTGTGTCGTTTGTTTGCTTTGTGATACGGACGAATGACCACCATCTTTGCTTTTGTTGATTTTGTTTCATCTCATTCTTTCATCCAATCATCTCACTCGTTTCCTTTCATGTTTTCTTCTTTTAGAATGCCTCCTCGACGCGACAATCTGATAGCAACTGCCGAACTGGCAGAAATTATTGCGCAGCAGATGGCGGCTCAATTTCCAAATCTCTTTGCTCAATGGAACCAAGCCAACAACAACAACAACAACAACAATGTTCCATGCAAATACAAGGATTTTAATCAGGCTAAACCACTCAAGTTTAGTGGTTCTGAAGGAGCGACTGGGCTTCTTCAGTGGTTCGAGAGCAGTGAGAATACTTTCCGCCACGTGCAGTGTCCGGATAATCGCAAAGTCGAGTTTGCTTCGAGCGTATTTCAGAAGAGGGCTTTGACATGGTGGAACGGGGTTATGAGAGACAGAGGTGCAGAAGTTGCTCTCGCACAGACATGGGCTGAACTTAGAGCCCTTATGATGAGGGAATTCTGTCCTCGTCATGAGCAGCGAACTTTGGAGAAGGAATTTGATGATTTGAAGCAAGATAGTGGTGAGCACAGGGCTTATACTGATCGGTTTGAAGAGTTGAGTCTGCTCTGCCCGACTATGGTTACCCCACTCGATAAGGCTATCGAAAGATACATCGACGGCCTACCTGACTCGGTACAAGACATCCTTACAGGTAGTAACCCTACCACACTTCGACAGGCAATCGAGTTATCAGCGACACTGACTGAGTCGCAGATCCGGAAGAACAAATTACACAGGAAGGGTGACAAGGGCAAGAAACAGACGGCTGACAAGGGTGATAGCATGAAAGGTCAAAACTTGAATGGAAAGAACTCTGGTTCTTCGAAGAGGTCAAGGAAGCGTAAGGCTTCCCAAAATTTTGCTGTCACTGCCCAAGCTAATCAGGCAGCTCCCAACCAACCCGCACAGCCTTCAGCAAAGAAACCTTATACAGGGAATGCACCTTTGTGCAATAGGTGCAACAGTCATCATCAGCCGCAACATCAGTGCCGTTTCTGTACTAGCTGTGGGAAGTCAGGTCATCTTGCTGATGTTTGTCGGTTTGCTCAGAACCGGGCAGTTCAGTACCCGGCTCAACAAGTTGCTCAGCCTCCTGCTCCGCAACAGGGTCAAGCTGCACGACCACAATACCCACCAGGTGCTTGTTACAATTGTGGGGATCTGACCCACTATAGGAATCGGTGCCCAAGACTGGCGAACCAGAACCAGAACCAGAATCAGGCTCCGGCTCAAGGCCGAGCTTTTAACATGAATGCCCAAGAGGCGCAGGCGGACGATAATGTGGTGAACGGTACGTTCTTTATTAATAATCAGCCTGCATCTGTTCTTTTCGATTCTGGTGCCGATAAGAGTTTCGTGTCATTGTCTTTTGAGCCAATGCTTCGCGTGTCTAGAACGAAACTAGGAAAACCTTTGACAGTAGAAGTTGCTAGTGGTGAACCCATTATTCTTGATTCTGTTCTACGCAACTTCCAGTTGAACCTAAACGATCATCTTTTTCCTATCGACCTCACGCCTATGCAACTTGGAAGCTTCGATGTCATTGTGGGTATGGATTGGTTATCCAAGCATCACGCAGAGGTAGTTTGTTTCGAGAAGATCGTTCGTGTGCCGCTTTCAACAGGCGAGATCCTGCAGGTTCAAGGTGAGAAACCGTCCGGTGGTCTCAAACTCATGTCTTGCTTTAAAGCTCGGAAATATCTGCGGAAGAACTATGTAGCTTTCTTAGCACATGTTACAGAAGATAAAGGCAAGGGTAAGTCTATTTCAGATATTCCTGTCGTTCGGGATTATTCTGAAGTATTCCCTGAAGATTTACCTGGTCTACCTCCAGCACG
Organism: Helianthus tuberosus; assembly: GCA_030545235.1. Taxonomy (NCBI): domain Eukaryota; kingdom Viridiplantae; phylum Streptophyta; class Magnoliopsida; order Asterales; family Asteraceae; genus Helianthus; species Helianthus tuberosus. The sequence continues at coordinate 125,123,914 of CM060365.1, read as the reverse complement.
CCAAGTCGAGTTCCGCATTGATCTCGTACCTGGTGCAAATCCCATTGCCAGAGCTCCATATCGTCTCGCACCATCTGAGATGCAAGAGTTGTCTAAACAGCTTCAGGAGCTCTCTGACAGAGGTTTTATCCGTCCTAGCTTTTCACCTTGGGGTGCTCCCGTTCTTTTTGTCAAGAAGAAGGATGGATCCTTTAGGATGTGTATCGATTATCGTGAGCTTAACAAGCTTACCATCAAGAATCGATATCCCTTACCTCGCATAGATGATCTCTTTGATCAGCTACAGGGCGCTTCTTATTTTTCGAAGATTGATCTGCGATCTGGATATCATCAACTTCGGGTGCAAGAAGAAGATATTCCCAAGACAGCGTTCCGTACTCGTTAGGGGCATTATGAGTTCACAGTCATGCCATTCGGTTTGACTAATGCTCCGGCTGTTTTCATGGACTTAATGAATAGGGTCTGCAAGCCTTATTTGGATCAGTTCGTCATTGTTTTTATTGACGACATCTTGATTTACTCTAAGACGCGAGCTGATCACGAGCAGCATCTTCGTCTTACTCTGGAACTCCTGAAGAAAGAACAACTTTTCGCCAAATTCTCCAAGTGCGAATTTTGGCTTAAAGAAGTTCAGTTTTTGGGGCATATTATCAACGAACAAGGTATTCAGGTAGATCCCTCCAAGATCAGTGCGATTAAGGATTGGGATACACCTACTACTCCTACTGAAGTTCGTTCTTTTCTTGGTCTAGCGGGTTATTACCGCCGCTTCATTGAAAACTTCTCAAAGATTGCAGTTCCTCTAACTGCTCTAACTCAGAAGAACAAACCCTTTGATTGGGGATTCAAAAAAGAGGAAGCTTTTCAACGCTTGAAGCAGAAGCTTTGCGATGCGCCTGTTCTATCATTGCCCGAGGGTGATGATGATTTTGTCGTGTATTGTGATGCATCGAAATTAGGCCTTGGTTGTGTTCTGATGCAAAGGAACAAAGTCATAGCATATGCATCGAGGCAGTTGAAGATACATGAGAAAAACTACACCACTCATGATCTTGAGTTGGGTGCAGTTGTCTTCGCTCTTAAGATCTGGAGACACTATTTGTACGGTACAAAATATGTGGTTTTCACAGACCATAAAAGTCTTCAGCATATCTTCAATCAGAAAGAACTCAACATGAGGCAACGACGTTGGGTTGAGCTTTAAAACGACTATGACTGCGAAATTCGCTACCATCCTGGTAAGGCGAATGTCGTAGCTGATGCATTGAGTCGTAAGGAACGTACTAAGCTTCATTGTGTACGTGTTCAAGTTGTTATTCAATCTCGATCTGATATCCAAGCACGCATTTCTCAGGCTCAACAATCTTGTGTTTCACAAGGATTGATGGATAAGGAATTTCCCTATCACATAACACCTGCTCTGGAACTGAAGGACAATGGATCGTATTACTTCATGGACGGTTTGTGGGTCCCAAGCCAGGATGATCTTCGTACCTTGCTTATGGATGAAGCCCATAAGTCTCGTTATTCTATTCATCCGGGCTCAGATAAGATGTATAAGGATCTTCGTACTCACTATTGGTGGCCTGGTATGAAGAAAGACATTGCCTTATACGTATCAAAATGCCTTACTTGTTTTAAGGTTAAGGCTGAACATCAACGTCCTTCGGGTTTATTGGTGCAACCAGAGATCCCAGTTTGGAAATGGGAAAACATTACTATGGATCTCATTACTAAACTCCCGCGCACAAAGAAAGGTCACGATGCCATCTGGGTAATCGTTGATCGTCTTACAAAGTCAGCACATTTCTTGCCAATCCATGAGGATTTTCCTGCTGACCGACTTGCTCAAATCTATGTGGATGAAATTGTAGCTCGACATGGTGTTCCTTTGAACATCATTTCTGACAGAGATGCTCGTTTCACTTCTCATTTTTGGAGAACCATGCAATCTGCTATGGGGACCCAACTTAATCTGAGCACAGCTTATCATCCGCAAACGGATGGTCAATCTGAGAGAACAATCCAGACTCTGGAGGATATGCTTAGAGCTTGTGTGATCGATTTTGGTGGTAGCTGGGATTCACATCTTAAATTGATTGAATTCTCCTACAACAACAGTTATCACACTAGCATCAAAATGGCTCCTTTCGAGGCTCTCTATGGTCGAAAATGTCGTTCACCAGTCTGCTGGAATGAGATCGGCGAGGCTCAACTTACTGGACTTGCCCTCATTTTAGAGACAACTGACAAGGTCAAGAAAGTTCGTGATAACCTTCAGACAGCTATGAGCCGTCAAAAGAGTTACGCGGATCCAAAACGCAAACCCTTGAAATTTCAAGTCGGTGATCGAGTATTACTTAAGGTCTCACCTTGGAAAGGTGTGATCAGATTTGGAAAGAAAGGAAAACTTGCACCTAGATATGTTGGACCATTCAAGATCGTTGAAAGAATCGGAAAGGTAGCCTACAGACTTGAGTTACCTCCTGAACTTGGAAATGTTCATCCAACTTTTCACGTGTCCAATCTCAAGAGGTGTTTAGCTGATGAGAACCTCCACATACCGCTTGACGAAATTCGTGTTGGTAAAACACTGAAATTTGTTGAGAAACCTGTGGAAATCATGGAACGTGAAGTCAAGTGGCTTAAACGCAAGCGCATTCCTTTGGTCAAAGTTCGCTGGGAAGCTAAACGTGGACCTGAGTTTACTTGGGAACGCGAAGATCAAATGAGGGCGAAATATCCACATCTTTTTCCTCGAGTTTCCTCTAAATAAATTTCGGGACGAAATTTCCACAAGTAGGGGAGACTGTAACAACTGTGCTTGTAATCACTATGAACAGTTCTATTATCAATAAAACAATGTTATTTGATCACAATGTTTGTTTTGTTATGTTTTACATTTTTCATGTTTTGACTTTTGATCAATTTCAAACTCTACATCGCTTTCTGGAGAGTTATACGCAAACTGATGCGTAAACGTAATCAGTTTAATGCGAGAAATACTCCGGAACATCAACATATACTCAACATACCTTAAATAACCTTTACATAACTTAGAAATAAGTTTTGAAGGCTTTGGTATGGCAAAAATAAGTTAAATCGCTTACAGGGACTAAATATGACAAACTGCGAAAGTATGTCAATTTGAACTGTAACGAACATTCCGGAACATGACCATAAGTTAAACACACCCTAAATATCCTTTACATAGATTAGAAATAGGCTTTGAGGGGTTCGGTATGCTAAAATAAACTTTTGGGTAATTCAGGGACTAAAAGTGTCAAAAAGTGCACAAGTTTGCATTTTCGCGCATAACTTACGTTCTGAATACATCTGGACATCCAAAAATTTATGTAAGCATGACTATATTATGCTTTATTGTTTGGCTTGTCAAAAATCCATTCGTCGCGTCATTTGGATCGTTTTTCGCGCTTGTGCGCATTCCGTCGTAATTAAGCGAACATCGCGTTCGTACGGCCAAACGAACTGACATCAGTCATATTTTTGAACATGTTTCAAGTACACAATGTTTAGGCATCATTTTAGGGCCTTAAAGTTGGCTTTACTGGCCTTAGAAGTGCCGGAAATGGGCTGAATACACAACAGGGACCAAAACTGTAATTTCTGATCTGCAACTCTCAGGCGACCCGCCTGAGTTTCTTCACATCCTGACGTGGGCCGCGTCCGCATGTCTGATCAGATTAGAACGAACAGTCAGCACGATCCAGCTATTTTAACCACAACCACAAGCTTACAACTTGCTTAATCAGCTGATAAGGACCACTTTAAGCTACCACAACTTTACGACACTTGTACGGATGGGATTAAGACACGTTTTCCATGAAACGATCTTAACGGTGGACCGAATTCTATAAATACCCCACCCCCCCATTGCTTAAAAACCTCTAGAATCTGATCTTAAAGACTCTAAGTTGAAACCATTGTTTCATACCTGAGTTATTTCGATCTAGATTAGCATTCGGGGACCCTTCGTAAGTATTCTTTCGTTCTTTTCCTTATTTTTACTGCTTTTCGAGTCCGAAAGTCAAACTTTGTTTGACTTTCAGCGTTGACCAGCTTATGGTCAATGCGAAGTTCGTTTGAACTTCGCAACGTGATTGTAATCACGATGGTTATAGTCCTTTGGGACTATGCCTACTGATTACCACGTTGTCTAGGGTCGTAGGGTAAGCGATCTAATAAATCGCTTATACCTTCGAACCCGACCCAGTTTGGTCGATCATTAGGATCTGACCAAATACATTAGGTGACCATAGTGTAGGGAATAACCTTCCGAGGTTATACCCTATGGTCACATCGTTTAAGTAGTTGTATGATAGGTAGTTTATATGCCTTAGGTAAATTACCAGAATACCCTTTTCATGTATAATTGGTAATTTAGCATATGTAACCTAAATTTTTGTCACATAACTAATTATGTAACATGTTTAGGCATATAACACTTGTCATAGGACTAGTTAGGCGGTCCGAACGCGTTTCACGCGCACGACGCGTTAAAGTAGCATAAGCTTCCTAAACGGGTCGTAATGGGTCGTAAACAATTATGTTAGGTTTCATTTAGTATGTAGGCTTTGTTAAACCAAATGACACGAGTCTCTACACTCGTTTGGTTTACGAAACCTCATTCTATCCGATCTTCCGATTTAGGTCCGGTTTATTAACATAGTTACCTATATTAGGTGCCGTTTGATTCCGAGATCTATAGCATTACTTGGTGGTTATCTTTAGACATCTGAGCAATCTCAAGTGAGTACATAGACCCCTCTTTTACTGTTTTCCAAACTGTTTTGGGGTGGAACACATGTGCCTACTTGTTACTTTCATGCTTTCTTGTTTTCACATCATATACCTGCTATGTTCGTTAGTACATTATAGTACATGATTTCATTACATTTCATGCTAGGTGTGCCCATTGTGTGCATTACTTGGTACATTGTTTTACATTACATTTCATGCTAGGTGTGCCCATTGTGTGCATTACTTGGTACATTGTTTTACATTACATTTCATGCTAGGTGTGCCCATTGTGTGCATTACGTGGTACATTGTTTTACATTACATTTTATGCTAGGTGTGCCCATTGTGTGCATTACTTAGTACATCATTTTACATTACATTTCATGCTAGGTGTGCCCATTGTGTGCATTACTTAGTACATTGTTTTACATTACATTTCATGCTAGGTGTGCCCATTGTGTGCATTACTTGGTACATTGTTTTACATTACATTTCATGCTAGGTGTGCCCATTGTGTGCATTACTTGGTACATTGTTTTACATTACATTTCATGCTAGGTGTGCCCATTGTGTGCATTACTTAGTACATCGTTTTACATTACATTTTCACGCTACGTATGTTCATTTGATTAAATACTTAGTGCATCACATGCTTACATTTTTGGTATGACATTTGGTTTGTTTACAATGGAACAATACATTCATTAACATTTGCTACGCCGTTCGTTAGTAGGTAGTGGTACCATAGGAATTGACAACTCCCGTTCCGGATATCCCAGGGAAAGGGGATGAAATGAATGACCGAATTCGATATACATAATTTAGATGAACCTTTAATTTGTTTAAGGGTTTATCGCCACAGTCTCAAGGCTTGGATGTATGCATTTTAACAATACCGCATAAATGTTTGTATCAGTATAGCATGCATTTGTTACACAAAACATGACTTTGATTTAAACTGTGTTTTACTTCAATACCTTGTTGTTGTGCATTTTACATATGGTTTAGTTGATACATTTCAATTACCATATATGACATTTTGGTTACATATTACATGATCTACATTGAACATAAACATTTGACATTGATATACACATTGGTGGTTTACATTGGACATAGACATTTTGATATGGTTTACACAATAACACTTGACAATTGGTTTGTACATGAACAAGTTACATTGGTGGTTGTTTGGGTAAGTGATTTGAGTAACGAGGTGTGTGTAATATGCTACAAACATGGTGGATACGCCGCTGGTACTTCCTATATATAAGTGTTTGTATAATATTACATAGCGCAACGTTATTTAAACCATTTCAGTATAGACATATTACATTTTATACACATAACATACTTTTCATAAGACATTGTTTTACAAAACAGTTTATTTTATACAATTCATTTTACATGGTTATTCATTTAACCTTACATTTATTTATACATATCAACTGATCTTATCGTTTTTCAAATGATTTACAAGACAAAGCAAATTACAAGGTTCATGACTAAACATTTTCTCAAATACAAGTCATGAATCCTATTTTCACAAACCTATGTATCTCACAGGCATTTTTATGCTGAGGTACCTATTTTCACATGTGTTTTCAGGAGCTTTTCCGTAGGATGTTGATCATGACACTAGGGCGGACCTGTGCCTTAGAGACTAAAAACGAAGATAGACTTGTTTAATTATGTTATAAACTCTTTTGTTTACTATTCAAGACAATGTAACACCCTTGTTTAATAAATAAAATACAACTTTGTATGCCATGGTTATGAAACAATTTATTCTGTTACGACACGCCCCGATGTTTCCGCCGCGATTTGTTGTTTTACGCGTTCGGGGTGTGACAAGAAATACTTGTATGAAACAAGTGTAAAAAGACACAAAAATACATTTACATGTTTCCTACATGTTCCCAAAGAAATGCAATGAAAACGGATATAAATAAATCCTAAACGTATTATATCCATCAGTGAATAAACGGACGAAAAAACAAATCGGACAACGGACGAGTCCACGAAAATATATTCTTACAAAATAATGTATAATTCAAGCCGATAAGTAAGACACATAATTTATTTCGGTAAATAAAAGAATATATATCGTCACTGATGACAAAGAGGCATGGCGTCATCACGAGAAGATTACTACGACACTTGGGCGTTTCGTTGACACAAGAAATATATATTAAACGATCACAACGACGTGTCTAAAAAATATATTTTTTTGACACCGAAATAATATATATTACCGACGACAAAAACCCGAAAGGTTTAAAAAGTATAAAATTACTAAGTGATTTATATTAGTATATCAATATACTTGAGAAACCATAACTTAGTAAAAATAACAAGTTTAAGATTTCCCACTAAATGGACTCCATTAATTGTGATGGGCTAGGCCCAATGTCAAGATAAGATGGGCTAGGCCCAATGACAAGATAACATGGGATAGGCCCAATAACAACATACATGGGCAAGGGCCCAATGACAAAATACATGGGCCAAGGCCCAATGACATTAATACGTGGGCAAGGGCCCAATGACATAAAAACGTGGGTTAAGCCCAATGAAATTAAAACGTGGGCAAAGGCCCAATGACATTAAAACGTGGGCAAAGGCCAAATGACATAGAAACGTGGGTTAAGCCCAATGACATAGAAACGTGGATTAACCCCAATGACATAGAAACGTGGGGTAAGCCCATTGACATGGGTTCGGCCCAATGACACGTGTGTGAAGCACGAGGACACGTGAAGGGCGAGGCCTGCTCACACATGATTCAATACATACAAAATATATGTATACACTTACGAAATAAATACATATAACAATTAAACAAACTACCAACACTCTAAAATACAAAGTTGTTCCAAATATGACAAGTGAAAACATAATAAGAATTCAAGATGAACAACTTATACGAGGTCCGATAAGACCTAGTGTCTAATAAAGTTAGTACACATGTAGGTTAATCACGCGTACGGATGCTCACTTACGATATTACATACAAGGAACGCAAACTTGTGAGTTCATGCCCATCCTTTCAATGATTTCAATGTTTTGTTTTTAAAACAATCGAGGGGAAATACATGTTAAAACTACAAGGTATGTTAGCTATGGGTTTAGATGATAACACGATCAATGTACGTAAGTAGGATGATGACATAGTAACCATTAATCACTTAGTGACCAAGGTGCAAAAGGTGTAGATCTATAGAGCTTGAGACACGCTCCACTCAGGTTGGTGCCATAGGAGTGCTTTTGTGGTCCCAGAAATGTCAAAGTTGTCTCGGTATGGTTACGTACTTATGGTACATAATGTCAGTGTGTTCATGACACTCTGATAGATCCTTAAACTCCATGAATGCTAATAACATACCATGATTACATTACAAGAATACAGATTTCATATGAGAACAATAACTGCATGAACTCGCTCAACTTTTGTTGACCTTTTAAAACTACATGTATTTCAGGAAACAAGTCTTGAGCCAGTGATACACTACGGGAAACGGGAAAGTCAATGACAACGATAGCCGCTTTTAGAGGATTTGTCTTTTATATCCCAACTTCGTATGGGTATATAGGGGACAAAACCTCTCTATGTCTTATGTCAAAAACAAGCTTTTGTTATGTGTAAAATAACTTATAACTATGCTATGTTTAACGTTGTAAACGTTGTTGAAACTTGGAAACTATGTTGGAAAACTTGTAATCTTTTGTTGAACTCAATATATATATGGCATTGTTATTAGTTTATATGTTTACACATTTGGATGCAATGATTACCTTTCTTACGTCACACACAATACGCTTCCGCTACTAGCAGGGTGTGACAGATTGGTATCAGAGCTCCGATTGTAGCGGGAAAAACTTTTACAAAGTTTGGTCTACAATCACTATGGGCTCTCACATGAAAACAAAGTTGATAACATTACAAAAATGATTTCAGAAATATGAAAAAATGACAAAAGGTTTTCATTGTGTCCTGATAACACAAGGATCTATCATGCGAGCTCAATCATAAGTAACAAAGAAGGATCAATGCAGGGTTAGTCTATGAGGAATAGACTTGAAAACATTAAGGATTACATGTGAAACACGAGAAACAAAAAACAACTTGAGATTTAGTGATTATAAATATATATAATGTATTTATATATGTGTTGTACGGAACATTTTGCCATGATGAAAATACCTTCGACTACGAATTCTATTATTATAATTGACTCACGCGATGAGAATGACGACCTCGTGGCTATTACAAAGCTTATGGCGGACGTGGTCCCTAAGAGAAACCCTAAAGCATTGATCCCGTGGAACATGGTTGTTTACCCTCGGGTGGTATATGCCTGGCTTCGGTAGTGACAACGAGCCAGAGGTGGCGGCCTTGGAAAACAACTCTACTAGTGGGACGAGGTCCCTAAGATTCATATTAGTCATGCTCGATTACATTCCTGTCCAGACAAGGAAGATGAAGTACTCAACTTGAAGGTGCCCCTCTAGTTGTTATTATTACGAATTCTTTTATTTCCATTTCGGCTAACGTTGTGCCCTTTCACGAATAATGACAAAAGGGCGTTAGTTCGTGGACCATCACGAAGATCCCTCGTATGTTGAAGGTATATAGACAACAATGTCTTCTCTTTGACTGATCGTCTGTTTGAACGAGAGAATGCTAGGGTGACCATGCAAGACAATTTATTATTATGGGGCCCACGTAATAACAACATGTAGTGTATGGAAATCCTGGTGGGCTCTGCGGGTTAAGCTAACGATCACTATCCATTCGAAATTCTTAAGTTGTTCAAGTTTCTATCTAGTAGAACACTAACCGGGATGCTTACTATAGCACTCTACGATACAGGAAGACCACATGTATTATTCACACCTAACATTCGATCTATAACGCGAGTCATTCGACACTAGTCATCGAAAGCAAACAAAACTTGTTAGCCACTCATGGAGGATTTTCCTCAACATTCTAGGAGTTCTTGTACATGGGCTAGTTCTTTGGTGTCTATGTTACCTTACCTTATCTTAGTCATTGGAAATGATTACATTAAATTCTATCGTTTGACATTTGTCTTATTCCAAAGGATGATATGGCATGAGCTATGCTACAACCCCTTCATTGCATTATTCGACATCTATAGAAATCATGACAATTTTGTTGAAGCTCATGGAGCTCAACGGATATCAACGTATTCGTCACACGGGTTAGTGCAGCGAAGGATTTTCCTACGTGGGACGGTCGAGGTCTACAAGGTAGGAAATACATACTGTAAGGATTGAGATGACCGTTTGGTTTCTCCTCCTTACCGAATTACCTCTTTTCACACTTAGGAATATGGTCAATACATGCAGGAGGTATTGCACATTTTCGGTTGCGTTTATTCATGTTATCATTGTTTCAAATATGTATGAACAATGCGATCTTGAGGTTTCCATGATCGATTACATTCGTAATTCTTAGGCCCATGGTAGGCTAAATCTGTCCAGATACAAGTCTAGATCCTTTGATATGATGTATCAAAAATAACATGGCGCCAAAAAGAAAATCTACGCGCAAAAAGGGTCAGTTAATCAGCAAGCTACTATTAAAGTCGAACTTGAGTTTTTATTGAACAACATGAGGTTGCGGAGATTGCACAACATGGGGTTGTTGAGTCGACACTAATGATGGTACTGATGTTACCGGCAGCTCAAGTTGTTCAAATTCCGATGGGACGAGAACGAGTGGCAATGCTACACTTGGAGATGCAATCACACTAGATTTTAATTCTAAGGCATCTCTGGATTACAAGCCGCGAGACCTCATCGATACGAGAGGTGCGGTAAGTTATGTACGCTAAATAAAGACATTGAAGTCAGTTAACCATGCTAGTAAATGTACTCCTAAATAAATGATTTATTAAACGAATAGTCATCTGTTGAGGGAGACGATAACTTGGTGGAATCTCCAAGTGCAAACTATAGGGAGTAATACAATAAAGAGGTTATTGTGGGAAGAACTCAAGGATCTTACGAGAGAATAGTATTGCTCGCTAGTGGTAAATTCCAAGGTTGGGAACCGAACTCTAGAACTCGATTATGATTAGAGCAAACATAGGTGGTTACCCCGACGCCTCTACGATCTCTAAAAGATTGTTGTATACTAGATAACACCCGAATCCAAACGCGCTGAGCGCTACATTTGGGGTTTAGCCCTGAGATATGAAGCTGGCATCAAGGAGTACGCTAATAACTTGCCAAAAATTCTGAGTGAGATAAGTAAAACTCTCACCATGAGGGCACTTGCAAAAGTGCCAAGAGTAGCAGTGTGGTGAGACTGGGCACAAAACGGAAACTAATGAGTTAGATATACTCAAGAAAGAACCAGGAGACTTTAACTGTGGCAAAGAAATCACGATAAGCATGGATGTCTAAGGACGAATCAAGCAAGTGAATAAGTGAGTCTATGAGTAGAGCTAGGAATACTCCCCAAAATCCCAATGTTGCCATGGGTATGTTCTACTCTACAACTAGCATGTATTAATTCCTTGGATACCAACATTGGCTTAGCTTAGTGTCTTTAGATACTAAGCATATATATATATATATATATACAAGTTAGAGTCATGTAGGTTAGACATGTTTTACTCTAGCAAGTTAGCTAAAGGGGAATTAGCAGAGTCATGTGAGGTCATTAAGGGTCGTCGATACGTTTCCTACCAACCGACCCGTTGCATCCATTTTGGTTAATACCAGTTGTTAGGACCGGTTTGACTCCGTTTCGATTGCTAACCGACTAGTACGACGTGCGGAAACCGTGCACGAGTGAGACCGAACACACGAACAGTAAAATAAACTGTGATTCTTTGATAGATTTGATAGCGTACAAGAACCTGAATCACGTGGACAAGCTTTCTCTCTCTAGAATCTCTCTCTAGATCTCTAGCTCTCCAAATGCTCTAAATGGCAAAAGTCCTAATTCTTAAGTCTAATGCTCTATTTATAGGCACAAGGTTATAAGGAGGTTTTCCTTATTTACAATAACGCCACCTTGCCCTTTTTACTAACTATTACATCATAAAGTCTAGTATTTTTCATTTTCTGCTACGGTTCTGATTGACGGAGGCGATAGACACATAGTTTTTCGATTGCTAACCGACTCGTACGACGTGCGGAAACCGTGCACGAGTGAGACCGAACACACGAACAGTAAAATAAACTGTGATTCTTTGATAGATTTGATAGCGTACAAGAACCTGAATCACGTGGACAAGCTTTCTCTCTCTAGAATCTCTCTCTAGATCTCTAGCTCTCCAAATGCTCTAAATGGCAAAAGTCCTAATTCTTAAGTCTAATGCTCTATTTATAGGCACAAGGTTATAAGGAGGTTTTCCTTATTTACAATAACGCCACCTTGCCCTTTTTACTAACTATTACATCATAAAGTCTAGTATTTTTCATTTTCTGCTACGGTTCTGATTGACGGAGGCGATAGACATATATTGCACTAACAGACTCCCCCTTGGATATTGCCGCAGTCAATCTCGTAGCGTTTTATCTTTTCTTTTCTCTCTCCGAGTCTTCTTGAAAATGTGATATTATCAGCAACCACAGACTCCCTCTTTCTCGAACAGAATCCCCGTGGATCTGTCTTCAGGTTTTCGTTGCTCTCTCTCTTGATAGACTCTTCCTTCAGGCTCCCCCTTTCGTCAAGCTTCCGTGCTTTTAGGGATCGACACCTAGCTTTCCATCTACAAGCTCCTCCTTGCTTTGAGCTCGTCTTCAGACTCCCCCTTAGACTCAGCTTCCGGGATCGTAGTCTGGACTTTTCCTGCAATCACTCATACAACTATAAGTAACAACATTTTAGTCTTCCAGATATCGTAATCTGACAATTCAATCTTCTCAAAATTACTTCTCATGAATTTGGTAGTTTCATCTAATCGTATCGGAAACTAACTCTATAACAATATAAGCATCCAAATCCCCCACAGTTAATCATCCAAGTCCAAATTAATGACCTTGGAGATATCACAAACTGTTTTTGATTTTTGATTTTAAAACTTCAAGTTTCAAATTAATGAACTTGTTTTATTTTCAGAAACACGATCAGCTTACTTAGATTTTGAAACTCAGCACTCAGACATCGGTTGTCGAAAATAAAGCAGAAATCAAAATCTTTTTGTATTTTCTGAAAATATAAAGCAGAAAAAAATATGTACAAACATATTTACAGACAATATTTTTGTTTTGAGTATGCGTTAGAGGATCATATCAGTTTCTGACAAGTCACAAGTACCGTTGAGCTTAATTTCACTTTAAGAATTAAACAATTCACTTAGATTGTCGATATACTGATCCACTTAAATTTTCATACAAATTTCAACTGATTCAGGATACGAATTAGATGTATTAAGAACTTAAACTCATTCATGTGTCCCACCTCTTGAATATACTCCCGTATCCAGAATCCCAATAATCAGTCTTACAGGTGAGTATACTACAATGATATCTGTATATAAATTAGGTATGCGAGGGCCGAGGGATCTCAGGTCGATACTTCCGTATACGCAGAGAGATATCAGCTTCGACTTTTCGGTGTGTCCCCTTTAGAGGATCTTTTTGCTTACAACAGCAGCATTTATCAATTTTATTGTTTCAGCATGCTGAGGGTTTAATGCTGTGTTTCAAGCATTGCAGCAAGTATTAGCCAAGGACTAGGTCAGAACTACCGTTCAGCAGAAGTCCTGGAATAATACCCCAGACATCATTGAGTATAAAGACCTAGTATATCAGATTAAGAGACCTTTCAAACGAGATTTCAGGGGTTACCTATATATCCAAGTAGTGTTCCCCACAAAATAAGCAAGTTTGAATTTAGGTTTATATCCCGAAAAAGTTTACTAAATGTATAAAAATCTACCGACACATCCACGGTGAGATCGTTTAACACATTTAAACTTTCCATTTCTCTAGCGTACTGTAACTGTCTACTGATGTACTATCATTTCCTCTTTTTACGCAAAACTCAAAATTTTTAATTTTATCATGTTTTTGTCATTTTCAAATTTTCAAATGTTTTTTGTATTTTCTAATGACAATTTTTCTCCCCCTAAAATGCAAAACCATTTAAAGAAAATTTGACAACCAACACTGATAGCTTTGTCTCGCCATCCATTTTCTGCATCTCATGCTCTGTTTTGCAGAAAATATAACATACCCCCATGATTTACAACACATTGATATTAACAGTTTGAAAACCGTGTTTCAATCTGATGAAAGTAATCATGTTTGTTCAGCCGTGAGGGTTTCGGCATATTCAATCAACATACATTCAAAACAATATAAAAAACAACATATTTTTGGTTTTTCAAATTTTACCAAACTAAAAACATATTTTTGGTTTTAAATTTTTCAATTTTTTAGGATTTTGAAAATATTGTTTATTTATGTACAAACATCACTCAAACTAAACTCCCTGTTCAACCAAACCAGGGTCCTGCAACCTCTTCCTATGCCAGGCTGCTCCAACTACCATTCTCACAATCTTCAGCTTCGTTGAGCACCTGCACATTCAAACTTTATCAATCATTTGAACAATTTAGCCCAGGTCTGTTGGACCTGAGGCATTTCAACACAATAATGTTCATTTAATTTTGGAAACTCTTTGTCACTTAAAAGGTTTTCAATTTTGACTTCAACTTTCTCATCTTTTACCGACGTCACTTGTTTCTTAATACTCCACATTTGACCTTCCGGAGTACCTCTTTTGTAAAAATTTGTCTCTTTTTGAACCTTTTGATTTTGAACAACATTTTTAGGTTTCCAAAACTCTTGAGGTTTTGTCATATCAACAGATGTTCTCCAACTCTGTGTTGTTCTTAATCTGGGTGTGTGAGAATTCCAGGTCTGTCTTGAATCGAACCTGTTCGGGTTTGATTTCCAATTTTGATTTGAAGCAAACTTGTTTGTATTGTACCTCCAAGTTTGTTTCGAATCAAATCTGGTTGACCTTGATTTCACATCCTCAGATTTCTGTTTTTCAACATCAACAGGCTTTGGATTTGGACACTTTCGTGCAACATGTCCAATTTGATCACATTTAAAACACACTTTCTTTGAAACATCCTTGGCCTGTTGTTGTTTCTTTTTCATAGCATCAAACTCATCATTAGACTGTCGACTAAATTTGAGTTTTTCATCTTCTTTCAAGCTTTTACCTTGAACAAAATTCATCTTTTGTTGCAAATCTTGTTTTTCATTTTGTTTTCGATTCTGTTTCTTTTTATAACCCAAACCAGCCTTCATGTTTTTCTTCTTAAAACCAGGTTTGTTATAAAAAGATTTATGACCTTTACCAGCAAACTTTGGAATCTCAGACTTCTCAATCTCAACCATTTTAAAAACTTGATCGACCTTCTCTGAAATCACATTCTGAATCGGGAATACAATATCTAAGAATAATTTGTCCGATCCAATCATGGTATAAACCAATCCTTTTGAATCATCATTCAAATTTTTCTCGGATTTTGTGTTTTTCAGATAACCATCATAAAGATTTCCTTCATCTTCCTCCTATGATTCAGACTTACCTTTTGTAGACTCATCTTTCAAAACACTTTCAACAACCTTACTTACCACCTCTGAATCATTAGCATCATCAGATTTGGAGTAAGTCACATCGATACTTTCAGGTAACTGGTCAGCTATGTTCAAACCCTTTGCCACCTTTTCCTCATCATAAAAAGTATAATTGTTTCTCAATGGTGGTGGTACCTGATGAAATTCTGAACCAATACCCTTTTTGCAATTTTCAGTATCTTTGTCATCTGGTGTGATGTTGAAAATGCGTTCAAGAATGTACGAAGAGTTATGATAACTTTGAAGTTTGGTAACAACCTTTTCTTTTTCAGCCAAGACTTGTTTAAGATTTGCAATTTCATCAACACATTTGTTTAATTCAATTTGCTTTTCTTTAAACTGTCTCTCATACATTTCTTTGGTTGTTAAAGTTTCAGACAATCTTTGATCAAAACTTTTGACTTGGCTCTTCAAAGTATCATAAGCTTCTTGTACTCTCTGACTCGACCACTTTAAAGAATCATACTGTTTTTGTAAATCTTGAAATTTAGATTCTTTTTCAACACAATCGACACATTTTGTAGAACACAGTTGTCTATAAACATCATTATCCTTTTCAAGACCTTGACATTTCTGTGTCAATTTTTCAACTTTTAATTTCAAAATTTCTTCTTTTTCAATCATATCTTTACATTTTATTGTGAAACCATTTTCAAGTTTGCTTAATTCATTATCTTTTGTTTTTATCAATTCATCTTTTTCAATACAGGCTTTGCACATTTCTATGCAATTCCTGCATTTGTTTTCTTTTTTATCAACCAATTCAACATTCGATAGATCAGAAGATTTTCTAACCTCAGTCTCATTCAGCATCGATTCTTCTGACTCAACTTTCTGATCGTTCTCCTTTTCTTCTTTCTGAGCTTCTGCATTCTTCTGTTCTTCTTCAGCTTTCTGTTCCTCTTCAGCATCAATCTTCGCAACAGTTTTCACTTCTTCAATAGTCTTCTTCAATTCTTCTTCTTTTCTTTTCTTCAGTTCTACCACCTTCGGTAAACTTGCTTCAAAAACTTCTTTTAACTTGTTCATCAAATTTGGCAAATAACTTTTATCAGAAAGCCTTCTTGTGTTGAAAGTGCCCTCACTTGGAAACACATTGGTTATAGCATCAAAATCCACTTTTGATGGATCAACTACTGGATTACCCTGTGGATCCATGTAACACTCTAGTTCTTCATTCCATCTTTTAGCTCTCTGGGCTTCTTTGAATGGTTCATACAATTTGCCAATCTCCCATCTCACACTGTCTCTTCTCCACCATCTATCATGAGCACTTTCTTCTGACATTTTAAATCTTCTTCTTGATATTCGCCCCTTGTAAATCTTTAATCACCTGAAATCACGAACAAACAAACACAGTAAATTTAATCAATATCAAACAAATGAATTGGACGGGTATCCGATCAAGTGAGTCAACACAAGTCAAACAGTGAATATAATCTCGTGACAATGTTGTCCGTTTGGGTGAAATTGTTATCTGTTTGGGTGAGATAGCTATCCGACTCTTTGACACAAACCACTCTACAAAACGACAAAACTTGAGTTAATCGGTTGGCACTTTGACTCTTTGACTTCAAGTGAGTTGTCTAACTGGATTACTCGTTGACCTTTTGACCACTTTTGAATATTAAAGCAAAATCATATGCAAACAACAACAATTTTCAAATCTCTGAAACAATCACATGCGCACACACTAATCAATTTTCATTTGGCCGCACCTCTAACAATTAATGAATCTTGGGACGCTAACTCATTCACATGCTATTTCAAGATTAAACAACTGACAACTACAAAAGCTCACATGCAAACTGTCATCTTCAATTAAGGTTGGCTGACAAAATCACATGTAATTAATGTACAACAAACTTTTATCACAAGCAATACTGAATTCTCAATTTAATAGTTCACATGCATGTCCTCACTAAACCCAATTGATCACATGTATCAATAAACGGTGCTGACAAACAGGTATAAATCTCGTGACAACTGAATTTCAATTGATTATCATGCACGTGACAACTGTTGACTGATAAACGAAGTCAGCTAAATGTCTGTAAAAACGAAACCGTGATGACAAATAAGCGAAACCCAATGAGCGGATCTAATGAGCGAACCACTGATCTGACTAATAAGCGGACCTATTATTACACCTATGAGCGGATCTCAACTTTGACACAATGAGCGGATCACAAATGATCTTTGGAGCGAACCAGAAAGATGTGTTGTTCAAGCGGACCAGACGAGGGAACCAGCAAAACTTGTACGTTGGAGCGGACCAGAAACGTGAACCTGCAATTTTGACAGCGAAATCGAATGAAAAAATCTCGATTTCTCCTAAACGGTTTAGAGTTTCGATCTGAAACTTGGTAGGGTTTTAGATCAGGTATAGGCGCACAACATATCCAAAAATCAGCTGAAACGGACCATGAAAACCTGTTCAATTCGATGAAAAACAGTAAAAACTGTAAGAAATATGAAAAAGATGAAGAAGAAGATGAAATCGGATCTGATTCTGATGAAATCCTGTGCGAAATCGTGTGAAAGATCAGTGCAATCGAGCTCCTGCTCTGATACCACTTGTTAGGACCGGTTTGACTCCGTTTTGATTGCTAACCGACTCGTACGACGTGCGGAAACCGTGCACGAGTGAGACCGAACACACGAACAGTAAAATAAACTGTGATTCTTTGATAGATTTGATAGCGTACAAGAACCTGAATCACGTGGACAAGCTTTCTCTCTCTAGAATCTCTCTCTAGATCTCTAGCTCTCTAAATGCTCTAAATGGCAAAAGTCCTAATTCTTAAGTCTAATGCTCTATTTATAGGCACAAGGTTATAAGGAGGTTTTCCTTATTTACAATAACGCCACCTTGCCCTTTTTACTAACTATTACATCATAAAGTCTAGTATTTTTCATTTTCTGCTACGGTTCTGATTGACGGAGGCGATAGACACATATTGCACTAACACCAGTGTCAGTATTAGTTTCATCCCCCTAGAATTTGAAATATACTTGTCCAAGAGTCAAGTAAGCTAGACGTCCCCCTCATTCCATAGTATTGGCCAACGGTAAATTAGTTGAGTCGGGAGAAGGCACTAAAGGATGCACACTCGAACTTTGAGCACATAAATTTAACATTGGCCATCTTACCCATTCAATTGGGTTGTTACCACGCAGATTTTGACATAGATTAGTTATCCGATAACCAAGCCACAGCCATATCTCATGAGGAGATCATTCGCATCCCCCTGTCCGACAAGAGAACATCTTTTAGTGCTCGGTGAGAATCAAGACACGCCACTACAAATTATTTGTTGCATGAAGGCTCAAAAATGTTTGAGGAAAGGATGCATCACCTTTCTTGCCCATGTGGTGGACAAGAAGGCCGAGGAGCGCAAGGTGGAAGGCATACTTGTAGTGAAGGAATATCCCTAAGTCTTTCCGGAAGACTTGCCGGGACTGCCTCCACAACGACAAGTGGAATTCCGTATCGATCTAGTGCCAGGAGCGGCACCGTTGGCAAAAGCTCCGTATAGACTGGCGCCCTCGGAGATGCAGGAATTATCTACTTAGCTTCAGGAACTTCTTGACAAGGGACTCATTAGACCAAGTTTCTCGCCTTGGGGAGCTCCGGTGTTATTTGTCAAGAAGAAGGATGGAACCTTTCAGATGTGCATAGATTACAGAGAACTAAACAAGCTAACTATCAAGAATCGGTATCCCTTATCGAGGATCGACGACTTCTTTGATCAATTACAAGGTTCCAGCTTTTATTCCAAGATTGATCTAAGATCCGGATACCATCAGCTAAGAATTCAGGAAGAAAGCATTCCTAAGACGACATTTAGGACTCGCTATGGGCATTACGAGTTCCTTGTTATGCCATTTGGCTTAACAAACGCTCCCGCCGTATTCATGGATTTGATGAATTGAGTATGTAAACCATACCTCGATAAATTCGTGATCGTATTTGTCACACCCCGACGCGTTAAAACAACAAACCGCGGCGGAAACGTCGGGGAGTGTCGTAACAGAATCAACGTTTCACAACACATGGATTGAAGTTTCATTTTATTGAATTAAGTTTATTACATTGTATTGAAATCAGAAACAAAACTTGAACAAATTGACTTGCATTGTTATTGAGTCACTAAGGCCTCGTCCATTCCTACGTGAGTAAGCATCATAATCATCGTCAAACATCATCAAATTATGGTACCTGAAGCATATGTGAAAAATACGTTAGCATAAAAATGCCTAAGAGTACATAGGTTTTATGAGTGTGTCAGATTCATGGCTTTGAACTCATATTGCAATACCTCGTCCAACTATGGGAGTTGTCGAGTGTGTACCTTGAAAACAAAAGAGTTTGATATTTCAGTATGTTTCGATCAACTTTTACAAGTTGATATATGTATAAATCAAAACCATTGTAGCCACGAATCTTAATTGAAAACATTTGTCGTTGTAAACCAAGTTGTAAATCGTTCTCGTAATAAAACTCGTATGGTTTATATAGTTAAGAAAACCTTGTAGTGTAACTTCGTTTTGTAAACATTCGTCCAAGTGATCTAGATAACGCAACGATATGTAATGTGTTAAAAGTACTTATATGTCACACCCCGACCGCGTATAACAACGAACCGCGGCGGAAACAACGGGGAGTGATCGCGACAGAATTAATTGTTTTATAACCATGGCACACAAAGTGTATTTTATTTATTAAACAAGGGTGTTACATTGTTTCAAACAGAAAATTAACGAGTTCAGAACATAATTAAACATAGTCTATCTTCTTTTAAAGTCTCTAAGGCACAGGTCCGCCCTAGTATCATAATCAACATCCTATGGAAAAGCACCTGAAAACACATGTGAAAATAGGTACGTCAGCATAAAAATGCCTGTGAGATACATAGGTTTTGTGAAAATAGGATTCATGACTTGTATTTGAGAAAATGTTTAGTCATGAACCTTGTTATTTGCTTTGTCATGTAAATCATTTGAAAACAACGAGATCAGATGATATGTATAAGTAAATGTCAGGTTAAATAGATAACCATGTAAAAAAAAATGTGTTTGTTATAAGATAAGTTGTTTGTAAATCAATGTCTTGTGAAAAGTATGTTATTTGTATAAAATGTTCTATGTCTCAAACTGAAATGATTCAAATAACGTTACGCCGTGTAATACCATACAAACACTTATATATAGGAAGTACCAGCGGCGTATCCACCATGCTTGTATCATATTACACACACATCGTTAACTTAATCACTTAATCAAACCAAACCAACCAATGTAAGAAGTCTATGTTTAACCAAATTGTCAAATGTATTGAATAATATGTCAAAGTGTTTATGTCAAGATGTAAATCATGTCAAATGTCTATGTCAAATATCCATGTCAAATGTCTATGTCAAATATCCATGTCAAATGTCTATGTCAAATATCCATGTCAAATGTCTATGTCAAAATGTCCAGGTCAAATGTCTATGTCAAAATGTCATGTATGGCAAGTGAAATGTCTCAACTAAACCATATGCACAAAAACAAAGTATTGAAGTAAAACTTGGTTTAAATCAAAGCTATGTCTTGTGTAAATGCATGCAACTATTTAATATGAACATTTATGCGGTATTGTGAAAATGCATACATCCAAGCCTAGCGACTGTGGTGATAAACCCTTTAAACAAATTAAAGGTCTATCTGTCTTAATGTCAACGAATTCGGTCATTCCTTTCTGTCCCCTTACCCTGGGATGTCCGGAACGGGAGTTGTCAATTCCTATGGTACCACTACCTACTAACGAACGGCGTGATCGGTGTTAATGAATGTATTGTCCCATGTAAACAAACCAAATGTCATACCAAAATGTAAGCATGTGAAAATAATGCACTAAGTATGTAATCAAATGAACATACATAGCGTGAAATGTCATGTAAAACGATGTACTAAGTAATGCACACAATGGGCACACCTAGCATGAAATGTCATGTAAAAACAATGTACTAAGTAATGCACACAATGGGCACACCTAGCATGAAATGTAATGTAAAACAATGTACTAAGTAATGCACACAATGGGCACACCTAGCATGAGATGTAATGTAAAACAATGTACCAAGTAATGCACACAATGGGCACACCTAGCATAAGATGTCATAAAATCATGTACTATAATGTACTAACGAACATAGCAGTATATGATGTTAAAACAGGAAAGCATGAAAGTACAAGTAGGCACATGTGTTCCACCCCAAAACAGTTTGGAAAACAGTAAAAGAGGGGTCTATGTACTCACTTGTGATTGCTCAGATGTCTAAAGATAATCACCAAGTAATGCTAGAGATCTCTGAATCAAACGGCACCTAATATAGGTAACTATGTTAATAACCGGACCTATCTCGGAAGACTGGGTAGCATTAGGGTTTGTAAACCAAATGAGTGTAGGAACTCACGTGATATGGTTTAACAAAGCCTACATACTAAATGAAACTTAACCTTAGTCTTATGGACCCATTATGATCCGTTTAGGTAGCTTATGCTACTTTAACGCATCATGCGCGTGAAACGCGTTCGGACCGCCTAACTAGCCCTATGACAAGTGTTATATGCCTAAACATGTTACATAATCGGTTATGTGATAAAGGTTTAGGTTACATATGCTTAATTACCAATTATACATGAAAAGGGTATTCTGGTAATTTACCTAAGGCATATAAACTACCTATCATACAACTACTTAAACGATGTGACCATAGGGTATAACCTCGGAAGGTTATTCCCTACCTACTATGGTCACCTAATGTATTTGGTCGGATCCTAATGATCGACCAAACTGGGTCGGGTTCGAAGGTATAAGCGATGGATCAGATCGCTTACCCTACGACCCTAGACAACGTGGTAATCAGTAGGCATAGTCCCAAGGGACTATGACCATCGTGATCACAATCACGTTGCGAAGTTAAATCGAACTTCGCATTGACCATTACTGGTCAACGCTGAAAGTCAAACAAAGTTTGACTTTCTGACTCGAAAAGCAGTAAAAATAAGGAAAAGAACGAAAGAATACTTACGAAGGGTCCCCGAATGCTAATCGTGATCACAATAACTCAGGTATGGAACAATGGTTCCAACTTAGAGTCAAATAGATCAGATTCTTGTAAGTAATGAGGTTAGATGGCATGGGTATTTATAGTATTCGGGTAACCGTTGAGATCGTTTCTTGGAAAAGGGGAAAAGATCTAGTCCGTACACTTGTCACAACCTTATGGTGGCTACATATGCTCCTTATCTTAGTGACTAAGCAATTGAGAACATGTGGTTGTGGTTAAATCTGCTGAAAACAGGCTGTTTAAACATTGCACCTGGTCTGGAGACCCCATACGCATCGTATGGTATATATACCATACGCATCGTATGGGTGAACTTTGGCAGATTTACACTTTTGGTCCCTGAACTGTATTTAGGTCATTTTTGACACGTTTAAGGCCCGTTAACCCCATTTCAAAGCTCTAAAATGAAGTTAAAGTATAGGGAACTTAAAACATGTTCAAAAATATCTCGGATGTCGGTTCGTTTGGTCGTACGAACGCGATGTTCGCTTAATTACGACGGAATGCGCATAAGCGCGAAAAACGATCCAAATGACGTGACGAATGGATTTTTCTTAAGGAGAACACCAAAATATAATGTAGTCATGCTTACATAAATTTTTGGATGTCCAGATGTATTCAGAATGTAAGTTATGCGCGAAAATGCAAACTTGTGCACTTTTTGACACTTTTAGTCCCTGAATGACCCAAAAGTTTATTTTAGCACACCGAACCCCTCAAAGCCTATTTCTAAGCTATGTAAAGGATATTTAAGGTGTGTTTAACTTATGGTTATGTTCCGGAATGTTCGTTAAAGTTCAAATTGACATACTTTCGCAGTTTGTCATATTTAGTCCCTGTAGTCGAATTAACTTGTTTTTGCCATACCAAAGCCTTCAAAACTTATTTCTAAGTTATGTAAAGGTTATTTAAGGTATGTTGAGTATATGTTGATGTTCCAGAGTATTTCTCGCATTAAACTGAGTACGTTTACGCACTAGTTTGCGTATAACTCTCCAGAAAGTGATGTAGAGTTTGAAATTACATAAAAGTCAAAACATGAAAAATGTATAACATAACAAAACAAACATTGTGATCAAATAACATTGTTTTATTGATAACGGAACTGTTCATAGTGATTACAAACACAGTTGTTACAATCTCCCCTACTTGTGAAAATTTCGTCCCGAAATTTATTTAGAAGAAACTCGTGGAAAAAGATGTGGATATTTCGCCTTCATTTGGTCTTCGCGTTCCCAAGTAAACTCAGGTCCACGTTTTGCTTCCCAGCGAACTTTGACCAAAGGAATGCGCTTGCGTTTAAGCCACTTGACTTCACGTTCCATGATTTCCACTGGTTTCTCAACAAATTTCAGTGTTTTGCCAACACGAATTTCGTCAAGCGGTATGGAGTAGTTCTCATCAGCTGTACACTTCTTGAGATTTGATATGTGAAAAGTTGGATGAACATTTCCCAGTTCAGGAGGTAACTCAAGTCTGTAGGCTACCTTTCCGATTCTTTCGACGATCTTGAATGGTCCAACGTATCTAGGTGCAAGTTTTCCTTTCTTTCCAAATCTGATCACACCTTTCCAAGGTGAGACCTTAAGTAATACTCGATCACCGACTTGAAATTCCAAGGCTTTGCGTTTTGGGTCCGCGTAAATCTTCTGACGGCTTCTAGCTGCCTGAAGGTTATCACGAACTTTCTTGACCTTGTCAGTTGTCTCTAAAATGAGGGCAGGTCCAGTAAGTTGAGCCTCGCCAATCTCATTCCAGCAGACTGGTGAACGACATTTTCGACCATAGAGAGCTTCGAAAGGAGCCATTTTGATGCTAGTGTGATAACTGTTGTTGTAGGAGAATTCAATCAATTTAAGATGTGAATCCCAGCTACCACCAAAATCGATCACACAAGCTCTTAGCATATCCTCCAGAGTCTGGATTGTTCTCTCAGATTGACCATCCGTTTGCGGATGATAAGCTGTGCTCAGATTAAGTTGGGTCCCCATAGCAGATTGCATGGTTCTCCAAAAGTGAGAAGTGAAACGAGCATCTCTGTCAGAAATGATGTTCAAAGGAACACCATGTCGAGCTACAATTTCATCCACATAGATTTGAGCAAGTCTGTCAGTAGGAAAATCCTCGCGGATTGGCAAGAAATGCGCTGACTTTGTGAGACGATCAACGACTACCCAGATGGCATCATGACCTTTCTTGGTGCGTGGAAGTTTGGTAACAAGATCCATAGTAATGTTTTCCCATTTCCAAACTGGGATCTCTGGTTGCTCCAATAAACCAGAAGGACGCTGATGTTCAGCCTTAACCTTAAGACAAGTAAGGCATTTTGATACGTATAAGGCAATGTCTTTCTTCATACCAGGCCACCAATAGTGAATACGAAGATCCTTATACATCTTATCTGAGCCCGGATGAATAGAATAACGAGACTTATGGGCTTCATCCATAAGCAAGGTACGAAGATCATCCTGGCTTGGGACCCACAAACGGTCCATGAAGTAATATGATCCATTGTCCTTCAGTTCAAGAGCAGGTGATATGTGATAGGGAAATTCCTTATCCATCAAACCCTGTGAAACACAAGATTGTTGAGCTTGAGAAATGCGGGCTTGAATATCAGATCGAGCTTGAATAACAGATTGAACACGTACACAATGAAGCTTAGTACGTTCCTTGCGACTCAATGCAT
Source organism: Helianthus tuberosus (assembly GCA_030545235.1). NCBI lineage: Eukaryota > Viridiplantae > Streptophyta > Magnoliopsida > Asterales > Asteraceae > Helianthus > Helianthus tuberosus. The sequence continues at coordinate 125,098,705 of CM060365.1, read as the reverse complement.
CAGCTACGACATTCGCCTTACCAGGATGGTAGCGAATTTCGCAGTCGTAGTCGTTTAAAAGCTCAACCCAACGTCGCTGTCTCATGTTGAGTTCTTTCTGGTTGAAGATATGCTGAAGACTTTTGTGGTCAGTGAAAACCACACATTTTGTACCGTACAAATAGTGTCTCCAGATCTTGAGAGCAAAGACAACTGCACCCAACTCAAGATCATGAGTGGTGTAGTTCTTCTCATGTATCTTCAACTGCCTCGATGCATAGGCTATGACTTTGTTTCTTTGCATAAGAACACAGCCAAGACCCAATTTAGATGCATCACAATACACGACAAAATCATCATCACCCTCAGGCAATGATAGTACAGGCGCATCGCAAAGCTTCTGCTTCAAGTGTTGAAAAGCTTCCTCTTGTTTGAATCCCCAGAAAAAGGGCATTTTCTTCTGAGTTAGAGCAGTTAGAGGAACTGCAATCTTAGAGAAGTTTTCAATGAAGCGGCGATAATAACCCGCTAGACCAAGAAATGAACGAACTTCAGTAGGAGTAGTAGGCGTATCCCAATCCTTAATCGCACTGATCTTGGAGGGATCTACATGAACACCTCGTTCGTTGATAATGTGTCCCAAAAATTGAACTTCTTTAAGCCAAAATTCGCATTTGGAGAATTTGGCGAAAAGTTGCTCTTTCTTCAGGAGTTCCAGAGTAAGACGAAGATGCTGCTCGTGATTAGCTCGCGTCTTAGAGTAAATCAAGATGTCATCGATAAAAACAATGACGAACTGATCCAAATAAGGTTTACAGACCCTATTCATTAAGTCCATGAAAACAGCAGGAGCATTAGTCAAACCGAATGGCATGACTGTGAACTCGTAATGTCCATAACGAGTACGGAATGCTGTCTTCGGAATGTCTTCTTCTTGCACCCGAAGTTGATGATATCCAGATCGCAGATCAATCTTCGAAAAATAAGAAGCGCCTTGTAACTGATCAAAGAGGTCGTCGATGCGAGGTAGGGGATATCGATTCTTGATGGTAAGCTTGTTAAGCTCACGATAATCGATACACATCCTAAAGGATCCATCCTTCTTCTTGACAAAAAGAACAGGAGCACCCCAAGGTGAAAAGCTGGGACGGATAAAACCTTTGTCAGAGAGCTCCTGAAGCTGTTTAGACAACTCTTGCATCTCAGATGGTGCAAGACGATATGGAGCTCTGGCAATGGGATTTGCACCAGGTACGAGATCAATGCGGAACTCGACTTGGCGTGCTGGAGGTAGACCAGGTAAATCTTCAGGGAATACTTCAGAATAATCCCGAACGACAGGAATATCTGAAATAGACTTACCCTTGCCTTTATCTTCTGTAACATGTGCTAAGAAAGCCACATAGTTCTTCTGCAGATACTTCCGAGCTTTAAAACAAGACATGAGTTTGAGACCACCGGTGGGCTTCTCACCTTGAACCTGCAGAATCTCGCCTGTCGAAAGTGGCACACGAACAATCTTCTTAGAACAAACTATCTCTACGTGATGCTTGGATAACCAATCCATTCCCACAATAACGTCGAAGCTTCCAAGTTGCATAGGCGCGAGGTCAATAGGAAAAAGATGGTCGTTAAGATTCAACTGGCAGTTGCGAAGAACAGAATCAAGAATAATGGGTTCACCATTAGCAACTTCTACTGTCAAAGATTTGCCTAGTTTCGTTCTAGACACGCGAAGCATTTGCTCAAAAGATAATGACACGAAACTCTTATCGGCACCAGAATCGAAAAGAACAGATGCAGGCTGATTATTAATAAAGAACGTACCGTTCACCACATTATCATCCGCCTGCGCCTCTTGGGCATTCATGTTAAAGACTCGGCCTCGAGCCGGAGCCTGATTCTGGTTCTGGTTCTGGTTCTGGTTCGCCAGTCTTGGGCACCGATTCCTATAGTGGGTCAGATCCCCACAATTGTAACAAGCACCCGGTGGGTATTGTGGTCTTGCAGCTTGACCCTGTTGCGGAGCAGGAGGCTGAGCAACTTGTTGAGCCGGGTTCTGAACCGCGGGATTTTGAGCAGACCGACAAACATTGGCAAGATGGCCTGATTTCCCACAGTTAGTACAGAAACGGCATGGAAGTTGCGGCTGGTGGTGACTGTTGCATCTATTGCACAAAGGTGCATTCCCTGTATAGGGTTTCTTTGCTGGAGGCTGTGCGGGTTGGTTGGGAGCTGCCTGATTAGCTTGGGCAGTGATAGCAAAATTTTGGGAAGCCTTACGCTTCCTTGACCTCTTCGAAGAACCAGAGTTCTTTCCATTCAAGTTTTGACCTTTCTTGCTATCTTCCTTGTTAGCCGACTGCTTCTTGCCCTTGTCACCCTTCCGGTGTAACTTGTTCTTCCGGATCTGCGACTCAGTCAATGTCGCAGATAACTCGATCGCCTGACGAAGTGTGGCAGGGTTACTACCAGTAAGAATGTCTTGTACCGAGTCAGGTAGGCCATCGATGTATCTCTCGATAGCCTTGTCGAGTGGGGTGACCATTGTTGGGCAAAGCAGACTCAATTCTTCAAACCGATCAGTATAAGCCCTGTGCTCACCACTGTCTTGCTTCAAAACATCAAACTCTTTCTCCAACGCTCGCTGCTCATGGCGAGGACAGAATTCCCTCATCATAAGGGCTCTAAGTTCAGCCCATGTCTGTGCGAGAGCAACTTCTGCACCCCGGTCTCTCATAACCCCGTTCCACCATGTCAAAGCCCGCTTCTGAAATACGCTCGAGGAGAACTCGACCTTGCGATTATCCGGACACTGCACATGGCGAAAAGTATTCTCTATGCTCTCGAACCACTGAAGAAGCCCAGTCGCTCCCTCAGAACCACTAAACTTGAGTGGTTTAGCCTGATTAAAATCCTTGTATTTGCACGGACCATTGTTGTTGTTGTTGGCTTGTTGCCATTGAGCAAAGAGATTTGGGAATTGAGCAGCCATCTGCTGCGCAATAATTTCTGCCAGCTCGGCAGTAGCTATCTGATTCTCGCGTCGAGGAGGCATTCTAAAAGAGGAAAACATGAAAAGAAACGAGTGAGATGATTGGATGAAGAGAATGAGATGAAACAAAATCAACAAGAGTAAAGATGGTGGTTATTCGTTCGTATCACAAAGCAAACAAACGACACACAGTGACTAATCAAAGTAAATGGGTCAAAAATAATGTATTAGCGAAGACATGCTCGCCTATAAGTGAACACTCACTCCAAGAATTCCCAGGTAAGCACAACTGGTCTCGCGCCTGGTTGAGATGTATACGAAGTGCTTGCCTAGACAGAAAACCCAGAATACAGGCATTCACCCTTCCAGTTTGCACATGTTCACATTATTTAAAACCCAAAACGTTTGACGGGATTTTGAAAATTTGAAGGCACAAGGCCAAAAACCAATACTGAAAAGGGTTCAAAACCATATAACAGAGGGTTCAAAACCTTACAATTGAGGGTTCAAAACCTTGTAAAAATTTATTCAAAAACAGATGATTGTTTTTCAAAAATCGTTTCGGAAAATTTGGTTCTTGTTTTGATAATCACCTAAGGATAGGTGATGTACATGTTTTAAGATCTAAACACAAGATAACTCGTGTTAGGTTCCTAGAAAAGTTATAGTCTAGGTCAAAGCATTTCTAATAACCTAATTCCCTATAACCATTGGCTCTGATACCAACTCTTCTGTCACACCCCGACCGCGTATAACAACGAACCGCGGCGGAAACGCCGGGGAGTGATCGCGACAGAATTAATTGTTTCATAACCATGGCACACAAAGTGTATTTTATTTATTAAACAAGGGTGTTACATTGTTTCAAACAGAAAATTAACGAGTTCAGAACATAATTAAACATAGTCTATCTTCTTTTAAAGTCTCTAAGGCACAGGTCCGCCCTAGTATCATAATCAACATCCTATGGAAAAGCACCTGAAAACACATGTGAAAATAGGTACGTCAGCATAAAAATGCCTGTGAGATACATAGGTTTTGTGAAAATAGGATTCATGAATTGTATTTGAGAAAATGTTTAGTCATGAACCTTGTTATTTGCTTTGTCATGTAAATCATTTGAAAACAACGAGATCAGATGATATGTATAAGTAAATGTCAGGTTAAATAGATAACCATGTAAAAAAAAATGTGTTTGTTATAAGATAAGTTGTTTGTAAATCAATGTCTTGTGAAAAGTATGTTATTTGTATAAAATGTTCTATGTCTCAAACTGAAATGATTCAAATAACGTTACGCCATGTAATACCATACAAACACTTATATATAGGAAGTACCAGCGGCGTATCCACCATGCTTGTATCATATTACACACACATCGTTAACTTAATCACTTAATCAAACCAAACCAACCAATGTAAGAAGTCTATGTTTAACCAAATTGTCAAATGTATTGAATAATATGTCAAAGTGTTTATGTCAAGATGTAAATCATGTCAAATGTCTATGTCAAATATCCATGTCAAATGTCTATGTCAAATATCCATGTCAAATGTCTATGTCAAATATCCATGTCAAATGTCTATGTCAAAATGTCCAGGTCAAATGTCTATGTCAAAATGTCATGTATGGCAAGTGAAATGTCTCAACTAAACCATATGCACAAAAACAAAGTATTGAAGTAAAACTTGGTTTAAATCAAAGCTATGTCTTGTGTAAATGCATGCAACTATTTAATATGAACATTTATGCGGTATTGTGAAAATGCATACATCCAAGCCTGGCGACTGTGGTGATAAACCCTTTAAACAAATTAAAGGTCTATCTGTCTTAATGTCAACGAATTCGGTCATTCCTTTCTGTCCCCTTACCCTGGGATGTCCGGAACGGGAGTTGTCAATTCCTATGGTACCACTACCTACTAACGAACGGCGTGATCGGTGTTAATGAATGTATTGTCCCATGTAAACAAACCAAATGTCATACCAAAATGTAAGCATGTGAAAATAATGCACTAAGTATGTAATCAAATGAACATACATAGCGTGAAATGTCATGTAAAACGATGTACTAAGTAATGCACACAATGGGCACACCTAGCATGAAATGTCATGTAAAAACAATGTACTAAGTAATGCACACAATGGGCACACCTAGCATGAAATGCAATGTAAAACAATGTACTAAGTAATGCACACAATGGGCACACCTAGCATGAGATGTAATGTAAAACAATGTACCAAGTAATGCACACAATGGGCACACCTAGCATAAGATGTCATAAAATCATGTACTATAATGTACTAACGAACATAGCAGTATATGATGTTAAAACAGGAAAGCATGAAAGTACAAGTAGGCACATGTGTTCCACCCCAAAACAGTTTGGAAAACAGTAAAAGAGGGGTCTATGTACTCACTTGTGATTGCTCAGATGTCTAAAGATAATCACCAAGTAATGCTAGAGATCTCTGAATCAAACGACACCTAATATAGGTAACTATGTTAATAACCGGACCTATCTCGGAAGACTGGGTAGCATTAGGGTTTGTAAACCAAATGAGTGTAGGAACTCACGTGATATGGTTTAACAAAGCCTACATACTAAATGAAACTTAACCTTAGTCTTATGGACCCATTATGATCCGTTTAGGTAGCTTATGCTACTTTAACGCATCATGCGCGTGAAACGCGTTCGGACCGCCTAACTAGCCCTATGACAAGTGTTATATGCCTAAACATGTTACATAATCGGTTATGTGATAAAGGTTTAGGTTACATATGCTTAATTACCAATTATACATGAAAAGGGTATTCTGGTAATTTACCTAAGGCATATAAACTACCTATCATACAACTACTTAAACGATGTGACCATAGGGTATAACCTCGGAAGGTTATTCCCTACCTACTATGGTCACCTAATGTATTTGGTCGGATCCTAATGATCGACCAAACTGGGTCGGGTTCGAAGGTATAAGCGATGGATCAGATCGCTTACCCTACGACCCTAGACAACGTGGTAATCAGTAGGCATAGTCCCAAGGGACTATGACCATCGTGATCACAATCACGTTGCGAAGTTCAATCGAACTTCGCATTGACCATTACTGGTCAACGCTGAAAGTCAAACAAAGTTTGACTTTCTGACTCGAAAAGCAGTAAAAATAAGGAAAAGAACGAAAGAATACTTACGAAGGGTCCCCGAATGCTAATCGTGATCACAATAACTCAGGTATGGAACAATGGTTCCAACTTAGAGTCAAATAGATCAGATTCCTGTAAGTAATGAGGTTAGATGGCATGGGTATTTATAGTATTCGGGTAACCGTTGAGATCGTTTCTTGGAAAAGGGGAAAAGATCTAGTCCGTACACTTGTCACAACCTTATGGTGGCTACATATGCTCCTTATCTTAGTGACTAAGCAATTGAGAACATGTGGTTGTGGTTAAATCTGCTGAAAACAGGCTGTTTAAACATTGCACCTGGTCTGGAGACCCCATACGCATCGTATGGTATATATACCATACGCATCGTATGGGTGAACTTTGGCAGATTTACACTTTTGGTCCCTGAACTGTATTTAGGTCATTTTTGACACGTTTAAGGCCCGTTAACCCCATTTCAAAGCTCTAAAATGAAGTTAAAGTATAGGGAACTTAAAACATGTTCAAAAATATCTCGGATGTCGGTTCGTTTGGTCGTACGAACGCGATGTTCGCTTAATTACGACGGAATGCGCATAAGCGCGAAAAACGATCCAAATGACGTGACGAATGGATTTTTCTTAAGGAGAACACCAAAATATAATGTAGTCATGCTTACATAAATTTTTGGATGTCCAGATGTATTCAGAACGTAAGTTATGCGCGAAAATGCAAACTTGTGCACTTTTTGACACTTTTAGTCCCTGAATGACCCAAAAGTTTATTTTAGCACACCGAACCCCTCAAAGCCTATTTCTAAGCTATGTAAAGGATATTTAAGGTGTGTTTAACTTATGGTTATGTTTCGGAATGTTCGTTAAAGTTCAAATTGACATACTTTCGCAGTTTGTCATATTTAGTCCCTGTAGTCGAATTAACTTGTTTTTGCCATACCAAAGCCTTCAAAACTTATTTCTAAGTTATGTAAAGGTTATTTAAGGTATGTTGAGTATATGTTGATGTTCCAGAGTATTTCTCGCATTAAACTGAGTACGTTTACGCACTAGTTTGCGTATAACTCTCCAGAAAGTGATGTAGAGTTTGAAATTACATAAAAGTCAAAACATGAAAAATGTATAACATAACAAAACAAACATTGTGATCAAATAACATTGTTTTATTGATAACGGAACTGTTCATAGTGATTACAAACACAGTTGTTACATTATATATAGGAAGTACCAGCGGCGTATCCACCATGCTTTTATCACATTACACCCGCCCCGTTACCTAAACACTTACCATAACCCAATCGTTCAATAGTTCAAATAGTTCACATAGATCAAATAGTTCCAATGGTTCAACAGTTCAAATAGTTCACATAGTTCACATAGTTTACATAGTTCACATAGTTCCAGTGGTTCAATAGTTCACATAGATAAGTAGTTCCAGTGGTTCAATAGTTCACATAGTTCCAGTAGTTCAATAGTTCACATAGTTCCAGTGGTTCAATAGTTCATATAATTGAAATAGTTGTGTTCAGTATAAACCATAGCATTCGTTTTAGAAAACTCGAAATCGTTTGACACAGATGAATCACCCCAAAACATTTGAAATCGGTAAAGGAGGGGAACTATGTACTCATTTGAGATTGCAAGGGATCCTCGATTAAAGTGAGCTAACAAGCTTGGGCAATCAAGGAATCAAGTGGCACCTAGTATCGGATCACTAGTTAATAAATTGACACCTAAATCAGAAGATCGGGTAGAATGAGGTTTTGTAAAGCAAATGAGTATTAGAACTCATGTGATATGGTTTAACAAAGCCTACATTCTAGATCGAAACCTATCCTAAGTGCTTACGACCCGTTACGACCCATTAAGGTAGCTTACGCTACTTTAACGCGTCGTTCGCGCGAAAGCGCGTTCGAGGCGCCTAACTAGTCCCATGACAAGTATTATATGCCTAAATATGTTGCATAATCAGCTTAAGTGGCAAAAGTTAAGTTATATATGCTAAAAGTTCAATTATGCATGAAAAGGGCATTTTGGTCATTTACCTAAGGCATATAATCTACCTATCATACAACTAATTTAGACTAAGTGACCATAAGGTATAACCTCGGAAGGTTATTCCCTATACAACTATGGTCACTAAATGTGCTTGGACGGATCCTAACGATCGACCAAATGGGTCGGGTTCGAAAGTCTAAGCGGTTGTTAAGACCGCTTATCTTACGACCCTATACACGCATTAGACTAAAAGTGACGATTTAAACATGTTAAAACATGTTTAACTAAGTTAGAAAACAGGTTTGATATCAAAACAAAGTGTTTTGATACTTGAAAATAGCTTCGATGCAAAATACGCATAAACACGTATTTTGATCGAAACATTGACTCGTCACTTCGACTAACCGACGTGGTAATCAGTAGGTATAGTCACAAGGGACTATAACCATCGTGATTACGCTCACGTTGCAAAGTTCAAATGAAATTTGTGTTGACGAAATAGTGGTCAAAGCAGAAAGTCAAACACTGTTTGACTTTCACACTTAGAAAGCAATAACAAGCATGAAAGAAACTTACAAAAGGTCCAAGCAATGAAGATTTTGATCCAAAATACTCAGGTATGAAGTTTTGAACTTCAACTTAGAGCAAATTCAGATCAAAAGTGTGAGAAATGAGTGAAATTAAGTGGGTATTTATAGATTTTCAAGAACCGTTAGGATCGTTTCTCGTAATTCAGGCTTTAATCTAGACCATACAAGTGTTGCCCATGGTTTATAATACTTGGGGAACTTGAAAACCATCAAATGGTATTCCAAATTAGTGATCAAAACCATCAAAACCAGCTCAAATGGCCAAGTTCAATGTTTCTTTCTGGCATGTTGTCACGGGCCGCGAAGACCTACACATGGTCTTACGCGCCCCTCCTAGACTAGTTTGACAGATTGTCAAGTTTAGTCCCTGCAAGCCCAAAACTTGGTTTTTGATGCATTTAAGCCCCGTTAACCCCATTTCAACGCTCTACAATGGAGTTAAAGTATAGGGAACATGAAATATGCTCAAAAAAATCTCGTATGTCGATTCGTTTGGTCGTACGGTTGCGTTGTTCGGTTAATTACGACGAAAACTCGAACGGACGCGAAAACGATCCAAATTGCGTGACGAATGGTATTTTTTCATTCCAATCACTAAAATAAAATATTTTAATGATTACAAAAAATTTTGGATGCCCGGATATGTCCAGAACGTAAGATGTGCGCGTAAATGCAAACTTATGCACTTTTTGACGCTTTTAGTCCCTATTGATCAAATAAGTTTATTTTTGCACACCAAACCCCTCAAAGCCTATTTCTAAGCTATGTAAAGGATATTTGGGGTATGTTTAACTTATGATCAAGTTCCGGAATGTTCGTTACTATACGAATCAGTATAGTTTCGCAGTTTGACGCAAATAGTCCCTGCGATCGAATAAACTTGTTTTCAACACTCCAAACCATCCAAAACTTATTTCTAAGTTATGTAAGGGTTATTTAAGGTATGTTAAGCCTATGTAAATATTCGAGAGTGTTTGTCGCGTTAAAATGATTATGTTTACGCATCAGTTCGCGTATAACTTTCTAGAAAACGATTTGAAGCTCGAAATTGAACAAGAATTGATATGTGCAAATAATACATATATTTATACAAATCCCAAGAGTGAGACACAAGATTTCATTGGTTTTGTGTTCGTATGATGGTCGTAGAGGCACAGATGTCACAGTCTCCCCTACTTTAGGAAATTTCGTCCTGAAATTTATTCGTAGGAGTCTGTCTGTAACGTTGTGTTAAACAATGGTCTTACATGGAATCTAGGGTGTTATCTATTTGCATAGAGTAACCCCTCAAAGATTTCTATGTAAGACAAAATTTTATCATTCCCTAGTGGGTGCTTCCTTAGATATAGCAGGAAGTGGGAACGAGTGATTTGATTAATGATAAAGATCAAACTAATCAGTAGCTGAGAGTATCTTTTAAGAGTCTAACTTATTAAAACAGAAAGATCTTGTAAGGATTTGTATTTCATTTCTCCAGTGGATATTCTTCAGAAGCGAAAATGAATGGATGATTCACTTTCTCCAATGGGTTCTTCGTTAGATGTGGAAATGAAATACGAATAGGTTATTCATTTCCAATGGATATTTCTTCAAAAGCAGAAATGAATGGATAATTCAATTTCTCCAATGGATACTTTTATCAGAAATGGAAATGATGGAATGTATAAGTTGTTCATTTCTCAATGGTTATTTCTTCAGAAGCGAAAATGAATGGATGATTCATTTTCCTCAGTGGATACTTCGTCAGAAGTAGAAATGAAGGATTATTGCAAAGAATATTCATTTTCCCCGATGGATTTTTCTTCAGAAGTGAAAATGAATGGATAATTCATTTTCCTCAGTGGATACTTCGTCAGAAGTGGAAATGATGGAATCGATACAGGATTATTCATTCCCCAGTGGATATTTCTTTCGAAGCGAAAATGAATGGATGATTCATTTTCCTCAGTGGATACTTTGTTTGAAGTGGAATGAATTTATTCATTTTCCTCTGTGGTTATTTCTTCAAAAGCGAAAATGAACGGATAGTTCATGTTCCTCAGTGGATACTTTATCAGAAACGAAAATGACGAATTTAATGCAGGATTATTCATTCCCTCAGTGGATATTTCTTTAGAAGCGAAAATGAATGATCAGTTCATTTTTCCTCAGTGGATACTTCACCAGAAATGGAATGAATTTATTCATTTTCCTTAGTGGATATTTCTTCAGATGTGAAAATGGACAGATAGTTCATTTTCCTTAGTGGATACTTCATCGGAAACGAAAATGAATTTGTTCATTTTCCTCAGTGGGTATTTCTCAGAAGCGAAAATGAATGGATGATTCATTTTCTGCAGTGGATACTTTATAAGAAACAAAAATGAACACGGTTCATGAATAGATTATTCATTTCCCTCAGTGGATATTTCTTTCAGAAGCGAAAAATGAATAGCTAGTTCATTTTTCCTCAGTGGGTACTTCAGGAGAAACGGAAATGAATATAGTTAACTCTTGTTTCTTGTTTATTGTTGATACATGACAAAACTTTCTATGGTTTCTGTGCACTGAATTCCATAATTATGTATGCATCCATAATTACGTAATTCCTTGCACAGTCCGCACAGTTTATTTTATAATGTGTAGGGGATAGAATCGGTCAAAACATAACACATAAGCACATAATAGTCACACAATTGTTCACTTGGTTAGCAATTTGTTATTAGTTTGTTATTAATTTGTTATTAACTTGTTGTCGATTTGTACATGGGCATTTAAAGTATACCAGGAATCCAATCAATGGACTTCAACTAGCACTTTAAACATCCTCAAGAATTCTATCTTATAAAGATAGGGCAATCTTATAAGGATTTGATTTTGTTCACAAGCAATCGTAACATTCGAATTAGCACACAAAGAATCCAATTAAGGACTTTGATTCTGCGCTTTGAACATCCACGAGGATCTAATTATGAAGAAGATCCTATAAGGATTGGAATTCGTAGCGAGAGAAGTTTAGGAACCTTGTACTAAGTATGCTAAGACCACATACGAAGTATAGTGTTTATGGAAATTGCATGCCAAGTATGCTAAGACAACATACGGGCGGATTGTTTTTGAAAGCTATGCTTGGAATTGTTAAAAATATGTTTTTGAAAACCTTTTGTAATGTTTTTGAAATCATGTACTAAGTATATTAGGTAAACATTTTTATGAAATGTTTTAAAACCATATGAGATGATTTAGAAAACATGTATGAGGTTTTCGAAAACATGCATAATCTTTTGAAATCATATACTGTGTAAAATATCGTGAAGTCGGGAAGACATGACTTGTATATCGCGTAAGACCAATTAAGGACTCACAGAAGTACCCTTGGGTATCCAAATAAGGATTTAAAGCGGTAATTTGGGTATTCGTTCAAAGTTGTAACTTGTACCTTGCACTTCGTTTCGTAGAAGAAACGAGTATTTAGGATTTTTCGTTGGAGATCGCGAACGATCATAAAAATGGAAGAACTACGAGAGTAGTTTTCTTCGCAAGGAACAAGTTCCTTGGTGTTGTTATTGAAGGGATAAGTCGTTCGTACATGAAATCACACTTGTTTTCGTACATCGCAATGCAAATAAATGTTTATTTATATACAAAAATAACTTGTTTCATAAACTTGGATAACAAAAGAAAATAATACATAAAGTTCGATTGTTTCTAAACAGCATCGTCTTCCAGTCAGTCGAATGCTCATCCACGTGCTGGATTTGCATTAGCAAGCTTTGGGCAATTGTTTCTGAAATGGCCCATCTCGCCACAGTTGTAGCAAGAACATGGTGGAAAACGAGCTTGAACAAGGTTGTTATCAACTTGATTTTGTGCAGCTGCAGCTTGGCAAACCCTAGCTGTATGACCAGCAAGTCCATAATTTAAACATTTGCGGCATTGCATATTAGCGTGATGATGAAGGTTACATTGGTTGCACAAAGGTGCAGTTCCGTTGTATGGCTTCTTAGCAGGGGGTTGAGCTGGTTGGTTAGGGACAGCTTGATCGTTTTGAGCAACCACGGCAAAGTTCTGAGAAGCCTTACGCTTCTTTGACTTCTTGGAAGACTCAGTCTGCTTATTTTTCGGTTTCGTTTCATCGGTTGGTTTCTTGTCGCCTTTTTGGAAAAGTTTACCCTTTCTGATATGAGATTCAGTCAGGGTAGCGGATAGCTCAATGGCCTGTCTAACTGTGGTAGGGTTGCTACCAGTAACAATGTCCTGAACTGAGTCAGGGAGGCCATCAATATACTTTTCAATTGCCTTGTCCAAAGGCGTAACCATGGTTGGGCATAGCAGACTTAGCTCCTCATATCTGTCCATGTAGGCTCGATGCTCACCACTATCTCGCTTGAGATCGTCGAATTCCCTTTCCAATGCCCTGATTTCATGACGAGGACAGAATTCCTTCATCATTAGGGCTCGAAGCTCTTCCTAGGTTTGAGCCAATGCCACATCAGCACCCCTATCCCTCATCACGCCATTCCACCATGTTAAGGCTTGTTTCTCAAAAACACTATATGCGAATTCAACCTTTCGTTCATTTGGACACTGAACATGTCTGAATGTGCTTTCTAGACTCTCGAACCATTGTAGGAGCGCAGTTGCTCCTTGATACCCAGAAAATTTCGTTGGCTTAGCTGAATTGAATGTTTTGAAGTTACACTGAGCATTGTTATTGTTATTCGCTTGGTTTATCTGGGTAATGAGGTTTGGAATCACAACAGCCATTTGTTGAACGATTGTGGCTGTGAGGGCAACATTTTCAGTTTGATCGCGTCTAGGAGGCATTTTCTAAAAAGAACAAGAAAACATGAGAAATGAGTGAGATTGACAATTGGATAAACAAAAGAGGTATCGAAGATATCGACGAAACATAAGGAAGGTGATCATTTGTTTGTTACCTCGAACAAACAAATGACGCACAAAGGCTGAACAAAGTAAATAGGTCCTTATAATGTATTGCGAAGACATGCTTTAGCCTATAAGTGGATATTCACCCCAAGAGTTCCCAGGTAAGAGTGACTGGTCCGATTATGTGGATTTGTACGAACACTCTAGCCTTAGACAGAAAACTCAGGTTACAGGCACCCACCCTTCCAGATTGCACGTGTTCACATTAATAAGACCCAAACTTTGACGAGATTTTGAAAACTTTGAAGGTTCAAAACCTTATAATAAATCACCTAAGGAGAGATGATTAGTTTTCATGTCGGATTCGTAATTCGTGTTCTTGTTGTGGTTATCACCTAAAGATAGGCAACAGTAATGTTTTAAGACTATACACAAGGTAACTTGTGTTGGGGTCCTAGGAAGGTTATAGTCTAGGTCAAAGCATCACTAATAACCTAATTCCCTATAACCATGAGCTCTGATACCAACTCTTCTGTCACACCCCGACCGCGTTAAAATAACAAACCGCAGAGGAAACGTCGGGGAGTGTCGTAACAGAATCATTATTTCACAACACATGGATTGAAGTTTCGTTTTATTGAATTAAGTTTATTACATTGTATTGAAATCAGAAACAAAACATGAACAAATTGACTTTCATTGTTATTGAGTCACTAAGGCCTCGTCCATTCCTACGTGAGTAAGCATCATAATCATCGTCAAACATAAACAAATTATGGTACCTGAAACATATGTGAAAAATACGTCAGCATAAAAATGCCGGCGAGTACATAGGTTATGTGAGTGTGTCAGATTCATGGCTGTGAATTCATATTGCAATACCTCGTCCAACTACGGGAGTTGTCGAGTGTGTACCTTGAAAATAAAAGAGTTTGATATTGCAGTATGTTTCTATCAACTTTTACAAGTTGATATATGTATAAATCAAAACCATTGTAGCCATGAATCTTAACTGAAAACATTTGTCGTTGTAAACCAAGTTGTAAATTGTTCTCGTAATAAAACTCGTATGGTTTATATAGTTAAGAAAACCTTGTAGTGTAACTTCATTTTGTAAACATTCGTCCAAGTGATCTAGATAACGCAACGATATGTAATGTGTTAAAAGTACTTATATATAGAAAGTACCAGTGGCGTATCCACCATGCTTTTATCACATTACACCCGCCCCATTACCTAAACACTTACCATAACCCAATCGTTCCATAGTTCAAATAGTTCACATAGATCAAATAGTTCCAATGGTTCAACAGTGAAAATAGTTCACATAGTTCACATAGTTTACATAGTTCACATAGTTCCAGTGGTTCAATAGTTCACATAGATCAGTAGTTCTAGTGGTTCAATAGTTCACATAGTTCCAGTGGTTCAATGGTTCACATAGATCAATAGTTCCAATGGTTCAATAGTTCACATAGTTCCAGTGGTTCAATAGTTCGTATAATTAAAATCGTTGTGTTAAGTATAAACCATAGCATTCGTTTTCGAAAACTCGAAATTGTTTGACACATATGAATCACCCCAAAACATTTGAAAACAGTAAAGGAGGGGAACTATGTACTCACTTGAGATTGCAAGGGATCCTCGATTAAAGTGAACTAACAAGCTTGGGCAATCAAGGAATCAAGTGGCACCTAGTATCGGATCACTAGTTAATAAATTGACACCTAAATCAGAAGATCAGGTAGAATGAGGTTTCGTAAACCAAATGAGTATTGGAACTCATGTGATATGGTTTAATAAAGCCTACATTCTAAATTGGAACCTATCCTAAGTGCTTACGACCCGTTACGACCCATTAAGGTAGCTTACGCTACTTTAATGCGTCGTTCGCGCGAAAGCACGTTCGAGGCGCCTAACTAGTCCTATGACAAGTAATATATGCCTAAATATGTTGCATAATCAGTTTAAGTGGCAAAAATTAAGTTACATATGCTTAAAATTCAATTACGCATGAAAAGGGCATTTTGGTCATTTACCTAAGGCATATAAACTACCTATCATACAACTAATTTAGACTAAGTGACCATAAGGTATAACCTCGGAATTTTATTCCCTATACAACTATGGTCACTAAATGTGCTTGGTCGGATCCTAACGATCGACCAAACGGGTCGGGTTCGAAAGTCTAAGCGGTTGTTAAGACCGCTTATCTTACGACCCTATACAAGCACTAGACTAAAAGTGATGAGTTAAACATGTTAGAACATGTTTAACTAAGTTAGAAAACAGGTTTTGATATCAAAACAAAGTGTTTTGATACTCGAAAATAGCTTCGATGCAAAATACGCATAAACACATATTTTGACCGAAACTTTGACTCGTCACTTCGACTAACCGACATGGTAATCAGTAGGTATAGTCACAAGGGACTATAACCATCGTGATTACGCTCATGTTGCAAAGTTCAAACGAACTTTGTGTTGACCAAATCGTGGTTAAAGCAGAAAGTCAAACATTGTTTGACTTTCACGCTTAGAAATCAATAACAAGCATGAAAGAAACTTACAAAAGGTCCAAGCAATGAAGATTTTGATCCAAAATACTCAGGTATGAAGTTTTGAACTTCAACTTAGAGCAAATTCAGATCAAAAGTGTGAGAAATGAGTGAAATCAAGTGGGTATTTATAGATTTTCAAGAACCGTTTGGATCGTTTCTCGTAATTCGGGCTTTAATCTAGACCATACAAGTGTTGCCCATGGTTTATAATACTAGGGGAACTTGACAACCATCAAATGGTATTCCAAATCAGTGACCAAAACCATCAAAACCAGCTCAAATGGCCAAGTTCAATGTTTCTGTCTGGCATGTTGTCACGGGCCGCGAAGACCTACACATGGTCTTACGCTCCCCTCCTAGACTAGTTTGACAGATTGTCAAGTTTAGTCCTTACAAGCCCAAAACTAGGTTTTTGATGCATTTTTGACGCGTTTAAGCCCCGTTAACCCCATTTCAAGGCTCTATAATGGAGTTAAAGTATAGGGAACATTAAATATGCTCAAATACATCTCAGATGTTGGTTCGTTTGGTCGTACGGTTGCGTTGTTCGGTTAATTACGATGAAAACTCGAACGGACGCGAAAACGATCCAAATTGCGCGACGAATGGTATTTTTGCATTCCAATCACTAAAACAAAATATTTTAATTATTACAAAAATTTTTGGATGCCCGGATATGTCCAGAACGTAAGATATGCACGTAAATGCAAACTTATGCACTTTTTGACGCTTTTAGTCCTTGTTGATCAAATAAGTTTATTTGTGCACACCGAACCCCTCAAAGCCTATTTCTAAGCTATGTAAAGGATATTTGGGGTATGTTTAACTTCTGATCAAGTTTTGGAATATTCATTAGTATACGAATCGGTATAGTTTCGCAGTTTGATGCAAATAGTCCCTGCGATCGAATAAACTTGTTTTCAACACTCCAAACCATCCAAAACTTATTTCTAAGTTATGTAAGGGTTATTTAAGGTATGTTAAACCTATGTCACTGTTCCAGAGTGTTTGTCACATTAAACTGATTATGTATACGCATCAGTTCACGTATAACTTTCCAGAAAACGATTTAAAGCTCGAAATTGAACAAGAATTGATATGTGCAAATAATACACATATTTATACAAATCCCAAGAGTGAGACACAAGATTTCATTGGTTTGTATTCGTATGATGGTCGTAGAGGCACAGATGTCACAGTATTCATTGATGACGCCTTAATATACTCATGAACCGAGGCAGAACATGAACTACACTTGAGAACTATTCTGGAGCTACTTAAGTAAGAACAATTGTATGCCAAGTTCTCAAAATGCAAATTTTGGATTCGCGAGGTACAATTTCTCGGTCACGTGGTGGACGAGAACAGAGTACATGTTGACCCAGCTAAGAAAGAAGCCATAAAGAACTGGAATGCTCCAAAAACCCCAACGGAAGTGAGACAATTTCTGGGTTTAGCGATTTCTGGGTTTAGCGGGATACTATCAAAGATTCATTGAGAATTTTTCTAAAATTTCTCAACCGCTAACCTTACTCACGCAAAAGGATAAAAAGTTCGATTGGGGTGAAAAACAAGAAATGGCATTCAAACACTCAAGGATAAACTATGTCAAGCGCCAATCTTATCACTCCCGGACGGTACCGATGACTTTGTGGTGTATTGTGATGCATCGCACCAAGGCTTGGGTTGTGTGTTAATGCAACGTGAAAAAGTCATCGCATACGCGTCACGACATTTAAAAGTCCATGAAAAGAACTATACCACTCATGACCTAGGATTAGGCACGGTGGTATTCGCTTTAAAGATTTGGCGTCATTATCTTTATGGTACTAAGTGTACCATACTCACCGATCACAAGAGTCTTCAACACATATTCAATCAAAAGGAATTAAACATGCGCCAACGGTTATGGGTAGAATTGTTGAACGACTATGACTGTGAAATCAAGTACCATCCGGGCAAAGCAAATGTTGTAGTGGATGCTTTGAGCCGGAAAGAAAGAGTCAAAACATTACGGGTACGAGCTTTAGAGTTGACAATTCAGACAAACTTCACCACTCGAGTGCACGATGCATAACAAGAAGCTCTAAAGCCAGAAAACATTCGAGTAGAATCCTTGCAAGGATTGGAAAAACAACTAGAAACGAACAAGGATGACACTTCATATTTCATGGGAAGGATCTGGATTCCATACTTTGGCGGTCTACGAGACTTGGTGCTGGACGAAGCACACAAGTCAAGATATTCAACACATCCAGGATCCGATAAAAGGTTATCAAGATCTAAAAGAATACTATTGGTGGCCTAATCGCAAGGGAGATATTGCGACCTATGTTGGGAAATGCCTAACATGTGCAAAGGTCAAGGCCGAATATCAAAAGCCATCTGGCTTATTACAGCAACCCGAGATTTCTGTTTGGAAATGGGAACAGATATCAATGGACTTCATTACAGGACTCCCACGGACCTCTCGAGGTCATGACATGATATGGGTTATCATTGATCGATCAACCAAGTTGGCTCACTTCTTACCTATTCGTGAAAAAGACAGTACCGAGAAGTTAGCTGAAATTTACATCAACGAGATTGTGGCACGTCATGGAGTGCCTATTTCAATAATCTTGGATCGGGTTGGTCGCTTTGTGTCAAGGATTTAGCAGTAATTTCAAGAATCGCTTGGATCTCGTATGGATCTAAGCACAGCATTTCATCTACAAACCGATGGCCAAAGCGAACGAACCATCCAAACCTTGGAAGACATGCTTCGTGCATGTGTGATGGATTTAGGCGGTGACTGGGATACTCATTTACCTCTGGTAGAGTTATCATATAATAACAGTTATCACACAAGCATTAAAGTTGCCCCATTCGAAGCACCATACGGACGAAAGTGCCGATCACCGCTGTGTTGGGCGGAAGTCGGAGACAAACAACTCATTGGCCCTGAACTAGTCCAAGAGACTACTGACAAGATATCAAAAATACAAGACCGTATTAAAGAAGCTCGTGAGAGACAAAGAGCTACGCGGATAGAAGATGCAAACCATTAACCTTCGAGGTCGGAGACAAAGTCTTACTAAAAGTATCGCCTTGGAAAGGCAAGCGAGATTCGGGAAACACGAAAAAAACTAAACCCGAGATACATTGGGCCTTTTGAAATTCTGGAAAAGGTTGGCACTGTTGCTTACAAGCTAAAGTTGCTCAAAGAACTTAATAACATACACGACACATTTCATGTGTCGAATCTTAAAGAAAAGTCCAACCAACGAAAACAGTTATCATCCCAGCGGATGGAATTCACGTAGACGACAAACTCCAGTTTACTAAAGAACCCGTTGTGGTTATGGACTGGAAAGTCCACAAGACAAGGGGAAGTCGTATTAAACTAGTCAAGGTCCGCCGGAACTCACATCACGGACCCGAGTATACATGGGAACATGAAGGTCAGATCAAGACAAAGTACCCCCACCTGTTCGAGAAAAACTCCTTTAAAGGGTAACTCAACGTGAATTTCGGGACGAAATTCTTTTTAACAGGGGGAGAATGTGACAAATGGCAAATAACCGTTCATTCCGTACCATCTAATCACTATTTTTAGTATATAATCTCATGCAATTAGCGTAATTAAATTACGTAACCGTATCGTACATTAGATAATAGTGTTAGGACAAGAGAACAATACCATAACATATGTTGGTTTTCGTCATGTCGCAAAACCAATTAAACTATGTCCTAAAAGTGTTGGTAGAAAGTGCTCCGTGCACTATTCACGGTAACACTATTCATGCCAGCAAAGTTGCTGAAACAAAACGAAACGATGAAAAATGACATACGAATAAGATAACTGAGTCCATAAATATATGAAAACACTAATGTGGAAATACATCTTGCCATATTACACAACTTTCCAGTATAACGCCCTAATCACAAAATCGTCCGTTCGGCTAAAAATATAACAATTTTTACTCGTCCGAACTATTAATTATCATTTCCGAGACTCTGGAATTATGACAAATGATGACAAACATATGAAAACAATATGAGGATATCAATGGGGTGTCCGAAACATAAGCTTTCGGCGCTACGTCTTAACCCCGTAACTTGTCCGTTTTTGAACAGACAAGCTAGTTAACAACGTTTTCTTCGCCAAAACAACTAAAGGAATAACTTGGCGAACTAGTTAAGCTTATTTTGGGATTCCGATTCACTTCATATATCATTTGGGTGCGGAATTACAACTTGCAGTAAACCTTCGTCGGTAGGAATTAAAAGTGCCATTAACGAACCGACGACTAAGCGGAAGCCATTTAAGATATCAAAATACAATTTCTATTAGTCTAGTGAACTAGTTAATACCATTTAGCATTTCAAATCCCTAATTACCCCCTTAATGGTGCAAGAAACCCCTAATCACCATACTTTACTTAATCACCAAAATATCTAATAAACCAATAACTTTTATAAAAAAAAGTTTACACTTTACCCCCCCCCCCCATTTATAAAATCGGTCAAAGTGGGTCCCACCCACTAGATTTTCTTGTTGAAAATTTAGATTACATGTATGGGAAATATATGGAGTATGGCCATGAAATTGTATGTTGAAAGACACTCGAAAGACATGAGACATCACCTACCATTCTCTTATCAATTCACAACATTTCTCAAACACCAGAAACTCCATTTGGAGCTTCTTTGGTCACGACTCAAAGAAGAGCACAAACACCCACCATTTTCAACCAATAATCACCACATTCTAGCCTAAATCAATACATTTTGAGATCATCTAAGCATGGAGGATCATTAGGAGCTTGGTTGGAGTTTAAATCTCTTCTTAATCTTATCATTTGGCTTGTGCAAAGTTGTAAGCTCTCAAACCATCATATTTTAAGCTTCTTATTACTAGTATTTACTAGATGTACAAGTTGATCATTTTAAAAATCAAGAAAAACATAACCAAATACCCTAATCCTAAACTTAATAATCTACTAATCATGATTGTTTATATGATTATTTGTGTAGATTAGTGTAGTTAGTTGATGTAATCTTGATGACTATGTTAATTTTGTAGAGATTAGTGGTTTAAAGTTTACCTTTATGATGATCTTGTGATTAACTTTATGTAGTATTTTAGATTAGTGTTAATCTAGTCATGTTAAACTTAAAAAGGTGATTTAAACATATGAATGTTTAAATCACACAAGATTATCAACTTCAAATATTATGAGCATGTGTATGTAAACATGATTAAGTAAATTTTAAACCAAGAATAACCATGTGACCAAGTCTTAAAAACTCTAATGAACTTGATTTTCACATAAAGCAAGCTTATAGAAATGTTTACTTTACAAAGTGAAGCATAAAAGAGTCTTAAGAATTTTTATAAAAACATGGAAATTTTTAAGAATGAAAAATAATGAGAATCAAGTTTATATAATGATGAACTTGAAAAATGGTTATATTAAAGTCTTGGATAGATTGTGCAAGTAATATGCTCATAAGAATTTGAAGGTAAAATTTTGTGATTAATGCTTGAAAAATGATTTTTGGAAAGCTTGATGAATTAATGATGATTTGCAAATTGATTTGGTGATTTAAACGCGTTTTGAAAACGTGGAAAACGTCATAGTTTAGGGGAAACTATGGCGAAATTTTCTAAAAATCTAATAGCGATTAAAGTGTGATTAATGGGGGATTAACAAGGTTAAACACAATTAGCGGTCTTAAACGTCATTACGGAAGCTTTGATGAAAATGGTTAAGTCCCAAATATTCGATAGTTCTTATGAACATGAATGTATATTTTCACAAAAATAAATGGGTGAAAATAATAACCATATATAAGTATAATCTTTGGCAAAAAATATGTATTTTGGAAACTCATCAAGTACCTAGATATACTTAAGGTGATCAAAATAATACACCCATGATGCCAAGAAATACTTGTATGAAACAAGTGTAAAAAGACACAAAAATACATATACATGTTTCCTACATGTTCCTAAAGAAATGCTATGAAAACGGATATAAATTAATCCTAAACGTATTATATCCATAAGCGAATAAACGGACGAATAAACAAATCGGACAACGGACGAGTCGACGAAAATATATTCTTACGAAATAATGTATAATTCAAGCCTACAAGTAAGACACATAATTTATTTCGGTAAATAAAAGAACATATATCGTCACCGATGACAAAGGGGCATGACGTCATCACGAGAAGATTACTACGACACTTGGGCGTTTAGTTGACACAAGAAATATATATTAAACGATCACAACGACGTGTCTAAAAATATTTTTTTTTGACACCGAACTAATATATATTACCGACGACAAAAACCCGGAAGGTTTAAAAAGTATAAAATTACTAAGTGATTTATATGAGTATATCAATATACTTGAGAAACCATAACTTAGTAAAAATAACAAATGTAAGATTTCCCACTAAATGGACTCAATTAATTATGATGGGCTAGGCCCAATGACAAGATAACATGGGCTAGGCCCAATAACAAAATACATGGGCAAGGGCCCAATGACAAAATACATGGGCCAAGGCCCAATGACATTAATACGTGGGCAAGGGCACAATGACATAAAAACGTGGGTTAAGCCCAATGACATTAAAAGATGGGCAAAGGCCCAATGACATTAAAACGTGGGCAAAGGCCTAATGACATAGAAACGTGGGTTAAGCCCAATGACATAGAAACGTGGGGTAAGCCCAATGATATGGGTTCGACCCAATGACACGCGTGCGAAGCACGAGGACACGTGAAGGGCGAAGCCCGCTCACACATGATTCAATACATACAAAATATATGTTTACACTTATGAAATAAATACATATAACAATTGAACAAACTACCAACACTCTAAAATACAAAGTTGTTCCAAATATGACAAGTGAAAACATAATAAGAATTCAAGATGAAGAACTTGTACTAGGTCCAATAAGACCTAGTGCCTAATAAAGTTAGTACACATGTAGGTTAATCACGCGTACGGATGCTCACTTACGGTATTACATACAAGGAACACAAACTTGTGAGTTCATGTCCCTCCTTTCAATGATTTCAATGTTTTTTTTAAACAATCGAGGGGAAATACATGTTAAAACTACGGGTATGTTAGCTATGGGTTTAGATGATAAGACGATCAATGTACGTAAGTAGGATGATGACATAGTAACCATTAATCACTTAGTGACCAAGGTGCTAAAGGTGTAGATCTATAGAGCTTGAGACGCGCTCCACTCCTGGTTGGTGCCATAGGAATGCTTTTGTGATCCCAGAAATGCCAAAGTAGTCTCGGTTTGGTTACGTACTTATGTTACATAATGTCAGTGTGTGCGCGACACTCTGATAGATCCTTAAACTCCATGAATGCTAATAACATACCATGATTACATTACAAGAATACAAAGATTTCATATGATAACAATAACTGCATGAACTCACTCAACTTTTGTTGACTTTTTAAAACTACATGTATTTCAGGAAACAAGTCTTGAGTCGGTGATACACTACGGGAAATGGGAAAGTCAATGACAATGATAACCGCTTTTGGAGGATTTGACTTTTATATCCCAACTTCGTATGGGTATATAGGGGACAAAACCTCACTATGTCTTATGTCAAAAATAAGCTTTTGTTATGTGTAAAAAAACTTATAACTATGCTATGTTTAACGTTGTAAACGTTGTTGAAACTTGGAAACTATGTTGGAAAACTTGTAATCTTTTGTTGAACTCAATATATCTATGGCATCGTTGTTAGTTTATATGTTTACACATTTGGATGAAATGATTACCTTTCTTACGTCACACACAATACGCTTCCGCTACTAGCTGGGTGTGAAAATATGTGGACGAGATAGTGTCCCTACGTGGTGTGCAAGTATCTATTGTATCTAATAGAGATACTAGATATACTTCTCATTTTTAGAAAAGTTTCCAGCAATCCTTAGGCACAAGATTGAATTTCAGTAAAACTTACCATCCTCAAACAGATTTACAGAGTGAGCGTACTATCCAAACATTGGAAGACACGCTTAGGGCATGTGTGATCGACTTGGGTGGTAGTTGGGATGACTATCTCCCCCTAATAGAATTCTCATACAATAATAGTTATCATACAAGTATCAAGGCTGCTCCTTTCGAGGCCTTGTATGGGAGAAAATGTCGAACGCCCATCTGTTGGGCTGAAGTTGGGGAAGCCCAACTATCTGGACCAGAGATTGTCTTGGAGACCACAGAGAAGAATGTGCAAATCCGTGATCGTCTCAAAGCTACCAGGGATAGGCAGAAAAGCTATGCTGATAAGAGGCGTAAACCTCTTAAGTTCCAAGTAGGGGACAAAGTTTTGCTGAAGGTATCACCCCGGAAAGGCGTAATGCGCTTTGGAAAGAAGGGCAAGTTAAGCCCGAGATATATCGGACCATTCGAGATAATTGAATGCGTCGGATCAGTAGCTTATAAGCTAAATCTGCCGGGGGAGCTTAGTGGAATTCACAATGTGCTCCACATCTGTAATTTAAAGAAATGTCTAGCCGATGAGTTGCTAGCAATGTCACATCAAGATGTGCAAATTGATGAAAACCTGAGGTTTGTTGAGAAACCAATTTCGATCGAGCATCGACAGGTTAAGAAGCTCCGAAGGAAGTTTATACCTATTGTAAAGGTTAAATGGGATGCCCGCCGAGGCCCCGAATATACGTGGGAGGTCGAGTCCACTATGCGACAAAAGTACCCCCATCTTTTTGAATAAAATCTTGAGGTCGAGATTTCTTTTAAGGGGGTGAGGATGTAACACCTCGTAAATTCATGTCCAGTCATATACTAACACGTGACTATACTCTCATTTGTGCCTAATGTTGGACGAGAAAGACAAATTTTGACAATATATGAAACTTTGAATGTGGAGGGACTAAAGGTGTCAACATGCTTAAACTTTGCCTCTGAGTGACCCTTTACGAACCGTAAGCCTTAGGGCTTACGGACCGCAGACCATTTTTATTTTTGTTCCTGATGATCGGTTATGGACCGCAAAGCATTACAGCTTACGGTCCGTAAGCAATCTGAAAACCATGTGTGCACCAGGTCCTTATGGACTGCAAAGGGATATCCCCTACGGTCCGTAAAGGACCGCCAGAGACAGAAAATGCGGGCTGCCCAAGGAATGATGCATGGATGCCACCTATTCAAATTTCAGAGCTTCTAAGCTGGTCTTGACACGTCCCTATACACTTGTGATGATCCTAACTGGGTGTTAACACCTATAATGATCCCCCTCAAGCTCCACAAGTATAACTAGGGTCTTGATCTTTCATTTTCACTTGTACATATCTTCAAACACTTCTCTACTCTCCTCTGGAAGTTACTGATCATATAGGAGCTTCCCTCTAAGTTATAATTATTCTCTTAGACCACTTGTAAGTGCTCCATCCTTGTTCTTGCAGTTTATAAGCTTTTATTAAGCCAAAAGTCAAGCAAATTGACTTTTGCTTTAACTTTCGGTTTAGACCATTATGGTCCAGCCATTTATCACACCCCGACCACGTAAAACAACGAATCGTGGCGGAAACGTCGAGGAGTGTCGTAATAGAATCATTGTTTCACAACCATGGATTAAATAGTTTCGTTTTATTGAATTATTGAACTCATTGTTTTATTACAGATCAGATAAATACAAATAATTGTCTCTCAAGTTTTAAAGTTGCTAAGGCACAAGTCCATCCTATGTGTAGCATGCAACAACGATCATCACATAGCAGCACCCGAAACATATGTGAAAATAGGAACGTCAGCAGAAAAATGCCTGTGAGTAACATAGGATTTGTGTATTAGACTCATGGCTTTGGATAACACAAGAAAAGGTTTTATATTTTCAAAAATAGCAATGAATCCTTGTAAAAGTTTTGTTTCTAAAATGCGTCGTTTTGGTAAAATGTTTATAGTATATACGAGAATATACTTTGGTTTTGAGATAAGAGGATGAGTAGTATATCTAAATATACTTTAGTTTTGAAATAGGTAAATAGATCCGGTAGTATATCATAACTATACTTTGGTTTAAGAATGGAAAACATCGGTAGTATAATACATTATACTTTGGTTTTGTAAATAACGTATTATTTAATGCTTTGGATTTGAAAATAGCACATCAACTATGCTTTGGTAGTATATTAAAATATAATTTGGTTTGTGAAATAACAATGTCGGTAGTATATCAAATATACTTTAGTAAACAATATCACATTGGTAGTATGTCGAAACATACCTAATATCGTGGTTTGGTAATATATCAACTATATTTTAGTAAACAATAGCATATCAAATTATGCTTTAGCAAACAGTATCACGTTGGTAGTATATCGAAATATACCAGATATCGCGATTTGGTAATATATTCAAACCTTAGTGCATCAAACTACACTTTAGAGACTATAGAAATACCACAAAGTCAATTTCTATTTGGTTAAAATTTGGTCTCTGACATTCCATACAACAGGAATGGGGTGTCTAGCCCTATAGCGCTATATCGTACTACCAATCGGCTTGATCATTGTTAATGAATGTATACAAAACATACGAATGAACAAATAGTCGTAACAAACTTTGGAAATTAGTGTTTAAACCATGGATAATAGTTCAATTCGTCAAGAGATAGTACTATGCATGTGTAATCATATAGTCGAAATCATGAAAATAGCCTATCGGCACATATGTATCACCCCAAAACATTTGAAAATGTAAAAGAGGGGACTATGTACTCACTTGAGATTGTAAGTATCCTCGATTAAGTGTCCTAAGAAAGCTCGGAAATCAAGGAATCAAGTGGCACCTAGTAATCGGATCGCTAGTT
This sequence comes from Helianthus tuberosus, assembly GCA_030545235.1. NCBI lineage: Eukaryota > Viridiplantae > Streptophyta > Magnoliopsida > Asterales > Asteraceae > Helianthus > Helianthus tuberosus. The sequence continues at coordinate 125,071,683 of CM060365.1, read as the reverse complement.
TAACAATCGGCACCTAAATCGGAAGATCGGGTAAAATGAGGTTTCGTAAACCAATTGAGTATTGGAACTCATGCAATATGGTTTAACAAAGCCTACATTCTAATTCGGAACCTATCCTAAGTGCTTAAGACCCGTTACGACCCATTAAGGTAGCTTACGCTACTTTAACGCGTTGTTCGCGCGAATGCGCGTTCGAGACGCCTAACTAGTCCTATGACAAGTATTATATGCCTAAACATGTTTAATTATGTTGAATAATCAGTTTAGGTGACAAAAATTAAGTTACATATGCTTAAATACCAATTATGCATGAAAAGGGCATTTTGGTCATTTACCTAAGGCATATAAACTACCTATCATACAACTAATTAAACTAAGTGGCCATAAGGTATAACCTCGGAAGGTTATTCCCTATACAACTATGGTCACATAATATGCTTGGTCGGACCCTAATGATCGACCAAACGGGTCGGGTTCGAAAGTCTAAGCGGTTGTTAAGACCGCTTATCTTACGACCCTATACAAGCACTAGACTAAAAGTGACGAGTTAAACATGTTTTAACATGTTTAACTAAATTAGAAAATGGGTTTTGATATCAAAACAAAGTGTTTTGATACCCAAGGATAGTTTCATCTCAAAATGCGCATAAACGGCATTTTCACCGAAACTTTGACTCGTCACTTCGACTAATCAACGTGGTAATCAGTAGGTATAGTCACAAGGGGCTATAACCATCGTGATTACGCTCACCTTGCAAAGTTCAAACGAACTTTGTGTTGACCAAAACTTGGTCAAAGCAGAAAGTCAAACACTGTTTGACTTTCATGCTTAAAAAGCAATAAAAGCATGAAAGAAGCTTACAAAATGTCCAAGTAAGGAAGATTTGATTCAAATTACTCAGGTATCAAGTATAAAACTCCAACTTAGAGCAGATTGAATCAAAGTGTGAGCTGAATGAATGAAAAATGGTGGGTATTTATAGAATTCCAAGAACCGTTAGGATCGTTTCTCGTAATTCGTTGTCACACCCCGACCACGTAAAACAACAAAACGTGGCGGAAACATCGGGGAGTGTTGTAACAGAATCCTTGTTTCATAACACATGGAAATTGAAATATTGTTTTATTGATTAAAGTAGTTACAATGTCTTGACAATCAAAGAAACATAACATAAATAACTAGTCTTGCATCTTTTATTGTCGCTAAGGCCCAAGTCCGCCTAAGTGTATCTTGATAAATCCTATGCATCATATCCTGAAACACATGTGAAAATAGGTACGTCAGCATAAAAATGCCTGTGAGATACATAGGTTTATGAAAATAGGATTCATGACTTATTGTTTAAGAAAATGTTTAGTCATGAACCTTGTAATTTGCTTTGTCTTGTAAATCATTTGAAAAATGATAAATAAACCAAATGATATATGTGTATAAAAGAATAACACATGGTTAAGTGGATAACCATGTGAAATGAGTTTGTATAAATTAAGTTGTTTGTAAAACAATGTATTGTGAAAAGTATGTTATTGGTATAAAATGTTATATGTCCAAATTTAAATGATTCAAATAACGCTACGATATGTAATACCATACCATACAATCACTTATATATAGGAAGTACCAGCGGCGTATCCACCATGCTTGTATCATATTACACACGCCTCGTTACTTAAATCACTTACTCAAACCAAACCAACAATGTAAGATGTCTATGTTTAAACCAATTGCCAGACGTATTGAATAATATGTCAAAATGTTTATGTCAAGATGTAAGTCATGTAATGTATAACCAATGTCAAATATGTTCATGTGTCAAATGTAAATCATGTAATGTGTAACCAATGTCAAATATGTTCATGTGTCAAATGTAAATCATGTAATGTGTAACCCAAAATGATATGTATGGCTAGTGAAATATATCAACTAAACCATATGCACAAAAACAAAGTATTGAAGTAAAACATGGTTTAAATTAAAGCTATGTTTTTGTGGAACAAATGCATGCTATACTGATATAAACATCTATGCGGTATTGTGAAAATGCATACATCCAAGCCTTGAGACTGTGGCGATAAACCCTTAAACAATTTAAAGGTTTATCTAAGTTATGTATATCGAATTCGGTCATTCCTTCCAATCCAAACCTACCCAGGATTTCAGGAACGGGAGTTGTCAATTCCTATGGTACCACTACCTACTAACGAACGGCGAAGCTAATGTTAATGAATGTATTGTTCCATTTTAAACAACCCAAATGTCATACCAAAATGTAAACATGTGATGAAAACAACTGTACTAAGTATGCAACAAATGGACATACATAGCATAAAATGTAAATGTAAAACAATGTACTAAGTACGCACACAATGGACATACATAGCATGTGAACTGTAATGTAAAACAATGTACTAAGTACGCACGCAATGGGCATACATAGCATAAAATGTAATGAAATCATGTACTATAAATGTACTAATGAACATAGGAAGTATATGATGTGAAAACAGGAAAGCATGAAAGTAACAAGTTGGCACATGTGTTTCACCCCAAAACAGTTTGGAAAACAGTAAAAGAGGGGTCTATGTACTCACTTGAGATTGCTCAGAAGTCCTAAGATAACCACCAAGCAATGCTAGAGATCACGGAATCAAACGGCACCTAATATAGGTAACTATGTTAATAAACCGGACCTATATCGGAGGATCTAGATAGAATGAGGGCTCGTAAACCAAACGAGTATAGAGACTCGTGTCATATGGTTTAACAAAGCCTACATACTAAATGAAACCTAACCTAAGTGCTTTCGACCCATCGCGACCCATTAAGGTAGCTTATGCTACTTTAACGCGTCGTGCGCGTGAAACGCGTTCGGACCGCCTAACTAGTCCTATGACAAATAGAATATGCCTTAACATGCCCAATATTGTCGCCAAATCACTTTAGATGTCAAAAGTTATGTCACATATGTTTATAATGAATTTTGGCATTAAAGGGGTATTTTGGTAATTTACCTAAGGCATATAAACTACCTATCATACAACTACTTAAACGTCGTGACCATAAGGTATAACCTCGGAAGGTTATTCCCTACCTACTATGGTCACCTAATGTATTTGGTCGGATCCTAATGATCGACCAAATGGGTCGGGTTCGAAGGTATAAGCGATTTATCAGATCGCTTACCCTTACGACCCTAGACAACGTGGTAATCAGTAGGCATAGTCCCAAGGGACTATAACCATCGTGATTACAATCACGTTGCGAAGTTCAAACGAACTTCGCATTGACCATAAACTGGTCAACGCAGAAAGTCAAACAAAGTTTGACTTTCGGACTCGAAAAGCAATGAAAGAACGAAGGAATACTTACGAAGGGTCCCCGAATGCTAATCTAGATCAAAATAACTCAGGTATAAAACAATGGTTCCAACTTAGAGTCTTTTAGATCAGATTCTTGTGAGTTTGAAGCAAATGGGGGTGGGGTATTTATAGTATTTCCCAAACCGTTAAGATCGTTTCTTGGAAAATGTGATCGAATCTCGTGCGTACACTTGTTGGAAAGTTGTGGTAACTAAAAATGGCCCCTAATGAGCTGAAAGGGCGAGTGTGGGTTTGTGGTTGTGGGTTAAACAGCTGTAATCTGCTGATTAAGCGATCTTATCTGATCTGGGACACTGACACGGGCCGCGTAAGGATCAGCCCAGGTCTTACGCGGGCCGCCTGGAGCTTCTGATCAGAAAACAAGTTTCCAAAATGACAGTTTTGGTCCCTGTTGGTGTTTAAGCTCATTTTCGTCACTTCTAAGACCCGTCAAGCCAACTTTAAGGCCCTAAAATGATTCCTAAATATTGTGGTCATGAAACATGCTTAAAAATATGCCGGATGTTGGTTCGTTTGGTCATACAACCGCGGTGATCGCTTAATTACGACGGAATGCGCATAAGCGCGAAAAACGATCCAAATGATGCGACGAATGGATTTTTCTTATGCCAAACACTAAAATAAAATATTTTAGTGCTTACATAAATTTTTGGATATCCGGATGTATTCAGAACGTAAGTTATGCACGAAAGTGCAAACTTATGTACTTTTTGACGCTTTTAGTCCCTGAATGACCCAAAAGTTTATTTTAGCATACCGAACCCCTCAAAGCCTATTTCTAAGATATGTAAAGGATATTTATGGTATGTTTAACTTATGGTCATGTTCCGAAATGTCTCTTACAGTTCAAATTGGCATACTTTCGCAGTTTGTCAAATTTAGTCCCTGTAAGCGAATTAACTTGATTTCGGCACACCAAACCTTCCAAAACTTATTTCTAAGTTATGTAAAGGTTATTTAAGGTATGTTAAGCTTATGTCACTATTCCATAGTGTTTGTTGCATTAAACTGGTTATATTTACGCATCGGTGCGCGTATAACCTTCCAGAAAGCGATTTAGAGTTTGAAATTGAACAAAAATTGATATGTGCAAATGATACACATATTTATACAAATCCCAAGTATGAAATACAATATTTCATTGGTTTGGTATTTGTTTGATGGTCGCAGTGACCCAGGTGTCACATTCGTGCTTAAATCTGGACCTTACATGTGTTGCCCATTGTTTATAATACAATGGGAACCTCAAAACTATCAAATGGTATTAGAAATCAGTGATTAAAACCATCAAATTCAGCTCAAATGGCCAAGTTCAATGTTTTTGTCTGACAGTCTGTCGCGGGCCGCGTAGACCCAGACATAATCTTACGCGCCCCTCCTAAGCAAGATTCACAGATTGTTAGTTTTACTCACTGCAAGTCCAAAACTCAATTTTTGATGCATTTTTTACACGTTTAAGCCCCGTTAACCCCATTTCAAGAATCTATAATGAAGTTAAAGTATAGGGAACATGAAATATGCTCAAAAATATCTCGGATGTCAGTTCGTTTGGTCGTACAGTTGCGTTATTCGGTTAATTATGCGAAAACTCGAATGGACGCAAAAACGATCCAAATTACGCGACGAATGGTATTTTTGCATTCCAATCATTAAAATAAAATAATTTAATGATTACAAAAATTTTTGGATGTCCGGATATGTTCAGAACGTAAGATATGCGCGAAAATGCAAACTTATGCACTTTTTGACGCTTTTAGTCCCTGTTTGATCAAAAAGTTTATTTTCGCATACCGAACCCCTCAAAGCCTATTTCTAAGCTATGTAAAGGATATTTAGGGTATATGTGACAACTGTGTTCTGTAATCGATGTATAATGTAAAACAATGTTAATTATCAATAAAACAATGTGTTTTGGTGTTATTATAGTGTTTTGGTGTTATTATGTGTGTATTTGTGTTTGATGATTTTACGATTTGATTCGAGTTCGATTTCAAGCTTTAAATCGCTTTCTGGAAGGTAATACGCAAACTAGTGCATAAACGTAGTCAGTTTAACATGACAAACACTCCGGAATAGTAAAATAGGCTTAACATACCTTAAATAACCTTCACATAACTTAGAAATAAGTTTTGGATGGTTTGGTGTGTTGAAAACAAGTTTGTTCGATCGCAGGGACTATTTGTGTCAAACTGTGAAACTATACCTATTTGTATAGTAACGAACATTCCAGAACTTGATCATAAGTTAAACATACCATAAATATACTTTACATAGCTTAGAAATACGCTTTGAGGTGTTTGGTATGCTAAAATAAACTTATTTGATCAATAGGGACTAAAAGCGTCAAAAATTGCATAAGTTTGCATTTTCGCGCATATCTTACGTTCTGAATATATCCGGGCATCCAAAAATTTATGTAATCATTAAAATATTTTATTTTAGTGATTGGCATGATAAAATTCCATTCGTCACGTAATTTGGATCGTTTTTGCGTTCGTTACGACTTCCATCGCAATTAACCGAATAACGCAACCGTACGACCAAACGAACCGACATCCGAGATGTTTTTGAGCATATTTTAAGTTCCCTATACTTTAGCTTCATTTTAGAGCCTTAAAATGAGGTTAACGGGGCTTAAACATGTAAAAAATGCATCAAATATGAAGTTTTGGACCTGCAGGGGCTAAATTGTAATTCTGCCAAACTTGGCTAGGCGGGCAGCGTAAGTTGGGAGCTATTCCTATGCGGGGCGTGACAGACCTGCAGACAGAAACATTGCATCTGGTCCAATTTTGATGTTTTGATGGTTTTTAACCCCAAGTTTTGGATGATATGGGCTGGTATTTGATGGTTTTAAGTGTTCCCATGGTTTTGAATACCATGTGCCCACTTGTAAGGCCAAGATCGAAGCACATTTTTTGAGGAACGATCCTAACAGTTTATCGAAAACTATATAAACCCATGCTCTCATTTCATTTCTGCTCACACTTTGGTTCAACCTGCTCTAAGTTGAAGTTATTACTTCATACCTGAGTTATTTGAATCAAAACTTCCTAGCTTGGACCCTTTGTAAGTATTCTTTCGTGCTTTTATTACTTTTCAAGCATGAAAGTCAAATAGTGTTTGACTTTCTGCTTTGACCAGGTTATGGTCAACACAAAGTTCGTTTGAACTTTGCAACGTGAGCGTAATCACGATGGTTATAGTCCCGTGTGACTATACCTACTGATTACCACGTTGATTAGGCGTAGTGACGAGTCATAGTTTCGGTCAAAATGCGTATTTATGCATATTTTGCAACAAAACTATCCTAGGGTATCAAAACCTGTTTTCTAACTTAACTAAACATGTTTTAACATGTTTAGCTTGTCACTTTTAGTCTTGTGCTTGTTTAGAGTCATAAGTCAAGCGGTCTAAACCACCGCTTAGACTTTCGAACTCGACCCGTTTGGTCGATCATTAGGATCTGACCAAGCATGTTTAGTAACCATAGTTGTATAGGGAATAACCTTCCGAGGTTATACCTTATGGTTACATAGTTTAAGTAGTTGTATGATAGGTAGTTAATATGCCTTAGGTAAAATGACCAAAATGCCCTTTTCATGCATAATTGGATTTTAAGCATACGAAACATAAAATTTTGTCACTTAACTGATTATGCAACATGTTAGGCATATAATACTTGTCATAGGACTAGTTAGACATCTCGAACGCGCGTTTGCGCGAACGACGCGTTAAAGTAGCGTAAGCTACCTTAATGGGTCGTAATGGGTCGAAAGCACTTAGGATAGGTTCCGATTTAGAATGTAGACTTTGTTAAACCATATCACATGAGTTCCAATACTCGTTTGGTTTACAAGACCTCATTCTATCCGATCTTCTGATTTAGGTGTGGATTATTTGACTAGTGATTTGATTACTAGTTGCTACTTGAATTTCTTTGTTTTGCTTGAGCTTGTTGAATTCTTTGGATTGAGGATACTTTGCACTTCGATGTGAGTACATGGTTCCCCTATTTTACTGTTTTCAATTGTTTTGGGGTGATTCATATGTGATAAATGAGTTCGAGGTTTAAACGATGGTTTCAAAAACGATTAAAATGGTTTATATTAAACAAATAACGATTTCGATAATGTGAACAAACTTTTTGGTTATAGTTACATAACGAATAACATTCATTAACATTGATCAAGCCGACCAATATTAGGTTATGGTACCATAGGATCTGACAAATCCCGTTATCAGACCGCACCCATGGTTATGTGTGGGGGTTGTGTGGGTAACGACTGAATCTGTGATTGTTAACTTACCCTTTGGTGGATTGTTAATTCGATTTGAATGAGGGACGAGTTGTGAAGGTTTGGATGTTATTAGAGAGGCGACCAAAAGTAGTTTTCACAATTAAAACAAGAACAATTTTGGGATGGGTTAAACGATTTGAACGATTTTGGAAACGATTGGTACAAGTTAAACGATTTGAACAAACAATTGGTTTTGGGTGGTGATTAGGTAATGGGATGGGTGTAACATGATAAAAGCATGGTAGATACGCCGCTGGTACTTCTTATATATAAGTGTTTTTATCATATTACATTTCGTGTCATTATTTAGTTCACTTGGATAAACGATTTTGAAACAATGTCACATAACGATGTTTTCTAAATGATATAAACCATACGAGTTTTATTAACGAGTTTTTACGAGGTGTTTTACAATTTAGGTTGTAGGATTACGTGCAGACCTAAACGAGTCAATCAAAGGTGTTCTAATCCATTTCAGGTGCGGAAAACAAGAAACGGACACGGAAAATAGCTTGTTTCGCTAAAAATTTCCTTGTATATTGATTTCACAGCTATTACAGATCAGATGGCACTTCGGCAGCAGTTCGGTACCGGAAACAAGGACCTTCTTACTGATTTCGCTCAAGAGGGGTTTACATAGTGAAGGGGTTCCGCTCCTAATGACATTGTGTCATTTCGAGCGAAATCACTAACTTGTGATTTCGCTCCAAATGACATAATGTCATTTCGAGCGAAATTAACCTCTCGGGCGGAATCAGAACATTTACATACTAACTCAATCTATTTTCTCGTACAACGTGTCCTGATCTAACATTCTAAGTCTAAGACTCGATACAAGACGAAGTCGACAGATGTATGCACTAACAGACTCCCCCTCAGATGTTGACGAGTCGCACGTGTCGAGTCTTTGCATCTTCAGTCTTGATCAGTCTTCGGGCTTCCAGAATCTCTATCTATCTCTTGCATCTTCCAATTCTTTCTCTAGCAGACTCCCCGTCAAAACATGCTGGGATCGTAGTCTGTCTTTTACAAAATCAGAATCGCAACCTGGCTAGCTACTCTCAATCAGAATCTCAGGTATCGGAACCTGACTCTCATCCAGCTCAGGTTATCCTGCACATCCTCTACCCAAAACATAAGCTTCACAAATTTATAATTTGACAAACTTTATGCTTTTTCAAGAATTCTGTCTGAAAGATTTAGCATTAAATATATCTGATAACCACTTATAAAAACATCTTTTAACAAAAATTTCTTCCCAAACCTGTTCATCATGTTCAGCATTTGGAATTTTGAAAACCAGTTCTTCAATATCAGTCGTCTAAAATCTTTTTGAGTTTTCAAAACAATTTATGCTAAAACACTCCGAAAATCTTTTTGGATTTTTGAAATAACAGAAATGAAATGCAGTAAAGAAATATTTACAGACACTATTTTTGTGAGTTTGCGTAAGAGGATCATATCAGTTTATGAGACCAAACACTAGCACCATTAAGCTTTAAACATTTTCAGCTCTAAACGATTCACGTTGATTGACGATATTGTTGTCCACAAAAACTCAATCTAAAAACTTTCGAAAAGCTTACCGATACGTTTAGATATATTAATTATGCACTAAGTTCTTATGGACCCCACGATCTCAGCATATCCCCTCATCATGCAATACACTGACCTAAGTAATGCCTTTAAACTTTCATCAACTGTGATATGTGCGAAAATAAAGCAGAATGTTTAAACATTAACAATCAGGTCGATACTTCCGTATACGCAGAGAAAGTCCAATGTTTAAACAAAATAAGAAAAGTAAAACAAGTTGAAATTGTTTAGGCTTTAACCACCAGGTCGATACTCACGTATACGCAGAGGATGTCCAATGCTTAAACAAAATAAAGAAATAAAACAAGTTTAAATCTTTGAAAAAAAAATGCACAATCACAACGACTTTTCAGCAAAGTTGTGAAAGTTCACAAACTTAACCAGTTTTATGTCTTTCGACAATCAGCGATTACTGAGTAGGCACACAATCAAGAAGGACAAAACTAAGTACCAAAAATGCACAATCACAGCGACTTTTCAGCAAAGTTGTGAAAGTTCACAAACTTAACCAGTTTTATGTCTTTCGACAATCAGCGATTACTGAGTAGGCACACAATCAAGAAGGACAAAACTAAGTACTATGCTTTCAACCGCGTTTCCCACTAGAACTAGGCTTTTCATTTTAGTTTGTATCGTTATCGCAAATCTACTAGTCTAGCTGAGCCTATCGTCACATCTTTAGTGAGACCATTTATCACATTTTATCTATCCATTTCTTTAGCATGCTGTGATCGTCCACTGATGTACTATCATTTCCTCTTTTATACAACAAAACTCATTTTTGTTTTTATCATGTTATTGGCTTTTTCAAATTTTCTAATGTTTTTGGATTTTCTAAAAATTTTTACTCCCCCTAAAATGCAAACACATTTTAGGAAATTTGAAAATAAACTGTACAATAAAGTGACAACCGATATCAAATCGCTTCAATTCGCCATCCACTTGGCATAAACAATCAGAACTCCCCCTCACAACAAACTATTTTCCCATTGTGATTTCAAAACACTTAAGTTTGTTTTAATCAAATGGTTTTTCCGGAAAATTAGTTTTGTTGATTTTAATAAATCATTTGTAGGTTAGGAATTCATCACATTGTTCTCCAAAATACCACTTGTAAGTATGGTCCAATCAAGTTCAACTTAATGACCTTGATTAACCACTTGTAGGTGAAAAACCTCTTTCAACCACTTACAGGTTCATTTCACCAACCATAACCACTTGTAAATCAAAATATAACAATTTAAATATACCACCTGTACTTTACCAACTGTACCACTTGTAGGATCATTTGCTAAGAAAGATGCCGATTTCTGCTCCACTCTTACCAACCTGGGAGCTCCGGCAAGTCTGGTTTTTTACTCAAACATAATGTCCACCCAAGCCTCACCAGCCTTGGGTGATTTTGGAACACATCTGTCCCACCAACATTTTGATTTATAAAACTCTTTAGCACTCTTTACCTTTCTATCTACCATCTTTCCAAAAATATGTTTGACTTTCCCATTGAAAGCCTTCTCAACATCAAATTCTCCTTTATCAGCGAAGAATTGATTTGAGATCTCAACCTTACCAACTTTCTTCATCAAATTTTCCTTTGACAATGAAGGAAAATTCTCATCGTTCACCACAGGAACGGAATTTTCAACCTTTTTCTCAATCAAAGACTCCTCTGATTTTATGGAATCAGATTCATTGTCAGAACAACTATCTGTTTTAACAACCCACTTTTGTTTACTCCAATCACCTCTTCTTTTGTAAAACCGTTTTGAACTTTCTCCTTCCTCAGAAGTAGAATTTTCAAACTTTTTAACATTTTTCACAGGTTGTTCTTTCTTATCAACACAAGTCTTTCTCATAACAGAGTTAGAAGAAACTTCCTGTTTTTGGTAGTTGGTCTTGGGGCAATTCCAAGCTATGTGTCCAACTTCTCGGCATTTGAAACAGGTTCTTCTGTCAACTCTTTGAGCAAACTTTCTCACATTCTTCTTCACTTCAGCAAGAAACTCTTGATTTGATTTTTTCCAGAATGGTTTCTTCTGTTCTTCTTCAGCACTTCCACCTGCAACAAATGTTGTTTTTGGTTTATAATTTTTCTCATTTTTATAATTTTCTGAAGAATTAAAATCTAGACCTTGCCTTTTGAAATTTATGTTGTGGTTTGGTTTCTTTCGATAACCTGAACCATAACCGTAACCCTTTTTCTTGTTCAATTTCTGTTGAACTCTTGAAATGTACTTTTTAGGTTTTTCATGAAGATTTAAATCTTTTATTTCAGAAATATTAATTTCTATTAATTTGAAAACCTGTTTGATCATTTCAGTTTTGACACTTCTTATTGGAAATTCATTATCAGAATATAATTTGTCTGAATCATTCAAAATATAAGCCAAATTGATTGATTCATCATTCAAATTAGATTTTGATAATAAAAATTCCTTGTTGTAAACCCTCTTAACCGGTGAACTCGGACTCTTCTCAGACGAACTCGAACTATCTGACTTAGACTCCGACTTTGACTCTTCATCCATATCCAACACCTGATCGACAACTTTTTTAACTAACTCAGACTCATGATCAGTGTCAGACGCTGTGAATGTGACATCAATATTGTCTGGTAATTCATCAATGATTTCAGACTTTAACTTGATGTTTAGAGCCTTGTCTACTCGTTCCTCATTTGGTTTCCTGGGGGAATAACTCTCAAAGATAGGAGGCGGACATCTGTTATACTTGACACTTGTTTTCTTACAAGTATCAGTATCTTCAGTCTTTTCTTTCTTGAAAGCCTCAAGACCTGCAACAGTAGGATATACATGATCAATCAAATAATCACAAGTAGTATAACTCAACAGTAATCGTTTAATCCTTTCACTCTCAATCTTCTCAAGTTCCAACTCCTTCTTCAGCTTAGCACAATCTTCAATGTAATCATTGATGACGCTCTGCTTTGTCATTAAAGTTGCACTCATTTTGTCATTTGCTTTTTCAATTTCTGAATTCATTCTTTTCAAACTATCAACTGTCCTGTTCAGTACATCGTATGACTCCTTCACATACTTCACATCAGACAGTAAATCTTCTTTCATCTTCTCTATTTCAGCAATCTTCTTGTCTTTCTCCTCACAATCTTTGCAAGATTCTGAACATTTTAAACATTGTTTTTCAACTTCAACCACCTTTTCAACTATCTTCTCAACTTTGATAGTCTTTTCTACTTCAACAACTTTCTCGACTTCAACAATTTTTTCTATTTCAACAATCTTTTCAACAATTTTCTCAACTTCGACAATTTTCTCTACCACTTTCTCCACTTCAATAATCTTTTCTGTTGCTTTCTCAGTAACTGCTTCAACTTTTGTTTCTCCAGTTTCTATCTTTGCCTTTCCATCAGCGAGTAACTTTGCTGCTTCCAGCTCTCTCCTTAAACGAGCAATCTTCTTCTGATTCAGCATTTCAACTTTATCTGCATAGAAAAAATTAAAACTGTCAGGATCAATACTTTTTCTACATTTGCTAAGATATTCTTCCTCATCATCAGTATCAACATCGCTTCCAAGATCTGGAAAAATCGGAATTCTTTTCGAACAATCTTCTTTTTCATCCAAAATTCTGGTAACAAGAGCCACATCAGATCTAGTCACACCAGGCATATACTTGTCCCAACTAAAACCCTCTATAACAAACTCATCACTTTGATCTATTATCCCATAATAAGCTTTCTTATTTGCTTCTTCGATCATTTTCCCATGAGCAGGTGTCTGATCCTTTTGTTGAGGTTGTTGTTCGATCTGATGAAAGATTGATTTCTGATAATAATTGCTCTTATCTTGACTCCCAGTTGACTCTTGGTTTTTACACTCCCGTTTAAAATGACCTTTTCCTTTACATCGAAAACAGGTAACCTTTGACTTGTCAAAACCAAGTGGAGAGGTAGCCATTCCTCGAAACTCATCTCGGCCAGTAATTTGTTGAAATTTTTCAGCTCTCCTACAAGCACTAGCCAAACACCACTTCACATCCATCAGCTCAAGTTCTTCAGCATCTATTTGGTCGTAATCTTCTTTCGTGAGCATCGGATTACCAATTCGTCCTGCAATCAAGCTTTCATACGACTCTAACATGGCGACAAGAGATGCCATGTGTTGCTTAGCCACTTCAGGAGATAGATTTTGACCATTCTGAATGTTCAAGGTCACATTGCACTGCAGATTTGTAGAATTTTGCTTCTGAGGGCTAGGTGTGTTGCTGTTTGGATCAAAGCTTGAGAATGATGAAGTATATCCACCACTTTGAGTTGTAGTGCTAGCATTTGGACTAGATGAACCATCAGCACTAAAAGCCGTACTAATCTTTGGACTCTGGCTAGGAGTAGCCTCAAACTTGTTCCCTCGGTAGTACAAACTGACATCCTGTTTCGCATTTGGATTTGTCATGATAGCTGTCTTTTGAATATCCAATTCCTGTTCTTCAATCTTTTGAATGAATTGTGCCAAATTCATACTCTCAGACTTCCTCATGAGTTTCACAACCATCAAATATGTTCCCCACTTATGCTGTGGTAACGCCTCAGCTAGTTTATCGACCCACTCATCATCCTCTTTCTGAATATCCAATCTACCCATTTCCAGAACCAGATGACAGTATCTATCAATGGTCTACTTGGTTGTTTCATGATCAAACGCAGTAAACATGTCAAACGATTTCTTCAATAATGTCTTTTTGTTTTTGATCATATCAGCACTCCCTCTGAATTTCTGAATCAAAGCCTCCTAGATTGACCTAGCTGTTCCGTTATGTTGAAGTAACACAAAAATATCTTCTTTAACTGCTTGCTGAAGAATGCTAATCATCATCTTTTCACTTGTGTATTTCAACTTGTCAGCTTCTGTAAAATCATTAAAATCCTTTTCTAACCCGCGTTCATTCTTTGGTCTCTCATAATCTTTTAGCAATGAACACCAGGCATCGAATCTGTAAGCTTGAACCCAGTTCTCAAATCGGTTTTTCCAACCCTGAAAATCCTCAATGTACATCAGTTTCGGTGGTTTCTGATGAGTACCCGTCTCATTCTCACTATACACTGTTTCAGCAGCAGTCACCGGGGCAACAGGTGTCGCGAATGCATTGTAAAACTCTTCAGCCATTATTTGGTAACACGTATTTCAAAAACAGTGGTAAACTCCTTTCGAGCGGAATAGCTGATCTCGAGCGAAATCACAGTATTCTTTTTGGGGCGGAATCACAATTTTAACTTGGAGCGAAATCTGATCTGGTTATCCTGGAGCGAAATCAGAAAGATCTCTGGAGCGGAATCACCATGATAACAAACTCGAGCGGAATCTGATAAATCAATTTGGAGCGGAATCAATATGATATTTTGGAGCGGAATCAACCTTTTCAGACGAAATCAAGCAATCTAGAGCGGAATCAGACTGTATTTTGGAGCAGAAACAGGTTGTTTCGGGCAGAATCAGAAAAGATCAGTTCGAGCGGAATCAACTCGGGGTCCAATTTTATCCATTTTTAGTTTGATTTTAGCTGTGAAACTTTCAAGGGTTTGTCTATGTCCAATTTTAAACAATCTGTGAAAATTTGAACCGGTTTGACCGTGAAATCTTCCTGAACGAATGAAAGAAGGTGTAGAAGACAGAAAATGAAGCTGTTTTGGCAAGAACTCCTCGTCCTGAGCTCTGATACCAATTGTAGGATCGCGTGCAGACCTAAACGAGTCAATCAAAGGTGTTCTAATCCATTTCAGGTGCGGAAAACAAGAAACGGACACGGAAAACAGCTTGTTTCGCTAAAAATTGCCTTGTATATTGATTTCACAGCTATTACAGATCAGATGGCACTTCGGCAGCAGTTCGGTACCGGAAACAAGGACCTTCTTACTGATTTCGCTCAAGAGGGGTTTATATAGTGAAGGGGTTCCGCTCCTAATGACATTGTGTCATTTCGAGCGAAATCACTAACTTGTGATTTCGCTCCAAATGACATAATGTCATTTCGAGCGAAATTAACCTCTCGGGCGGAATCAGAACATTTACATACTAACTCAATCTATTTTCTCGTACAACGTGCCCTGATCTAAAATTCTAAGTCTAAGACTCGATACAAGACGAAGTCGACAGATGTATGCACTAACATAGGTTACTAAAACAAATGTTTTGGGGTTAAGAATCATGGCTACGAGATTTTATAAATCATAATCATCTTGATTTGAGTTGGTTAATTATGTTGCATTACTATACACTTTTCAAAACAAGGTTTTTAATAAGGTATTGCAACATGCAAATGAGCCATGAATCCGATACTCTCACAAAACCTATGTGCTCACCCGCATTTCTTTGCTGACTTTGTTTTACATATGTTTCAGGTGGTGTTGAATGATGTTGATTGCTAGGATGCATGTTCACATAGGATCTGGACGAGGCCTTAGTGACATAATAACAATGATAGTCGATGTGTAACTTGTTTGTTTTGTTTAAAACGAGGTAATTTACTTAATGAGTCAATAAAACGAAACTTTTGTAATCTATGGTTGTGAAACAATAATTCTGTTACGACACTCCCCGACGTTTCCGCCGAGGTTTCGTTGTTTTAACGCGGTCGGGGTGTGACAGAAGAGTTGGTATCAGAGCCAATGGTTATAGGGAATTAGGTTATTAGTAATGCTTTGACCTAGACTATAACTTTCTAGGACCCCAACGCAAGTTTACTTGCGTTTAGATTTTAAAACAAAACCATCACCTATCCTTAGGTGATAACCACAATGAGAACACAAATTTCGAATCCGCTTTGAAAACTAATCATTTATTCGTAAATGATTTGTTATAAGGTTTTGAACCCTCTAAGTTTTTAAAATCTCGTCAAAGTTTGGGTCTTATAATGTGAACACGTGCAAACTGGAAGGGTGAATGCCTGTACCCTGAGTTTTCTATCTAAGGCTAGAGTGTTCGTACAAATCCACATAATCAGACCAGTCACTCTTACCTGGGAACTCTTGGGGTGAGTGTTCACTTATAGGCGAGCATGTCTTCGGCGATACATTATATTGACCCATTTACTTTGATTAGTCACTGCGTGTCGTTTGTTTGTTCGAGGTAACGAACTAATGATCGCCCTCCTTGTGTTTTGTCGATGTTTTTAATACCTCTGTTGTTTTTCCAATTGTCGATCTCACTTGTTTCTCATGTCTCCTTGTTCTTTTTAGACAATGCCACCTCGACGTGATGCACAACCTCTAACTAATGAAGAAGTCGCAGCCCTTGTCGCTCAACAAATGGCTGTTGTGCTTCCAAACGTAGTAACCCAGATCCATCAATTATACAACAACAATAATGCACAGTGTAGTTTCAAGACTTTCAATTCGGCTAAACCGTTGAAGTTTTCTGGGTCTCAAGGAGCAACCGCACTCCTGCAATGGTTTGAAAGTTTGGAAAGCACATTCAGACATGTGCAATGTCCGAATGAGCGTAAGGTTGAGTTTGCATCCAGTGTGTTCGAGAAGCGTGCTCTTACATGGTGGAACAGTGTGATGCCTGATAGGGGTGCCAACGTGGCTATGGCACAAACTTGGGAAGAGCTTTGAGCTCTCATGATGAGAGAATTCTGCCCCCGTCACGAAATTCGAGCTTTGGAACAAGAATTCGATGATTTGAAACAAGATGGGGGAGAACACCGTGCTTACACGGATCGTTATGAAGAGCTGAGTTTGTTGTGTCCTACTATGGTTACCCCGTTGGAGAAAGCAATAGAGAGGTATATCGATGGTTTGCCCGATTCTGTGCAAGACATTGTGACTGGCAGTAATCCTACCACTGTTCGTCAAGCGATTGAATTAGCTGCTACCCTGACCGAGTCTCAGGTCTGAAAAGGTAAATTGACCCGCAAGGGTGATAAGAAAAAGTCAGCTGATTCCACACAAGAAAATGGTAAATGTAAGGGAAAGAAGAAGGGTGAGTCTTCTAAGAAGTCAAGGAAGCGCAAGGCTTCCCAGAACTTTGCTGTCACAAACCAGAACCCTCAGAACCCACCAGCACTACCTCCTGCGAAGAAACAGTATGCTGGTACTGCACCTCACTGCACTCGATGCAATGGTCATCATGCTACCCAACAGACGTGTAAGCAATGTACTACGTGTGGTAAACTTGGGCATCTAGCCAAAATTTGTCGTCTGGTTCAGGTTCAAGCTGCTCAGGTTCAAGCACAGGTTCAGGGGAATGCTGCTAGATTCCCACCTGGTTCGTGTTACAATTGCGGAGAAATGGGTCATTTCCGCAAAAACTGTCCGAGGTTGGTGAATGTGAATCCAAATGCAAATGCGAATGTCAATACGAATGCCAATGTGAATCCCGCTCGTGGACGAGCGTACAATCTGAATGCAAATGAGGCGAGGACTGACAACGAGGTTGTCAATGGTACGTTCCTTATTAACAATCGACCTGCATCTTTTCTTTTTGATTCTGGTGACGATAGAAGTTTTGTTTCATTGTCATTCGAGCCTTTGCTTGTGATACCTAGAACTAAACTGAGGAAACCCTTATCTATCGAAGTTGCTATTGGTAAACCTCTCGTACTGGATTCTGTTCTTCGTGATTATCAGTTGAACCTCGATAACCATCTTTTTCCTATCGACCTCACACCGATGCAACTTGGGAGTTTCGATATTATCGTGGGGATGGATTGGTTAACCAAACATCATGCTGAGGTGGTTTGTTTCGATAAAATTATTCTTATTCCTCTTTCGTCTGGCGATGTTCTGGAAGTTCGTGGCGAGAAACCATCAGGTGGTTTGAAACTCATGTCGTGTACGAAAGCCCAAAGTTATTTACGAAAAGGATATGTTGCTTTTCTGTCACATGTCACCTAGGAGAAAGGCAAGAGCAAGAGTATTCAGGATATTTTGATTGTTCAGGATTATCTAGAAGTGTTTCCAGATGAACTGCCTGGTTTGCCTCCAGTTCGTCAAGTCGAGTTTCATATTGACCTTGTACCCAATGCCAACCCGATTGCGAAAGCACCTTATCGTCTTGCACCGTCTGAGATGCAAGAATTATCGAAACAGCTTCAAGAGTTATCTGATAAATGATTCATCCGTCCAAGCTTTTCGCCCTGGGGTGCTCCTGTCCTCTTTGTGAAAAAGAAAGATGGGTCTTTTCGAATGTGTATCGATTATCGTGAGCTTAATAAGCTTACCATCAAGAACCGATATCCCCTACCTCGAATTGATGATCTATTTGATCAGCTGCAAGGTGCTACCTACTTTTCCAAGATCCATCTACATTTTGGGTATCATCAACTTCGTGTTCTCGAAGAAGATATTCCCAAAACTGCTTTCTGCATAAGATATGGGCAGTATGAGTTCTCTGTCATGCCTTTTGGTTTGACGAATGCCCCAACTATCTTCATGGACTTAATGAATAGGGTCTGTAAACCTTATTTAGACAAGTTCATCATTGTGTTTATCGACGATATTCTTGTTTATTCGAAGTCTCGAGCCGATCACGAGCAACACCTTCGTTTGACTCTGGAACTCCTGAAGAAGGAACAACTTTTTGCTAAAATCTCCAAGTGTGAATTCTGGCTTAAAGAAGTTCAGTTTTTGGGTCATATAGTCAACGAGCAGGGTATTCATGTGGATCCATCCAAAATTGCTGCAATTAAGGATTGGAATACTCCAACGACACCTACAGAAATTCGTTCTTTTCTTGGTCTCGCTGGTTATTATCGTCGCTTCATTTCAAACTTCTCGAAGATTGCGATTCCTCTCACTGCTTTGACTCAGAAGAATAAGCCTTTTGAGTGGGGACCCAAGCAAGAAGAAGCGTTCCAAACGCTGAAACAGAAGCTCTGTGATGCTCCTGTTCTATCTTTGCCTGAGGGAAATGATGATTTTGTTGTCTATTGTGACGCGTCGAATCTAGGACTTGGTTGCGTTCTTATGCAACAAGGTAAAGTGATAACTTATGCGTCAAGACAGCTGAAAGTTTACGAGAAAAACTACACCACTCATGATCTTGAGGTAGGTGTTGTGGTTTTTGCCCTAAAAATCTGGCGACACTATCTTTATGGCACGAAGTGTGTGATTTTCACAGACCACAAAAGTCTCCAGCATATTCTCAATCAGAAGGAGCTGAACATGAGGCAACGCCATTGGGTTGAACTCTTGAATGATTATGATTGTTAGATTCGCTACCATCCTGGTATGGCGAATGTCGTAGCTGATGCGCTTAGTCGAAAGGAGCGAGTCAAGCTTCATTCTGTTTGAACTCTATCTGATCTTCAAACTCGTGTTCTTCAAGCTCAACAATCTTGTGTTTCACAAAATTTGATGGGTAAGGAATTACCACGTCAACTTGAGCTTAAACTCGAAGCGAAGGACGATGGTTTACTCTATTTCAAGGATCGTTTGTGGATTCCAAAACAAGACGATCTTCGCACTTTGGTAATGGACGAATCTCATAAGTCTCGATATTCTATCCATCCTGGTGCTGATAAAATGTACAAGGATCTTCGTACTCAGTACTGGTGGCCTGGTATGAAAAAGGATATTGCCTTGTATATATCAAAATGCCTAACTTGTCTTAAAGTCAAGGCTGAACATCAACGACCATCTGGTTTGCTTGTACAACCAGAGATACCGGTTTGGAAGTGGGAAAACATTGCAATGGATCTCGTCACTAAATTACCGCGTACATCTAAAGGTCATGATGCTATATGGGTTGTTATCGATCGATTAACGAAGTCATCTCATTTTATTCCGATTCGCGAGGATCTATCTGCTGATAAACTTGCAAAGATTTATGTTGATGAGATAGTATCTCGACATGGTGTTCCTTTGGATATCATTTCTGATCGTGATGCTCGATTTTCATCTCATTTCTGGAAGACCATGCAATCTGCTATGGGAACCCAACTAAATCTAAGCACTGCTTATCATCCCCAAACAGATGGACAATCTGAGAGGACGATTCAAACTTTGGAGGATATGCTTAGAGCATGCGTGATAGACTTTGGTGGTAATTGGGATTCTCATCTTCCATTGATCGAGTTCTCTTACAATAATAGTTATCATGCTAGCATCAATATGGCACCATTCGAAGCTCTCTATGGTCAAAAATGCCGTTCACCTGTCTGTTGGAATGAGATCGGTGAAGCTCAGCTTACTGGACCTGAGCTCATTCTGGAAACAACAGACAAAATCAAGAAAATTCGCAATAATTTTGTGACAGCTAGAAGCCGTCAAAAGAGTTATGCAGATGTGGGACGCAAGCCCTTAGAATTTCAAGTCGGAGACCATGTCCTACTCAAGGTGTCACCTTGGAAGGGAGTGGTGAGATTTGGAAAGAAAGGAAAACTTGCACCTCGATATGTTGGACCATTTAAGATTGTTGAAAGAATTAGAAAGGTTGCTGTCACACCCCAACCGATGGCGGAATCATCGGGGCGCGGCACTAGGCGAATCAGATTGCTCAAGAGAATCCATAACAACTATATTGCGATAGTATTTAATACATTCGTTATCCCATACTAACAAATAATACAATCATATAAGTTATCACGGATTTCTTGTCCTCTCGAACAATACAAATCCGACAACCTAGATTTTAGTTGAGTTTCTAGACTCCCTAGCTTGATTTGATATAGTCTGCGATCTAACCTGCAACATACGTTAAAATATTTGTCAATACAAAAGTATTGGCGAGTATACAGGTTTGAATAGTATAGCATAATAGATTAAAAGTGCTGCGAATTTCCACATGCATAAACGTAATACACGACATATATACTCACAAAACTGATACTACCAACTAAGTCCTCGATGCTCGAATGTACGATGGCATAACTAGACCCCGTCGGGCGCAATAGTACTATACTAGTCTTGGTGGGACGTCGCGAGTATAAGCCCTAGCACATATGTAACTAGCATCACGTATATCTATGCATAACAGTTATTCGCAAGTGATAGTTCGATTGATTGAATATTTCGTTTGATCAGTTCGATTTGTTAGAAACGTATGTTACACCCAAAATTTGATTAAAAAGGGTCAAGTATACTCACAGTGCGTATTTAGCGAGATTACAACTTGATTGAGTAGGTTGCGAGTATGTCTGTACTGATCCTTGAAGAATAGAGTAAACGATATACGGTTAAGCGAGATTACCCTTGAAAAGTTATTCATTTGGTTGGACTGTTCTCATCCGTGCGGATGGACAGGTTATCCGTCCGGATGACAAGTCATCCGTCCGGAGGGCATGTCATCCGTGCGGATAACATTGATCCGTGCGGTCGAGTGTGCGTGCGGATTGACTTGCTGTGCGTGCGGACGAGTGTCCGTGCGGGTGACATGTCATCCGTGCGGACTGACATGTCATCCGTGCGGACTTGTGTCATCCGTGCGGACTGATCTGTGCCCGTGCGGCTGTCATGTCTGTTTCGCACTGTTTTTCGAGTGTTTAACGGAAGGAAAACGTTCGTTTTCACTAGGGTAGTGTAGTTTCGCGCTAACACTTGAAGTTCCGTCAATTCCGACTCGTTCTAACGGCCGGGAATCACCCCGTTCCATCAGATCTGGTCGTTCTTGGTGGTTCTTCATGGTTAACTCGAAATCACACAGATTTAGGTGAGATTTGTCATTAAAACAGGTGGAAATCACCCGGATCTGAGTCGTTTATAGTGAAATGGGACCCCAACTTGAAGTTCATAAGAACTCTTGGTGACATCACCTCAAAACGCCTCAAATCCGTAGATTTCACGGTTAGAATTTGAGTTTCAAAAGGTAGAATGGTGTAGAATCAAGTGTAGATTGTAGAAGTACAAGTTTTAGGTTGAAATCTTACCGGAATCGCGAGGAAATCGAGAGAAAAGGGTCTTGGTGCGCGTTTGGTTGAACAGGAGCTGTCACATCACTGTTCAAGTGATGTGACATGGTATTTATAGGCAACAGAGGAGAGGGAAAGAGATCAGGCCCGGATAGCCCATCCGTGCGGATGGCCCATCCGTGCGGATGGCCCATCCGTGCGGATGGCCCATCCGTGCGGATGGCCATCCGTGCGCATGCCCATCCGTCCGGATGGTCCATCCGTCCGGATAGCTATCCTGACGCTTGGACTCCTCCGTTTTTGATCGTTTTGATTAGTTTTCGAAGCGCGTACGTCCATAATTAGTTTATATTATCATTATATTGTCATAATTATATATATATATATATCACTAGGGGTCGTATTTACGTATTCATAATCCAAAGTTTCGATAATTAACAGTCGGTTTCCGATTCGAGTATGCGATTATTATCGACGTTGCACGGCCATCAATGAGGGTAGCATAGGTCCTTTCTTGATGTCATCGTGAAAGTTTTTTCGTGTAGTGCCACAAAGACTGACGGGGTACCGTTTACTCGTATTGTCATCATCGTCATGACGACTTGAGCTACAGCACTTTCCCGAGGGTCCTTGTTAGCGTTAATTGTTTACGTTCGACACATCACGGCCATTGAGGAGGGTAGAATAGGTCCTCACTCCATGCCTCTGTGAGTGTTAGTGTGATAGTAGTGTAGTATCGTGATATTGTATATCGAAAATATGCGATTATCCTTCGATTATCGATTGTATATACGATATAGTTACATTATGATCCGAATCTCTGGTGCTAGGCGTAACGAGTATAACGAGTAGTAACAACGCACAAAAGTGTGGGTTGTTACAGTCTCCCCTACTTTAGGAAATTTCGTCCCGAAATTAATCCGATAGGTAGATTTCTAAGAGTTGATCTGGTATAAGTAGCGATACAGCGAGTGATTGACCGTAAGTTGACAGCGCGAACGTTTCGAATAAGAGAGATCGACTGCGATAGTGAGAAGGCGACGTAAAGATGAAAGTATTAATCCCACGAGTTGGCATTCCCAAGTACCTTGTCTTGTGTAGAATTCGTTAGTTCGATGCGATTGTAATTTAAAAGGGTTTCTCATAACGTAGAGTTAACTGAGTCGATCGTTAACCAACGTTACAAGAAGCGTTCGTTTCAAATATTGAGAAGGGATTTAGGACGAAAATCTTTTGAAAGTTTTCCTTTTAACATGCGGTCAACAGAGTCGATGTCAACCGATGTTGCAAGGAAGTTCAAGTTTCTAACATTTTAAGGAATTCGAAAATGAAACGAGGGTTACGTAAGTTCTCCTATGATAGGGGTTCCAGTTGAACTCGATGTTGAACCAATATCCCAAGAAAATCTTGTTTTTGATCTTTGAAAAAGGGTTTTAAGGAAAAATTGAACTCATGAAGCTCCCTTCGAATATGGAGTTAAGCTGATTCGATGTTAACTCCACATCGTGAGGAATTTCACTTGTTCCATGGTTTTAATAAAAGTTTTATAAAAATCAGTTTTAACCCTTTGAAAAGAATAACTTGGCATCAAGCCCCACTTGGCACCTTCCCACGGAAGTTTGTTAATATGTTTAAAACACTTATATATAGGAATTACCAGCGGCGTATCCACCATGTTTTGCCCATATTACTTCCGTTCCGTGAGGCAGTGTCAGGTGTGCCGATATGACTCGGATAGAATTGCGTTTACTCGGCCCAATCGATAGAAAGTCGGACCGAGCATAAGATAGGATCGAATAGATTAATCCAGCGAGTTGACAAGCGAGAAGTGAATAGCGCGTTTCTGATTAGATTCCACATTACACCCACATGGCACGTTTCCACGGGGGTTTACTACCATGGCGAAACTCCGTGCTTAACCATGTTAGCTTTGCCTCGTGAAGCGGTGTCATGTGTACTTAATACCATACAGACTGCAATGAACACCAAGCGAGCGATAAGCGGTAGATTATACACGATAGGCGATCAGCGATTTAGGCGATTAAACGAATAAACACGAAACACTTGCGATGACGGTGATGATAAACGGATTAGGATAATCGATAGTTGTTGCGTTGCAAATGATGGAGGTATGCGGTTCGACTTACGCGGTTCGGTTCGATTGATTAACACCACAGAGTTGGACTAGCATTAGACCCCACATGGCCTTTTTTCCACGAAAGGTTGCTGATATGGCTAAAACATCCTGCCTTAACCATATGAGCTTCATCTCGTGAAGCGAGGTCATGTGTTGTCTTAGCACGAATATCACGGGTAACGGTATAGCGATAGATTGATACACAGCAGACGATAGGGATTCACATAATAAGCGATAGAGATTTCGAGGTTCACGTAATAAGTGATTGCGATTTGTCGAGTTTTGTTTCGAGTAAGCTTAACGTCACGTTGCGACGCATCTCGGCTATCGAGGAGGGTAGAATAGGTCCTCACCCAACAACACCGTGAGCGTTTATTTGCTTGTTTGAGATTCGTTGCAACAGACTTACGACCAGTCTTGCGTCGATGCAATTGTCCTGCGAGGTAGACTCCCCAGAGTCCATCGATGAGGCGATTGCATTGCTCTTGCAGACTTACGACAAGTCTTGTGATGATGCAATTTTAGTTGTTACGCCTTGCGATTGAGTGTAGTGTGTTGAAAATAATCACAATAGTATATAGGTCTAATAACGTTCAACTCCACGTGGCACTTTCTTCACGGAACTTCGGTAGTATGGTAAAGCATACCTCGCCCGACCCCTACTTCTTTCATCCCGTGTTTTGGTGTCACCTTTTGTCAAACGCTATGGCACTTTTAGAATTCACTATGATCACCGTGCACTGACCCAAATAATCCCGTGTGCACCCGTGATTATTCGTTCCTTGCACGTTTATCGTACCTCGTTCCAAGAGTGTAGTGAGGGTAAAACACATTATTTCGTGATATAGTGTATAGTATATAGTATGTGTGTGAATCTAGTCTAAGTGCGACGATTAGAGAGCGGAAGAGAAAGCAAAACGAGAGTTAATGTTACATTTAGTGGCAACTTCGAATAGGAGAGTAGGTTCAAAACTTAGAAATTAACGTCGAGAATAGTATCATTACAACTTTATCCTATGCTTGCTAGATGTCTGATGCTTGAAGACTTTTGCTGGAGCTGTTGTTGTTGTACCCAAGTTCACGGTTCGATGCGGCAGTTGCGGGTGAAGTGACCGTAACGGTTGCAGTTATTGCAATAGCGACAGTCAGCCCCAACTGGATGATGATAGGTACACGAGTAACACTGAGGATGGGCTCCAGTGTAGGCTCGTTTTTGAAATGTCGGAACTGTTCGAAGGGGTTCCGGTTGCAGCAGTTCGGTTGTTGATGAGCTTGGGCTTGAAGTCTTTCGCTTGCGGCTGGGTTTGTCGGTGTCTTGCGAAGAAATGTCGTCGTTGGAGGATTCGTCTGAAGGCTCGTTTGCGGAGTCTTTGTCTGAATTGTCGGAAGATTCGTCGACAGATTTGTCAGAAGAATCGGCAGCAGATCCGTCCGAAGAATCGTGAGCAGATTCGTCAGGAGAATCGTTAGCTGATCCATTAGAAGAATCGCCAGCAGATTTGTCTGAAGATTCGTCAGTAGATTCATCAGAAGATTCGTCAACATGTTCGCCTGAAGGATTACTGGTGATTGCTTGATGAGCTTGCTTGACAGGATTCTTGGAGAAAAACCCTTCCACGAGTCGTTTGTTGTTGATTTCTGCGGCTAAGCGATAGGCTTCCTCGATGGTAGCAGGTCTTGCAGCTTCGACAAAATCACCCACACACTCAGGCAAGCCACGAATGTACTTCGCGATGGCCTTTTCCGAAGTGTTGACCTGGCCTGGGCAGATTATGCTAAGCTGTTTAAACCTTGCGGTGTAGCCGGCATTGTCACCTTTTGCTTGCTTGATTTCCCAAAACTCGTTTTCTAGCTTCTGGATTTCGTGAGGAGGACAGTACTCTTTCTTCATGAGCTCTTTCAGCTCATTCCAAGAGAGAGCGTAAGCTGCGGAGATCCCACGTTTGTTACGTTCGGCGGTCCACCAGTCGAGTGCTCGCGATTGAAATACTCCGGTGGCGCAAGTAGTACGAAGACTATCGGGACACCCACTTTGACGAAGGGTAACGTCGATAGAATCGAACCACTGGAGTAGTTGAGTCGCACCTCCTTCACCCGTGAACTCCATCGGGTCACAGGCTTTGAAGTGCTTGTAGAGAAAAGTAGATTGCGGCTCTTTTATCTTAACGTCTTCCGAAGTTCGAGAGTTAATACGAGAGTGCACTCGTGTGACAATCTGAGGAATGACTTTGACCACTTCCCTGGTCACAATCGAAGCAATCCTCTTTTCGCCCCTTCGTTTGGCTCGTCTCTTTGCTAACATTCTCGAAGTAGAGTTTTCGGAAAGCATCTAGACAGGAAGAGACTTGGAGTGAGATTCGATCATAATGATTTTTGAGTTTTGCGATGCTATTGCGTGTTCAAAACTTGGTGCGATAGTATAGTAGTAATACGAATCACATAGGAGCCACATAGGAGACACGAATTTCCTAAGTTCTCACACAATGACTTGTTGTTTATACGTATATATAGGTATTTATGTAACTGAAATTTGTATTCATACACATACAGTTCGGTTTAGAATATGCGAGGTCGCGTTGAAGTGAGAAAACGAGAGCGAATGCGATAGACTATGCATTAGTTTTGTTACGAACATTCGGATTTCGTTTTAGATTGCGATGGCTGTGCGAATTGTGCGTTTTATAAAGTAGGGAGTGAAAATCGTTACATCGAGAAATCGATAAAGCGTAAAGCTTCAAAACGTAAATAAGTTCCAATCATTGTAAAATTGGCGGGTCGTATGATAGAGTGCCTTGGGTGTTTTAGGCGTCGACTACCCAAGGTAACCCAACTATATCTGACAAGTTCAAGCATGCGCGTTGACCTGGAGGACTTCATGCTTCCACTGGGATGCAGCTCATGGCATTCGTCTTCCTAGTCGTCGCGTGGCTCGAGTTATCGTGATAGTCGAGTCCTTGGTGAGAGCTTTTGAAAACCAGTTTATAGAGAATGAGACGACTTATTAAGGTACGGGTTTCACCCCTGGCTTAACAGTTTCGTTCCTAATTGTGGTTATGCTCCTCGAATAAATTCGTGAGTTCCACTAGATTTAGAAATGGAGACTTTTGTCGAGATGTGGATGTCACTCCTAACTCGATGAAAAGTTCTCGTGCTAGAAAAATGCGCTGAGTGAGCAATCCTATCGAGAGTTCTTGGTTTTCACACCTGATCTCGACTGGGTCGCTCGGTTTCGTTATGCGAGTATTTTTCGAAAACGTGTGTATTGTGTCGGCCTTAGGAAAGGCTAAGTAGTATTTCAGCCTTAGGAAAGGCTTCTTCGTGTGAGGTTGTAGTACGCGGGGTTCACACCAAGTTGTATCTTTTAGCAATTTTGATCGAGAGTATCAAGTAAGCCCAACACAAACCCCACCGGGTTCGTATGAGTCGGCCTGTTGGTACTTAGACTATAGACTAGGTCAATTTCTAAGACGTCGACCCGGACTAGGTCGAGTCTGACCTAATTCCCTATAGTTATGGCTCTGATACCAATCTGTCACACCCCAACTGATGGCGGAATCATCGGGGCGCGGCACTAGGCGAATCAGATTGCTCAAGAGAATCCAAAACAACTATATTGCGATAGTATTTAATACATTCGTTATCCCATACTAACAAATAATACAATCATATAAGTTATCACGGATTTCTTGTCCTCTCGAACAATACAAATCCGACAACCTAGATTTTAGTTGAGTTTCTAGACTCCCTAGCTTGATTTGATATAGTCTGCGATCTAACCTGCAACATACGTTAAAATATTTGTCAATACAAAAGTATTGGCGAGTATACAGGTTTGAATAGTATAGCATAATAGATTAAAAGTGCTGTGAATTTCCACATGCATAAACGTAATACACGACATATATACTCACAAAACTGATACTACCAACTAAGTCCTCGATGCTCGAATGTACGATGGCATAACTAGACCCCGTCGGGCGCAATAGTACTATACTAGTCTTGGTGGGACGTCGCGAGTATAAGCCCTAGCACATATGTAACTAGCATCACGTATATCTATGCATAACAGTTATTCGCAAGTGATAGTTCGATTGATTGAATATTTCGTTTGATCAGTTCGATTTGTTAGAAACGTATGTTACACCCAAAATTTGATTAAAAAGGGTCAAGTATACTCACAGTGCGTATTTAGTGAGATTACAACTTGATTGAGTAGGTTGCGAGTATGTCTGTACTGATCCTTGAAGAATAGAGTAAACGATATACGGTTAAGTGAGATTACCCTTGAAAAGTTATTCATTTAGTTGGACTGTTCTCATCCGTGCGGATGGACAGGTTATCCGTCCAGATGACAAGTCATCCGTCCGGAGGGCATGTCATCCGTGCGGATAACATTGATCCGTGCGGTCGAGTGTGCATGCGGATTGACTTGCTGTGCGTGCGGACGAGTGTTCGTGCGGGTGACATGTCATCCGTGCGGACTGACATGTCATCCGTGCGGACTTGTGTCATCCGTGCGGACTGATCTGTGCCCGTGCGGCTGTCATGTCTGTTTCGCACTGTTTTTCGAGTGTTTAACGGAAGGAAAACGTTCGTTTTCACTAGGGTAGTGTAGTTTCGCGCTAACACTTGAAGTTCCGTCAATTCCGACTCGTTCTAACGGCCGGGAATCACCCCGTTCCATCAGATCTGGTCGTTCTTGGTGGTTCTTCATGGTTAACTCGAAATCACATAGATTTAGGTGAGATTTGTCATTAAAACAGGTGGAAATCACCCGGATCTGAGTCGTTTATAGTGAAATGGGACCCCAACTTGAAGTTCATAAGAACTCTTGGTGACATCACCTCAAAACGCCTCAAATCCGTAGATTTCACGGTTAGAATTTGAGTTTCAAAAGGTAGAATGGTGTAGAATCAAGTGTAGATTGTAGAAGTACAAGTTTTAGGTTGAAATCTTACCGGAATCGCGAGGAAATCGAGAGAAAAGGGTCTTGGTGCGCGTTTGGTTGAACAGGAGCTGTCACATCACTGTTCAAGTGATGTGACATGGTATTTATAGGCAACAGAGGAGAGGGAAAGAGATCAGGCCCGGATAGCCCATCTGTGCGGATGGCCCATCCGTGCGGATGGCCCATCCGTGCGGATGGCCCATCCGTCCGGATAGCTATCCTGACGCTTGGACTCCTCCGTTTTTGATCGTTTTGATTAGTTTTCGAAGCGCGTACGTCCATAATTAGTTTATATTATCATTATATTGTCATAATTATATATATATATATATATCACTAGGGGTCGTATTTACGTATTCATAATCCAAAGTTTCGATAATTAACAGTCGGTTTCCGATTCGAGTATGCGATTATTATCGACGTTGCACGGCCATCAATGAGGGTAGCATAGGTCCTTTCTTGATGTCATCGTGAACGTTATTTCGTGTAGTGCCACAAAGACTGACGGGGTACCGTTTACTCGTATTGTCATCATCGTCATGACGACTGGAGCTACAGCACTTTCCCGAGGGTCCTTGTTAGCGTTAATTGTTTACGTTCGACACATCACGGCCATTGAGGAGGGTAGAATAGGTCCTCACTCCATGCCTCTGTGAGTGTTAGTGTAACACCTGTGTCATTTCAACCATCAAACAAATTCCCAACCAATGAAATATTGTATTTCATACTTGGGATTTGTAAAAATATGTGTATCGTTTACACATATCAATTCTTGTTCGATTTCAAACACTATATCGCTTTCTGGAAGGTTATACGCGCACTGATGCGTAAATATAACCAGTTTAATCCAACGAACACTCCGGAATAGTGAAATAGGCTTAACATACCTTAAATAACCTTTACATAACTTAGAAATAAGTTTTGAAGGCTTTGGTATGGCAAAAACAAGTTAATTCGCTTACAGGGACTAAATATGACAAACTGCGAAAGTATGTCAATTTGAACTGTAACGAACATTCCGGAACATGACCATAAGTTAAACACACCTTAAATATCCTTTACATAGCTTAGAAATAGGCTTTGAGGGGTTCGGTGTGCTAAAATAAACTTTTGGGTCATTCAGGGACTAAAAGTGTCAAAAAGTGCACAAGTTTGCATTTCCGCGCATAACTTACGTTCTGAATACATCCGGACATCCAAAAATTTATGTGAGCATGACTATATTATATTTTAGTGTTCGCCTTAAGAAAAATCCATTCGTCGCGTCATTTGGATCGTTTTTCGCGCTTGTGCGCATTCCGTCGTAATTAAGCGAACATCGCGTTCGTACGACCAAACGAACCATCACCCGACATATTTTTGAGCATGTTTCAAGTCCAAAATGTTTAGGCATCATTGTAGGGCCTTAAAGTTGGCTTTACGGGCCTTGGAAGTGCCGGAAATGGGCTTAAACACGTGCAGGGACTGAAACTGTAATTTCTGAAACTTCTTTGCTGATCAGAAGCCTCAGGCGGCCCGCCTGAGTTTTCTCTGATCCTAAAGCGGGCCGCGTCCGCCTGTCTGATCAGATAACAACGAACAGTCAGCGTGTTCCAGCTGTTTTAACCA
Source organism: Helianthus tuberosus (assembly GCA_030545235.1). NCBI lineage: Eukaryota > Viridiplantae > Streptophyta > Magnoliopsida > Asterales > Asteraceae > Helianthus > Helianthus tuberosus. Next base: position 125,040,887 of record CM060365.1, on the reverse strand, counting down.
CAACCACACCTTTCCCACTTGCATATTCAGCTGATAAGGATGGCATTTAGCCACCACAACTTTCCGACACTTGTACGGTTATGATTAAGGCACGATATTCGACAAATGATCTTAACGGTTACCCGAAAACTATAAATACCCCACCCCCATTGCTTCTAAACCCACAAGAATCTGATCTAAGTGACTCTAAGTTGGAACCATTGTTTCATACCTGAGTTATTGTGATCTAGATTAGCATTCGGGGACCCTTCGTAAGTATTCTTTCGTTCTTTTCCTTATTTTACTGCTTTTCGAGTCAGAAAGTCAAACTTTGTTTGACTTTCAGCGTTGACCAGTAATGGTCAATGCGAAGTTCGTTTGAACTTCGCAACGTGAGTGTAATCACGTTGGTTATAGTCCCTTGGGACTATGCCTACTGATTACCACGTTGTTTAGGGTCGTAGGGTAAGCGATCTAATAAATCGCTTATACCTCGAACCCGACCCAGTTTGGTCGATCATTAGGATCCGACCAAATACATTAGGTGACCATAGTAGGTAGGGAATAACCTTCCGAGGTTATACCCTATGGTCACATCGTTTAAGTAGTTGTATGATAGGTAGTTTATATGCCTTAGGTAAATTACCAGAATACCCTTTTTCATGTATAATTGGTAATTAAGCATATGTAACCTAAACCTTTGTCACATAACTTATTATGTAACATGTTTAGGCATATAACACTTGTCATAGGACTAGTTAGGCGGTCCGAACGCGTTTCACGCAAACGACGCGTTAAAGTAGCATAAGCTACCTAAACGGGTCGTAATGGGTCGAAAGCACTCAGGTTAAGTTTCATTTAGTATGTAGGCTTTGTTAAACCAAATGACACGAGTCTCTACACTCGTTTGGTTTACAAACCCTAATGCTACCCGATCTTCCGATCTAGGTCCGGTTATTAACATAGTTACTTATATTAGGTGCCGTTTGATATCCGCGATCTCTAGCATTGTTTAGTTGTTACTCAAGGACTACTGAGCAATCTCAAGTGAGTACATAGACCCCTCTTTTACTGTTTTTCCAAACTGTTTTGGGGTGGAACACATGTGCCTACTTGTTACTTTCATGCTTTTCTGTTTTCACATCATATACCGGCTATGTTTGATAGTACATTATAGTACATGATTTCATTACATTTCATGCTATGTATGCCCATTGTGTGTGTACTTAGTACATAGTTTTACATTACATGCTATGTATGTCCATTGTGTGTGCATACTTAGTACATTGTTTTACATTGCCTTTCTGTTGCATATGCTCATCCAGCATATGAACACATTATACTACATTTTGAACCATTGTAATCATTTGACTATGTGAACCGTTGTAATCATTTGACTATGTGATCCGTTGATATCTGTGAACCGTTTGTATCTGTGAACCGTGTGAACCGTATTTGACCATACATAAACATTTCTACAATTGTTTAACATTACTTTGGTGGTTTGGTTTGATTAAGTGATTAAGTAACGATGCGTGTGTAATATGATACAAGCATGGTGGATACGCCGCTGGTACTTCCTATATATAAGTGTTTGTATGGTATTACATGTCCTAGCGTTATTTGAATCATTTCAGTTTGAGACATAGAACTTTTATACAAATAACATATTTTTCACAAGACATTGTTTTACAAACAACTTATCTTATACAAACTCAGTTACATGGTTATTCATTTAACCATACATTATTCTTTTATCTATACATATCATCTGGACTTATTGATTTTCAAACGATTTACAAGACAAAGCAAATTACAAGGTTCATGACTAAACATTTTCTCAAACATAAGTCATGAAACCTATTTTCACAAAACCTATGTATCTCACAGGCATTTTTATGCTGACGTACCTATTTTCACATGTGTTTTTCAGGAGCTGTTGCATAAGATGATCAAGATATACATATAGGCAGACTTGGGCTTTAGTGACAATAAAAGATGCAAGACTAGTTAATTATGTTGTATTCCTTTGTTTGTTAAGACATTGTAACACTTTTAATCAATAAAACGAAACTTCAATTGCCATGGATTTGAAACGATTAATTCTGTTACAACACTCCCCGATGTTTCCGCCACGTTTTGTATGTTCTACGTGGTCGGGGTGTGACAGAAAAGATGGTATCAGAGCCAATGGTTATAGGGAATTAGGTTATTAGTAATGCTTTGACCTAGTCTATAACTTTTCTTAGGACCCTAACGCGAGTTTACTTGCGTTTAGTCATAAAACAATACCGTCACCTATCCTTAGGCGACGACCATAACAAGAACATAAATTTCAAAACCGCTTCGAAAACAAATCATCTGTTCTAGGATGATTGATTACTAGGTTTTGAACCCTCTGTTATAAGGTTTTGAACCCTTTGAGTTTTCAAAATCTCGTCAAGGTTTTGGGTTTTAAATAATGTGAACACGTGCAAACTGGAAGGGTGAATGCCTGTATTCTGGGTTTTCTGTCTAGGCAAGCACTTCGTATATATCTCATCAGACGCGAGACCAGTTGTGCTTACCTGGGAATTCTTGGGATGAGTGTTCACTTATAGGCGAGCATGTCTTCGCGATACATTATTTTTGACCTATTTACTTTGATTATTCACCGAGGTCGTTTGTTGCTTTGAAGTAACAAACAAATGACCACTACCCTTGCTTTCATCGGATTTGTTCATCTCATTCTTTTCATCTAATTCTCTCACTCGTTTCTTTTCATGTTTCCTCTTTTAGAATGCCTCCTCGACGCGAGAACCAGATAGCGACTGCCGAACTGGCAGAAATTATTGCACAGCAAATGGCTGCTCAATTCCCAAACCTCTTTGCTCAATGGAATCAAGCCAACAACAACAACAATGGTGTATGCAATTTCAAGAGTTTTAACTCGGCGAAACCACTCAAGTTTAGTGGTTCTGAGGGAGCGACTGGGCTTCTTCAATGGTTCGAGAGCATTGAGAATACTTTCCGCCATGTGCAGTGTCCTGACAATCGCAAGGTCGAGTTTGCTTCGAGTGTATTCCAGAAGAGAGCCCTTACGTGGTGGAACGGGGTTATGAGAGATCGTGGTGCAGAAGTTGCTCTAGCACAGACATGGGCTGAACTTAGGGCCCTTATGATGAAGGAATTCTGTCCTCGACACGAGATCAGGGCTTTGGAAAGGGAATTCGACAATCTTGAGCAAGACAGCGGTGAGCATCGAGCCTACACGGACCGTTACGAAGAGTTAAGTCTGTTGTGCCCAAACATGGTCACGCCTTTGGATAAGGCAATAGAAAAGTACATTGATGGCCTCCCTGATTCAATACAAGACATTTTGACTGGTAGCAACCCTACTACAGTTAGACAGGCCATTGAGCTATCTGCAACCTTGACTGAATCAAAGATCAGGAAAGGTAAACTTTTCCGAAAAGGTGACAAGAAGCCGGTCGAAGAATCGAAACCAATCGAGGAATCAAAGATCATGGATGAACAGACTGGATCCCCTATGAGGTCAAAGAAGCGAAAGGCTTCTCAGAACTACGCTGTGGTCGCTCACAATGATCAAGCCGTCCTCAACCAACCAGCTCAACCCCCTGCCAGGAAACCCTACAATGGAACTGCACCTTTGTGCAACCAATGTGGCCTACATCATCATGCTGGGGTGAAGTGCCGCACATGCCAAGTTTGCGGACTTATAGGTCATACAGCTAGGGTTTGCCCAACCGCAGCTGCACCAAATCAAGCTGGCAACAATCCTGCTCAAGCTCGTTTTCCACCGGGATCTTGCTACAACTGTGGCGAGATGGGCCATTTTCGTAGGAATTGCCCAAGGCTTGCTAATGCAAATCCAGCGCAGGGATGAGCATATGATCAACCAGAAGACAACATCGTTTAGAAATAATCATGTCTTATGTATTATTTTCTTTTGTTGTTAAGATCCAAGAAACAGTTGTTATCGTTGTTTATAAATAAATCTTTTATTTACATTGCAATGTATTTATGTGATTGTATGTATAAACAACATATCCCCTACAATACCGACAATCAAGGAACCGCATTCCTTGAAGAACATACTACTCCCAAATTTCTTCCATTGTATGATCTCTTGCGTTTTCCACGAAAATCCTAAGTACCCGTTTCTTCCAAGAGAAACGAAGTACGAGGTGCCATGTTAATTGCAATCAATAACAAGATAATAACAATTAAACAACTATGTGATTATGTGCTTATGAACATTACAAGACAAACTGTGCGGACTATGCAAGGAATTACGTAATTATGGATGCATACATAATTATGGAATTTTGTGCACAGAAACCACAGCGAGCTTTGTCATGTACCTAGAAGTTAACCCTATTCATTTCCAATTCTGATGAAGTATCCGTTGAGGAAAAATGAACTAGCTATTCATTTTTCACTTCTAAAGAATATCCGTTGAGGAAATGAATATCCGTTTATCCTTCATTTCCAATTCTGAAGAATACCCGTTGAGGAAAATGACTCCGTTTGTGCATTTTCGTTCTGAAGAGTATCCGTCGAGGGAAATGAATATCCGTTTATTTAATCCTTCATTTCCGAACCTGAGGAAACAACCGTTGAAAATGACTCCGTTAGTTCATTTTCGTTTCTGAAGATTATCCGTTGAGGAAATGAATATCCGTTGTTTAATCCTTCATTTCCGAACCTGAGGAAACAACCGTTGAAAATGACTCTGTTAGTTCATTTTCGTTTCTGAAGATTATCCGTTGAGGAAATGAATATCCGTTGTTTAATCTTTCATTTCCGTTTCTGAGGAAGCAACCGTTGAAAATGACTCTGTTTGTTCATTTTCGTTTCTGAAGATTATCCGTTGAGGAAATGAATACCCGTTGTTTAATCTTTCATTTCCGTTTCTGAGGAAGCAACCGTTGAAAATGACTCTGTTTGTTCATTTTCGTTTCTGAAGATTATCCGTTGAGGAAATGAATATCCGTTTGTCTATCATTTTCATTTCCGTTTCTGAGGAAGCAACCGTTGAAAATGACTCTGTTTGTTCATTTTCGTTTCTGAAGATTTGTCCGTTGAGGAAATGAATATCCGTTTGTCTATCATTTTCATTTCCGTTTCTGAGGAAGCAACCGTTGAAAATGACTCTGTTAGTTCATTTTCGTTTCTGAAGATTATCCGTTGAGGAAATGAATATCCGTTTGTCTATCATTTTCATTTCCGTTTCTGAGGAAGCATCTGTTGAAAGTGACTCCGTTTGTTCATTTTCGTTTCCGAAGATTGTCCGTTAAGGAAATGAATCCCTGTTTGTTTATTCCTTCATTTCCGCTTCTAAAGAATACTCGTTGAGGAAAATGACTCCGTTTGTTCATTTTCATTCTGAAGAATGTCCGTTAAGGAAATGACAGGATTATGCTTTACATATCTCTGGTGGTTATCTGACACAAAGTCACAAATAGACTCCTACGAATTAATTTCGGGACGAAATTTCCTAAAGTAGGGGAGACTGTAACACCTGTGTCATTTCAACCATCAAACAAATTCCCAACCAATGAAATATTGTATTTCATACTTGGGATTTGTAAAAATATGTGTATCGTTTACACATATCAATTCTTGTTCGATTTCAAACACTATATCGCTTTCTGGAAGGTTATACGCGCACTGATGCGTAAATATAACCAGTTTAATCCAACGAACACTCCGGAATAGTGAAATAGGCTTAACATACCTTAAATAACCTTTACATAACTTAGAAATAAGTTTTGAAGGCTTTGGTATGGCAAAAACAAGTTAATTCGCTTATAGGGACTAAATATGACAAATTGCGAAAGTATGTCAATTTGAACTGTAACGAACATTCCGGAACATGACCATAAGTTAAACACACCTTAAATATCCTTTACATAGCTTAGAAATAGTCTTTGAGGGGTTCGGTGTGCTAAAATAAACTTTTGGGTCATTCAGGGACTAAAAGTGTCAAAAAGTGCACAAGTTTGCATTTTCGCGCATAACTTACGTTCTGAATACATCCGGACATCCAAAAATTTATGTGAGCATGACTATATTATATTTTAGTGTTCGCCTTAAGAAAAATCCATTCGTCGCGTCATTTGGATCGTTTTTCGCGCTTGTGCGCATTCCGTCGTAATTAAGCGAACATCGCGTTCGTACGACCAAACGAACCATCACCCGACATATTTTTGAGCATGTTTCAAGTCCACAATGTTTAGGCATCATTGTAGGGCCTTAAAGTTGGCTTTACGGGCCTTGGAAGTGCCGAAAATGGGCTTAAACACGTGCAGGGACTGAAACTGTAATTTCTGAAACTTGTTTGCTGATCAGAAGCCTCAGGCGGCCCGCCTGAGTTTTCTCTGATCCTAAAGCGGGCCGCGTCCGCCTGTCTGATCAGATAACAACGAACAGTCAGCGTGTTCCAGCTGTTTTAACCACAACCACACCTTTCCCACTTGCATATTCAGCTGATAAGGATGGCATTTAGCCACCACAACTTTCCGACACTTGTACGGTTATGATTAAGGCACGATATTCGACAAATGATCTTAACGGTTACCCAAAAACTATAAATACCCCACCCCCATTGCTTCTAAACCCACAAGAATCTGATCTAAGTGACTCTAAGTTGGAACCATTGTTTCATACCTGAGTTATTGTGATCTAGATTAGCATTCGGGGACCCTTCGTAAGTATTCTTTCATTCTTTTCCTTATTTTACTGCTTTTCGAGTCAGAAAGTCAAACTTTGTTTGACTTTCAGCGTTGACCAGTAATGGTCAATGCGAAGTTCGTTTGAACTTCGCAACGTGAGTGTAATCACGTTGGTTATAGTCCCTTGGGACTATGCCTACTGATTACCACGTTGTTTAGGGTCGTAGGGTAAGCGATCTAATAAATCGCTTATACCTCGAACCCGACCCAGTTTGGTCGATCATTAGGATCCGACCAAATACATTAGGTGACCATAGTAGGTAGGGAATAACCTTCCGAGGTTATACCCTATGGTCACATCGTTTAAGTAGTTGTATGATAGGTAGTTTATATGCCTTAGGTAAATTACCAGAATACCCTTTTCATGTATAATTGGTAATTAAGCATATGTAACCTAAACCTTTGTCACATAACTGATTATGTAACATGTTTAGGCATATAACACTTGTCATAGGACTAGTTAGGCGGTCCGAACGCGTTTCACGCAAACGACGCGTTAAAGTAGCATAAGCTACCTAAACGGGTCGTAATGGGTCGAAAGCACTCAGGTTAAGTTTCATTTAGTATGTAGGCTTTGTTAAACCAAATGACACGAGTCTCTACACTCGTTTGGTTTACAAACCCTAATGCTACCCGATCTTCCGATCTAGGTCCGGTTATTAACATAGTTACCTATATTAGGTGCCGTTTGATATCCGCGATCTCTAGCATTGTTTAGTTGTTACTCAAGGACTACTGAGCAATCTCAAGTGAGTACATAGACCCCTCTTTTACTGTTTTTCCAAACTGTTTTGGGGTGGAACACATGTGCCTACTTGTTACTTTCATGCTTTTCTGTTTTCACATCATATACCGGCTATGTATGCCCATTGTGTGTGTACTTAGTACATAGTTTTACATTACATGCTATGTATGTCCATTGTGTGTGCATACTTAGTACATTGTTTTACATTGCCTTTCTGTTGCATATGCTCATCCAGCATATGAACACATTATACTACATTTTGAACCATTGTAATCATTTGACTATGTGAACCGTTGTAATCATTTGACTATGTGATCCGTTGATATCTGTGAACCGTTTGTATCTGTGAACCGTGTGAACCGTATTTGACCATACATAAACATTTCTACAATTGTTTAACATTACTTTGGTGGTTTGGTTTGATTAAGTGATTAAGTAACGATGCGTGTGTAATATGATACAAGCATGGTGGATACGCCGCTGGTACTTCCTATATATAAGTGTTTGTATGGTATTACATGTCCTAGCGTTATTTGAATCATTTCAGTTTGAGACATAGAACTTTTATACAAATAACATATTTTTCACAAGACATTGTTTTACAAACAACTTATCTTATACAAACTCAGTTACATGGTTATTCATTTAACCATACATTATTCTTTTATCTATACATATCATCTGGACTTATTGATTTTCAAACGATTTACAAGACAAAGCAAATTACAAGGTTCATGACTAAACATTTTCTCAAACATAAGTCATGAAACCTATTTTCACAAAACCTATGTATCTCACAGGCATTTTTATGCTGACGTACCTATTTTCACATGTGTTTTTCAGGAGCTGTTGCATAAGATGATCAAGATACACATAGGCAGACTTGGGCTTTAGTGACAATAAAAGATGCAAGACTAGTTAATTATGTTGTATTCCTTTGTTTGTTAAGACATTGTAACACTTTTAATCAATAAAACGAAACTTCAATTGCCATGGATTTGAAACGATTAATTCTGTTACAACACTCCCCGATGTTTCCGCCACGTTTTGTATGTTCTACGTGGTCGGGGTGTGACAGTTAGTTTGATAGTAGTGTAGTATCGTGATATTGTATATCGAAAATATGCGATTATCCTTCGATTATCGATTGTATATACGATATAGTTACATTATGATCCGAATCTCTGGTGCTAGGCGTAACGAGTATAACGAGTAGTAACAACGCACAAAAGTGCGGGTTGTTACAGTTGCCTATCGACTAGAGCTACCTCCAGAGCTTGGAAATATTCACCCGACTTTTCACGTGTCCAATTTACGAAAGTGTTTAGCTGATGCTGATCTTCACATTCCACTCGATGAGATTCAAGTTGATGAAACGATGCACTTTGTCGAGAAACCTGTGGAGATAATGGACCGTGCAGTCAAATAGTTTAAGAACAAACGGATTCGATTGGTTAAAGTTCGCTGGGAGTCCAAACGTGGCCCAGAGTTTACTTGGGAACGTGAGGACCAAATGAAGGCGAAATATCCGCAATCGTTCTCACAAGTTTCCTCTAATTAAAATTTCGGGACGAAATTCCCTAAAGTAGGGGAGACTGTGACAACTGTGTTCTGTAATCGATGTATAATGTAAAACAATGTTAATTATCAATAAAACAATGTGTTTTGGTGTTATTATATGTGTTTTGGTGTTATTATGTGTGTATTTGTGTTTGATGATTTTACGATTTGATTCGAGTTCGATTTCAAGCTTTAAATCGCTTTCTGGAAGGTTATACGCAAACTAGTGCATAAACGCAGTCAGTTTAACGCGACAAACACTCCGGAATAGTGAAATAGACTTAACATACCTTAAACAACCTTCACATAACTTAGAAATAAGTTTTGGATGGTTTGGTGTGTTGAAAACAAGTTTGTTCGATCGCAGGGACTATTTGTGTCAAACTGTGAAACTATACCGATTTGTATAGTAATGAACATTCCAGAACTTGATCATAAGTTAAACATACCATAAATATCCTTTACATAGCTTAGAAATAGGCTTTGAGGTGTTCGGTATGCTAAAATAAACTTATTTGATCAATAGGGACTAAAAGCGTCAAAAATTACATAAGTTTGCATTTTCGCGCATATCTGACGTTCTGAATATATTCGGACATCCAAAAATTTATGTAATCATTAAAATATTTTATTTTAGTGATTGGCATAATAAAATTCCATTCGTCGCGTAATTTGGATCGTTTTTGCGTTCGTTACGACTTCCGTCGTAATTAACCGAATAACGCAACCGTACAACCAAATGAACTGACATCCGAGATGTTTTTGAGCATATTTTAAGTTCCCTATACTTTAACTTCATTTTAGAGCCTTGAAATGAGGTTAACGGGGCTTAAACGTGTCAAAAATGCATCAAATATGAAGTTTTGGACCTGCAGGGGCTAAATTGTAATTCTACCAAACTTGGCTAGGCGGGCTGCGTAAGCTGGGAGCTATTCCTACATGGGGCGCGACAGACCTGCAGATAGAAACACTGCATCTGGTCCAATTTTGATGTTTTGATGGTTTTTAACCCCAAGTTTTGGATGCTATGGGCTGGTATTTGATGGTTTTAAGTGTTCCCATGGTTTTGAATACCATGTGCCCACTTGTAAGGCCAAGATCGAAGCACGTTTTGTGAGGAACAATCCTAACGGTTTACCAAAAACTATATAAACCCATGCTCTCATTTCATTTCTGCTCACACTTTGGTTCAACCTACTCTAAGTTGAAGTTATTACTTCATACCTGAGTTGTTTGAATCAAAACTTCTTGCTTGGACCCTTTGTAAGTATTCTTTCATGCTTTTAATGCTTTTCAAGCATGAAAGTCAAACAGTGTTTGACTTTCTGCTTTGACCGGGTTATGGTCAACACAAAGTTTGTTTTAACTTTGCAACGTGAACGTAATCACGATGGTTATAGTCCCGTGTGACTATACCTACTGATTACCACGTTGATTAGGCGTACTGACGACCAAACTATCCTAGGGTATCAATGTTGGGTTTTTCACATGTTTATCAAAGTTATTTTATCCTTATAAAATAAAAACGCAGCGGAATATATGTTTAAAACATGTTTACTTTCAAGATATAAAACCCATTTTATATGCAAAACCCAATCCCCGGATCCATATACGAACATGCATGCTATCAAAATCACAACCATAGGGTGTTGTAAGAATACTACCTTCCAAATAGCAAGAGATATGAAGAGGATGATATTCTTGAATGAAAATCTTCAAGGGCGAAGACCTCAACCTTGCATACCCCAAGCCTCCAACAAAACACCTTATGTTGCTAGGATTTGTACACTTGAAACTCACTTGAAAATCCCTCTTGATCAAACCACCTTGGTCGAAATCTTGAGAGGATTTTTAGAGTTTTGCACTTGATAATTCAAACTTGAAAAACCCTCATTGACAACCTTATGCTGGCCGAAAATTATGAGAACAATTATTAGAGTTCTTGCACTTGAAAATTGATCTTGAAAATTCCCTCATGGAACCCTTCCATAACCGAATTTTTAGAGAGAATTCTATCAAATTCTTCTAGTTCATCTCTTGAATTTTTATGATAAAAATTCTATATAAAACTTGTGAGAGAATTGCCACCATTCTTGGCCAATGATGGAGCATCTAACACATGCAAATGCATCCATCCCTATTGGACCAAAATGGTTTTGGGAAGATCATCCAATCAAGAGGCTTCTAACTTATGACAATTGCATGTGTCTTGATTGGTGGAAAACCCTTGAGAAGAACAACAAGGGGGCGGCCCATGTGCCTTCAATTTCTCACCCAATCAAAATTTTCCTAACTTATTTTTATGTCTTGTATTAAGTTTTATGACTTTTATAAAACATAACACAACATTTTATAAGTTTTTATGCAATAAATCATAACTTTTATAATGTTATTTAACCCATTAAATAACAAAATAAAATATTCTCTCATAATAAATTATCCATATAATTTATTTGTTTGTCAAGTGCAATTATTTAGAAAACCAATTTCTAAATATTATAAGTGTTAATATTTATTTGTTTGACCATAAATAAATATTGTAAGTGTTTGTCTAGCTTGTATTTGGGTATGACTCGACTTGGATCATAACGTACTAGCCACATCAATTTAATATGTGTCTTGGGCATACAGAGTCCAACAATCTCCCACTTGCACAAGATACATAGAAGATTGATGCAAGCAGTAAATGACGCCTAACTATGGTTTACTACCCCCAATACGTATGATTATATTTGCCATTCAATAACATCATCGCCTTCAAGCCCCTTACTTGAACATGATTTAGGTGAATCTATCATTTATCCCTTTGTTGCAGATGTCATGTTAGATCCAGAGACATAGAGTGATCACTCTCTGTTGATTTAACTTTAGCAGGCCTTAGACATCTTACTCTCAACGAATAAGAGGAACAAATCCCTTCTTGACTACATACGTCTCTCACAATCACCTTGTATCACACCTGAGCTCAGCCTTGTGTACTGTCATATTACTGACAGCGAAGAAATAAGTCAAGGTATAATACTTGGTGAATATCAAGACCCAATATGTATCTCAGGTCTGAGGATACTATGATATTCTCCTTTACTCAAATTTACTTATGATCAATCACAAATGATTCCATGCAGTAATATTCGAGAGCGAGTCAATCCAATATTTGTAACCCACAAATATCTATGAACTTTGGCAGCAACACTTTGCTCTATATTCATACCTAATGAATATCTACCAATCCTAGTTCATAATAGTCTTACATTCATATTTGTTCCCACAAGTATGATCGACTATGAACATTTAGAATAAGTAACTTATTCACGGATTTAAACATGCTAAAATGGAACATAACTCAAAATACCCTGTAAAAGAGTTATATAAACAATTGTTCCAATATCCAAATACAAAATGGATCAAATCCAATCACTAGAATATCGAAGTCCTATGGCACAAGTATGACCCTCTCATGCTTTGCCCGTTCAAGGAGCTTCGTGAGTGGATCCGCAATATTTTGATCAGTGTGAACTTTGCGAATACATGTCTTTCCCTTTTCAACTTCATCCCTTATGTAGTTGAAAATCCGCTCAATGTGCCTAGTCTTTTGATGTACACGAGGTACCTTGATTTGAGCAATCGTACCATCGTTATCACAAAGATCTCTAAGGTCCTGAATGGTAGGGACTACCCCTAGATTGGCAATAATTCAAGTGGCAGATCCATATGAATTATCTCAATCAAAGAAGCGGCGATGTATTCTGATTCGGTAGTGGACAATGCTACCCTGATTGTGATCGAGAACCATCTCGATCAGTTTGGAAACTCGTACCCATGTAACCCTTTACAACGAATTCCGAAACTCGCAACCCTGTAACCCCTTACAACGAGTTCGTCTTCACCAGATCTATATATTAGAAATATATCCTTAGTCCTTCTGAGGTATTTCAATATATTTATAACAGTCACCCAATGACCGTTACTTGGATTTCGCTGGTGTCTTCTTGTCATGCTTAATGCGCACGACATGTCCGGTCTAGTACATATCATTACATACATAATGAATCCTATAGCAGACGCATATGGGATTCCTTTCATTCTTTCTTGCTCATCCTTTGAGCTTGGACATTGAGACGCACTCAATATTGTCCTCTCTTGAATAGGTACCAAACCTTTCTTAGAGTTCTCCATCTTGAACCTTTTCAAGACTTTGTCAATGTATGCACTTTAGTTTAAACCTATCAAGCGCCTCGATCTATCCCTATAGATCTTTATTCCCAAAATATAGGCGACTTCACCATGATCCTTAATGGAAAAACAACTTCCAAGCCAGGCTTTTACACCTACCATGGTTGGAATATCATTTCCATATAGTAGAATGTCATCGACATACAATACTAAGAAAGTAATAATGCTCCCACTAGCCTTCTTATACACACAAGCTTCATCGATGTTCTTGATGAATCCATATTCACCAATCTCTTCATCAAAATGGTGATTCTAACTTCTAGATGCTTGTTTCAATCCATAGATTGATTTCTTTAACTTGCATACTTTGTTAGGATGTTTTGGAATGACAAAACTTTCAGGCTTAACCATATAGACATCTTCCTCAAGATATCTATTAAGGAAAGCCGTTTTGACATCCATTTGCCAAATCTCATAATCATATTATGCAGGTATGGAAAATAATACCCTAATCAACTTTAGCATCACCACAGGCTAGAAGGTCTCATCACAATCAACCCCTTGAGTTTGATTGAAACTTTTTGCTACAAGTCTTGCTTTATAAGTATCCAAGTTACCATGCATATCCGTTTTCTTCTTGAAAACCCACTTACTTCCAACTACTTTGGAGTTAAGAGGTGGCACAACCAATTCCCAAACTTGGTTGTCATACATGGATTGCATCTCTACGTTCATAGCTTCAAGCCTTTTTTCATAATTGACATTGCATCATGGTATGTGGTTGGTTCACCCGAATCTACCACGTAGCATCCATTCATGAAAAATCCATATCTTTCAGGTGGACTACTAATTCTACCAGATATGTGAACGTTTTTGTGTGTATTGATCAACCACTTGATCGTTTTTCAACAACCTCTTGTTGAGTGCTAGTATCAACCAAACGTGTATCGGCTTGTGGTTCTTGATCCTCATCAAGTTCCACTGTTCTACTAATTCCTTCCACAAGGAACTTAGCTTCCAAGAACTCAGCCTTTCGAGCAACAAATACCTTTTGTTCTGTTGGATCGTAGAAATAATATCCTATACCATCTTTAGGATATCCTACAAATATACACTTAGTGGATCGTAATTTTATTTGGGGTGTATTGCTTCACAGAAGCTTCACAACCCATACCTTTAAATATGATAATGATGGAGCCCTTCCATGCTATATTTCAAAAGGGTGTCTTATCCACTTTCTTGGTTTTGGGCCATATTTAATATACGGACCACGGAGAGCAAAGCGTAACACCAAAATGATAGGGATAATGCGCTCCTAGCTATCATAGATCAAACCATATCCAAATAGAGTTCGATTCCTCCTCTATCGGAACAAAGAACTTTAATTGAGTTGATTTAATACTTCATCTTTTGAAGGCTTTGAACATTTCAAAACTTCAACTTTGTGTCTTAGCAAGTACACATAGCCATAACTACTATAGTTGTCGGTAAAAGTAATGAAGTATCTTTCACCATTCCTAGTCATTGGCTTAAAAGGATCACATACATCGGAATGTATGATACCTAATAAATCTTTTGCCCTTTCCCACTAAAGGGTTTTTTAGTCATTTTACCTTTTAAACAAGATTCGCATATATCAAATGAACCAATTTCATTTGTTTCCAAAAGACCATTCTTTTGAAGTGTTTGTATGCGATTCTGTTTATATGACCAAGGTGATAATGCCAAAGATAGGTCTTACTCAAATCCGTTTTTGAGTTTCTGGGTGATTGGTTGGTACATTAAACTATCAAATGATGTATTATTATGAACCAATTCATAAATATCATTTGAAGGCATAGGTTTGAAATAAAACATGTCATTCATCGAAATATAAATGTCATTGTTTACAAACTTCAAATCAAAACCATATTGTCTTATAAGGGAAACTTGAAATAATGTTCCTAGTCAAACTAGGAGCATTCAAAACAGTTTTAAAACAATTTCCAAACCATTTGGAAGTTTCAAAATATAGTCTCCTTTCTTGTAATGTTTATTTCTTTTGAACCTTTTGCAACGAATTGCAAACATGAGTTCCACATCCGGTATCTAATACCCATGTGTTAGAAGAAATAACATTAAGGTCAATATGTATCAGTAAGATTGTACCTGAGGTTTGCCTAGCATTCCTCTTAGTTTTTCAACTCTTTGAGATAGGTTGGACAATTCCTATTTAAATGCCCTATCTCACCACACTCAAAGCATGGATCGTTCATGGCAACCTTTGCCTTTTTCTCTTTTGGTTTCGGTGGTTTTGCTTTAGTCTTTCTAATCATTTCCCTTTGAATTACCCGTTTCCATTTTCAACATTTGCTTTGGTGTCGGGGTGATGCCCTTTCTAGTTGCCACCCTCATTGATCGTTAGAATGGATAAAACCCTTTTATCCATATTGAGCCTTTCGAGGTGATCAATGTGGCTTTTCATCTTAAAGACATAAGATGAGTCCGATTGGGTTTCCTCCATTTGACATGCATGAAGCGCTCGAACCGTTTCGAAGCGTTCTACCCTTAGGTACATTTCCTACAATAGGGTAATCATGTCGTGTGCTCATGATGTTCAAAACCTTTTGAATCTCGGGAATCATAATTCCTAACATGAGGCAAGAGGCTGCGTAGTATCCTCGATATACTTAATCCAATCGTCATAGGCATCCTTATCTTCCATAAGAGGTTCATCGGGATTAGAATCGTTTTCAATGATAGGTTACGGACGGTTTGGGTAATATTATTAGCGGCCATCTACAAAATTTTACAACGTTCAATTTTAGTATTTTCGATATTATTATATTTTAATCATTAATACCCTTTTGTGTCTTATAGACAATTAATAATTATAATCTAGAATCCAACGTTATATTTAAATATTGGTTAGGTGACCTTTATCCCATTATTTAAATTAACAAGGTCGTCAACGTTTGACGATTGCAACCCTTTGCAACTTCTAGCCATATGGGATTGGTTAAACATCTTTATGTTTAGTTGGCATGTTTAATCCCATCAACACCTTTTGTTCCCCATGCTTTGGTGACCCTAAGTTCATGGTTTCCAAATCAAGTCGTCCAACTTACACACACGTGTAAGTTTATACACATAAGTGGTTAGGTGACCTTTATCCCACAAACATGGTAAACCCACCTCGAATATACAAGTTCCCTCAAATGTGGTTAGGTGACCTTTATCCCACAAAAGAGTTCCCAAGTGATTCGAGTGTTGTATAGAAGGATGGTGTTTGACTTGTTTTATAAAAGGGATTTTGAGTTTTCAAAATTCTAGTTTAGAAAACTTTATGTACCATACATTTGCATGCATTCAAATCCTTGGTACTTTTGTAAAACCTATTTTCAAGGTTATTTTAATAAAACCCATTTTATTATAAAATCATTATTTTTTAATAACCTTTTATTAACCTCTTTAATGATTTTGTTAAGAACCAATTTTAAGCTTGTTACAGATTATTAGTTGTTAAGCATGCATATCCAAATATCATCCAAACAACCATAAATAAAATAACCATACAAGCATAACACATATATCAAAAGGTGCATAACCATAGCCAACTATTTTGACCACACTTGTTAGCCGAAACAAGTGTGTCAAAAGGTCCTTCCTAAAGGGTGAATATTGACATAAATAATGTGTCGTTGAACTCCCACTTGATCCCGCATCCAAATGCTTCAAGTCTTCTTCTTGTGTTGTGATTTCTTCACATTCTTTGTGCTTCCAAATGTCTTTTATATTCAGCTCCAAACTCCTTTGGACTTCAAAATGTGTTTTGGTTATCGGGCAAAAATCCCGTTAAGAACTATGAAGTCCTTTAGGCCCGAAATTAGCCAAAACCAAAACCGCATTTTTGTGTGCATCTTCATTTACAAAAGGTATCCTAATACATTTTTCTAGTAAAAATAAAATGCATCTAATCTATTTATTTACATACCAAATGAAAATAAATAAATCACATATTTTTACAAATGGAAAACAAAATTAATAATTATTACAACCCATTGAATAATTAAATAAAATCACAAACACAAACATTCAACATATTCACATAAGGTCATGGCTAGGTTATGTACACCAAAATATATATATCCAAATATATATAAAATTCAAGAGCAAAAATGGTTTCCTTTTACAACCTACATTTTTTCGGTCAAGAATGAAAAAACAGAAAAAAGTGGGTTTTTGTCCAAACAAAAAATCATCCAAATGACATAATTTTTCAAGATACTTTTATGCATGTATTAAAATAATCTTGAAAAAAAAAAGGATAACCATATATAAAATTTCGGCCATAGGGTTTCAACCAAACCCGAAACCCGAAAATTTCATATCCTATGAAGCATGCACTCATATAAGCGGCTTTAGATGCCATTGTTGGGTTTTTCACATGTTTATCAAAGTTATTTTATCCTTATAAAATAAAAACGCAGCGGAATATATGTTTAAAACATGTTTACTTTCAAGATATAAAACCCATTTTATATGCAAAACCCAATCCCCGGATCCATATACGAACATGCATGCTATCAAAATCACAACCATAGCGTGTTGTAAGAATACTACCTTCCAAATAGCAAGAGATATGAAGAGGATGATATTCTTGAATGAAAATCTTCAAAGGAGAAGACCTCAACCTTGTATACCCCAAGCCTCCAACAAAACACCTTATGTTGCTAGGATTTGTACACTTGAAACTCACTTGAAAATCCCTCTTGATCAAACCACCTTGGCCGAAATCTTGAGAGGATTTTTAGAGTTTTGCACTTGATAATTCAAACTTGAAAAACCCTCATTGACAACCTTATGTTGGCCGAAAATTATGAGAGCAATTATTAGAGTTCTTGCACTTGAAAATTGATCTTGAAAATTCCCTCATGGAACCCTTCCATAACCGAATTTTTAGAGAGAATTCTATCAAATTCTTCTAGTTCATCTCTTGAATTTGTTGGTGCATTCATCTGTCGTCTTCGTCTTATGTCGAGTCTCAGGTTTGTTGCAGTTTGGAAGAAGGATGATGTCATCATTATTGATGATGACATCATATCAATGATATCATCTATGACATCAAGTGAAGACAAAATGCTCAAATGAAAACAGATTCCATGATTCGGTCAAACAAGTCGGTTTCGCTTGAAAAGTTAGTTTGTGGATTTCGCTTGAATGTAATCATGTATGTGTCAAGCGAAACCGTGAGGACTATATATAGGGGTCATGTCATTTCATTTGTAACGTTTTCTGAAATTCCATACCGAGGTGCTGCCGGTGTGAGGACTGATTGTAAACGATAGTATATCAATATAATCAGTGTTAAAGTGATAAGCAAGCTGTTTCGCAATCGGTTTCTTAGTTTCCGCCTCTGAAACTGATAAAATCTCTTCTGAACGACTCGTTCGGGTCACAAACCGATCCTACAAGTGGTATCAGAGCTCAGGAGGAAGAGATTTCGCCAAAACAGCTCGTTTTTGTCACTTTTTCTGATTTTCTACACCTTCTTTCAAAATCGAACAAATTTTTACGGTTAAAAATGGCTCAAATTAACATATCTTGTGCGTAATCATGTATTAATGAATCCTGAAAAGTTTCAGCATTAAAATTGGATTAAATCTTGTTCAATCGGACCAAAATCAGATCGTTTTGCTGACATCATCATGATTTCGCTTGAGATTAGTTAATAATTTCGCTTGAAAGTTCACAATTTGCAGATTTCGCTTGAAAATCACGTAATTTTCGCTTGAAAAAGTTTGAGATTTCGCTTGAAACATAGTGTTAATCTCGCTTGAAAGTTAATAGTGTCTACCACGTGATTATCATCAGTCAATCTTATCGCTTGAACTGTTTTTTGTTTTTCACGAGAAAGTGCATCGTGTGTTGTGTGAAAACATTAAACAAAATCATGTGACTTGTGTCAGGATTGCATCGGTTTGATTAAGTGAACAAAGTTGTGCTTTGAGTAGTGTGAACTGATTGAAAGTTCTCGATTATTGTGAATCATTTTGATCAAAGTTGTCAGTAAATTGGGAATAGAAATCACATGTTTGTATTAGTTTGAAAGTGATTCTCGAGAATAGTATTAATCGGTTCAAGTTTTATTTGTGTTAAAAGTCTTTGTCTGCCATTGTGTTCAAGTACCGATATAGTGCATGTGATTCTCATATATTATCAAAGTTGTCAGCTGCCTACTTTGATTAATGTCACAAAGTTAGTTCAAAGTGTGCATGTATGCATATGCTTGTTGTCAGACATTTAAATGAATTACATGTGATAAAAACTAGAGGCTCAATGAGAATTTACACATCATAATTTTGTCGGCTGATAATCTTGATATTGGAAAAGTCATCACGTGATCTATTACATCGATTCTATAAAAAATTGAAAAGTGAAAGATAATTGTCGACAAAAGTGTTTGATCATATCCAGTTTGCATGTGATTCTGTTTGTGTCAGACTTTAATAGATATAGGCCCGATTATACAATTGATATTGTTTCATTACATGCGTTTTTACGGCCAAATAAGATTCTTTGTGTGATGTATTAAATATACTCGGCCCATGTGATTGTTTCATACTCTCGGCCCAATCATTGTGTAGTGCAATCCACTTTATATTTGGAACAAGTGAAAGTGTGTTTTGAGTGAGATTTGTCGGGATTGTTTGAAAAAAATGGACAAGATGTTTGATGAGATGGAAAATCATGATCTTGAAAGATTAAATGATTGGTATATGGGGTATTTGGACGATAGCTATAGAAATGTGAAAAAGGATGTTTGGGTCAAAAGGTTTAAATATTTTGCATGTTTGAAAAATGAAACATTGGAAGAATTAGAGAACCGATATGGAGTCTTACTTGGTTACTTAAAAAATCATGAGATATTTCTATCAGATGCTGAAAAGATAGAAAAATTTGCAGATGCTTTACCTTTTAAATGGAGTGAATCTTTAAAAATTTTAAGAAAGGATTCAAATTTTTCAAAATTACAGCTAAAAAGGTGCATCAGTATACTTAAAACTCATGAATTTGAAAATGGAAAGAAAAGGAAAGAATTGTGTAAAGCTTTGGAAAGTAATTTGATGAAAATGGATTTGAATTTGATTCTTGAAATGAAAAGAAGAGTTGATGTATGTCTTGCTGCAAAAAGTAATCTGACATACGATATGAAAAGGGGTTGTTATATTGATGAGAATCTGAATCCTCTTGATTTCGTTAAAATTTTTTGTGCAGGAACATACAAAACAGAGATAAAGGAAATGTCAAAGAAGGAAGAATCTGTAAAGAATGAATCTTCAGATTCTGCATCAGTGTGTTTTACATGTGACAGCTTAAAGACGGAAAATGACAAACTTGTGAAAGATGCGGAAAGTTTGATTTTGGAAATCAAAGAGCTGAATGATAAGAAGCAAGCTGATGATAAACAGATTCTTGGTTTGAAAGAAACATGTGTAAAGCTGAACTCTGAGAATGACAAACTGTTAAGTAACTTGAACAGTTTGACATTGGAAAATCAGAAGTTGAAAGAAAATGCAAGAAATTTTGAAGATAAATTGAAAGTTTTTGAAATAGAAAAATTAAAATTGGAAAAAGAATTTCAAAGTCAAATAAAAATTCTTGAAAATGGGAGAGATGTGTTTAGTAAAAATAACATCGAAAAGCAAAAAATGATAAATTCCCATCTTCAAAAAATTATCAAACTTGAAAAAGAAGGAGAATGTGCTCGAAAGAAAATCAAAGAGTTAGAAGAAAAGGAGTTAAATTCAGAAAAGGAAGATTTCTGGATAAAGCTTGAGAATAAGAATCTGAAAGCAAATGAGACAAAATTTCAAGAACAGATAAATGTTTTGGAAAATGAAAAGTCTGTTCTTGAAAACATGAAGAATGAGAATGAAAAATCAATCAAGTCTCATCTTGAAAGAATCTCTCAGCTTGAAAACGAAGCTGAAAATTCAAGAAACAAGATTGATGAACTTGAAAGGAAATTGAAAGGTTTTGTGACTTCATCAGATAGTTTGAATTTTCCTTGTCCAAAACCTATCAATTCTGTTCCAATAAGTGACGAAGTCACTAACTTTGGCAATGTCAAAGTTGAAGATTGTGATGAGAAATCTGATGATGAAAAAGATAAAAGTGAAAAACAAAAATTGTTTTTGAAATTAAAAGAAAAATTTCAAGAAACTGTTCTGCAATCGACTGAAAAAGGTGAACGCTCTAAGCAAAAACCTTTGAAGAAGAAAGTGGAACAGAAACAAAAAATTAAAAATGAGAAAAATGTACAAAAAGATAATAAAAGCTCATCAGATCGATCATCCAATCGCAATGAAAAATTACAAAAAGTAAAAAATGAAAACTCAAAAATTGTTGGTAATAAGTGGTGCAGGTCGGACCACAGTGCTTCAAAGCCAAATCTAGCTTACAAGAGGAGAGATGGATATCACCAAGCCAAACAGTGCTATGATCTGAATGTTTGGACTGAAAATGGTGATTGGTACGATAACAGAGTGTGTTACCGATGTGGTTATCAAGGACACATTGCTGTTAACTGCCAAGGTTGGAGTTATGAGACGAGGAGATGCTTTAACTGCAACATCAGAGGTCACATTGCCAGAGATTGCCCAAGAAGATCAAATGAAAGATTGAGGGTTACTTCTCAGAAGATGGCAAAGAAATCAGTCAATGTCATACCCAAAGAACAGAAGGTTCAAGAACCTAAAGTTCAAGAAATGAAAGTGAAGCTTTCTCAGGGGCAGAAAGACAGACTGAGGAAGAAGAGAAAGAAGGCTAGAGAGTATCTAGAGAAGATCTTGTCCTCGGGTTCATCTGTTAAAAATAAGAGTTCTGATGAATCGACTCCCTCGATTGCAAAGTCAAGCAAGACGAATTCATCAGATACAAATCTGAGGACGAAAGAGGATAAGAAGAAGAAGAAAATGGTCGGCGATGAATCTGCTGTGTCAAAGTCAGACAAGCCACCATCAGGCAATGAATCTGACAGATCAAAGTCAGACAAGCCATGTACAGGCAATGATTCTGGTTCGTCAAAGCCAGAAGAGCCTGTTGTTGAGGTAAATCTGAGAATTCAGGTTTAACAATGGATGATGCAAATTTTCCACCATTGTTGAACAAGAATTCAAAAGCACCCAAGGACTGTCAGGCTTGGGTGAATTTGTTTAAATGAAAAACCTGACTTGCCGGAGTTCCCAGGTTGGTAAGCGTGGAACATGTATCGGCATATTTCTTGAGAAATTCACATTTGTGATATTTCGACTTACAAGTGGTAAATCAGGGACATTAAGTTGTACTTGATTTTCTACAAGTGATGTTTGTGGATTGATCTTAAAAATGTTAGTTTTTACAAGTGATTGAAGAAAACAAAGTGATGAAAGATCCCCGAATTTGTGAAAAGACACATAAAACTTATTTTCCGGAAAAACAATTTTGATTAAAACAAACTTAAGTGTTTTGAAATCACTATGGGAAAATAGTTTGTTGTCAGGGGGAGTTCTGATTGTTCAAGCCAAGTGAATGGAGAATTGAAGTGATTCTTATCATGTTGTCAAGTTTGTACAGTTTGTTTTCAAATTTTCCCAGATAATCAAAATTGAGACATATTTTGATTTTACGGGGAGTAAAATTTTAAAAAAATTAGAAAATTTGAAAATGTCAAAAACATTGAAAAATGAAAAAATGAGTTTTGTTGTGAAAAAGAGGAAATGATAGTAGATCAGTTAGACTGTCACCGCATGCTAAAGAAATGGAGAGATAAAATGTGATAAACGATCTTACTAAAGATGTGACGGTAGACTCAGCTAGATTAGTAGATTTGCGATAACGATACAAACTTAAATGAAAAAGCCTAGTTCTAGTGGGAAACATGGTCGAAAGCATAGTACTTAGTTTTGTCCTTCTTGAGTGTGTGCCTACTCAGTAATCGCTGATTGTCGAATGACATAAAACTGGTTAAGTTTGTGAACTTTCACAACTTTGCTAAAAAGTCGCTGTGATTGTGCATTTTATTTTGCAAAGATTTAAACTTGTTTTATTTCTTTATTTTGTTTAAGCATCGGACATCCTCTGCGTATACGTGAGTATCGACCTGGATGTTGTTGCCTAAACGTTCTGCTTTATTTTCTTTGGTGTTTCGTTTAAGCTTTGGATCACCTCTGCGTATACGGAAGTATCGACCTGGTGGTTAAAGCCTAAACAACTTCAACTTGTTTTATTTTTCTTATTTTGTTTAAACATTGGACTTTCTCTGCGTATACGGAAGTATCGACCTGATTGTTAATGTTTAAACATTCTGCTTTGTTTTCGCACAAATCATAGTTGATAGAAGTTTAAAGGCATTACTTGAGTCAGTGTATTGCATGATGAGGGGATATGCTGAGATCGTGGGGTCCATAAGAACTTAGTGCAAAATTAATATACCTTAACGTATCGGTAAGCATTTCGAAAGTTTTTAGATTGAGCTTGGGTGGACAACAATATCGTCAATCAACGTGAATCGTTTAGAACTGAAAATGTTTAAAGCTTAACGGTGCTAGTGATTTGTCTTAAAAACTGATATGATCCTCTTGCACAAACTCACAAAAATAGTGTCTGTAAATATTTCTTTACTGTATTTCATTTACATTCAAAAATCCAACAAGATTTTAGTGTGTTTTAGCATAAATTTTGAAAAATAAAAAAAAGGAAAGATTTTCGATAACTGATGTTGGAGAGCTGATTTTCAAAATTTCAAGTGCTGAACATGATGATCAGGTTTGGGAGTGTGAGTTTAACAGAAGAAATTTGTTTTAAGAAAGAAAAGTTTTATTAGTTAATCGAGATCATTAATTTGAACTTGATGTAACTATTTCTAGTAAGTTTTTCTTATTGTTTTAAGTGAAAACTTATGTTTTGGTGAGAAGTGTGCAGGAGTTGAGCTGAACAGAGATAAAGCCAGGGATTGATGTCAAGGTGATAGCTAATTCCAGACAGCGATCCCATCATGATGAGAGGGGGAGTCTGACGAAGTTAGAGCCAAAGAGAAGATCCTGGTATATTCTAAGAAAGAAAAAAGACTGATAAAGACTGAAGATTGAGAATACTCGACATTTAAGACTCGTCAACATCTGAGGGGGAGTCTGTTGGTGCATTCATCTGTCGTCTTCGTCTTATGTCGAGTCTCAGGTTCGTTGCAGTTTGGAAGAAGGATGATGTCATCATTATTGATGATGACATCATATCAATGATATCATCTATGACATCAAGTGAAGACAAAATGCTCAAATGAAAACAGATTCCATGATTCGGTCAAACATGTCGGTTTCGCTTGAAAAGTTAGTTTGTGGATTTCGCTTGAATGTAATCATGTATGTGTCAAGCGAAACCGTGAGGACTATATATAGGGGTCATGTCATTTCATTTGTAACGTTTTCTGAAATTCCATACCGAGGTGTTGCCGGTGTGAGGACTGATTGTAAACGATAGTATATCAATATAATCAGTGTTAAAGTGATAAGCAAGCTGTTTCGCAATCGGTTTCTTAGTTTCTGCCTCTGAAACTGATAAAATCTCTTCTGAACGACTCGTTCGGGTCACAAACCGATCCTACAGAATTTTTATGATAAAAATTCTATATAAAACTTGTGAGAGAATTGCCACCATTCTTGGCCAATGATGGAGCATCTAACACATGCAAATGCATGCATCCCTATTGGACCAAAATGGTTTTGGGAAGATCATCCAATCAAGAGGCTTCTAACTTATGAATATTGCATGTGTCTTGATTGGTGAAAAACCCTTGAGAAGAACAACAAGGGGGCAGCCCATGTGCCTTCAATTTCTCACCCAATCAAAATTTTCCTAACTTATTTTTATGTCTTGTATTAAGTTTTATAACTTTTATAAAACATAACACAACATTTTATAAGTTTTTATGCAATAAATCATAACTTTTATAATGTTATTTAACCCATTAAATAACAAAATAAAATATTCTCTCATAATAAATTATCCATATAATTTATTTGTTTGTCAAGTGCAATTATTTAGAAAACCAATTTCTAAATATTATAAGTGTTAATATTTATTTGTTTGATCATAAATAAATATTGTAAGTGTTTGTCTAGCTTGTATTTGGGTATGACTCGACTTGGATCATAACGTACTAGCCACATCAATTTAATATGTGTCTTGGGCATACAGAGTCCAACAATCAAAACACTTTGTTTTGATATCAAAACCTGTTTTCTAACTTAACTAAACATGTTTTAACATCTTTAGCTCATCACTTTTAGTCTTGTGCTTGTTTAGAGTCGTAAGTCAAGCGGTCTAAACCACCGCTTAGACTTTCGAACTCGACCCATGTGGTCGATCATTAGGATCCGACCAAGCATGTTTAGTGACCATAGTTGTATAGGGAATAACCTTCTGAGGTTATACCTTATGGTCACATAGTTTAAGTAGTTGTATGATAGGTAGTTTATATGCCTTAGGTAAAATGACCAAAATGCCCTTTTCATGCATAATTGGATTTTAAGCATATGTAATATAAACTTTTGTCACTTAACTAATTATGCAACATGTTAGGCTATAATACTTGTCATACGACTAGTTAGACGTCTCGAACGCGCGTTTGCACGAACGACGTGTTAAAGTAGCGTAAGCTACCTTAATGGGTCGTAACGGGTCGAAAGCACTTAGGAGAGGTTCCGATTTAGAATGTAGGCTTTGTTAAACCATATCACATGAGTTCCAATACTCGTTTGGTTTACAAGACCTCATTCTATCCGATCTTCTGATTTAGGTGTCGATTATTTGACTAGTGATTCGATTACTAGGTGCTACTTGAATTTCTTTGTTTTGCTTGAGCTTGTTGAATTCTTTGGATTGAGGATACTTTGCACTTCGATGTGAGTACCTAGTTCCCCTATTTTACTGTTTTCAATTGTTTTGGGGTGATTCATATGTGATAAATGATTTCGAGGTTTAAACGATGGTTTCAAAAACGATTCAAATGGTTTATATTAAACAAATAACGATTTCGATAATGTGAACAAACTTATTGGTTGTAGTTACATCACGAATAACATTCATTAACATTGATCAAGCCGACCAGTATTAGGTTATGGTACCATAGGATCTGACAAATCCCGTTATCAGACTGCACCCATGGTTATGTGTGGGGGTTGTGTGGGTAACGACTGAATGTGTGATTGTTAACTTACCATTTGGTGGTTTGTTAATTCAAGTTGAACGAGGGACGAGTTGCGAAGGTTTGGATGTTATTAGCGAGGCGACCAAAAGTAGTTTTCACAATTAAAACAAGAACGATTTTGGGACGGGTTAAACGATTTGAACGATTTGGAAATGATTGGTACAAGTTAAACGATTTGAACAAACGATTGGTTTTGGGTGGTGATTAGGTAATGGGATGGGTGTAACATGATAAAAGCATGGTAGATACGCCGCTGGTACTTCTTATATATAAGTGTTTTCATCATATTACATCCCGTGCCATTATTTAGTTCACTTGGATAAACGATTTTGAAAAGATGTCACATAACGATGTTTTCTAAATGATATAAACCATACGAGTTTTATTAACGAGTTTTTACGAGGTGTTTTACAATTTGGGTTACTAAAACAAATGTTTTGGGGTTAAGAATCATGGCTACGAGATTTTATAAATCATAATCATCTTGATTTGAGTTGGTTAATTATGTTGCATTACTATACACTTTTCAAAACAAGGTTTTTAATAAGGTATTGCAACATGCAAATGAGCCATGAATCCGATACTCACACAAAACCTATGTGCTCGCCAGCATTTCTTTGCTGACTTTGTTTTACATATGTTTCAGGTGGTGTTGAATGATGTTGATTGCTAGGATGCATGTTCACATAGGATCTGGACGAGGCCTTAGTGACATAATAACAATGATAGTCGATGTGTAACTTGTTTGTTTTGTTTAAAACGATGTAAATTACTTAATGAATCAATAAAACGAAACTTTTGTAATCCATGGTTGTGAAACAATAATTCTGTTACGACAGTCCCTGACGTTTCCGCCGCGGTTTCGTTGTTTTAACACGGTCGGGGTGTGATAGTATGTTTAACTTATGATCAAGTTCCGGAATGTTCGTTACCATACAAATTGGCATAGTTTCGCAGTTTGACGCAAATAGTCCTTGCGATCGAATAAACTTGTTTTTGACACACCAAACCCTTCAAAACTTATTTCTAAGTTATGTAAAGGATATTTAAGGTATGTTGAGCCTATGTCACTGTTCCGGAGTGTTTGTTGCATTAAAATGATTACGTTTACGCATCAGTTCGCGTATAACCTTCCAAAAAGCGATTTAAAGTTCGAAATCGAACAAGAATTGATATGTGCAAATAATACACGTATTTATACAAATCCCAAGTATGAAACACAAGATTTCATTGGATTTGAATTTGTATGATGGTCGTAGTGACACAGGTTCACAGTCTCCCCTACTTTAGGAAATTTCGTCCTGAAATTTAATTTTAGAGGAACTCTAGGTCACGTTTTGATTCTTAGCGAATTTGTTAATTGTCAAAGTGTTGTCGTTTTTGTAACAAAAACATGGAGCTTTGAACAATGGATAGGGGAATGTTTCCTATGAAGACTATTATAGGAAACTTGTGTGTGCTTGAAATCGGAGTCGGAGATTGTAAGATAAAATAACATTGGTCAAGGTCCAGGACTTCTAGTAACTTAAATAACGCTACGTTCGCAATGTAATAAGGAACATTTATATATAGGAAGTACCAGCGGCGTATCCACCATGCCCTTTTTACATTGTTCCCGTCTCGTTATTCTTATCACTATAGGTCTTAACACATGACAAAACTTGCTGTGGTTTCTGTGCACTGAATTCCATAATTATGTATGCATCCAAAATTACGTAATTCCTTGCACAGTCTGCACAGTTCATTTCATAATGCGTAGGGTAAAATCAATCGAACAAATATGTAATGACTTGACTAGACCACCCAAGGATCTTTTTAACTAGATCGACGAACGATCCTTTTAACTAGATCAACACATGATCTCCTTAACTAGACCGTTGTATGATCTCTTTAAATAGAGCACTAAAGGATCTTTGTAACTTTGAATCAAATAATCGTTTTGAAATAGTACTTTGGAATCCAAGGTTCTTACTATTTGCATAGAAAAGCCCCTTAAGGAATTTAAGATAGCACTTTGAGTATCCTTCTGAGAATCTAACGTATGAAAATACGGAAGATTCTACTAGGACTTAGATAGCGAGCTTTAGAATTACACATAAACACATAATCTCATAATCGCGTATTCGTTAATTTAGTTATTAGCTCGTTTATTAACTTGAATCAAATGCATTTAAAGTACACCAAAAATCCAATCACGGACTTTAATTGGTACTTTAAATATCACCAAGAATCTAACTATGAAGATAGGAAGATCTTATAAGGATTTAGATTTGTCTTTATCGTATCGTAACATTCGTATTAGAAAACATAAGGAATCCAATTAAGGACTCACGATAGTACCTTTAGATATCAAATCAGGGATTTGAAATGGTACTTCAAGTATCTGTTTAAGAATTTGTAACTTGTACCGTGTACTTTGTTTCTTAAAAGAAACGAGTACTTAGGATCTTTAGGGATATCACAAGTGATCATAAAATGAAAGAATCACACGAGTAGTTTGTTTTGTAAGGAACACAGTTCCTTGGTGTCGGCATCGTAGGGGTATGTCAGACATACACACAATCGTATCAGTTTCGTAAAATAAAAATTGAAACAACAAATTTTATTTATATAACAGCTGAATTGTTTCAAAAGATAATAACAAAGAAAATACAAAGTCTAATTGTTCACTGCTGCATTGTCGTTTGCGTTTGCCTTGTTTATGTTAAACACTCGTCCACGTGCTGGATTTGCGTTAACAAGTCTTGGGCAATTGTTTCGGTAGTGAGTAAGATCACCACAGTTATAGCACGACCCAGGTGGAAACTGTGCTTGAGCAGCGGCAGGATTTGCAGCAGCTTAGTTTTGGTTAGCATAACGGCAGGTATTGACCAAATGTCTCAATCGCCCACAGTGGGTACATTTGTTACACTGTGTTTGCTCCAGATGATGACAGTTGCATTTGTTGCACAAGGGTGCAGTACCAACATAGTTTTTCCTTGTACGAGGTTGTGCTGGCTGGTTTGGAGCAACCTGATTGTTCTAAGCAACTACAGCGAAGTTTTGTGAAGCCTTACGCTTCTTCGACTTTTTGGAGGACTCAGTCTGTTTATCCTTCGGTTTTTCTTGTGTAGATTCATCAGATGGTTTCGGGTCGCCCTTTCGGAAAAGCTTACCTTTCCTGATCTGGGATTCAGTCAGGGTAGCAGATAATTCAATGGTTTGTCTGACGGTAGTAGGGTTGCTACCAGTAACGATATCCTGAACCAGGTCAGGGAGACCATCAATGTACTTTTCGATCGCCTTATCCAAAGGCGTAACCATGGTTGGACATAACAGGCTCAGTTCCTCATAACGGTCAGTGTAGGCTTGATGTTCACCGCTATCTTGCTTTAGATCGTCGAATTCCCTTTCCAAAGCCCTGAGTTCATGGCGAGGACAGAACTCCTTCATTATTAGAGCTCGAAGCTCTTCCCAAGTTTGTGCCAATGCCACATCGCACCCCTATCCCTCATTACACCGTTCCACCATGTAAGTGCTCTTTTCTGGAATAAGCTCAATGCAAACTCAACCTTTCGCTCGTTTGGGCATTGCACATGACGAAACGTGCTTTCGAGACTCTCAAACCATTGTAGGAGCCCAGTGGCCCCTTCAGACCCAGTAAATGTGAGTGGCTTAGCTGAGTTGAATGTCTTATAGTTGCACGGAGCATTGTTGTTATTGTTGTTGTTTGCTTAGTTTACTTGGGTTATCAGGTTTGGGAGTACAGCAGCGATTTGATGAGTGATAATAGCTGCGAGTTCGGCGTTATTTTGAGGTTGTGCATCACATCGAGGAGGCATATTCTAAAAGAGCAAAGAAACATGAAAAGGAAACGAGTGAGATGATATCGGATAGTGAAAATTGAATGCTTAAAAGAATGTCGAACAAGCATGAAGATTGTGATCATTTGTTCGTTACCTAAAACAAACAAATGACACTGTGACTAATCAAAGTAAATGGGTCATACTAATGTATCGCGAAGACATGCTTTAGCCTATAAGTGGACACTCACCCCAAGAGTTCCCAGGTAAGAGTGACTAGTCCGATTATGTGGATTTGTATGAACACTCTAGCCTTAGACAGAAAACTCGAGGTACAGGCATCCACCCTTCCAGATTGCACGTGTTCACATTATTTAGACCCAAACTTTGACGAGATTTTGAAAACTTTGAAGGTTCAAAACCTTATAATAAATCATCTAAGAAGAGATGATTGGGTTTCGAAAAACGGATTCGTAATTTGTGTTCTTGTTTTGGTTGTCACCTAAAGATAGGCGACAGTATTGTTTTAAGACTAAACACAAGATAACTTGTGTTAGGGTCCTAGGAAGGTTATAGTCTAGGTCAAAGCATTACTAATAACCGAATTCCCTATAACCATTGACTCTGATACCAACTTTTCTGCCACACCCCGACCAAGTAAAACAATGAATCATCACAGAAACGTCGGGGAGTGTCGTAACAGAATCATTGTTTCACAACCATGGATTAAATAGTTTCGTTTTATTGAATTATTGAATTATTGAACTCATTGTTTTATTACAGATCAGATAAATACAAATAATTGTCTCTCAAGTTTTAAAGTTGCTAAGGTACAAGTCCATCCTATGTGTAGCATGCATCAACGATCATCACATAGCAGCACCTGAAACATATGTGAAAATAGGTACGTCAGCATAAAAACGCCTATGAGTAACATAGGATTTGTGTATTAGACTCATGGCTTTGGATAACACAAGAAAAGGTTTTATATTTTCAAAAATAGCCATGAATCCTTGTAAAAGTTTTGTTTCTAAATGCGTCGTTTTGGTAAAATGTTTATAGTATATACGAGAATATACTTTGGTTTTGAGATAAGCGGATGAGTAGTATATCTAAATATACTTTAGTTTTGAAATAGATAAATAGATCCGGTAGTATATCACAAGTATACTTTGGTTTAAGAATGGAAAACATCGGTAGTATAATATATTATACTTTGGTTTTGTAAATAACATATCAACTTATGCTTTGGATTTGAAAATAGCACATCAACTATGCTTTGGTAGTATATTAAAATATACTTTGGTTTGTGAAATAACAATGTCGGTAGTATATCAAATATACTTTAGTAAACAATATCACGTTGGTAGTATGTTGAAACATACCTAATATCGTGGTTTGGTAATATATCAACTATATTTTAGTAAACAATAACATATCAAATTATGCTTTAGCAAACAGTATCACGTTGGTAGTATATCGAAATATACCAGATATAGCGATTTGGTAATACATTCAAACCTTAGTGCATCAAACTACACTTTAGATACTATAGAAATACCACAAAGGCAAATTCTATTTGGTTAAAATTTGGTCTCTGACATTCCATACAACAGGAATGGGGTGTCTAGCCCTATAGCGCTATATCGTACTACCAATCGGCTTGATCATTGTTAATGAATGTATACAAAACATATGAATGAACAAATAGTCGTAACAAACTTTGGAAATCAGTATTTAAACCATGGATAATAGTTCAATTCGTCAAGAGATAGTACTATGCATGTGTAATCATATAGTCGAAATCATGAAAATAGCGTATTGGCACAAATGTATCACCCCAAAACATTTAAAAACATAAAAGAGGGGACTATGTACTCACTTGAGATTGTAAGTATCCTCGATTAAGTGTCCTAAGAAAGCTCGGAAATCAAGGAATCAAGTGGCACCTAGTAATCGGATCGCTAGTTAAACAATCGGCACATAAATCGGAAGATCGGGTAAAATGAGGTTTCGTAAACCAAATGAGTATTGGAATTCATGCGATATGGTTTAACTGTGACAACCCTCAAATTTACATGTAACCGTACAATCTATAATTGCTAATTAAAGTACTTGATGACTGTGCTGAATCATTTAACTGCTCTCTGATTTCTGTGTAATGCCTACATGTGCTTGTTAACATACTAATAGTGTACAGAAAAGTCATTAAACAGTCCTGTGTGTTTTCCTAAGTGTTAGCAATCTGAAGTGTTACAAAAATATATATAAAAGACACTTTTCGGATAAATTAAGCACTTTAACGGAACAGTGTCAAACCGAACAACCGGACTTTACCCGGAACATGAAAATATTGCCAAAGACTTTGTTTACACTTTTATGAGCTAGTTAGGGTCCCCGAACACCCTAACACCCTTTATATTAAATAACACATAAATATCCTAACTAATTGTCATTAGATTTCAACTAGATCTTAACCACACCATTACACCCCAACCCTTACCCCCCCCCCCTTCTACGGTTTGGTGGAATGGGGACACACCCACTTTTCTTGATTATTTTATTAGCTCATGCTTAGTATCTAATGGACACATTATATGTTGGGTAATAGTGAAATTTGGATTATAAGTTAACTCAAGAATTAACCTTTCTCTCTCATTCACAAATCACCAACAACAAACTACTCCCTTCTCTCCTTCCTTTGTTCGGCTGCCATCATACCACCACCATATCATCACCTTCAAGTCCATTTCAAGCATTCTAATTACTTCCAAAGGTGTAAGAGATCATACAAGAGAGCTCGGTGTGTTCGGAAGCTCAAGAACCCCTCTAGATTTCTTTTATCCACCACATTTATACCTTGTTTCTTCCCTACCCTTGTGCTAGTAGTAAGTGTTCTAAATCACCATCTTGTTCTTGATTTTAGTGGTTAATAGATGTTTGTATGATGAAATATGAAGAACACTAAATAACATAACATAAAGTCTTGAACATAAGATGAATAAGATGAATAAAGAGAAGTTATGTGTGTAAATCATGTAAATCTTGTGTTGTTATGATTCTTGGTTGATTATCTGATGTTTTTCTGGTCAATATTGATGTTTGATGTTGTTATAATCACTAAACATGTTAACGGAATCAATCGAACACAAGTTATAAAGCTAAAAGCTGAAACAGAAAGCTGGTTGGTTTTTACAGCCAACTGAAGTTGGCTGTAACCAGACCATAACTTAACAAGAAATATATTTTCTGAAGCCTAGATTTATGTATTATGAAATACGGTTCTAATGGCACCGGAATCATAATTTTTGGACTTCGTTTACTATTTTTAAAGTGTCATTTCGTAACAGCAGCTAGAGCTGCATTTTTCTGCTGAAAATATGCGTTTTATCTTCTGTCATAACTTGAGTTCTGTGTAGAGTTAGATCATGAAACTTGTACTGTAGATGACCAACGATGTATTTGTAATTCTCTCACTGGAATTTCGTAAATCGGACTCCCGATGAATTTTAAATAAATTATTCCGTGGTCTATGGTCAGAAAAAGATAAACTGGACACCGATATTTTTACACAATAAAATTTGGAACGTTTAAGACATTCTGTAAAAATTTGGGAATTTTTGGAATAAGTTAACTATTTTATTAGAATGTCCGAAAACAGCCCGGTTTTGAATATTTAAGCTGAAACGACAAAAGTTGTAATTTGCGTATCTAGATGTCGAGTATGCTATCGGTGAATGATCTAACATGTTATATGTGTTATGTGTATTATCATATGTTTATTTATGAACGGGAATTGATGGGAAGTTTATATGGGCATAAACCGCCAAAGTAATGAATGTTATGTGATAGATACGTGTAGGAACTTTGTGCTCTAATTGAAAATTACTAAATGACTAACTGGTAATCATATTAGGACGTGATTGACCGACCTTGACTGTTAGCTATATTTGCGAGTCTAACCGAGCAAACCGAGGTGAGTTCACACCCTTACTAAGGCATGGGATTCCCGGTGGTTTGGAATGGGATTGAATAACTATTTATATTATCAACACTACTAGACTACCTACTATTGTCCTCGGATTGAGAAGGGCACGTACGTAAAACCTACGTACATTCATACTTACTACTGTCCTCGGATTGAGAAGGGCACGTACGTAAAACCTACGTACATTCATACTTACTACTGTCCTCGGATTGAGAAGGGCACGTACGTAAAACCTACGTACATTCATACCTACTACTGTCCTCGGATTGAGAAGGCCACGTACGTAAAACCTACGTACACTCATACTTACTACTGTCCTCGGATTGAGAAGGGCACGTACGTAAAACCTACGTACACTCATACTTAACACCGTCCTCGGATTGGGAAGGACACTTATGGATACGCCTAGTCTAGTAACATACATAATGGGAAGCCCCCACTAAATATCGTAAAGGTTTGGGAATCAAGGATAATGGGTATTACATGGTTATGAAAAGAACTTATGATTTCTGATACGAACTCATTAACTGAACAACCAACTGTGAACTCGCTCAACTTTGTTGTTGATTTGTTGTTCATGCCTTGCAGGTCGTTAGGTACTTATGGAGCTTGCGCGAGGAGGACGTCGTTGTGGAATAGGGACTGTTATGTCCCGTGCCTAATAAATAAACTTTATGAACTTATGAACTTATGATTTGGATTTATGTTTTATGCTTCCGCTGTTAACCTAAAGTCAGTTACTTATATTTTGGTCACCAATTGTATTACGATTGGCTTTATTAACTTAAATTACGTTGTTCAATATGATTGGTGGCTCGATCCTGGTCACGTCACGCCTCCAAGCGGTGACGCTCCGCATGGTGGAATTTGGGGGTGTGACAGATTGGTATCAAAGCCATTGGTTATAGTGAACTTGGTTTTAAAAAGGGAAAAGCTTTTTGATAAAACCGGACTATAACCTGTACAGTGCTCAACGATCCACAACGACGCTTCACTCCACGCGCAAGGCTCAACACTATAGGTGATATGGTTTATGTTTATATTATTACCTACTTGCTAGTTACATAGAACTTTGCTTATGGTATGCTTAGATGAACGTAGCAACTATTGATTGAAAACACATGTGTGCTTACTCCCTTCTGTCATCGCACTTTCGCGAACCTCTCTCACTCATGTTTTCCTCTGACATGAAGATCATGAGTGGACGCTTAACCTAACTCAAGCCCAGTTGGCGGCTTTGATCACGGAACAAGTTACTGCAGCGTTCGTAGCTGCCCAGGCAGGAGGTCAGAACGCTCAGCCACCGGTGTGTACGTTCAAGACTTTTATGGACTGTCGTCCTAGTACTTTCAGTGGCACTGAAGGGGCCGTTGGACTCCTCCACTGGTTCGAGAAGCTCGAGTCGGTCTTCGAAATGTGTGAATGCCCTGAGGATCGTAGGGTAAAGTATGCTACTGGTACTCTTGAAGGGGTAGCGCTCATGTGGTGGAACGCTCAGGTTTAGCTGCTGGGGTTGGTTGCTGCTAATGCCACCCCATGGAATGACTTCAAGGAGCTGATCAAGGAAGAGTACTGCAGTCGTGATGACATCCACAGACTAGAGGTGGAAATTTTCAATCTGAAGATGACGGGGTCTGAGATTGAGGCGTATACTAAGAGGTCGAATGAACTGGCCATCCTGTGCCCTACTATGGTGGACCCTCCCATCAAACGTATTGAGCTTTACCTCAAGGGCCTTGTACCCGAGATTCAGAGTCACGTGACTTCGGCTAACCTGGGTACCATTCAACAAATCATCAAGTTGGCTCACCGTCTCACCGACCAGGCAGTGGAACAAAACAGATTACCCAAGCGTATTGGTACTGCTACTACTGATACCCCCAATGATCACAAGCGAAAATGGGATGGAAATTCGGGCAAAGGCTCTACCTCTGTTCAGTCTCAGCAACGAAGGACTGAGGACCATAGGAGCCCTGGTCAGCACTCTTCTGGTAGTCAAGGGTAGGGTGGATATCGAGGAAACCACCCAAAGTGCAACAAATGCAACAGACACCACATTGGTCAGTGCAACAAGGGACGCTGTCAGAGGTGTCTCAAGATGGGTCATGAAGCCAAGGATTGCAGGAGCCCACGTCCTACGAATCAGAATCGTCAGCAGCAACAGCAAGCACCGCAGAATCAGCAACAGCGACAGGGCAACAAGGGACGCTTTCAGTGTGGTGCTGAAGATCACTTCAAGAGACACTGCCCGCAGTTAAATCAGAATCAGAATCACAACCAAGGAAACGGGAACAATAATGGGGGCAACAATGGAGGAAACAATGATGGCAACGGTGCCAGGGGTCGAGTGTTCGTGATTGGTCAGGGTGACGCAAGGAATGATCCTAACGTAGTGATGGGTAGGTTCCTTCTCGACGACTTTTATGTTACTGTTTTATTTGATTCGGGTGCCGATACCAGTTATGTGTCTCTAAAAGTTAGTCAAATGCTTAAGCGCACTCCAACACTTTTGATCCCCAAACACACAGTAGAGCTAGCAAACGGTAAAAGTCTCGAGGCCACGCACATAATCAAAGGTTGTAACCTCGTCTTAGCTGGTCAGACCTTCTCTATCGATCTTATTCCTATCCCACTGGGTAGTTTCGACGTCGTTATTGGGATGGATTGGCTATCTCACCATCAAGCGGAGATTGTTTGCAAGGAGAAAATCGTCCGCATTCCTCGCTCTGGTGAAGAACCCCTCGTGATTCATGGCGACAAGAGTGGTGCTGTTGTAGGCATTATCTCTTTCCTTAAGGCCTAGAAGTGTTTGCGAAAGGGCCACACTGCCATTTTGGCACTCGTTACTGACACATCAACGGAAGAGAAAAGAATTGAAGACATTCATATTGTGCGCGACTTTCCTGAAGTATTTCCTGAGGAATTACCTGGTCTTCCGCCTCATCGCCAAGTTGAGTTTCAAATCGAGCTAGCTCCTGGAGCAGCACCAATAGCTCGAGCACCATATCGTCTAGCTCCATCAGAACTCGAAGAATTGTCTGCGAAACTACAAGAACTCTTGGAAAAGGGTTTTATACGTCCTAGCTCTTCGCCCTGGGGAGCTCCAGTCTTGTTTGTGAAAAAGAAAGACGGTACTTTCAGAATGTGTATTGACTATCGCGAACTCAACAAGGTGACCGTGAAGAATCGATATCCTCTTCCACGTATTGACGATTTGTTCGACCAGTTGCAAGGGTCGAGCTATTACTCTAAGATTGATTTGAGATCGGGATACCATCAGCTGAGAGTCCGAGATGAGGACGTCTCCAAAACAACATTCAGAACTCGCTACGGCCATTACGAGTTTCTGGTTATGCCTTTCGGATTGACGAATGCACCAGCGGTCTTCATGGATCTCATGAACCGAGTATGCAAGCCTTACCTGGATAAGTTCGTTATTGTGTTCATCGACGATATCCTGATC
The DNA here is from genome assembly GCA_030545235.1 of Helianthus tuberosus. Classification (NCBI taxonomy): domain Eukaryota; kingdom Viridiplantae; phylum Streptophyta; class Magnoliopsida; order Asterales; family Asteraceae; genus Helianthus; species Helianthus tuberosus. The sequence goes on along the minus strand of CM060365.1, from coordinate 125,003,232 downwards.
TATTCTAAGAGTAAGGAGGAACACGAGCAGCATCTACGACTTATGCTGGAACTTCTTCGAAAAGAGCAGTTGTATGCCAAGTTTTCGAAATGTGACTTCTGGCTTCGCGAAGTCCACTTTCTAGGCCATGTGGTAAACAAGGATGGAATTCATGTGGATCCATGTAAGGTTGAATCGATCAAGAACTGGCCTGCACCCCGCACACCAACAGAAATCCGCCAATTCTTGGGTTTTGGCAGGATATTACAAAAGGTTTATCAAGGATTTCTCAAAGATTGCGCAACCTCTCACTTCACTGACTCAGAAGGATGTCACCCATCGTTGGGGTGATGCACAGGAGTCCGCATTTCAGCACTTGAAGGATAGACTTTGTAGCGCGCCTATCCTCTCATTGCCTGAAGGCACAGATGATTTTGTGGTTTACTGCGACGCTTCCATCCAAGGACTTGGTTGCGTATTGATGCAACATGACAAGGTCATTGCCTACGCATCGCGCCAACTTAAAGTTAACAAAAGGAACTACACTACGCATGACTTGGAGCTGGGAGCAGTTGTTTTCGCACTTAAGATATGGAGACATTACCTGTACGGTGCCAAGTGCACCATTTACACTGATCACAGGAGTCTCGAGCATATCTTCAAGCAAAAGGAATTAAATATGCGACAATGCCGATGGGTCGAGCTCTTGAACGATTATGAATGCGCTATCAAATACCATCCGGGCAAGGCCAATGTTGTGGCCGACACCCTCAGTCGAAAGGATACTATACCTAAGCGTGTACGTGCATTACAGCTTACCATTCACTCTAGCCTTCCCGCTCAGATTCGCGATGCTCAGGTCGAAGCATTGAAAGCAGAGAACATCAGGGTTGAATCCCTACGAGGATCGAGACAACGGCTAGAACAAAAGGAAAACGGCGCCTACTATGTAAACGGACGCATATGGGTTCCACTTTATGGAAACTTACGCGAGCTTGTGATGGACGAAGCGCACAAGTCTCGTTATTCGGTACATCCTGGTTCGGATAAAATGTACCACGACCTCAAGACTACGTATTGGTGGCCCGGTATGAAAGCCAGTGTAGCAACCTACGTCAGTAAATGTTTGACTTGCGCTAGGGTTAAGGTCGAATACCAGAAACCATCAGGCCTACTCCAACAACCGGAGATCCCGAAATGGAAATGGGAGCAAATTTCCATGGATTTTGATACTGGCCTGCCTAGATCTCAACGCGGAAACGATACCATTTGGGTGATCGTAGATCGACTGACCAAGTCTGCACATTTTCTGGCTATCAAAGAAACGGATAAGTTTTCTACTCTTGCAGACATTTACCTAAAGGAAGTGGTATCAAGGCACGGAGTGCCAACCTCCATCATTTCTGATCATGACGCGCGTTTTACTTCGGAATTGTGGCAAGCTATGCACAAGTCTTTTGGCTCACGTTTAGATATGAGCACCGCTCATCATCCACAGATGGATGGGCAATCTGAATGCACCATCCAAACCCTCGAAGACATGCTTAGGGCATGTGTAATCGACTTCGGCAATGGCTGGGAAAAACACCTCCCGTTAGTGGAGTTTTCATATAACAACAGCTACCACACCAGCATCCAAGCCGCTCCATTCGAGGCATTGTACGGACGCAAATGCCGATCACCTCTCTGTTGGGCGAAAGTTGGTGACAGCCAAATCACTGGCCCAGAACTTGTAGTAGATACAACCGAGAGAATTGCTCAGATACGACAACGAATGGCGGCAGCTCGTGACCGTCAGAAAAGCTATGCTGATAAGGGAAGAAAACCACTCGAGTTCCAGGTTGGGGATCGAGTACTACTCAAAGTCTCACCTTGGAAAGGTGTAGTCCATTTTGGCAAATGAGGCAAACTCAACCCGCGATACGTCGGACCCTTTGAAATCATTGAGAAGGTTGGCAAGGTGGCCTACAGGTTGAATCTACCTGAAGAACTCAGCAGAGTTCACAACGTATTCCACGTGTCAAATCTGAAGAAGTGTCTGTCAGATGAGACTCTCATAGTTCCTCTCAAGGAACTCATAATCGACGACCAGCTGCGATTCGTCGAAGAACCAGTAGAGATTACGGATCGAGATGTTAAGATTCTCAAGCACACCAGAATACCTCTCGTCCGAGTTCGTTGGAATTCCCGTCGTGGCCCAGAGTACACCTGGGAACGAGAAGACCAAATGAAACTCAAGTACCCCCAGCTGTTTAAGAAAAACGCAACCACTACTGAGGCTGAAGCTACTACAGAATTTCGGGACGAAATTCCAAATCAACGGGGGGATGATGTGACACCCCAGGAAAATCAGGAAAACAACGCAACTTAACTAGCTTCCTCAGTAACCACACGCTAAATTTCGGGACGAAATTCTCTTAACAGGGGGAGAATGTGACAACCCTCAAATTTAAATGTAACCGTACAATCTATTATTGCTAATTAAAGTACTTGATGACTGTGCTGAATCATTTAACTGCTCTCTGATTTCTGTGTAATGCCTACATGTGCTTGTTAACATACTAATAGTGTACAGAAAAGTCATTAAACAGTCCTGTGTGTTTTCCTAAGTGTTAGAAATCTGAAGTGTTACAAAAATATATATAAAAGACACTTTTCGCATTAATTAAGCACTTTAACGGAACAGTGCCAAACCGAACAACCGGACTTTACCCGGAACATGAAAATATTGCCAAAGACTTTGTTTACACTTTTCTGAGCTATTTAGGGTCCCCGAACACCCTAACACCCTTTATATTAAATAACACATAAATATCCTAACTAATTGTCATTAGATTTCAACTAGATCTTAACCACACCATTACACCCCAACCCTTACCCCCCCCCCCCCCTTCTACGGTTTGGTGGAATGGGGACACACCCACTTTTCTTGATTATTTTATTAGCTCATGCTTAGTATCTAATGGACACATTATATGTTGGGTAATAGTGAAATTTGGATTATAAGTTAACTCAAGAGTTAACCTTTCTCTCTCATTCACAAATCACCAACAACAAACTACTCCCTTCTCTCCTTCCTTTGTTCGGCTGCCATCATACCACCACCATATCATCACCTTCAAGTCCATTTCAAGCATTCTAATTACTTCCAAAGGTGTAAGAGATCATACAAGAGAGCTCGGTGTGTTCGGAAGCTCAAGAACCTCTCTAGATTTCTTTTATCCACCACATTTATACCTTGTTTCTTCCCTACCCTTGTGCTAGTAGTAAGTGTTCTAAATCACCATCTTGTTCTTGATTTTAGTGGTTAATAGATGTTTGTATGATGAAATATGAAGAACACTAAATAACATAACATAAAGTCTTGAACATAAGATGAATAAGATGGATAAAGAGAGATCTTGTGTTGTTATGATTCTTGGTTGATTATCTGATGTTTTGCTGGTTAATATTGATGTTTGATGTTGTTATAATCACTAAACATGTTAACGCAATCAATCGAACACAAGTTATAAAGCTAAAAGCTGAAACAGAAAGCTGGTTGGTTTTTATAGCCAACTTCAGTTGGCTGTAACCAGACAATAACTTAACGAGAAATGTATTTTCTAAAGTCTAGATTTATGTATTATGAAATACGGTTCTAATGGCACCGGAATCATAATTTTTGGACTTCGTTTACTATTTTTAAAGTGTCATTTCGTAACAGCAGCTAGAGCTGCATTTTTCTGCTAAAAATATGCGTTTTATCTTCTGTCATAACTTGAGTTCTGTGTAGAGTTAGATCATGAAACTTGTACTGTAGATGACCAACGATGTATTTGTAATTCTCTCACTAGAATTTCGTAAACCGGACTCCCGATAAATTTTAAATAAATTATTCCGTGGTCTATGGTCAGAAAAAGATAAATCTGAGTTCAGTCCGGAAAATGAATTTTTGTAAATTATTAGTAATGAACTGAACCCCGATATTTTTACACAATATAATAACGTTTAAGACATTCTGTAAAAATTTGAGAATTTTTGGAATAAGTTAACTATTTTATTTGAATGTCCGAAAACAGCCCGGTTTTGAATATTTAAGCTGAAACGAAAAAAGTTGTAATTTGCGTGTCTAGATGTCGAGTATGCTATCGGTGAATGATCTAACATGTTATATGTGTTATGTGTATTATCATATGTTTATTTATGAACGGGAATTGATGGGAAGTTTATATGGGCATAAACCGCCAAAGTAATGAATGTTATGTGATAGATACGTGTAGGAACTTTGTGCTCTAATTGAAAATCACTAAATGACTAACTGGTAATCATATTAGGACGTGATTGACCGACCTTGACTGTTAGCTATATTTGCGAGTCTAACCAAGCAAACCGAGGTGAGTTCACACCCTTACTAAGGCATGGGATTCCCGGTGGTTGGGAATGGGATTGAATAACTATTTATATTATCAACACTACTAGACTACCTACTATTGTCCTCGGATTGAGAAGGGCACGTACGTAAAACCTACGTACATTCATACTTACTACTGTCCTTGGATTGAGAAGGGCATGTACGTAAAACCTACGTACATTCATACCTACTACTGTCCTCGGATTGAGAAGGGCACGTACGTAAAACCTACATACACTCATACTTACTACTGTCCTCGGATTGAGAAGGGCACGTACGTAAAACCTACGTACACTCATACTTAACACCGTCCTCGGATTGGGAAGGACACTTATGGATACGCCTAGTCTAGTAACATACATAATGGGAAGCCCCCACTAAATATCGTAAAGGTTTGGGAATCAAGGATAATGGGTAATACATGGTTATGAAACGAACTTACGATTTCTGATACGAACTCATTAACTGAACAACCAACTGTGAACTCGCTCAACTTTGTTGTTGATTTGTTGTTACATGCCTTGCAGGTCGTTAGGTACTTATGGAGCTTGCGCGAGGAGGAGGTCGTTGTGGAATAGGGACTGTTATGTCCCGTTCCTAATAAATAAACTTTATGAACTTATGAGCTTATGATTTGGATTTATGTTTTATGCTTCCGCTGTTAACCTAAAGTCGGTTACTTATCCTTTGGTCACCAATTGTATTGCGATTGGCTTTATTAACTTAAATTACGTTGTTCAATATGATTGGTGGCTCGATCCTGGTCACGTCACGCCTCCAAGCGGTGACGCTCCGCATGGTGGAATTTGGGGGTGTGACATTAACAAAGCCTACATTCTAAATCGGAATCTATCCTAAGTGCTTACGACCCGTTTGTTGGGTTTTTCACATGTTTATCAAAGTATTTTATCCATATAAAATAAAAACGCATCGGAAAATTATTATTTAAAACATGTTACTTACTAGATATAAAACATGTTTTATATGTAAAACCCAATCCCGGATCCATAGAGTGTTTAGAATACTACCTTCCAAGGAGTAATGGATATGAAGAAGATGATGCTTCTTGAATGGTTGCCTTCAAGTGTAGAAGACCTCAAGCTTGCATACCCCAAGCCTTCCGACAAACACCTTAGTTTTAGCTAGGATTTGAACACTTGTGAACTCACTAAAACTTCCTTCTTGGAGCCAACCCTTGGCCGAAAATTCCACTAGGGAATATGAGAGTTCTTGGCACTTGAATTACAAACTTGAAAACCTCTTGAACCAACACTTGTTGGCCGAAGTCTTGCACCTTGAAATTCCACTAGAAGAAATTCTCTAGTTTTCTTTCAAGTTCATAAGTCTTGCACCTTCTTGCATTTGACATCTAAGTATTTATAGAACCATGAGAGAGAATTGCCACCCACCTTGACCAATCATGTGCCAACTTACACATGTAAGTGCATGAAACCCCATTGGACCAAAATGGTCTTGGTTAGACCACCCAATCAACTCTTCTCTATTGGACAAAAAGGTTTGGGAAGAACACCATGGGGGGTGGCGGCCTAGCTTTTATTTTATAAAAAAAATACAAATTCTTTTATAAAATATAAGTCTTGTATATATTTTATAACATTTATAAAATATAACATCATATGTTCACAAGACTTTATACAACTTTTATTAAGTTACTTAACCCATTAAATAACAAAATAAAATATTCTCTCAAAATAAATTATCCATATAATTTATTGGTTTGTCAAGTGCAATTATTTAGAAAACCAATTTCTAAATATTATAAGTGTTAATATTTATTTGTTTGATCATATCATAAATAAATATTGTAAGTGTTTGTCTAGCTTGTTATTGGGTATGACTCGACTTGGATCATAACGTACTAGCCACATCAATTTAATATGTGTCTTGGGCATACAGAGTCCAACAATCTCCCACTTGCACAAGATACATAGAAGATTGATGCAAGCAGTAAATGACGCCTAACTACGGTTTACTACCCCCAATACGTATGACTATATTTGCCATTCAATAACATCATCCCCTTTCAAGTCCCTTACTTGAACATGATTTAGGTGAATCTATCATTTATCCTTTCGTTACAGATGTCATGTTAAATCCAGAGACATAGAGTGATCACTCTCTGTTAATTTAACTTTAGCAGGCCTTAGACATCTTACTCTCAACGAATAAGAGGAACAAATCCCATCTTGACTACATACGTCTCTCACAATCACCTTGTACCACACCTGAGCTTAGCCTTATGTACTGTCATATTACTAACACCGAAGAAATAAGTCAAGGTACAATATTTGGTGAATATCAAGACCCAATATGTATCTCAGGTCAGAGGATACTATGATATTCTCCTTTACTCACATTTACTTATGATCAATCACAGATGATTCCATGCAGTAATATTTGAGAGCGAGTCAGTCCAATATTTGTATCCCACAAATATCTATGAACTTTGGCAGCAACACTTTGCTCTATATTCATATCTAATGAATATCCACCAATCCAAATTCATAATAGTCTTACATTCATATTTGTTCCCACAAGTATGATCGACTACGGACATTTAGAATAAGTAACTTATTCATGGATTTAAACATGCTAATATAGAACATAACTCAAAATACCATAAAGAGTTATAATAACAGTTGTTCAAATATCCAAATACAAAATAGATCAAATCCAATCACTAGAATATCGAAGTCCTAAGGCACAAGTATGACCCTTCATGCTTTGCCCATTCAAGGAGCTTCGTGAGCGGATCCGCAATATTTTGATCAGTGTGAACTTTGCAAATACATATCTTTCCCTTTTCAACTTCATCCCGTATGTAGTTGAAAATCCGCTCAATGTGCCTAGTCTTTTGATGTACACGAGGTACCTTGATTTGAGCAATCGTACCATCGTTATCACAAAGATCTCTAGGGTCCTGAATGGTAGGGACAACCCCTAGATTGGCAATAATTCAAGTGGCAGATCCATATGAATTATCTCAATCAAAGAAGCGGCGATGTATTCTGATTCTGTAGTGGACAATGCTACCCTGATTGTGATCGAGAACCATCCCGATCAGTTTGGAAACTCGTACCCATGTAACCCTTTACAACGAATTCCGAAACTCGCATCCCTGTAACCCCTTACAACGAGTTCTTCTTCACCAGATTTATATATTAGAAATATATCCTTAGTCCTTCTGAGGTATTTCAATATATTTATAACAGTCACCCAATGACCGTTACCTGGATTTCGCGGGTATCTTCTCGTCATGCTTAATGCGCACGACATGTCCGGTCTAGTGCATATCATTACATACATAATGAATCCTATAGCAGACGCATATGGGATTCCTTTCATTCTTTCTTCCTCATCCTTTGAGCTTGGACATTGAGACGCACTCAATATTGTCTTCTCTTGAATAGGTACCAAACCTTTCATAGAGTTCTTTATCTTGAACCTTTTCAAGACTTTGTCAATGCACTTTTGTTTAAACCTATCTAGCGCCTTGACCTATCCTTATAGATCTTTATTCCAAAATATAGGCGACTTCACCAAGATCCTTAATGGAAGAACAACTTCCAAGCCAGGCTTTTACACCTTCCATGGTTGGAATGTTATTTCCAAATAGTAGAATGTCATCAACATATAATACTAATAAAGTGATGATGCTCCTGCTAGCCTTCTTATACGCACAAGCTTCATCAACGTTCTTGATGAATCCATATTCCCTAATCTCTTCATCAAAACGGTGATTCCAACTTCTAGATGTTTGTTTCAATCCATCGATTGATTTATTTAACTTACGTACTTTGTTAGGATGTTTTGGATCCACAAAACCTTCATGCTGAACCATATAGACATCTTCCTCAAGATATCCATTTAGGAAATCCGTTTTGACATCCATTTGCCAAATCTCATAATCATATTATGCAGGTATGGCAAATGATATCCTAGTTGACTTTAGCATCGCCACGGGCGAGAAGGTCTCATCATAATCAACCCTTTGAGTTTGAGTGAAACCTTTTGCTACAAGTCTCGCTTTACAAGTATCCAAGTTACCATGCATATCTGTTTTCTTCCTGAAAACCCACTTATTTCCAACTATTTTGGAGTTAAGAGGTAGTACAACCTATTCCCATACTTGGTTGTCATACATGGATTGCATCTCTACGTTCAAGGCTTCAAGCCATTTGTCACAATCGGATTTTGACATTAGATCATGGTATGTGGTAGGTTCACCCGAGTCTACCACGTAGCATCCATCCATATCTTTCAGTTGGACTACTAATTCTACCAGATCTGCGAACGTTTTGTGTGTATTGATCAACCACTTGATCGTTTTCAACAACCTCTAGTTAAGTGCTAGTATTAACCAAAATGTGTATCGGCTTGTGGTTCTCGATCCTTATCAAGTTCCACTGTTCTACTAACTCCTTTCACAAGGAACTTAGATTTTAAAGCAACAAATACCTTTTGCTCTGTTGGATCATAGAAATATCCTATACCATCTTTAGGATATTCTACAAAGATACACTTAGTGGATCGTACTTCTAATTTTTTTTGGGGTGTATTGCTTCACATAAGCTTCACAACCCATACCTTTAAATATGATAATGATGGAGCCCTTCCATGCCATATTTCAAAAGGGTGTCATATCCACTTTCTTGGTTTTGGGCCATATTTAATATACGGACCATGGAGAGCAAAGCGTAACCCCAAAATGATAGAGATAATGTGCTCCTAGCCATCATAGATCGAACCATATCCAAATAGAGTTCGATTCCTCCTCTATTGGAATGAAGAACTTTAATTGAGTTGATATTGTACTTCACCTTTTGAAGGCTTTGAACATTTCAAAACTTCAACTTTGTGTAAGTACACATAACCATAACTACTATAGTTGTTGGTAAAAGGTAATGAAGTATCTATCACCATTCCTAGTCATTGGCTTAAAAGGATCACATACATTCGAATGTATGATACCTAATAAATCTTTTGCCCTTTCCCACTAAAGGGTTTCTTAGTCATTTTACCTTTTAAACAAGATTAGCATACATCAAATGAACCAATTTCATTTGTTTCCAAAAGACCATTCTTTTGAAGTGTTTGTATGCGATTATGTTTATATGACCAAGGCGATAATGCCAAAGATAGGTCTTACTCAAATCCGTTTTTGAGTTTCTTGGTGATTGCTTGGTACATTAAACTATCAAATGATGTATTATTATGAACCAATTCATAAATATCATTTGAAGGCATAGATTTAAAGTAAAACATGTCATTCATCGAAATATAAATGTCATTGTTTACAAACTTTAAATCAAAACCATATTGTCTTATAAGGGAAACTTGAAATAATGTTCCTAGTCAAACTAGGAGCATTCAAAACATTTTTAAAACAATTTCCAAACCATTTGGAAGTTTCAAAATATAGTCTCCTTTCTTGTAATGCTTATTTCTTTTGAACCTTTTGCAACAAATTGCAAACATGAGTTCCACATCCAGTATCTAATACCCATGTGTTTGAAGAAATAACATTAAGGTCAATATGTGTCACTAAGATTGTACCTGAGGTTTGCCCTGCATTCCTCTTAGTTTTTTCAACTCTTTGAGATAGGTTGGACAATTCCTTTTCAAATGCCCTATCTCACCATATTCAAAGCATGGATCGTTCATGGCAACCTTTGCCTTCTTCTCTTTTGGTTTCGGTGATTTCGCTTTAGCCTTTCTTTTCTTTTCCCTTTGAATATTGCCCGTTTCCATTTGCAACATTTGCTTTGGTGTCGGGGTGATGTCCTTTTTCTTGTTGCCAACCTCATTACTCGTTAGAACGGATAAAACCCTTTTACCCATATTGAGCCTTTCGAGGTGATTAATGTGGCTTTTTCATCTTAAAGACTTAAGATGAGACCAATTGGCTTTCCTCCATTCGACATGCATGTAGCGCTCGAAGCGTTCTACCCTTGCATATTGTAGGAACATTTCCTTCAATTGGGTAATCATGTCGTATGCTCATGGTGTTCAAAATCCTTTTGAATCTCGGGAATCATAATTCCTAAAATGAGGCAAGAGGCTTGCGTAGTATCCTCGATATACTTAATCCAATCGTTATAGGCATCCTCATCTTCCATAAGAGGTTCATCGGGATTAGGATCGTTTGTAGTGATAGGTTACGGACGGTTTGGGTAATATTGTTAGCGGCCATTTACAAAATTTTAACTAGGTTCAATTTTAGTATTTTCGATATTATTATATTTTAATCATTAATACCCTTTTGTGTCTCATAGACAATTAATAATTAAAATCTAGAATCCAACGTTACATTTAAATATCGGTTAGGTGACCTTTATCCCTCTATTTAAATTAACAAGGTAGTCAACGTTTGACAATTGCAACCCTTTGCAACTTCTAGCCATATGGGATCGGTTAAACATCTTTATGTTTAGTTGGCATGTTTAATCCCATCAACACCTTTTGTTCCCCATGCTTCGCTGACCCTAAGTTCATGGTTTCCAAATCAAGTCGTCCAACTTTCACACACGTGTGAGTTTATACACATAAGTGGTTAGGTGGCCTTTATCCCACGAACATGGTAAACCCACCTCGAATATACAAGTTCCCTCAAATGTGGTTAGGTGACCTTTATCCCACAATAAGAGTTCCCAAGTGATTCGAGTGTTGTATAAAAGGATGGTGTTTGACTTGTTTTATAAAAGGGATTTTCGAGTTTTCAAAATTCTAGTTTAGAAAACTTTATGTACCATACATTTGCATGCATTCAAATCCTTGGTACTTTTGTGAAAATGAATTTTCAAGGTTGTTTTTAATAAAACCCATTTTATTATAAAATCATTAATTTTTAATAACCTTTTATTAACCATTTTTAATGATCTTTTAAAGAACCAATTTTAAGCTTGTTGTTGATTATTAGTTTGTTAAGCATGCATATCAACATATCATCCAAACAACATAAATAAACAACCACACAAGCACAACACACATATCAATAGGTGCATAACCATAGCCAACTATTTTGACCACACTTGTTAGCCGAAACAAGTGTGACAAAAGGTCCTTCCTAAGGGTGAAAAATGACACAAGAAATGTGTCGTTGACCTCCCACTTGATCCCGCATCCAAATGCTTCAAGTCTCCTTCTTGTGTTGTGATTTCTCCACTTTCTTTGAGCTTCCAAATGTCTTTTATATTCAGATCTAAATCCCGTTAAGAACTATGAAGTCCTTTTGGCCCAAAATTGGCCAAAACCAAAACCGCATTTTGTGTGCATCTTCTTTTACAAAAAATATCCTAATACATTTTTCTAGTAAAAATAAAATGCACCTAATCTTATTTATTTTACATACCAAATGAAAATAAATAAATTACATATTTTTTACAAATGGAAGACAAAATTAACAATAATAATTATTACAACCTTTGAAATAATTAAATACAAATCACAACCACCAACATAAGGTCATGGCTAGGTTATGAACACCAAAAATATATATATCCAAATATATAAAATTCAAGAAGCAAAATGGTTCCCTTTTACAACCTACAATTTTTCGGTCAAGAATGAAAAACCGAAAAATGTGGGTTTTTGTCCAAACAAAATAATCATCCAAATGAAATATTTTTTCAAGATTTATTTATGCATGTAAGAATATGATCTTGAAAAACAAAGGGATAACCATGGTGAAAATTTTGGCCATAAGGTTTTACCAAACCCGAAACCCGAAAATTTCATATCCTATGAAGCATGCACTCATATAAGCGGCTCTGATACCACTGTTGGGTTTTTCACATGTTTATCAAAGTATTTTATCCATATAAAATAAAAACACAGCGGAAAATTATTATTTAAAACATGTTACTTACTAGATATAAAACATGTTTTATATGTAAAACCCAATCCCGGATCCATATACGAACATGCATGCTATCAAAATAAAAATAACCATAGAGTGTTTAGAATACTACATTCCAAGGAGTAATGGATATGAAGAAGATGATGCTTCTTGAATGGTTGCCTTCAAGTGTAGAAGACCTCAAGCTTGCATACCCCAAGCCTTCCGACAAACACCTTAGTTTTAGCTAGGATTTGAACACTTGTGAACTCACTAAAACTTCCTTCTTGGAGCCAACCCTTGGCCGAAAATTCCACTAGGGAATATGAGAGTTCTTGGCACTTGAATTACAAACTTGAAAACCTCTTGAACCAACCGAAATTTAGAGAAGAAATTATCTAGTTTTCTTTCAAGTTCATAAGTCTTGCCACTTCTTGCATTTGACATCTAAGTATTTATAGAACCATGAGAGAGAATTGCCACCCACCTTGACCAATCATGTGCCAACTTACACATGCAAGTGCATGAAACCCCATTGGACCAAAATGGTCTTGGTTAGACCACCCAATCAACTCTTCTCTAGCTTATGACAATTGCATGTAATTCCATTGGACAAAAAGGTTTGGGAAGAACACCATGGGGGGTGGCGGCCTAGCTTTTATTTTATAAAAAAAATACAAATTCTTTTATAAAATATAAGTCTTGTATATATTTTATAACATTTATAAAATATAACATCATATGTTCACAAGACTTTATACAACTTTTATTAAGTTATTTAACCCATTAAATAACAAAATAAAATATTCTCTCAAAATAAATTATCCATATAATTTATTGGTTTGTCAAGTGCAATTATTTAGAAAACCAATTTCTAAATATTATAAGTCTTAATATTTATTTGTTTGAACATATCATAAATAAATATTGTAAGTGTTTGTCTAGCTTGTTATTGGGTATGACTCGACTTGGATCATAACGTACTAGCCACATCAATTTAATATGTGTCTTGGGTATACAGAGTCCAACATCGTTACGACCCATTAAGGTAGCTTACGCTACTTTAACGCGTTGTTCGTGCGAATGCGCATTCGAGACGCCTAAGTAGTCCTATGACAAGTATTATATGCCTAAACATGTTTAAATATGTTGCATAATCAATTTAGGTGACAAAAATTAAGTTATATATGCTTAAATACCAATTATGCATGAAAAGGGCATTTTGGTCATTTACCTAAGGCATATAAACTACCTATCATACAACTAATTAAACTAAGTGACCATAAGGTATAACCTCAGAAGGTTATTCCCTATACAACTATGGTCACATAATATGCTTGGTCGGATCCTAATGATCGACCAAACGGGTCGGGTTTGAAAGTCTAAGCGGTTGTTAAGACCGCTTATCTTACGACCCTATACAAGTACTAGACTAAAAGTAACGAGTGAAACATGTTTTAACATGTTTAACTAAATTAGAAAACAGGTTTTGATATCAAAACAAAGTGTTTTGATACCCAAGGATAGTTTCATCTCAAAATGCGAATAAACGACATTTTGACCGAAACTTTGACTCGTCACTTCGACTAATCAACGTGGTAATCAGTAGGTATAGTCACAAGGGACTATAACCATCGTGATTACGCTCACGTTGCAAAGTTCAAACGAACTTTGTGTTGACCAAAACCTGGTCAAAGCAGAAAGTCAAACAACTTTCATGCTTAAAAAGCAATAAAAGCATGAAAGAAGCTTACAAAAGGTCTAAGCTTTGATTCAAATTACTCAGGTATGAAGTATAAAACTCCAACTTAGAGCAGATTGAATCAAAGTGTGAGCTGAATGAATGAAAAATAGTGAGTATTTATAGAATTCCAAGAACTGTTAGGATCGTTTCTCGTAAATCGTGCTTAAATCTGGACCTTACATGTGTTGCCCATTGTTTATAATACAATGGGAACCTCAAAACTATCAAATGGTATCAGAAATCAGTGATTAAAAACATCAAATTCAGCTCAAATGGCCAAGTTCAATGTTTCTTTCTGACAGTCTGTCGCGGGCCGCGTAGACCCAGACATAATCTTACACGCCCCTCCTAAGCAAGATTCACAGATTGTCAGTTTTAGTCCCTACAAGTCCAAAACTCAGTTTTTGATGCATTTTTGACACGTTTAAGCCCCGTTAACCCCATTTCAAGGCTCTACAATGAAGTTAAAGTATAAGGAACATGAAATATGCTCAAAAATATCTCGGATGTCGGTTCGTTTGGTCGTACGATTGCGTTATTCGGTTAATTACGACGAAAACTCGAATGGACGCAAAAACGATCCAAATTGCGTGACGAATAGTATTTTTTGCATTCCAATCACTAAAATAAAATATTTTAATGATTACAGGATGTTCGGATATGTTTAGAACGTAAGATATGCGCGAAAATGCAAACTTATGCACTTTTTGTCGCTTTTAGACCCTGTTTGATCAAAAATGTTTATTTTCGCATACCGAACCCCTCAAAGCCTATTTCTAAGCTATGTAAAGGATATTTAGGGTATGTTTAACTTATGATCAAGTTCTGGAATGTTCGTTACCATACAAATCGGCATAGTTTCGCAGTTTGACGCAAATAGTCCCTGCGATCGAATAAACTTGTTTTTGACACACCAAACCCTTCAAAACTTATTTCTAAGTTATGTAAAGGATATTTAAGGTATGTTGAGACTATGTCACTATTATAGAGTGTTTGTTGCATTAAAGTGATTACGTTTACGCATCAGTTCGCGTATAACCTTCCAGAAAGCGATTTAAAGCTCGAAATCGAAAAAGAATTGATATGTGCAAATGATACACATATTTATACAAATCCTAAGTATGAAACACAAGATCTCATTGGATTTGCATTTGTATGATGGTCGTAGTGACACAGGTGTCACACCATTGTTCGAATCGAACATGGCTACGTGATCATAATTAGGTAGGTGTTAATTCCTCAAAAGGGCACCTCCTGGAAATCATGTTAACTTGTTCAAATGACGGGCCAAAGTTATGTTAATTAAAAAGTCAAAGGGTAGTTTTGTGTAAACTTTATAAATTGGTGTGTCATTTGAAAATCTGACTGTTTTAGTAAAATTGAATGATTTTTGGTTGATTTGTCATGTGTTTTGAACAAGCCTCGATCTGATTCAGTTTGTTGATTAAGGATTGTTTGAGATAAGTGAAGAAAGTTTTTGTTTCATATCGACTTTCGGATTGTTTCGGTTGAACTTTAGTGAATTTCATACATTTCAGACGTGTTACGATTGTTTATTGGTGTGTTTTTAAACAAGACTTGATCTGAATCAGTACGTTTCGATATGAGTCTTGTTCACTTAGATCAATTTCAGTTGATTTTTTTATAAACTTTAGATATTCTTGGTGTGTATTAACAAGTTTAAAACCTGATTCAGAGAATTACAGTGTGTGTTCGAGTTGCTTCTGATTGATTTGTTTGAATTCAGGAGTAGTGTTTGTGAATTACAGATCTGGTGATACTGTTTGATAATCTGAAGTTGCAGCAGTGTTTCGATAAACTTCTTTCATAAGCATATCATTCTGAATTGAAGTTGTTATTGAAATTGCAAATTTTTCTTTGAAAGAAGTTGGTGACTATTGTGTCACAAAATATAATAGATATTTTTGAGGTGAAATATAGTAAAAAAGGGGGGGGGGGCTCGATAACTGTTGCTGCAGTAAACAAGTAATAGACGAAAAAGAAGATTTTGCGACGAAATTTGTGAGTTGAAATAGAAGGTACAGGTTGGTGTTTTGGTATTTGCATTTAGGGTTTTTACAATTAATAATAAAAGATAATGTGATTGGATGGAATATCGAAGGAATATAAGTGAACTCGAAGGATGTGATATTTTGATAGCTCATAAGTCAATCTAGAGGTAAACTTCCCCTCGTCACTTCCAAACCCTACAAGGGTTAAGGGGCTATAAGGGTTTCTCTTTTTATCATGGCGGAAAGGGATCGATATCGGGTTAATCAATGGTATGATGCACCGGTTAGGAAGGGAAGGGGACGAGACGATAGGACCAGATCTCATTCTCAGGAGCAAGGAACCAAATTCTTTGTATTAAACTTGCTGGAGAGTTGTTCTTCGGCAGATTTGGTCGGAGTTTTGAAGGGATATGGAGAGATCATGAATACATACATTGCTAGGAAGTATGACCGGTTAGGCAAGATGTTTGGGTTTGTAACATTCAGAAGGGTTCGTGATTCAGCAGAATTGGAAAACAGGCTGAAAGATGTCTGGATAGGAAGCTATAAGTTGTTCATCGTGTTAGCTCGGTTTGTTGATAGGGAGAGGATTCTGAGGAAGGAGGAGAAACAGTGGAAGCCGGTGAATAACAAAGGTACGATCATGAAAGAGGTACAGGTTGAGAAGGTTAATGACAATGTGGGGAAGGTTTATTCGAGTCAGGGGGTTGGGAATCGTTCATTCCTCGATACTCTTTTAAATAAAGAAGTAGATCCGGTTATGCCTGAGATGAATATCGACTAAAACGTAAATGCTTTGCGCGAATGGTATGAAAGGGGTTTGCTTGGCAGGGTGAAGACGTTGCTATTCTGACTGTATTGAAGAGGTCTTTGAAGGAGATGACTGATGTGGAGATAGAGATTAAGTTTTTGGGAGGGTTAAATGTTTTTCTTGTGTTTCAAAGTGTCGAAGATAAGAATGTGTTTCAAGGTGATAATCTAGCTTGGATGGCACTATTTGATCGATTAGAAGCATGGAATGGTCAAAGCGTGGAGTTCGAACGTATTGCATGGCTTAAGTTGCATGGAATTCCTCTGAGTTTATTGTGTAAGCAGGTTATGGATGACATTGCGGCTAACTTTGGTGTGGTGGTTCAATCAGCCGCGTTGCCAGAAGGAGGTAGCGATCTGTCGTATGGTTATGTAGGGGTATTGTTGAAGTCGGTAGATCGAGTTAACCAAAAATATAAGTTGAATTGGAGGAGTAATAGTTTTGTAGTGTTGGTGGATGAGGAGGTTGGAGAATGGATTTCGGATTGCTTAGTCGATCTAGATGAGGAAGGGTATATTTCATCTAAGGTAGACGTGGTGATGGAGGAGGAATTCTCAGGTGATAATGTTAACGAAATTGAGGAGGTAGGTGTGGAGGATCTGAAGGTAAATGATAATGGTCATGTTCAAGCTAACGTGAGTGATTCGGTCGATGAAACTATTATCCAAGGGGTTACCAGGAAAATCTTTAATGAAGGGAAGGATGGTGTGGGCCAAAAGAAGAATAGTATGAAGACGAACAGAAGACAAATGGGTCACCGGTGGGACAGGAAAGGCAGAAGAAGAGACAACGAGAAGGGGAGGATCCATTGACGTGGACAAACTTATTTTTGTGGTTAATAATGGACCGATGACAAATGGGAGGGATCATGATGACCCGCCTCCTGAGTTTCATACTCCGGACTTAAATCATCTGTCAGTCGCGTGTAAAGTCGGTCATGTTAATGGGAAGTGGAGTCAAATTCTTGTGATAAAGCAATGGAGGTTCAGGATGAAGTGCATGAGACCATAGCTTTCGCCAAGGTGTTGGGGGTGGATAATTTAGATATGTTTGAGGAAGCTCTTGTGACGACTATGAACGATGAAGGATTTCAACCTCAATAAATATTTTATCGCTTAATATTCGAGGGTTGGGTGGCGACAGGAAGGGTGATTGGGTTCGAAACTTGAAGATTTCTAATGAGATCGGGTTTGTCATGTTACAAGAGACGCAATTCTCGTCTCTGGAAGGGGTTGATATTGGTAGGTTTTGGGGTAGAGGAGAGTATTTATTTGATCATGTTGACGCGACGGGTAGATCGGGTGGTCTTGTTTCAGTATGGAATCCGAGGTTGTTTGGTTTAATCTCAGTTGTTAAACATAGGAGGTTCCTTCATGTTCATGGAAAGATTAAAGGGAGTGGGAGAATTGTTAATATAATCAATGTGTATGCGCCTCAGAAGTCTCAGGAAAAGAAAGAGTTATGGGTCGAGTTAAATCGGCGTATAGAACAAAACGACAACTATTGGATAGTGGGCGGAGATTTTAACTGTGTTCGAGATAGAAATGAGCGAAGGAACTCGAATTTTAATGCGTTGATGATGAATGATTTTAATGATTTCATATGGGTTAAAAGGCCGTAAATTTACATTCGTGTCCGGGAATAAATGTAGCAGAATTGATAGGTTGTTCATGTCGTGGAACTTCCTTAATGAGTGGCCAAATGCAGAGTATCTGGCACTTGCTCGGGAGAATTCGGATCACAGTCCGATTGTGTTAAAGGTTGAATATAGAAATTATCGTACTAAACCTTTTAAAATTTTCAATTCTTATATGTTCAAGGAAGGTTTTGAAGATCTTGTGATAAAGACCTGGTCCGAATTCCGTGAAGATGGGCCGACTGATTTGTCTTTTAATAATAAGCTAAGAGCAATCGAGAATGCTATTATAGAATGGAGGAAATCAATGGAAGTAAAAGAAAAAGAGGAACAAGAGAAATTATTACAGGAGGTTTTGGTATTAGACAGTGCTAAGAAAGAGATCTGTCAGAAGCATAACAGTGGGTTTACGACGAAGCGAAGGTTAGGATTCGAGAGTTAGAGGCATTCAAAGTTAAAGATCTTTGCCAAAAAGCGAAGGTTCGATGGGCCAAGGAAGGAGACGAGAATACTAGTTTTTTTCATGGGATGGTTAATAAAAGAAGAGTATCTAACAATATTCCGGGGTTGACGATTAATGGAGGTTGGGTGACAAAACCTTCGTTGATCAAGAAAGAAGTGTATGGTTTTTTCAAGAAAAAGTTAGTGGAAGAAATGAAGGAAAGGCCGTCTCTACAATGTTATGGTTTGAAGGAGTTATCAGAGGATGCGGCTTCGTCTTTGATTTGTCCTTTTTCAATGGATGAAATTAAAGATGCGGTGTTTGATTGTGGTAGTGTTAAGAGCCCGAGCCCGGGCCCAGACGGTTTCAATTTTCGATTTGTGAAAAAGTTTTAGGTGCATATGGCGGGTGATTTGATGATAGTCTTTGAGAAATTTTCCAAATCCGGTTACATTAGTAAAGGAGTTGGTTCGTCGTTGATTACGTTAATACCCAAAGTTAGTAATCCTGTGGAACTTGGGGAGTATTGGCCTATAAATCTAATTAGAGTGGTGAGCATGGTTATCTCGAAAGTTCTTGCCAATAGATTACGGTTAGTGATGGGAGATATTACACAAGAGACGCAATCCGCTTTCTCATCGGGCAGGTATATTCTTGATGGGCCTTTAATTATTAGTGAAATCTTATCATGGGCAAAGAATATGGGGAAAAACTTATTTTTGTTCAAGATTGACTTCGAAAAGGCGTTTGACAATGTCCATTGGGAGTTTTTATTATCGGTGATGAGGCAAATGAAATTTCCCGAGACTTGGTGTAGGTGGATTCATGGGGTTTTAGCTTCTACTCGTTCTTCGGTATTGGTGAACGGCTCTCCAACTTTTGAGTTTAGTTGTGAAAAAGGTTTAAGACAAGGGGACCCGATATCTCCATTTTTATTTGTTATTTTTATGGAGGCGTTCTCTAGTATTATTAGAAAGGCTTGTGACATTGGTGCTTTTAATAGGGTCCGTCTTCCGAATGGTGGACCGGTGGTGTCTCATCTTCATTATGCGGATGATGCAATGGTTATGGGAGAGTGGTCTCATTTTAATTTTAAGGCCCTTAGGAGAATGTTAAGGATATTCCATTTGTGTTCGGGATTGCGGATAAATATTCATAAGTCAATTATTTTTGGGGTTGGAATGAACCAAGAAGAAATTATTTTAGAGGCGAATATTTTGGGATGTAGATTAGGGGTTATGCCTTTTAAGTATTTGGGCATCCAAGTGTGTCACGGCCCCTAGCCCGGTTTGACCCGGTCCAGAAGCCGCGAGACAGAAACCCCGTGGTATTTATTCAATTTGGCAGCGGAATACTTAACAGGATCATTTAAAACTTGAAAATGCCCGATTATTTTATTCCATAATTAGGGACAAACCCCATAATTTACAATAAGGGAATTTCCCTGGGAACCCCTATTTTACAAAAACATGTTTCCTTGTTTTTATTAAGCCACTTCTTCAAGCTTGTAGTGCTACACTGCACTTTTTCCTGGATCACAGCAGATCACCTGAAACATGTTTTAAAAATGTTTTATCAGCAGGGAAATACTGGAGAGTCATTCAAGTTGCACAAAATGACACATTGTTATAATATACAGTATTAAGGGTGATTACATTGTTTATATCAACCAATTACCCCAAATCAGTATTTGTCACTTGACTGTATCTGTGACTATGGTCAGATCACCCGTTGGCTAACTCGTTGTCCAATGGTGACGGGAAACAAGTAATGTATACAAAACCCTACATACCGGCAGTAATTAAAGATTACAAAGACTTAATCCCTGTAATTATAACCTTGAAAACATTTACGATTTTGTAAAGCAATTTGATAAAAAGAGAATGACTCACATTGCAGATTTAAACGGGCAGAGTTTAGCCTACTGATTAGCCTTGTAACCTAATTTAAATAACAATGCACACGAACTAGGTCAGTAACTAATACAACATTTACGATATCTCACGAGATTAAAATCCTCACAACGAATGACAAAGTGCATACTTAAACATCCATCGAATTCACGACGAATGACAAAGAATAGCCCTAATGTGGGCAGCACTTAAACATCCATTGGATTGATTTCAATCGATCGGATATTGAATCGTAGCAGCGATCGAGTTAATACCCTGTATCGTAGCAGCGCCTTGATACTTTAAAACTTTGAATTTATGTAGTAAACTTCGTTTTTGATTGAGAATTTCGAACACAGATGAAAGCCCATGCCCTGATCTATTTATAGCAACTTATTGGGTTTTACACGGCCCGCGTAAACCCACACTTAATCTTTACGCGGCCCGCGAGGGGCCCTAGTCTACGTGTAGGCCTGATGGGTCACGGGTAGGGTTGCCATGTGTGAGACACCTGGCCCGGCATGCTTATCTGGTCAACATTAAGTTGACGCGGCCCGCGTAAGGGTCGGCTTATTGTTTACGCGGCCCGCCTGAGAACCAAAAACCTTGTTTTCTTGGTTTTTCATGCACATTAGGGTTTCAGGGGTCCGGGTTTCCACTTACGGGTCATTTTTGGGACATTTTTGCAAGTCCTTACATCCTCTCCACCTTGTTTAAGATCTCGTCTTCGAGATTTACTTGAAATAAGTGAGGATATTTTCGCTTTATTTCAGATTCCAGCTCCCAGGTGTATTCGGGTCCTCTTTTTGAATCCCATTTGATCTTGACTAGTACTAGTCTTTTGTGTTTGAGAAACTTGACCTTTCTGTCTTCTATTTGAAGCGGTTTCTCCACGAACTTCAACTTTTCATTTACCTTTATGTCTTGAAGAGGTATTACCAGGGATTCGTCAGATAAACATTTCTTGAGGTTGGATACATGAAATACGTCATGTACCCCGGCTAACTCTTCTGGTAATTGTAAACGATAGGCAACTGGTCCTATGCGTTGGATTATTGGGAATGGTCCTACGTACCTTGGACTTAGCTTTCCCTTCTTCCCGAATCGAACTACTCCTTTCCAAGGAGAAACTTTTAAGAGTACCTTGTCTCCAACTTGAAATTTTAGTGGCCTGCGTCGATTATCGTCATAACTCTTCTGGCGATCTCGAGCCGTTTTCAGTCTTTCCTTGATTTGAGTGATCTTGTCAGTGGTTTCTTGTATGATTTCAGGACCTGATAATTGACTTTCTCCTATTTCTGCCCAACAGACTAGAGTTCTACATTTACGTCCGTATAGTGCTTCGAACGGGGCAGCTTCGATGCTTGAATGGTAACTATTGTTATAGGAGAATTCAATTAAAGGTAGGTGGTCATCCCTGTTTCCACCAAAATCTATTACACATGCCCTGAGCATGTCTTCCAGGGTTTGAATCGTCCTTTCACTTTGGCCGTCTGTTTGGGGATGATATGCAGTACTTAAATTTAATCGTGTCCCCATGGCTTCTTGGAAACTTGTCCAGAAATGTGAAGTGAAACGACTATCCTTATCTGATACAATGGAGAGTGGAACTCCATGTAAAGATACTACATCGTCTACATATAACTTGGCTAATCTTTCCATGCTAAAGGTTTCTTTCATGGGTAAGAAATGAGCTGATTTGGTTAATCGATCCACAATTACCCAAATCGCATCGTTACCTTTTCTGGTTTTGGGTAACTTAGTAACAAAGTCCATTGTTATGAGCTCCCATTTCCATACAGGCATTTCTAATTGTTGGAGTAATCCTAAAGGTTTCTGGTGTTCTGCTTTAACTTGTGAGCAAGTTAAGCACTTAGATACATATCTGGCTACGTCTTTATTCATTCCTATCCACCAGAAATTATTTCTTAAATCTTGGTACATCTTATTATTACCAGGATGCATGGTATACCTAGATTTATGGGCTTCTTCTAAAATTTTATTTCTTAACTCTTCTTGTTTAGGTACCCAAATCCTTTTTTTATGGAATCACCAAATTCCATCAACCCCTTGCTCTAATTCTTTTATTCTTCCCTTCATTCCTTCAGCATCATCCTTGATTGCTGTTTCTTGAATGTTTTTCAGTTGTTCCATTAAGTCTAATTGCAAACTTAACCTAAGAGCACGAACTCGTCGTTGTTTCTCATGATACTTACGACTTAAAGCATCTGCGACTACATTTGCTTTTCCTTCGTGATATTGAATATCATAGTCGTAGTCGCTTAAAATTTCCATCCATCTTCTTTGTCTCATGTTTAATTCTTTTTTCCCAAATATATATCTTAAACTCTTATGATCTGTATAGACAGTAAACCTACTTCCGTACAGATAATGTCTCCAAATCTTAAGGGCAAAAATTATGGCTCCTAATTCTAAATCATGAGTCGTATAGTTTTCCTCGTGCTTCTTCAATTGCCTTGAGGCATACGTAATTACCTTCTTGCGTTGAATTAACACACATCCTAATCCTAGTTTAGAAGCATCACAATAAACTTCAAAATCTTCTGTCCCTTCCGGTAAAGCAAAAATTGGGGCGTTTATTAATTTATGCTTTAAGATCTTAAAAGCTTCCTCTTGCCTAGGTCCCCATTCAAACTTCACTGCTTTACAGGTTAGCTTAGTTAACAGCACAGCTATGTTGGAAAAAACCTTAATGAATCGTCTATAATATCCAGCTAACCCTAGAAAACTTCTAATTTCCATAGCTGATTGCGGGACCTTCCACTTGGTGATCGCTTCTATTTTGGAGGGATCTACGTGAATACCTTCGTGATTCACCATATGTCCTAAAAATTGTACCTCCTGTAGCCAAAATTCACACTTTGAGAATTTGGCGTAAAGCTTTTCCTTTCTTAACAAAGTTAAGAGTGCTCGTAGATGTTCACAATGCTCGTCCTGACTTTTGGAATAAATAAGTATATCGTCGATAAAGACAATTACAAATTTATCCAAGTACGGTTTACAGATCCTATTCATCATGTCCATAAATGTTGCAGGAGCATTTGTTAATCCAAAGGGCATGACTGTAAACTCGTAATGACCATACCTAGTTCTGAAAGCAGTTTTAGGTATGTCTTCTTCTTGTACTTTCAACTGATGATATCCGGAGCATAAATCTATCTTAGAAAAATATCTAGCTCCTTGAAGTTGATCAAAAAGATCATCAATCCTATGTAATGGGTATCGATTCTTAATTGTAACTTTATTCAATTCCCTGTAATCAATACACATTCTCATTGACCCATCTTTCTTCTTTACAAACAACACTGGAGCTCCCCACGGGGATGAACTAGGTTGTATAAATCCTTTGCTTAATAATTCATCTAACTGCTTTTTCAGTTCTAACATTTCGGTGGGTGCTAACCGATAAGGTGCCTTGGCTATCGGTGTAGTTCTAGGAATTAGATGAATTCTAAATTCTACTTCCCTATTGGGTGGTAATCCCGGTAGTTCTTCTGGGAATACATCCGGGTATTCTGATACTACTGGAATTTCTTTGAGTTCCTTACCCTTAGTGTTAATGATTACCGAAATCATATACACTATTTCTTGTTTTCTTGAATAACTGGCCACTTTCATTACTGAAATGAATTTTAGTGGCTTACGTGGCTTATCTCCTGTAATCACCACTAATTCTCCTGTAGGTGTATGAATTTCTATGGAATTTTTATCACAAAGAATTCAAGCATGGTTGGCTACTAACCAATCCATTCCTAACACAACATCAAATCCAGCTAAATTCATAGGTAACAGATTTGCAGAAAATTTATGACCTAAGAGTTCTATTTTTCCGTTTCGCAAAACTTTATCTATGTTAACAGAATTTTCATTTGCCGTTTCTATCGTAAAAATTTGCCTAAGTTTGGTTAAGGGTAGGTTAAGAGCTTGGCAAAATGAAGTATTTATAAAACTTTGGTTTGCACCAGAGTCAAATAATACTTTTGCATAAACGTCGTGAACTAGGAACGTACCCGCTATCACGTCAGGGATTAGCTCTGCTTCCTGAGTAGTCAACTGGAAGGCTCATGCGTTTTTCTTGGTAGTTCCTTCTGCAGGTTTAGCCTTGTTATCTGCTGGTTTGACCAACTTAGGGCATTCTGGTTTGAAATGGCCAGCTTCTCCACAGTTATAGCAGACCCTTGTTTTCTTTCTGCAATCTTCTTCACGATGTCCTATCGCTTTGCAGAAGTTGCAGGTTGCATTACATTTGCCAAAATGTTTCTTTTTACAGTTTCTGCAGAACGGTGGAGTGGAAGATTGCCCAGTTCCTCTTTTCTTGAAATTGCTATTATTACCCACACGAAATCCTTGGGTAATTTTCTGAGCCAATTCCTTCTTCCTATTTTCTTCTCGCGTACGCACCAGTCCGTCAGTCAAAGTGTTGGCTAATACCACCGCGTCATCGATCGTGCAGGGCCTTGCAGCTTTGACAATATCACGAATTTCGCTAATTAAGCCCCAGATGTAGCGAGAAATAAGTATCAGTTCTGGCGAAGCCAGAGTAGGCACAATTCGAGCATATTCGAAAAACTTCAAAGTATACCCTCGGCAATTAACATCCACCATTCGGTGGCTCAGGAATTTGTTCGCCGTCTGCTCTTTTTCTATTCTGGGCAGAATTTTCTTTCCACCAGACGCTTAAACTCCTCCCAACTCATGGCATAGGCCATGTCACTTCCCTTGGCTTGTAATATCGTATTCCACCATTCTAATGCTTCTTCCTTAAAAATGTGAGAAGCATACATGACTTTATCCTCCTCGGTACATTTACTTATTTTGATTACTACCTCGGTTTTCTCCAACCAACGCAGCGCCACAGTCGCCCCTTCATTGCCTGCAAACTCAACAGGTTTACAGGCAAGGAATTCCTTGTAAGTGCAACCAGGCGTTGCAGCTTTCATTCTTTTGAGAATTGGGGCTTGTAGTACATCATTATCATTATTATTAATGTTACCGCCTCCATTTACGCTATTACTGAAGTTGTCTTCATGAATACGTTTGCTAGGAATAATTTGTTGAGGTTCAACTGGATTTCGAGCAGCAGCAAGGATTGCTGGAATAGCATTGGCTATTCCCTGAGCAACGATATTCTCGATATCTTGCCTATTCAGAAATTGATCTTCATGGTTTTGTTCAGATTGGTTAACTTCGTTAACGGGTTCATTATCAGCGTGTTCCATCTGGTAATTAATATATATAAGTGATTAGCAGAAAATAATTAACAACAAAACATAACAAAACAATCGCACATAATTACATCAACATGTATAGCCAAAATTGTCGATTTTTCGACGTTCGATATTTTATATATTATAATAGGCATCCGTACACACTAGTTATCTTACAAAAGTTTTAGTTTTTTAAGTTATTTCACATAATTATATTTTTATTATTATTTTATTATTAAACACACGATCCCACAACCACATTTGATCCTTGTTAGATGGCATTTCAAAAATGACGTTCTCTCTCGTCGTACTTCCAGGATATCCTTTCTCCCATATCCCTAATTCGGTTCGCTGCATCAATCAGCTCCTCGCCATAATGGCGGAGTTCAGCCAAATTCTCGGAGCTCATAGGTGGGTGTAATGGAGGCTCCGTATCAAATTGGGGGAAAAAGGTATTAGGGTTATTCAGGAGATTTTGAAACTGCCAGTCAGTGGTCCACCATTCCTCCAGCTCTCCTAAAGGTTGAGGGTTAACAAGGGGATCGGGAATAGCAGGTTCCAGATTGACTGGAAGTTGGGCTTCAGCTGGGTAATTGAAAAGAGTCTCATCGGCAGGTCCGATGAGGTCGCTATTTGCTAGTTGGCGGTCCAGTTCTTCCCAGGGTGGTATTTCTTGAGCTTGCTCTGAACTCTCCCCAATCTCTATTCCTTTGCCCTTAGCTTTGGGATCCTCAGACTTTATAACTTTTTGTGTTTCTGGCCTCTTCCTACGCACACGCCTCCAGCCTACAAGTCTTCTTCTTTTCTTCGGTTTAGGTTTTTCCTGAGGTTGGGCTTGGAATACTATTGGCTCTTCAATGTCAGCTTGATAGTCCGTAAAGGTATTGGTGATATCCATATCCAAACTATGGATAGAAAAGTTTTGGAGTGCTTCTGATAGTTCATTCATGCTGTTAATCATAAATGAAGAAACATACAAAATTCTAAGTTAAAATTTGATAAATTAAATTTTCACAGAATCACAGAATGGCAATCAGAAAATTAAGTATTAATTACAAATATCTAATACAATTATTAAGTAAAACGAAATATTGCGATTATATATATATATATATATATATATTACAAATTACAACTGAAATTCGAAATATACTAGTGGTTATGCATCCGTAAATTATTTTAGTCTGGCTAGGTTATGGGATTATTATGCTTAACATGCGTTTATTCTGTCTCTTTCTTCTACTAGGTTGTTATCTAATGGATGAAGTTCTTTTAAAGTTTATGGCTCGTAGGTAACATGGGTGCTAGTACTGGTTTGGCAATTCAACTACAAGTTAACATTTACTGCTGTAGTGGCTAACATGTAGAGATTTTCCCATTGTTCGTCTAATTCATCTTCCCATGGTGGGTTATTACCTGTTTCCTGAGTCTCCTTATTAATTATCACTTCTGTTGTTTGTGACTTCTTTATTTTTCTTGACTTTTTCTAATAATCCAACTTCTTTTCTTAATGGTAAGTGGTTTCTCAAACTGTGCCTTACGAATAAATATTCCTTCCTCAGTATCTGCTGAGTATCTTGAGGAATTTGATTGGAATGAAGTTCCCTTATCTTTTGGTGGACTATCTAATTGACGATAGATGTCTGAAATTATTTGCTTACCCATACTGTAAACTAACAAATAGTCAAAGAACATAAAAACACATAATCACAAAATGAAAATCAGAAAATTAAGTATTTCTAAATACTTAATTGGCTTAAATCAGTGGCTCTGATACCACATTTTTCTGTCATGGCCCCTGGCCCGGTTTGACCCGGTCCAGAAGCCGCGAGACAGAAACCCCGTGGTATTTATTCAATTTGGAAGCGGAATACTTAACAGGATCATTTAAAACTTGAAAATGCCCGATTATTTTATTCCATAATTAGGGACAAACCCCATAATTTACAATAAGGGAATTTCACTGGGAACCCCTATTTTACAAAAACATGTTTCCTTGTTTTTATTAAGACACTTCTTCAAGCTTGTAGTGCTACACTGCACTTTTTCTTGGATCACAGCAGATCACCTGAAACATGTTTTAAAAAGGTTTTATCAGCCGCGAAATACTGGCGAGTCATTCAAGTTGCACAAAATGACACATTGTTATAATATACAGTATTAAGGGTGATTACATTGTTTATATCAACCAATTACCCCAAATCGGTATTTGTCACTTGACTGTATCTGTGACTATGGTCAGATCACCCATTGGCTAACTCGTTGTCCAATGGTGACGGGAAACAAGTAATGTATACAAAACCCCACATACCGGCAGTAATTGAAGATTACAAAGACTTAATCCCTGTAATTATAACCTTGAAAACATTTAGGGTTTTGTAAAGCAATTTGATAAAAAGAGAATGACTCACATTGCAGATTTAAACGGGCAGAGTTTAGCCTACTGATTAGCCTTGTAACCTAATTTAAATAACAATGCACACGAACTAGGTCAGTAACTAATACAGCATTTACGATAACTCACGAGATTAAAATCCTCACAACGAATGACAAAGTGCAATACTTAAACATCCGTCGAATTCACGACGAATGACAAAGTATAGCCCTAATGTGGGCAGCACTTAAACATCCATTGGATTAATTTCAATCGATCGGACATTGAATCGTAGCAGCGACCGAGTTAATACCCTGTATTGTAGCAGTGCCTTGATGCTTTAAAAGTTCAAATTTATGTAGTAAACTTTGTTTTTGATTCAGAATTTTGAACACAGATGAAAGCCCATGCCCTGATCTATTTATAGCAACTTTTTGGGTTTTACACGGCCCGCGTAAACCCACACTTAATCTTACGTGGCCCACGAGGGGCCCTAGTCTACGTGTAGGCCTGATGGGTCACGAGTAGGGTTGCCATGTGTGAGACACCTGGCCCGGCATGCTTATCTGGTCAACATTAAGTTGACGCGGCCCGCTTAAGGGTCCACTTATTGTTTACGCGACCCGCCTGAGAACCAAAAACCTTGTTTTCTTGGTTTTTAATGCACATTAGGGTTTCAGGGGTCCGGGTTTCCACTTACGGGTCGTTTTTGGGACATTTTTGCAAGTCCTTACAAAGTGGGGGCTAATATGAATCGTATTAATATTTGGGATCTGGTAGTGAAGGTGTTTGCTAGTCGGTTGTCGAGGTGGAAGGCTAATACTTTATCTATGGAAGGTCTACTAGTGCTCATAAAGTCGGTATTAGAGAGTCTTCCATCGTATTATTTTTCGCTTTACAAAGCTCCGGTTGGAGTGGTAAATAAGTTGGAGTCTATGATGAAACGCTTTTTATGGGGTGGAAACAACGAGATCCATAAGGTTCATTGGGTATCATGGGAAAAGGTGACCAAGACGATAAGAGAAGGAGGACTTGGGATTAACAAGTTGGAAATAAGTAATAATGCACTCCTTTTGAAGTGGTTGTGGAGATATCGAATAGCAAATGATGCATTGTGGTGAAAAGTGATCGACGCTATCCATGTTTCAAGTAGGAGATGGAATGAGTTTCCTTTGAGTAGAGTGATATCGAGTTCGTGGTCTAAAGTGGTTCGACTTGGGTATAGAATTAATATCCAAGGAGTTAATTTTGTGACAACTATCAAATTTGCATATGTCCGTACAGTTAATTATTATTAATTTGTGCTTAATGATTGTGCTTAATTACAACCGATGATATAAACTGCTTTATGATTTCTGCATCATACATACATGTGCATCACATTTCATACTGTCACAACATTTACTACATACAAACTTTAGTGACATACTTGATGCACAAAACAAAGTTAGCACAGTGAGCGGATAATACAGAAACATGCTGACAATGCCAGCACATAGACAGACAATGTTTTGAGGCCCAGTATGAGCCAGGGACAAGGTACTACACTAGTAGGGAGTGTAGGGAAGTAAGGACCATAAAACTGCGCCACTAGGTGATAGTTTAAGTGCCGGAAAGTGCCTAAAACCCACTTAAAGTGCAGAATTCTGCATTAATTAACAAAATTCAGCATTTTAACATGCTAATAACATGCAAAAATATGGCAAAATGGTCCTGGATGCTTTCCTAAGTGCCGGGAATTAAAAGTGTCATAAAAAGATACATAAAGGACACTATACGGAATAACTTAGCACTTTAATGGAACGGTATCTAACCGAACAACCGGACATTACCCGGAACACCAAAATTATACTAAAGACACTGTTTTATTATTACTGAGCTAGTCATGGTCCCCGAACACCCACTAAAATATCTAGTAACTAATTACACTAACTAGATACTTGAAATATTTATTACAAGGTAACTACATTGATTCAAATTTTACAATTAGGACCCCCCCCCCCCCACATAGAGGTGGACGGTCACATGTGACCCACCAAAATTCCCATAATCTTGCAAGATATGAATAAGATTTCATTGGATTTGGCAAGAGATATGGTCATGTACTTAGGGGACACTAAAACCAATGGTCATTAATATTGAATGGAGATATAAGAACACTTAACTCACACATTTCACCACACTTCTTTCCTCCTCCTTCATCCCTTAAGCGTGAGGGCTATCCACCATCACCATACATTTTTTTTTCTAGCTTCCATCCATATGATCTAAGGTGATTTAAGGGTGTAAGGTGTCACACCCCGACCACGTAGAACATACAAAACGTGGCGGAAATGTCGGGGAGTGTTGTAACAGAATTAATGTTTCAAATCCATGGCAATTAAAGTTTCGTTTTATTAAACAAACATGAGAGTTTACATTGTTTTAAATAAGAACCAAAGAGTACATAACATAAATTAACTAGTCTTGCATCTTTTATTGTCACTAAGGCCACAGTTCGCCTAAGTGTATCTTGATAAGTCCTACGCATCATCAGCTGAAAACACATGTGAAAATAGGTACGTCAGCATAAAAATGCCTGTGAGATACATAGGTTTTGTGAAAATTGGTTTCATGACTTATGTTTGAGAAAATGTTTAGTCATGAAACTTGTAATTTGCTTTGTTTTGTAAATCATTTGAAAAACGATAAGATCAGATGATATGTATAAATAAATGTAAGGTTAAATGAATAACCATGTAAAATAAATTTGTATAAGATAAGTTGTTTGTAAATCAATGTCTTGTGAAAAGTATGTTATTTGTATAAAATGTTCTATGTCATAAACTGAAATGATTCAAATAACGCTACGATATGTAATACCATACAAACACTTATATATAGGAAGTACCAGCGGCGTATCCACCATGCTTGTATCATATTACACACGCCTCGTTACCTAATCACTTACTCAAACCAAACTACCAAAGTAAAATGTTCATGTCTGATGTAAATCATGTAATATGTATCCAAAATGTAAGCATGTGATGAATAACAAAGGTACTAAGTATGCAACAAATAGACATACGTAGCATGTGACCTGTACTAAGTATGCAACAATAGACATACGTAGCATGTGACCTGTACTACGTATACAACAATAGACATACGTAGCATGTGACCTGTACTACGTATACAACAATAGACATACGTAGCATGTAATGTAATGTAAAACGATGTACTAAGTAATGAACACAATGGGCACACCTAGCATAAGATGTAATAAAATCATGTACTATAATGTACTAATGAACATAGCAGGTATATGATGTGAAAACAGGAAAGCATGAAAGTAACAAGTAGGCACATGTGTTCCACCCCAAAACGTTTGGAAAACAGTAAAAGAGGGGTCTATGTACTCACTTGAGATTGCTCAGTAGTCCTTGAGTAACAACCAAACAATGCTAGAGATCACAGATATCAAACGGCACCTAATATAGGTAACTATGTTAATAACCGGACCTAAATCGGAAGATCTGATAGAATGAGGGTTCGTAAACCAAACGAGTATAGAGACTCGTGTCATATGGTTTAACAAAGCCTACATACTAAATGAAACCTAACATAATTGTTTTCGACCCATTACGACCCGTTTAGGTAGCTTATGCTACTTTAACGCGTCGTTCGCGTGAAACGCGTTCGAACCGCCTAACTAGTCCTATGACAAGTGTTATATGCCTAAACATGTTACATAATCAGTTATGTGACAAAAGTTTAGGTTACATAGGCTTAATTACCAATTATACATGAAAAGGGTATTCTGGTAATTTACCTAAGGCATATAAACTACCTATCATACAACTACTCAAACGATGTGACCATAGGGTATAACCTCGGAAGGTTATTCCCTACCTACTATGGTCACCTAATGTGTTTGGTCGGATCCTAATGATCGACCAAATGGGTCGGGTTCGAGGTATAAGCGATTTATTAGATCGCTTACCCTACGACCCTAGACAATGTGGTAATCAGTAGGCATAGTCCCAAGGGACTATAACCAACGTGATTACACTCACGTTGCGAAGTTCAAACGAACTTCGCATTGACCATAACTGGTCAATGTAGAAAGTCAAACAAAGTTTGACTTTCAGACTCAAAAGACTCGAAAAGCAATAAAAGAACGAAAGAATACTTACGAAGGGTCCCCGAATGCTAATCTAGATCACAATAACTCAGGTATGAAACAATGGTTCCAACTTAGAGTCACTTAGATCAGATTCTAGTGATTTTTGAAGTAAAATGGGTTGGGTATTTATAGGAATACCCGAACCGTTAAGATCGTTTGTCGAATATCGTGCCTTAATCATATCCGTACAAGTGTTGCAAAGTTGTGGTGGCTAAAAATGGTGCTTATCAGCTGAATATGCAAGTTGTAAGTGTGTGGTGGTGGTTAAAACAGCTGGAAGTTGCTGACTGTTCGGTATTATCTGATCAGAGAGGCGTACGCGGCCCGCTTCAGGATCAGTGAAAACTCAGGCGGGCCGCCTGAGACTTCTGATCAGCAAACATGTTTCCATTTTGACAGTTTCAGTCCCTGCATGTGTTTAAGGCTATTTCCGACACTTCTAAGGCCCGTAAAGCCAACTTTAAGGCCCTAAAATGTTGCCTAAACATTGTGGACATGAAACATGCTCAAAAATATGTCGGATGTTGGTTCGTTTGGTCGTACGAACGCGATGTTCGCTTAATTACGACGGAATGCGCACAAGCGCGAAAAACGATCCAAATGGCGTGACGAATGGATTTTTCTCATGCCAAACACTAAAATAAAATATTATAGTGCTTACATAAATTTTTGGATGTCCATATGTATTCAGAACGTAAGTTATGCGCGAAAATGCAAACTTGTGCACTTTTTGACACTTTTAGTCCCTGAATGACCCAAAAGTTTATTTTAGCACACCGAACCCCTCAAAGCCTATTTCTAAGCTATGTAAAGGATATTTATGGTATGTTTAACTTATGGTCATGTTCCGGAAGGTCTGTTACAGTTCAAATTGACATACTTTCGCAGTTTGTCAAGTTTAGTCCCTGTAAGCGAATTAACTTGTTTTTGCCATACCAAAGCCTTCAAAACTTATTTCTAAGTTATGTAAAGGTTATTTAAGGTATGTTAAGCCTATTTCACTATTCCGGAGTGTTTCTTGGATTAAACTGGTTATATCTACACATCAGAGCGCGTATAACCCTCCAGAAAGCGATTTAAAACTTGAAATCGAACAAGAGTCGATATGTGCAAACGATACACATATTTTTACAAATCCCAAGTATGAAATACAATATTTCATTGGTTTGGCATTTGATTGATGGTTGGAGTGACACAGGTGTCATAGTCTCCCCTACTTTAGGAAATTTCGTCCCGAAATTAATTCGTAGGAGTCTATCTGTGGCTTTTTGTGAAGTAACCATCAAAGATAAGCAAGGCAAAATCCTGTTATTTCTCTTAAACGGACATTTTTCAGAATTGAAAAATGAACGGATTTATTTTCAACAGGCATTCTTCAGAAACGAAAATGAACGAAATGAGTCTTTTTCCACAACCTCTTCAGAACCGAAAATGAACAAAATGAGTCATTTTCCACAACCTCTTCAGAACCGAAAATGAACAAAATGAGTCATTTTCCACAACCTCTTCAGAACCGAAAATGAACGAAAAGAGTCATTTTCCACCACTTCTTTAGAACCGAAAATGAACGAAAAGAGTCATTTTCCACCACTTCTTCAGAACCGAAAATGAACGAAAAGAGTCATTTTCCACCATTTCTTCAGAACCGAAAATGAACGAAAAGAGTCATTTTCCACAACTTCTTCAGAACCGAAAATGAACGAAAAGATTCATTTTCCACCATTTCTTCAGAACCGAAAATGAACGAAAAGAGTCATTTTCCACAACTTCTTCAGAACCGAAAATGAACGAAAAGAGTCATTTTCCACCATTTCTTCAGAACCGAAAATGAACGAAAAGACTCATTTTCCACCATTTCTTCAGAACCGAAAATGAACGAAAAGAGTCATTTTCCACCATTTCTTCAGAACCGAAAATGAATGAAAAGAGTCATTTTTCCAGACACACGACCAA
This sequence comes from Helianthus tuberosus, assembly GCA_030545235.1. NCBI lineage: Eukaryota > Viridiplantae > Streptophyta > Magnoliopsida > Asterales > Asteraceae > Helianthus > Helianthus tuberosus. Next base: position 124,968,745 of record CM060365.1, on the reverse strand, counting down.
ACTAGCTGTGGTTTCCGTGCACTGAATTCCATAATTATGTATGCATCCATAATTACGCAATTCCTTGCATAGTCCGCACAATTTGCTTGTAATGTGAAGGGGAGGAAAATCAAACCTGTGATGAGTGTGACTAGACTACCATAGGGTCCTTTTAATTAGATCGATAAATGATCCTTTTAATTAGGCCACCAAGGAGTCCTTTCAGCTATATCATCACATGATATTCCTAACCAGATTTTTGGATCAATCTGTTTACCTAGACCACTCAGGGGTCTAATTATGGAATGGTACAATATAATCCAAGGGTCTTTACTATTACGTACAAGCCCATTGAGGATTTAATATAGTACCTTTGGATATCCTACTATGAATTCCTTATACGAAGATATGGAAGATTCTACGAGGATTTGGATAACAAAACTTGGATTACACAAAAAACATAAAAGGAAACACATAAGCACATAATCACATAGTTGTTTAACTTGGTTATTGATTTGTTATCTTTGGACGCGGATACTTAAAGTACACCAGGAATCCAATTCGTGGATTTCATTTGGCACTTTAATCATTTCAAGAATCCATCCATGAAAATAGGATGATCTACCAATAATTCGATTTTCGTTTTCAGGAAAACGCAATATTCGAATTAAAGTACACAATAATTTAGGACATACGGAAATACCCTTGGGTACCCTATTAAGAATTTATAGTGGTACTTGGGGTATTCGTACAGAATTATAACTTGCACCTTGTACTTCGTCTCTTTACAAGAGACGGGTACTTAGGATCTTTGTGTAAAACGCAAGAGATTGTAAAATGGAAGAATTTTGGGAGTAGTTTGCTTTTCAAGGAATATGATTCCTTGATTGTCGGTATTGTAAGGGATATGTTGTTTATGCATACAACCACATAAATACATTGCAATGTAAATAAAAGATTTATTTATAAACAATGTTAACAACTGTTTCATGGACCTTGACAACAAAAGAAAATAATACATAAGACATGATTATTTCTAAAAGGTGTTGTCTTCTAGTCGGTCAGATGCTCATCTCTGTACTGGATTAGCATTAGCACGCCTTGGGCAATTTCTTCGGAAATGTCCCATCTCGCCACACTTGTAGCAAGAACCTGATGGAAAGCGAGCTCGAGCAGGTTTGTTGTTAGCTTGATTTGGTGCAACTGCTGCTACGCAAACTTTTGCTGTATGACCTTTACGTCCACAAATTTGGCATTCGCGGCACTTCACCATAGCATGATGATAAAGGTTACATTTGTTACACAAGGGTGAAGTTCCATTGTATGGCTTCCTAGCACGGGGTTGAGCTGGTTGTTTGGGGATGGCTTGATCGTTGTGAGCGACCATGGCGAAGTTCTGAGAAGCCTTTCGCTTCTTTGACCGCTCAAGGGATCCAGACTGTTCATCCATGGTCTTTGATTCCTCAATTGGCTTCGATTCCTCGACCGGTTTCTTGTCACCTTTTCGGAAAAGCTTACGTTTCCTGATCTGAGATTCAGTCAAGGTTGCAGCTAGCTCAATGGCCTGCCTAACCGTAGTGGGGTTACTACCAGTAACAATGTCCTGAACTGAGTCAGGGAGACCATCAATGTATTTTTCGATCGCCTTATCCAAAGGCGTAACCATGGTAGGACACAACAGGCTCAGCTCCTCATATCGATCAGTGTATGCTAGATGTTCACCGCTGTCTTGCTTAAGGTCGTCGAATTCTCTTTCCAAGGCCTTGATCTCGTGACGAGGACAGAATTCCTTCATCATTAGTGCTCTAAGTTCTTCCCACGTTTGAGCCAGTGCTACTTCGGCACCCCTATCTCTCACTACACCGTTCCACCACGTCAAAGCTCGTTTCTCAAAGACACTAGATGCAAAATCTACCTTTCGCTCGTTTGGACATTGAACATGCCTGAAGGTGCTCTCTAGACTCTCGAACCATTGTAGAAGTGCAGTCGCTCCTTGAGACCCAGAAAACTTTGATGGCTTGGCCGAGTTGAACGTCTTGAAGCTGCAGAGGGCATTATTGTTGTTGATAGCTTGGTAACATTGAGCAACGACGTTCGGGATTGCAGCAGTCATTTGCTGTGTAATGACAGCTGCCAGCTCATCAATAGATACCGGATTTTCGCGTCGTGGAGGCATTCTAAAAGAGGAAACATGAAAGGAAACGAGTGAGAGAAATAGACGAAAAGAATGAGATGAACAAATCTGATGAAAGCAAGGATAGTGGTCATTTGTTTGTTACTACAAAGCAACAAACGACACACAATGATTAATCAAAGTAAATGGGTCAAAAATAATGTATCTCGAAGACATGCTCGCCTATAAGTGAACACTCATCCCAAGAATTCCCAGGTAAGCACAACTGGTCTCGCGTCTGATGAGATGTATACGAAGTGCTTGCCTAGACAGAAAACCCAGAATACAGGCATTCACCCTTCCAGTTTGCACGTGTTCACATTATTTAAAACCCAAAACCTTGACGAGATTTTGAAAACTCAAAGGGTTCAAAACCTTATAATAGAGAGTTCAAAACCTTACAATAGAGGGTTCAAAACCTAGTAATCAATCATCCTAGAACAGATGATTAGTTTTCAAAGCGGTTTTGAAATTTATGTTCTTGTTGTGGTCGTCGCCTAAGGATAGGTGACGGTATTGTTTTATGACTAAACGCAAGTAAGCTCGCGTTAGGGTCCTAAGAAGGTTATAGACTAGGTCAAAGCATTACTAATAACCTAATTCCCTATAACCATTGGCTCTGATACCATCTTTTCTGTCACACCCCGACCACGTAGAACATACAAAACGTGGCGGAAATATCGGGGAGTGTTGTAACAGAATTAATGTTTCAAATCCATGGCAATTAAAGTTTCATTTTATTAAACAAACATGAGAGTTTACATTGTTTTAAATAAGAACCAAAGAGTACATAACATAAATTAACTAGTCTTGCATCTTTTATTGTCACTAAGGCCACAGTTCGCCTAAGTGTATCTTGATAAGTCCTACGCATCATCACCTGAAAACACATGTGAAAATAGGTACGTCAGCATAAAAATGCCTGTGAGATACATAGGTTTTGTGAAAATTGGTTTCATGACTTATGTTTGAGAAAATGTTTAGTCATGAAACTTGTAATTTGCTTTGTTTTGTAAATCATTTGAAAAACGATAAGATCAGATGATATGTATAAATAAATGTAAGGTTAAATGAATAACCATGTAAAATGAATTTGTATAAGATAAGTTGTTTGTAAATCAATGTCTTGTGAAAAGTATGTTATTTGTATAAAATGTTCTATGTCATAAACTGAAATGATTCAAATAACGCTACGATATGTAATACCATACAAACACTTATATATAGGAAGTACCAGCGGCGTATCCACCATGCTTGTATCATATTACACACGCCTCGTTACTTAATCACTTACTCAAACCAAACTACCAAAGTAAAATGTTCATGTCTGATGTAAATCATGTAATATGTATCCAAAATGTAAGCATGTGATGAATAACAAAGGTACTAAGTATGCAACAAATAGACATACGTAGCATGTGACCTGTACTAAGTATGCAACAATAGACATACGTAGCATGTGACCTGTACTACGTATACAACAATAGACATACGTAGCATGTGACCTGTACTACGTATACAACAATAGACATACGTAGCATGTAATGTAATGTAAAACGATGTACTAAGTAATGAACACAATGGGCACACCTAGCATAAGATGTAATAAAATCATGTACTATAATGTACTAATGAACATAGCAGGTATATGATGTGAAAACAGGAAAGCATGAAAGTAACAAGTAGGCACATGTGTTCCACCCCAAAACGTTTGGAAAACAGTAAAAGAGGGGTCTATGTACTCACTTGAGATTGCTCAGTAGTCCTTGAGTAACAACCAAACAATGCTAGAGATCACAGATATCAAACGGCACCTAATATAGGTAACTATGTTAATAACCGGACCTAAATCGGAAGATCTGATAGAATGAGGGTTCGTAAACCAAACGAGTATAGAGACTCGTGTCATATGGTTTAACAAAGCCTACATACTAAATGAAACCTAACATAATTGTTTTCGACCCATTACGACCCGTTTAGGTAGCTTATGCTACTTTAACGCGTCGTTCGCGTGAAACGCGTTCGAACCGCCTAACTAGTCCTATGACAAGTGTTATATGCCTAAACATGTTACATAATCAGTTATGTGACAAAAGTTTAGGTTACATATGCTTAATTACCAATTATACATGAAAAGGGTATTCTGGTAATTTACCTAAGGCATATAAACTACCTATCATACAACTACTCAAACGATGTGACCATAGGGTATAACCTCGGAAGGTTATTCCCTACCTACTATGGTCACCTAATGTGTTTGGTCGGATCCTAATGATCGACCAAATGGGTCGGGTTCGAGGTATAAGCGATTTATTAGATCGCTTACCCTACGACCCTAGACAACGTGGTAATCAGTAGGCATAGTCCCAAGGGACTATAACCAACGTGATTACACTCACGTTGCGAAGTTCAAACGAACTTCGCATTGACCATAACTGGTCAATGTAGAAAGTCAAACAAAGTTTGACTTTCAGACTCGAAAGACTCGAAAAGCAATAAAAGAACGAAAGAATACTTACGAAGGGTCCCCGAATGCTAATCTAGATCACAATAACTCAGGTATGAAACAATGGTTCCAACTTAGAGTCACTTAGATCAGATTCTAGTGATTTTTGAAGTAAAATGGGTTGGGTATTTATAGGAATACCCGAACCGTTAAGATCGTTTGTCGAATATCGTGCCTTAATCGTATCCGTACAAGTGTTGCAAAGTTGTGGTGGCTAAAAATGGTGCTTATCAGCTGAATATGCAAGTTGTAAGTGTGTGGTGGTGGTTAAAACAGCTGGAAGTTGCTGACTGTTCGGTATTATCTGATCAGAGAGGCGTACGCGGCCCGCTTCAGGATCAGTGAAAACTCAGGCGGGCCGCCTGAGACTTCTGATCAGCAAACATGTTTCCATTTTGACAGTTTCAGTCCCTGCATGTGTTTAAGGCTATTTCCGACACTTCTAAGGCCCGTAAAGCCAACTTTAAGGCCCTAAAATGTTTCCTAAACATTGTGGACATGAAACATGCTCAAAAATATGTCGGATGTTGGTTCGTTTGGTCGTACGAACGCGATGTTCGCTTAATTACGACGGAATGCGCACAAGCGCGAAAAACGATCCAAATGGCGTGACGAATGGATTTTTCTCATGCCAAACACTAAAATAAAATATTATAGTGCTTACATAAATTTTTGGATGTCCGGATGTATTCAGAACGTAAGTTATGCGCGAAAATGCAAACTTGTGCACTTTTTGACACTTTTAGTCCCTGAATGACCCAAAAGTTTATTTTAGCACACCGAACCCCTCAAAGCCTATTTCTAAGCTATGTAAAGGATATTTATGGTATGTTTAACTTATGGTCATGTTCTGGAAGGTCTATTACAGTTCAAATTGACATACTTTCGCAGTTTGTCAAGTTTAGTCCCTGTAAGCGAATTAACTTGTTTTTGCCATACCAAAGCCTTCAAAACTTATTTCTAAGTTATGTAAAGGTTATTTAAGGTATGTTAAGCCTATTTCACTATTCCGGAGTGTTTCTTGGATTAAACTGGTTATATCTACACATCAGAGCGCGTATAACCCTCCAGAAAGCGATTTAAAGCTTGAAATCGAACAAGAGTCGATATGTGCAAACGATACACATATTTTTACAAATCCCAAGTATGAAATACAATATTTCATTGGTTTGGCATTTGATTGATGGTTGGAGTGACACAGGTGTCACATAAGGAGCCATATTAGAAGGTTTGGTGATCTCGGATCTTGAAGGACCTCCACTACAAGCTTTTATCCACTCCATTTTCATCTTGTTTCTTCCCTAGCTTCAAGATAGTTTTAAGACTTCTTTACACTCTTGTTACTTCACATTTTTTATGGTTAATAGATATATTATGATGAGATCATAAGAACACCATAAGAGCGTAAACATAAATCATGAAACATAAGCTTGCAAAAGATGAAACATAATGAAATAATGCTAGTATGATGTTGTTTTGAATGTGTTGATGATTACTTGTTGATTGCCAGTAATATGATGGTTGATCATCATATGGAACTTGTTAAAGTATGATTAAAAACATGGTTTAACAAGTTAGAGATGATTATGTGCTTACATGAAATAATCATCTTCTAGACTAACATTAACTTGAAACTAAAAATGATTTTTGTTACAAAGTAATAAACCTAGTGAACTAGTAAACTTGTAAACCCAAGGCTTGTGAATGATTTTTCTAGACCAACCAAGTTTAAAAGACGGTTTTTGAAAGATCATAATTCTTACATACACTTGCACTATTTTTGGAAATAAAATAAGTGTGGAGATGCTATTAAAACAAGAAGATGTTGTAAATAAATATTTTTGTAAATTATGTTTACAAGTTGTAAACACCAAATCTCTTCAAGGATGAGATTTTAAAAGAAGTAAACACACTTTGGAGGGTAACTAAACCCACTAAACACTTCACCGAGTTACTACGCGTTTTTATAAAACATCAAGTTCATGTTACTATGTAGTGCATTGACTTTACACTTGGTAAGTGTAATATTGTTTAGAGTATGGTCGTTGATTGATTTGAAGGATTTTTGAAAAGAAAATGATATGCTAAATAGCATGGAGACCTCCAATTACAAAGGAAACTATGGCGAAATTTTCTAAAAATTCCAACACTTAGAAATTATTTTCTAAACAAGTGTTACAAGTATATTCTTAACTTTGTTTTTCAATATAAACTTTGCCATAGATTTTGTTACAAAAATACAAAGTATGGGAGGTTGGTTTTTGTAAATAAAATGGACAAATATATATTTAGAATATATATTTTATACTAAAGACACTTGTGTGAATATTTGTATACTTTGAGGAATAGTTATATTATTTTAGGGTAAAATAATATAACTTAACAAATACCATGAAATTTACAACTCCAAAATAATAACAAACTCACAAGGAATAAATATTTAAGTTACACGCTTAATATTGTGAAGCCAAACACAAAAACGTAACTTACAAAATATTCCGGGAAATGCTCTTACAAATATATTTTTAGTAAACGTTATTTTGGATACGAAAGAGGTGAAAATATGATTTTTGTACGTATTACCAAGTTATATCATATTTTTGGGCAAGGAGAAAATATATTATTTTTGGAAGATAAAATATATTTTCTTGGATATTCAGAAGATATATGATTTTGGGAAAAATATATATTTTCGGGAAATACAGTATTTTTGGATAAAATAAGTTTATATATTTTCCAAATGGGACTTGAAAATATATTGTTTTGGAAATATATATTGGGAATATATCGGTATATTTTTAATGGGAATAATACACCGGAATACGACGCCAATACATGGCTAAATACACACATGCAAAAATACAGATACACATGTATGAGATACCCCCCCCCCATCCTTGGGAAGGAGATATGAATATAAATACTTGAGAAGTATTGCCACGAGAATATTGATTAACAAATATTCCATAATTTATAAATATAATTTAGAGTTAAAATATTGATTATTTTAACAAATAAATTATATACTTGGAATACTACCAAAGACACTTTAAAACGTAACTTAAAGGCACTAATCAATACTAAGACAAGGCACGACCCGCTAGTCTAACAGACCGTAGTACGCATGTAGGTAGTTGTGCGTTCTAGTGGAAGCTTCGAGTTACATTGGATACGAAGACGCAAAACAGTGAGTTCATGTCCCCCTTTTCTCTTAACTGTTTTCAGTTTTATACTTCGGGGGTGAAATACATGTTACAATTATTACAAACGTTCATTACATGGTATGATTAGCTTAACGAGGGTTTTACTACTAGATCATGTGAATGAGTAGGGCGATTAAGGCCATCAATCCTCGTTGTAGGACCGAGGGGCATGAGTGATAGATCTATTTGGGTGGAGCGAGCCCCACCTCTGCGTCCGCTGAGTGGACCATGTGGTGACTATGTCTTCCAGCCGGGAGCCCGGTACAACTTTGCTAGGTTTGAGTCTTCCTGCATTACTTCACACATATCATTGGCTTTGCAACCCAATGGTGATCTCTTTTTCCTTATTGCTACATACCAGGGACTTACATACATACTTACAACATTTCAAAGGTTTATACATACACACAAACAAACACATGAACTCGCTCAACTTTTGTTGATGTTTTTCAAACTACATGTATTTCAGGGAAATTGTAAAGTGGATATGGCGGGCGTTGGAAGTTTTTATGCTGCGTTAAGAATAAAGATGTCATCCATGGTCTTTGAGTTTGGTTAGTGTGTCTTATTCCTGGACGAGACACATCTCCCAAACCTTGGTGTTATTCAATAACTTTTTGACGAGTCTTTAACGAACTCATAAACAATTTGTAAGTTTTGTAAAACTTGAATCTGAAGTCTACGTTTTAAAACGATGTTGTTATGAATTACACTTATGTAATGGATGACAAACCTATGGTTTTATCATATAGTTGATGTTATGATTGAATGCAACGATATTAAGAAAGTCACACCAAATAAACCACGCTTCCACAAAAGCCAGGGTGTGACAGCTTGGTATCAAAGCCTCGATCATAGCGAACTATGATTCTTTCTCGAGTCTCGACTATGATCATCAGGGCTCTCACGAAAACATTTTCAAACATTTTTACATTGCATACACAAAACGTCCAGATCCAGGGAACAAACATTTTTATAAACAAAAAGGCACAAATACACATTTCAAAATTTATGTTTATAATTCAGTCTTAGAGAATGAGGGAGGATCAATCTTAGAGACTGAGGGAGGATCAGTCTTAGAGACTGAGGGAGGATCAGTCTTAGAGACTGAGGGAGGATCGGTCTTAGAGACCAGGGAATTAGTCTTAGAGACTGGGAAAGTTGGTCTTAGAGACTAGGGAATTAGTCTTAGAGACTGGGAAAGTTGGTCTTAGAGACCAGGAATTTAGTCTTAGAGACTGGGGAGATTTGGTCTTAGAGACCAGGGATTTAGTCTTAGAGACTGGGGAGATTTGGTCTTACAGACCAGGGAGTTAGTCTTAGAAACTGGGGAGATTTGGTCTTAGAGACCAGGGAGTTAGCCTGAGAGACTAGGGAGTTCAGTCTGAGAGGCTGGGTGGGATAGTCTGGGAAGACTGGGACGAATATGTGAATACATGATTACATTATGAATTGTCTTTATTTGCAATACACAAAGTGTTAAAGATTACTGTGAATATGCATGCTACGACTATTATGTACCGGCACACACGTCACCTTCCTCAGGGAATGAATTGTCAGATGATGACGACCCTATGGCCACTGCCACAGATGATGAGACTGTACCTGTGCCAGAGATAATTACGTCAGACACTGAGAGTGACCCTGACATGCTGACCAAGGGCGAGGACGACTTGCAACCATCCGCGCTACCAGATTTTTGGCAACAATTTACCCTAGTTGATGGCTTCTCTGACAAGAATCCTCCTGTCACTCTTGTTTCAGTCCATGGCCACTTCATCACTGGTCATCCCGATGGTGAACACACAATGGTTCCGATCCTCGACAATGCGCCTCCTGTGGACATTCCTTTCGAAGGTAGGCTACTCAGTGAATAATTGATGATGACATTGGCATGTTATTGATGGTCCTTCTGATAACACCTATGATAATGGAAAGTTAGGCGAGAACGTTGTTACTAATTTCACTTCTTAAGACCCCTGTTAGCATGCCACCCTCTGATTCTAGCATGTATTCGATTTCAGACTCCTTTGAGTCTGTGACATCTGCAGCCTTACAGACAGCCGGATTACAGCTTTCTACTACTGACGCAGACGACGATGACATGACTACTGCACTATCATCTGCTCAAGGCACCACACCGTTAGACGACCCAGAGCCTGCTCCTGAGCTAGCTTCTGCACCTTTTGGGTCAGCTTGATGTCGCACCTGCTGAACCTGCACCTTTACTTGATCATGACCCTGTTTCTTTTGGTTTACCAGGCATTGCACCCCTTATATCTGACCCAGTACCTGCACATGACGATCTCCTTATTGGTTGAGACGTTTGTTTTTGCACCCGCAACCGATGATGTTGCTCCTTTTCCCCTATGGAGACCGACATCCATTGCACTGGCATGCCTATCGCTTTCTTTCGAGACATACCCGCACCCCGGAAAGGTGCTCCAGGTCAGCACCCGCGTAACGATCCTTTTGCTACAGCAGCATTTTCTACAGCCTCACAGGCCGCGCCGTTCGCTACATTCACCTCTGCATCGCTGGACGAGCCATTTCGATGGTTCCTATAATACACTATACTAATTTTAGACCCTTACCATCCCTCACTTTATGGAGGCTAAACACGGGATGAGTACACCTGTCTCATCAACTAGGGTTTGGGTTATAAGCCGCAGAATGTTGAAGCTTGAATGGATACCATGTCCTCCACCCTGTCTATTGCCAGTATGCTCTGGCCCTCCACATTTATCAAAGATTCCTTTTAAACTCTCGCATGCCGCTGTTGCACCTTTCCCAGGTTTTTGGTTGCTCGCTTCTTCACTGTCAAGCGGCAGATCAGCTAATTACTTCGACGTATATACAAGCTCGAGGAGGGACTCACGCATGATAACAGTTTACTTTTCTTTCCTCCTCCACCTCAGTCACCAGTATAGTTGGATTCTGGATTATGCAGATTGCATTACATTTGGGTAAAGACACTACTGATAAGTCGGGATTGTGGAGACTTTTGAAGACCACATCTGAATACGTAATTTTGATACACTAATATATTTAATGGACAAGGGTAGGGTGACCCTGTGTCCCTGTTGATATGATACATTTTGGAAGACGATACAATTGTGGTCAGGGAATAATGAGAAGCCAATCATCATTAAACATGCGACAATACTTTGTGACCAATAACCAACGAAAGCTCAGTCGCTATGTCTTCGTTAAGCACGTTATTGATCTATGTGTGTGTGCTATAACGCTACGTGCTTACTTGCTATGTTCTCATTAAACATAATTGCCAAATTACGTGGTTATGCTATTATTATGCTATTGCTTGATTGATTGGTATGATAACCTATTATGTGTATGTAGAAATGACCACTAAACAACTATATGCACTCCCTGAACAATAAGACCTGGCCTAACTAATCTTCTTTTTAGAAGATGTCGATACAAGGGAACACCGCTACCAACAACCCTCTGTCGGCGACACCGGCAGAAATACAAGGGCGCATCTCACAGGCCATAGCGCAGCTCGAGGCCCTTCGCTCCGAACATAGTAAAGGCTGCACCTACAAGCAGTTCTTGGACCACAAACCTCGAGAATTCAACGGCACTGGGGGTGCCTTAGCCTTCGTGAGCTGGGTCGAGAAGACGGATTATGTTTTGCGATTAAGTAAATGCACCCCAGAACACCAGGTCACGTACATAGCTGGACTGTTTCTATATGGGGCTCTGTCATGGTGGAACCTTCAGGTTCAGGCAATGGGCGAGACTGCTGGGAATGCTTTGACGTGGGACGAACTGAAAGAACTGATGCGTAAAAGATATTGCTCTAGGGCAGAAGTCCAGAAGTTGGAAACTGAACTATGGAACTTGAAAATGGAAGGTCCAAAGATAGCTGAATATGTGCAGAGATTTGGCGAATTATCACAAGTTGCTTCGCGTTTGGTGGAACCAGAATCTAGGAAGATCGAACGTTTCATCGGGGGACTGGCACCTCAGGTTCTAGGCCTGGTAACAACATCTAAGCCTTCAACAATCATCGAAGCTATTGACATGAGCGTGGCACTTACTGAAGAAGCAATTAGACAAGGAGAATTTTCCACTACGGACGAGAAAAAGGAGACTCCTGTAGAGCCATCTGGAGATAACAAGAGAAAGCTCGCAAATTTCAAGATGGTTACTCGGGTGAGTAGCAAGAAGAAGGCCAAAAAAGGAAAAGACTACATGGGAATCCTACCTAAGTGCGACAATTGTCTACGTTATCATGTCAGGCGATGTAAATATGGAAAATGTGATAACTGTGGTAAGAGGGGGCATCCTAAGGAAACTTGTAGGCACGACACTGAACGTAGAAATGGAGGCCAAGATGGCAGCGAGAATCACGTAGAAAACAACGACAACGACAAAGGCAGGGCGAGTGACAAACAAAAACGTGCTCAAGGTTGTCTTAACTGTAGGAGCAAGAAGCATTTCAGAAAATACTGCCCTAAGAAGAATCAGGCACAAGGATAAAAGCTCAGTAGCAGAGCTAGGGGAGCACACCAGAAATCCAAGCGTGGGTATCGGTACGTCCCATAATACTCAACGTTATGCATCTGTGCTGCTAGATACTGATGCAAATTTTAGCTTCGCATTTCTAGAGTTTGAGAGTATACTTGGTTTAGTAACAAGTAAGTTAGATAATCCGCACTCGATAGTACTAGCTAATGGGAAGCTAGTAGAAGCCAACGATGTAATTGGAAATGGCAGGATAGAACCCAGAGAGCGTGAGCTTATGCTTGATCTACTGCCAGTTGAATGGGGAGGCTTCGACAAGGTAATTGGATGGATTGGTTGTCAAGTGATCGAGCGGAGATTGATATCCGCGTCCCAATGGTGAACGAAGTAACGATCTTGACTCATGAAGCAGGGTACGCCTCTACAAGTTACTATTTGCTTGAAGGCACGAAAATTGTTGCGTAAGGAATGTACTGTTATCTTGGCTCATGTCGTGGACAAGGGAGCCGAAGAACCAAAACACGAAGATACTCCTGTGATGAGGGAATACCCAAAAGTCTACCCCAAAGACTTGCCAAAATTATCTCCTCAACGACAAGTCGAATTTCGCATCGATTTGATTCCAGGCGCCGCGTCTGTAGTTAATGCACTCTAGCGACTTACACCTTCGGAAATGCAAGGATCGACAGTGTAGTTTCAGTAGTGGAGAGAGAAGGAAGATAACAGACCAAGTTTTCCGTTTTGAGTAACCCCAGTCTGCTCGTCGAGAGAAAGGACGATAATTTCCGTGTGAACATCAGACTACCAGGAGCCGAACGAGCTAACCAACAAGAGTCGGTGACTCTTGCTAAGGATTAACGAATTACTTATTTAACTAACCGTAAGGATCCAACTACTATTACATGACTGATCGACGATCGAGTGTCATTAGCGGTGAATTCAGGAAGAAAGTATACCGGGAAAATTGTGGGACAATAATTTGTTTTAAACGTACACAAAAATGGTGTTTCCTGCACGATGCACAAAACAGTTTTACACAAAATACAAAACTTTGAAAACCCAGGAAGCATGTACTTAGGACCTTTGGGAACCCAGGTCTAAACTCGTAAAGGTTGTTACTTAGGAATCATATCTGTTAACTCAAGCAAACACCACTATCCTGACATATATGCTATTTCAGTTAACCAAACAGAAAGTGTTCAAATTCCTTTTGTTGAAACCTTCACTTTCGCTTCTAGCGAGTAGATGTTTGCATCTCTACTCCCCTCAATGGTAGTTGCATCGTGATAATTTCCTTCGCTGAGAGCGAACACACATTTACTTCGACTACTTGGTCATTCCTCCATTTTAGCAGATACTCATTATTTCTTGGAACTTATAGGTTACGCATGCACCATTTGCTACGCACGCGGTTTCATTTCGAATAAACGCTTCATTGAAGTCCAAATATTAATTTGCTAAAGCTATCTATTGGTTTGTGATTCGAATGACCTACATTATTGTAATTGTTGGCTCTTTTGTTATCAAGTCAACACACTTTCTTGAAACTTCATTTATTTCAAGTTACATTCGTGGTTTATCTTTGTGACCATGCCGGGATTCCTTTGATTGATACATACGTTTATTGCCAGGTTACGCTGGAACCAGGTTCAATTGCTTGAACTTATCCATTTCGCATATTCAATTTTAGACGTCATATGATGTATTGAGAGCATCATATTCAAATAATTGGCAAAGATTCTTTTGTTTCAAGTCGTAGTAGACTTGTTTGGTCTACGACTCCACTAAATCGTTTGTTGGTTTCGACACCTTGTGGTGATACTTTCACAAAAATAAAGCTTGCGCTAAGTTGGTTACGCACCTCATACACGAACTCAATTGCTTATTTATTGACTTGCTCTAAATCCGTTTTGTTTATCACAACCAAAGCAGTCTCAACACAGTTGTGTGTTAAGGCAATGGTACATCGATTCATTTCATATCACAATGTACCTCTTAACGATTCTTTCATTACTGGTCAAACGTCCCGCAGTAATTATTGCTTTTTCAGCGGAAACAGTGGTTCTTTGATGTTCCATATTCAACTGAAAGCTTTATGGCATTGTGTAAATCAAATCTTCAGATTGTTTCAGCATACTTTTATTTGATTACAAACACGGTGAACTTGTTCAGTCACCACTAAATTTGGATCTTGTCACTACGACACCTTGTGGTGTCATTGAAAATTTGTAGCTTGTGCTAATCATGGTCAACTGCTTCACACAAAACTACACATACTTTTGACTTGTCATTTAAACAGTTCTGATGCAACTACGAATTAATACAATGATACACCAGGTTCGCTTGTACTTCATCCGGTGTATTTTCGCAATTCAAAAATGTCAACATGCTAATCCTTACCATTTATTTATTCGAAAGTTGACAGATCATTTTCATATTCAAGTTATTGATTTTGAGTTCATATAGCGGATGCTATGGTTTGTGAAAACTCGTTTGCACATTGTGACCGATTGTTTGAGAATCCTATCGGTCAAAACTCCTCTTTTGTGGAACCCCTGTTAACTGGATTACGCTAGACTATACATCTATACATCTCGTGTCCTTTGACGTCAAAAGCTAGAACGCATACCTTTTGACCATTGAGTTATTGTTGTTGAAATACATCCTTGGATTCACTTGATGTGAATAAGATTTGATTCGGTTTTGGGTAGTTATCTACCTCAGTACTATTCATATACATACACGCATGATGTAACCATAAGGAGTTAAGGTAGTACAAATTTCGAGGTCGAAATTTTCTTAACAGGGGGAGAATGTGACAACTGTCAAATTTGCATATGTCCGTACAGTTAATTAATATTAATTTTTGCTTAATGATTGTGCTTAATTACAACTGATGATATAAACTGCTTTATGATTTCTGCATCATACATACATGTGCATCACATTTCATACTGTCACAACATTTACTACATCCAAACTTTAGTGACATACTTGATGCACAAAGCACAGTTAGCATAGTGAGCGGATAATACAGAAACATGTTGACAATGCCAGTACATAGACAGACAATGTTTTGAGGCCCAGTATAAGCCAGGGACAAGGTACTACACTAGTAGGGAGTGTAGGGAAGTAAGGACCATAAAACTGCGCCACTAGGTGATAGTTTAAGTGCCGGAAAGTGCCTAAAACCCACTTAAAGTGCAGAATTCTGCATTAATTAACAAAATTCAGCATTTTAACATGCTAGTAACATGCAAAAATATGGCAAAATGGTCCTGTATGCTTTCCTAAGTGCCGGGAATTAAAAGTGTCACAAAAAGATACATAAAGGACACTATACGGAATAACTTAGCACTTTAACAGAACGGTATCTAACAGAACAACCGCACATTACCCGGAACACCAAAATTATACTAAAGACACTGTTTTATTATTACTGAGCTAGTCATGGTCCCCGAAAACCCTAACACCCACTAAAATATCTAGTAACTAACTACACTAACTAGATACTTGAAATATTTATTACAAGGTAACTACATTGATTCAAATTTCACAATTAGACCCTCCCCCCCCCCCCCACATAGAGGTGGACGGTCACATGTGACCCACCAAAATCCCCATAATCTTGCAAGATATGAATAAGATTTCATTGGATTTGGCAAGAGATATGGTCATGTACTTAGGGGACACTAAAACCAATGGTCATTAATATTGAATGGAGATATAAGAACACTTAACTCACACATTTCACCACACTTCTTTCCTCCTCCTTCCTCCCTTAAGCTCACGGCTATCCACCATCACCATACATTTTTTTTCTAGCTTTCATCCATATGATCTAAGGTGATTTAAGGGTGTAAGGAGCCATATTAGAAGTTTTGGTGATCTCGGATCTTGAAGGACCTCTACTACAAGCTTTTATCCACTCCATTTTCATCTTGTTTCTTCCCTAGCTTCAAGCTAGTTGTAAGACTTCTTTACACTCTCGTTACTTCACATTTTTTATGGTTAATAGATATATTATGATGAGATCATAAGAACACCAAAAGAGCATAAACATAAATCATGAAACATAAGCTTACAAAAGATGAAACATAATGAAATAATGCTAGTATGATGTTGTTTTGAATGTGTTGATAATTACTTGTTGATTGCTAGTAATATGATGCTTGATCATCATATGGAACTTGTTAAAGTATGATTAAAAACATGGTTTAACAAGTTAGAGAGGATTATGTGCTTACATGAAATAATCATCTTCTAGACTAACATGAACTTGAAAGTAAAAATGATTTTTCTTACAAAGTAATAAACCTAGTGAACTAGTAAACTTGTAAACCCAAGGCTTGTGAATGATTTTTCTAGACCAACCAAGTCTAAAAGACGGTTTTTGAAAGATCATGATTCTTACATACACTTGCACTATTTTTGGAAATAAAATAAGTGTAGAGATGCTATTAAAACAAGAAGATGTTGTAAATAAATATTTTTGTAAATTATGTTTACAAGTTGTAAACACCAAATCTCTTCAAGGATGAGATTTTAAAAGAAGTAAACACACTTTGGAGGGTAACTAAACCCACTAAACACTTCACCGAGTTACTACGCGTTTTTATAAAACATCAAGTTCATGTTACTATGTAGTGCATTGACTTTACACTTGGTAAGTGTAATATTGTTTAGAGTATGGTCGTTGATTGATTTGAAGGATTTTTGAAAAGAAAATGATATGCTAAATAGCATGGAGACCTCCAATTACAAAGGAAACTATGGCGAAATTTTCTAAAAATTCCAACACTTAGAAATTATTTTCTAAACAAGTGTTACAAGTATATTCTTAACTTTGTTTTTCAATATAAACTTTGCCATAGATTTTGTTACAAAAATACAAAGTATGGGAGGTTGGTTTTTGTAAATAAAATGGACAAATATATATTTAGAATATATATTTTATACTAAAGACACTTGTGTGAATATTTGTATACTTTGAGGAATAGTTATATTATTTTAGGGTAAAATAATATAACTTAACAAATACCATGAAATTTACAACTCCAAAATAATAACAAACTCACAAGGAATAAATATTTAAGTTACACGCTTAATATTGTGAAGCCAAACACAAAAACGTAACTTACAAAATATTCCGGGAAATGCTCTTACAAATATATTTTTAGTAAACGTTATTTTGGATACGAAAGAGGTGAAAATATGATTTTTGTACGTATTACCAAGTTATATCATATTTTTGGGCAAGGAGAAAATATATTATTTTTGGAAGATAAAATATATTTTCTTGGATATTCAGAAGATATATGATTTTGGGAAAAATATATATTTTCGGGAAATACAGTATTTTTGGATAAAATAAGTTTATATATTTTCCAAATGGGACTTGAAAATATATTGTTTTGGAAATATATATTGGGAATATATCGGTATATTTTTAATGGGTATAACACACCGGAATACGACGCCAATACATGGCTAAATACACACATACAAAAATACCGATACACATATATGAGATACCCCCCCATCCTTGGGAAGGAGATATGAATATAAATACTTGAGAAGTATTGCCACGAGAATATTGATTAACAAATATTCCATAATTTATAAATATAATTTAGAGTTAAAATATTGATTATTTTAACAAATAAATTATATACTTGGAATACTACCAAAGACACTTTAAAACGTAACTCAAAGGCACTAATCAATACTAAGACAAGGTACGACCCGCTCGTCTAACAGACCGTAGTACGCATGTAGGTAGTCGTGCGTTCTAGTGGAAGCTTCGAGTTACATTGGATACGAAGACGCAAAACAGTGAGTTCATGTCCCCCTTTTCTCTTAACTGTTTTCAGTTTTATACTTCGGGGGTGAAATACATGTTACAATTATTACAAACGTTCATTACATGGTATGATTAGCTTAAGGAGGGTTTTACTACTAGATCATGTGAATGAGTAGGGCGATTAAGGCCATCAATCCTCGTTATAGGACCGAGGGGCATGAGTGATAGATCTATTTGGGTGTAGCGAGCCCCACCTCTGCGTCCGCTGAGTAGACCATGTGGTGACTATGTCTTCCAGCCGGGAGCCCGGTACAACTTTGCTAGGTTTGAGTCTTCCTGCATCACTTCACACATATCATTGGCTTTGCAACCCAGTGGTGATCTCTTTTTCCTTATTGCTACATACCGGGGACTTACATACATACTTACAACATTTCAAAGGTTTATACATACACACAAACAAACACATGAACTCGCTCCACTTTTGTTGATGTTTTTCAAACTACATGTATTTCAGGGAAATTGTAAAGTGGATCTGGCGGGCGTTGGAAGTTTTTATGTTGCGTTAAGAATAAAGATGTCATCCATGGTCTTTGAGTTTGGTTAGTGTGTCTTATTCCTGGACGAGACACGTATCCCAAACCTTGGTGTTATTCAATAACTTTTTGACGAGTCTTTAACGAACTCATAAACAATTTGTAAGTTTTGTAAGACTTGAATCCGAAGTCTACGTTTTAAAACAATGTTGTTATGAATTACACTTATGTAATGGATGACAAACCTATGGTTTTATCATATAGTTGATGTTATGATTGAATGCAATGATATTAAGAAAGTCACACCAAATAAACCACGCTTCCGCAAAAGCCAGGGTGTGACAAATTTCGTGAATAATTCGGGGAGTTATAGGTGATGGGAAGCGAGTGAAATTCTGGATTGATCCTTGGGTTTCGAATGAACCGTTAAAGGATATTTTTAAGAATTTATTTCGGTTGGATAATAATAGATGGTGCAATGTTTCTGATAGAGTGGAAATGCAACACACAACAGAATCATGAATTGGGATTGGAGATCGTATCCGGCTTCGGAAGCTGAGGTAGTGGAGGCGATTGAGTGTCACAGGTTGCTTGGATAAATTCGATTAATCAACAAGAAGGATGAATGGGTTTGGAACGGTGGTTCGAGTAGAGAATATTCGGTAAAAGCGACTAGAGAATGGCTTAACGGGGTTGTTTCGAGGGACTTAGAAGGTGAGTTTAAGTGGTGCAAGTGGCTCCCGAGCAAATGTAACTTATTTATGTGGAGGGCGAATATAGATAGGATCCCTACGATGTCCGCTTTAAGAAGAAGGAACATGAGGGTAGGGGACGGTCAATGTGTTTTTTGTGGTGATGCAGACGATAATACGGACCATATTTTCTCGGCATGTCGGTTGGCGTGTGGAGTTTGGTGTGGTGTAGCGGCGTGGTGCAGATTGCCTCCGGTGTACTTATTTTCGGTCGCGGATGTGCAGAATTTTACTAAACAGTTGGAAGTTAATTACAAGAAGAAAGAGATCGTGTATGGATTGTTCGTGTTGACTTGTTGGCGTATTTGGAAAGCTCGAAACGACAAGATATTTTGGAATCACGAAGCTAATGTCACCCATATAGTGTCCGATGTAAAAGGGTTGGGTTATCTTTGGTATAGGAGTCGGTCGAGAGATGGTAACGTTGATTGGAAAAAATGGTGTAAATTCTCTTTTGATTTGATGTAATTTGTTTTTGGGCGGTTTTCTCCTTCTTGGAGATCCGCGGTGTTTAATGAAGTTCAAGTTTCAAAAAAAATAATAAGTCAATCTGGAGATTTGAGGAATTAAAAATTGTGAATCGATATCTGAAAGAATATATAGTAGGTTTGAAATTTTGATTGGATTACATTGTGAATTTTCTTAATTGTGAAACAATTTTTTCCTACAAATATTAGTTCGTTAGGGCCAAGAATTTTAAATTTTGGGCTGATTATACAAAATTCTTGAAGTTGTTTTGGGCTGCAAAATTTGTAGTGTGGGCTGAAAATTGTCAACTGAATTGTGTTTTGGGCTATAAATTTTAGTTGTTTTTGTGGAAATTAAAATTTGTGGACTTTGAGCTAAAAACAATTTTTGAACCAAGTCATTTAACAAAGAAATTGTGTTTAAAATGTTTGACGAAATGGAAAATAATAAGCTTAAAAGAATAAATGATTGGTTTGATATGTGTTGGGATATGAGGAAAGAAGATGAGAAAAAGAATGCTTGGGTTAAAAGATTTGAATATTTTTTGTGTAAGAAAAATGAAACGTTGAATCAGTTGCAAAACCGGTATGATGAATTACTTGACAATTTAAAAAGGTTCATGATAAGGATGTCAAATGCTGAAGAGATATCAAAATTTGCAGATGCGTTACCTTCAGAGTGGGATGAATTCTTGATTGAATTGAAGAAGGATTCCAGATTTTCAAGTTTTCTCTACATGAATTCTTCAATAAGCTTAAATCACATGATTACGAAATTAATAAGAAAAAGAAAGATTTGATAAAAGAAATAGAAAAGAAGCTAGATAAAATAAGTTTGGATGTGGTTCTTGAAATAAGCAGAAGAATCAATATATGTTTTGAAGCAAAATATGTTATCAAATATGATTTTAAGAGGGGTTGTTATATAGATGAAAATATGAATCCTCTTGATTTTATTAAAAAAATTTCTGCAGGTACATTCAAGACAGATTTAACTCCAAAGAATGAAAAATCTGAGAAAAACCATGTTGACAATGCTCACCAAGAAAAGTCTAAACAAGATGAGTCAACTGAGTTATCACAGAACGATGAAGTTAAAGAATTAAGTGCATCAACAAATGAAACTTCAAGTTCTGAACCCGTGTGCTCAAATTGTGAAAAAATCAAGATCTGAAAATGTCAAACTGTTGAGAGATGTGGAAAGTTTGACATTAGAAAACAAAAATATTATAAAATTAGAAAATGATTTGAATAATCAAATAAAAATTCTAGAAAATGAAAAATCAGTTTTAAATAAAAATGATTTTGAAAAATAAAATACAATAAACTCGCATCTTGAAAAAATCACGCAACTTGAACAAGATGTTGAGATTGCAAGAAAGAAAATTGAAGATTTAGAAAATAAATTGAAAGGTTTTGTTGCTTGTCCTTAATGCTTGATAATATAGTTCCAAAACCAATCAATAAAAATGAAGAAATTGGGGAGGACGAATATGAATTATGTAACCGTGGTATTGGGTATCAACCGTCAGGAAAGGGCAAAACAAAGACGGTTGTACCACATAACACGAAAAACAAAACTCCCTCTGGGAAAACTCCAATAAGTGACAATGTCACAAATTATGACGAAGTCATAATTGTCACACCCCGACCACGTAAAACAACAAACCGTGGCGGAAACGTCGGGGAGTGTTGTAACATAATCATCGTTTCACAACCATGGTAATAAAAAGTTTCGTTTTATTGATTTATTAAATAATTTACATTGTCTTTGAACCAAACAAACAAGTTACATATCGTCTATCATTGTTTTTATGTCACTAAGGCCACATCCCGATCCTAAGTGAACACGCTTCCTAGCAATCAACATCAAGCAACGTTACCTGAAACATATGTAAAAACAAAGTCAGCAAAGAAATGCTGGCGAGCACACAGGTTTTAGAAGAGTATCGGATTCATGGCTCGTTTATGTGTTGCAGTACCTTATTAGACTACAAGAGTCAAACGTACAAACCTCGTTTTGAAAAGTGTATTGCAACATAATTAACCAACTCAAATCAAACTGGTTATAGTTTATAAAATCTCGCAGCCATGATTCTTAACCCCAAAACATTTGTTTTAGTAAACCAATTCGTAAAACATCTCGTAAAAACTCGTTAATAAAACTCGTATGGTTTATATCATTTCGAAAACCTCGTTGTGTGACATCGTTTCAAAATCATTTCCCAAGTGAACTAAATAATGACATGAAATGTAATATGATAAAATCACTTATATATAAGATGTACCAGCGGCGTATCTACCATGCTTTTATCATGCTACACCCATCCCATTATCTAATCACTACCCAAAACCAATCGTTTAGTCAAATCGTTTAAGTCGTCTCAAATCGTTTATCTCGTTTAGGTCGTCTCAAATCGTTTAACTCGTCCCAAAATCGTTCTCGTTTTAATTATGAAACTACTTTTGGTCGTCTCGCTAATAACATTCAAACCTTCGTGACTCGACTATCTCGAAACTCGTATTAACAAACCACCAAAGGGTAAGTTAACAATCATCAGATCCGGTCATTACCTACATAACTCCCACACATAACCATGGGTGTAGTCTGATAACGGGATTTGTCAGATCCTATGGTACCATAACCTAATACTGGTCGGCTTGATCAATGCTAATGAATGTCATTCGTTATGTAACTACGTCCAACAAGTTTGTTCACATTATCGAAATCATTATTAGTTTAATATAAACCATCTTAATCGTTTTTGAAACAATCGTTTAAATATCGAAATCGTTTTAATACATATGAATCACCCCAAAACAATCGAAAACAGTAAAATAGGGGAACTATGTACTCACATTGAAGTGCAAATATCCTTGATCTAAAGACTCAACAAGCTCAGGCAAACCAAGGAAATTCAAGTAGCACCTAGTAATCGAATCACTAGATACATAAATTGTGACAACCCGTAATTTCAAGGTAAGAACAATTTGTTTTGCTTTAAAAAAATTAGTTATATACTTATTCAATTTATAGTGTGCAAACGATTATTCGTAACCAAATCCATATCGTGTTGAACCGACCCAAACCGTTTGAACTAACGTGTCTCGCTTGTTGATCCAACTCGCTAACGTAACTCGAAACTCGTGAGGTCCAAACCATAGCATAAATATTATAGATGTTTATTTGTTGGTTGTGTTAAAATAATACTTAAAATTATAATAAATAGAAAAAGCAAATGTTGTAGATGTATAATTAGTGTGCAGCCATAATTGCATCTTTTGCAATCGACTTGCAGCCCAAACCACCCAGCCCAAACCCCACTCATGTTCTCGGTTCATTAAAAACCCAAACCGCCCACCCATGTTCCCTCTTTATGCATTATACGTAAATAATACAAAACACATTTAATTCATCACAAACCCTACTTCCTCTCACTTGACTTGCGTACGGCAGATGCCCCCCTGTTCGAACAACCACACACCGGCGACCAGCGTCGTTTTCCGGTGACCAGAAAAGCCGCAGGTGGCGGCGGCAGTGAAGGGGTGTAGTGAAGACGGAAGTGATGGTTTTGATAAGGAGCTCCAGCTTTCGCAAATGGTATGCAATCAGTTTTATATAAGCCCCAATCACATATGATTTATCCGGCCCCAATCAGTATGAATAAATATTTGGTGTTCACTGTTGGTTTTATATAGGCATTATAGTGTGCATATGTGCTACATAAACTGATTTTGAATTAATATTTCGTGTTCACTGTGTTGTTTTATGTAGCATGCTTCCTATTTCAATAAACAGCTTTTGTTTTTCCTTTCCACTAATAGTTGTATAAGTTGAAGTGGAGATTGCTTACTTTAATCACTGAAAAGTTATTTAAAGCTTTAAATCTGGTCCGTATGCTTAAGAAATCATGTAGATGAGATAATTTGTTTGCTCTTTTGTGGATTGTTGCATAGGAGTTGTAAAAAAAATGGTTTGATGTTTATTTAATAACAAACTGTTAGCTTGGGCGTACTCAGATGATTGTTGAGTTATTGAATGATCTCACAAATGGGTCATGATATTTGCTGGTTAAATGTGTTCTTCTTTTGTTGTCTGATGTTTGTAATGATGATGCAAGTTACTGCTCCTTTGGTTGGTGTCTTAGAATTAACGATGCGTGAGTGTCTAGGATTTTGATGTTTGGGTAGTAACGTATGTTTACTCACTTGTTTAAACAACTTATCTACTGGGAAAAGATTGAATAAGGAATTAGGAATATGTTAGTATAATTCCTGCTACATAAATGGGTGACCTTAGGATAGGAATTGTCAATGATGATTTAGGATAAGATAATTTAATGTAAACCGTTTGATTTAAATCTGGTTCGCACGCTCCCGTGCCGTACAACCCTTGGTTGAACATTGTATCACCGGACTAAGCTAAGCCGCACACACATATGAACCGCACAATTTACGTATTGTTGTTTCTAGCGCACCATACAACTCAACTATGCATGACCGCACACTTGCCAGGCCTGTCGTACACTCCAGTGTGGGCCGCACACTGGCAAGTGGGCCGCATAGTTTCATTGGGCCAGACACAGTGATGGGCCGCACACTAGTAATGGCCCTTATTTTATTTGTTTAACCACACACTCATACAATACATTTGGATTATAAATAACTGTGATAATGTGATTTTTTTTTGAATGTATATACATGTTAGTATAAAGTACAATGGTTGATACTTGTACACTACTCGATGAAGATGTGATAGATACGTGTAGCTTATACGTGATTACTTATTTACCGTCCTAACAAGGGGTAACCATAATAGGACATGGTTGATCAACTTAGGGCAAACGCTTTATCTTCCGAGCAAAGCAAAGGTGAGTTCACACTCCTAAGGCATGGGATTCCCGATGGGTTGGGAATGGGATTGAATAACTATTTATATTATCAACAATACTAGACTACTTGCTACTGTCCTCGGATTGGGAAGGGCACGTACGTAAAACCTACGTACACTCATACTTGCTACTGTCCTCGGATTGAGAAGGGCACGTACGTAAAACCTACGTACACTCATACTTAACACTGTCCTCGGATTGGGAAGGACACTTATGGATATGACTAGTCTAGTAACATACAACATGGGAAGCCCCCACTAAATATCGTGAAAAGGTTTTAGGAAACAAGGATACTGGGTAACACATGATTCTGAAACAAACTTACGATTTCTGAAACGAACTCAATAACTGAACAATCAACTGTGAACTCGCTCAACTTTGTTGTTGACTCGTTGTTACATGCCTTGCTGGTTATTAGGTGCATATTAATTGGAACTTGCTGTCTAGGAGGCTGGAGTGGTCATGGGTCGAGATACATGGAAACGCGAGATGAACTTAATGGCTATCACACACTTGGTTTATGAATTTTTTTAATTAATGTATTATGCTTCCGCTGAACGTTAAATAATGTTTTGTAACACTTCTATCAATAATAAATGGAAGTTTTATTTGGAACAACTGTTATGAGTTCAACATGATTGGTGGCTTGGATCCTGGTATGTCACACGCCCCGAGTAATTCCGCGTGTGGTATTTTGGGGGTGTGACAGATTGGTATCAGAGCCATTGGTTATAGTGAACTTGGTTTTAAAAAGGGGAAAACGTTTTTATAAAACCAGACTATATCCGAATAGTTCTGAAAACAAGGATACGACCATGACACTCAGCTCCAGATTGCAAGGATCGTCTTTCTTACTTGTTGCATACATTATGTGACTAGTACACATTTGTTTACGATGAAACATACGAACACACACTCGTCACTATAGCATGATGGCATGGATTTCTTGCTTACCTTATGATGCGTTGATAGTATACCATAGTCCTTGGATTGTTGTGATCCTATTACTTTGACGACCTCCGTTTGACATCTGAGTTTGAGGAACCATTTAACATGAGTTAGGAGGAACTGAGACGAGCGTCCAAATTGCAATATTATTGTGGGTGCACACACAATAATAATGTGGGGTGCATGTGAGTCCCAGTAAGGCTTAACAAGTGGAAAAGGGGGTTCCGTTCCGTTATTTGTTCGATGTGAAACATAGCAAACTTATAGGGGTCATGGCAGTGATTATCCCCTACTCGAACGTGAACTTTTCATTCATCTCTGGATCCTTTCGAATCACGATGCTATCGAGTATTACCTGAACACCCATCTGAACGCCTAGGGAACTGTGTAGAATGTTAGGTGCTTATACGAACGTCCCTGAGTTGGATGTCGCAGTGTCGAATGATTGATCGATGCCTTTCTTACTCCTCTTCGTTTGCTAGAACTCATGTATTGACGTCTTAAATCCCGAAGTGTGATCACTTCTGCAACACTCCCGCAACATACTGTGTATTACTCAAAACAACTTGCAGCGACTCATGGGAGTCCGCTCCTACGGAATAATCGGGACATAAACGATGACAACTGACCATGGTGTGGAATGTGTAACTGCCAACACAAGGAGTAGCGCCTTAGGACGTGGCATGGACATGTGACAAGATGGACCCTGTCTCCGTTTCAAGCAACGGCATGAGAGGCAACAGTCACGGTAACATCAACGTACTCGTAATCGTAGCCTACAGTATGGAAACAGGAGTGACCTCGACAAGGATCGACTATCATTAGGTCAAAATGTCAACAACCAAGGGAACGATTACAGTATTCAGAAATCCACGTGATCGTAACAACACTGTTAGTGGTGCTTGTGGAAGGGCATTCAGGATTGGCGTGGGCGACGCCAGGATTGTAATAACATGGTGGCATACACTTTCTTGGTAACGAATCACTTCGTCTCTGTTCTCTATAACCCTGATGCTTCTTGAAACCCAACCTGTTGTGGAATCGGCTGATGGCAAGACAATGGAAACCTCATATGATCGTTGGGATGCAAACTCGACCTTGTGGGACAAGTGTTCGACATCGACCTTTCTTCTGTTGTTCTTGAAAGATGTACCCTGTGAGGAGACGATCCTACGTATCTCTCTCCTTCGTGGAGGATTGTATTCTGTTCTAACGCGTCAGAATGGTGCAACGGTTAGCG
Source organism: Helianthus tuberosus (assembly GCA_030545235.1). NCBI lineage: Eukaryota > Viridiplantae > Streptophyta > Magnoliopsida > Asterales > Asteraceae > Helianthus > Helianthus tuberosus. Next base: position 124,941,755 of record CM060365.1, on the reverse strand, counting down.
TCATTTCAGCAACGAAAGCCAGGAGTGTCTACGGAGGGATTACCCCGCTATGTTAGCAACTGTTATTGGCATAGGTTAGGAAAAAGAGGATCGAGGATCCACCAGTTGTCCGTGTTTACCCTCCATGTGCCACCCGAGGAACTTCCAGGATCATCTCTACAACTGTTAGGTAGGAACTCAGTTTGACCTCGCGCCAGAGACAGTTCTAACTACTAGTACTCTTTACCGTCCTGCACCAGGAGGGTTGCAGGAGCTGTTTAACCAACTATAGGAACTGTTGGATAGGAGTTTTCACGGTAAGGAGTCCTCGCTATACCCATAAAGAGAAGCCTTTTCGTATGTGTACTGATTAGCAAGAACTCAACAAGGTGACAGTCAAGAACCGTTTGCCTCGACCACGTATTGACAACCCGTCAACCAGTTACGAGGAACAAGCTTCCATTCGAGGATTGGCTAGTGAACGAACTATTATCAGATGGAAGTCCAAGAGGAGAATGCTCTTAGAACAGCATGTCGAACACAATGCAACCATTTCAACTTTGTACACCATGATCATTGAGTTGATCAACACACCAGCAGCTTCAGGGATCACATGAATCGACCGTATTTGTTGACAACGTTCTGAATCATGGCTAGGAGAAAGGAACACCATGGGTGGCATATGTATCCTATCTCAGCGCTTCTGTGGGAGGAGCCATTACGTGCGAAGTCTTGTTAAATGTCACATTCGAGAGATGCATTTTGATCATGTAGCCAACAGAGTGGGAATGCACGTGGATCTCGCTGAGATACTTTTGTTAGAAACTGATCGACACCAAAGATTTCTTCGGGGATGCAGCAATTCCTTGGTTTCGCTAGATACTATCGCAGATAATCGCAGGATTTTCGAAGGTCGCGCAGCTTAAATCTCTCTAGCACAGCAGGGTGCTGTGTTCGTGAAAGACAGAACAGGAGGACGTCTTTTCAGCTTTCGAATCCCGACTCTGCAATGCTCTGAGCATCGTCTTTACTCGTGGGTACGGGTGATTCATTGGTATATCCTTATGGTTCGAATCAGAGTCCCAATTACACGTCGACGCAACACAAGAGGGTGATGACTTACGTAATGAAGTTACAAGAGGAACTGCACGACACAACCGGTGGTGGAAACCGTGGTCTTTGGATTTACTTAGAGGCATTACTTGGACGGTACCGAATGCGTTACCTAGACCGATCACAAGGGCCTCCCGTGTATCGCTGTTTGAAAGAGCTGAAGCATGTAATGACATCGCTGGATGGAGCGACTGTGAAACCTAAACATATACGAGCTCTGCAGCTCGCTATCGACTCTAACTTACCTGATCAGACTCGCTCTGTTCAAACAGGAGAGCTAAAGGAAGAGGATGTTCAAGTGGAAACCATGCGGGGCATGGAGAAACAACCTGTGACCGGTCGGACAATACCCGTTACCTCATGGAACAAATGTGGGTCTCATTATACGGCTACTGAAGGGAACTCATGTTGAGCAAAGTACACCGGCTTCGATATTTTAGTCGTCTGGGTTTTGATGAGAGGCATTAGGATTTATAAACCTTGTACTGGTCATCGGGCATGAAGGCCCACATAGCTAGGTATGGGAATGATGTTTGACTTGTAGGAAAGTCAAGGTGAAGTGTTAGCAACCAAAAACACCTATATGGAAAGCGAAAACAGACTACCATGGATTTGGTCGCTAGTCTACTTACAACTCAAAACGGAAACAATATCACCTGGATGATCGTTGATTGTCTCACGTGACCAGCACGCTTTTTAGCCACCAAGGAAACGGATAAGTCTTCTACACTCGCAGTCATCTACCTGAAAGAAGTGGTTGCTAGGCACGAGGTGCCAGCCTCCATTATCTCTAATCGCGACCCACGATTTGCATCTGATTTGTGGCAAGCGATGCACAAGTATTTTGGCTCTCGATTAGACATGAGCACAGCATATCACCCGCAAATGGATGGGAAGTCTGAACGCACCATCCAAACCCTTGAAGACATGCTTAGGGCATGTGTGATTGACTTTGGTAACGGCTGGGAACGGCATCTACCTCTGGTGGAATTTTCGTATGACAACAGTTACCACACCAGTATCCAGGCTGCTCCATTTGAGGCAATGTACGGACGTAAGTGCCGATCACCTCTTTGTTGGGCAGAGATTGGCGACAACCAGATCACTGGCCCAGAATTCGTCGTAGACACAACAGGGAAGATTGCTCAGATACGACAACGAATGGCGGCAGCTCGTGACCGTCAGGAAAGCTACTCTGATAAGCGCAGGAAACCACTCGAGTTCCAGGTTGGGGATCGAGTGCTACTTAAAGTCTCACCTTGGAAAGGTGTAGTTCGTTCTGGTAAACGAGGCAAACTCAACCCGCGATATGTTGGACCTTTCGAAATCACTGAGAGAATTGGCAAGGTGGCCTACAGGCTGAATCTAACCGAAGAACTCAGTGGAGTTCACAACGTATTCCATGTGTCAAATCTGAAGAAGTGTTTGTCATATGAGACCCTCATAGTTCCTCTCAAGGAGCTCACTATTGACAATTAGTTGCGATTTGTTGAAGAACCAGTGGAAATCTTGGGCCGGGAGGTCAAGATTCTCAAACGCACCAGGATACCTATTGTTCGAGTTTGTTGGAACTCCCGTCGTGGCCCAGAGTTTACCTGAGAACGAGAAGACCAAATGAAACACAGATATCCCCAGTTGTTCAAGAACAATGAAACCACTACTGAGGCTGAAGCTACTGCGGAATTTCGGGACGAAATTCCAAACCAACGGGGGCATGATTTGACACCCCAGGAAAACCAGGAAAACTACGCAACCTAACTAGCTTCCTCAGTAATTACGTGCTAAATTTCGGGACGAAATTTCTTTCAAGTTGGGGATGATATGACAACCCGTAATTTGGAGGTAAGAACAATTCGTTTTGCTTTAAAAAAAATTAGTTATATACTTATTCAATTTATAGTGTGCAAACGATTATTCGTAACCAAATCCATATCGTGTTGAACCGACCCAAACCGTTTGAACTAACGTGTCTCGCTTGTTGATCCAACTCGCTCACGTAACTCGAAACTCGTGAGGTCCAAACCATAGCATAAATATTATAGATGTATATTTGTTAGTTGTGTTAAAATAATACTTAAAATTATAATAAATAGAATAAGCAAATGTTGTAGATGTATAATTAGTGTGCAGCCATAATTGCATCTTTTGCAATCGACTTGCAGCCCAAACCACCCAGCCCAAACCACACTCATGTTCTTGGTTCATTAAAAACCCAAACCGCCCACCCATGTTCCCTCTTTATGCATTATACGTAAATAATACAAAACACATTTAATTCATCACAAACCCTACTTCCTCTCACTTGACTTGCGAACGGCAGATGCCCCCCCCCCTGTTCGAACAACCACACACCAGCGACCAGCGTCGTTTTCCGGTGACCAGAAAAGCCGCAGGTGACGGCAGTGAAGGGGTGCAGTGAAGACGGAAGTGATGGTTTTGATAAGGAGCTCCAGCTTTCGCAAATGGTATGCAATCAGTTTTATATAAGCCCCAATCACATATGATTTATCCGGCCCCAATCAGTATGAATAAATATTTGGTGTTCACTGTTGGTTTTATATAGGCATTATAGTGTGCATATGTGCTACATAAACTGATTTTGAATTAATATTTCGTGTTCACTGTGTTGTTTTATGTAGCATGCTTCCTATTTCAATAAACAGCTTTTGTTTTTCCTTTCCACTAACAGTTGTATAAGTTGAAGTGGAGATTGCTTACTTTAATCATTGAAAAGTTATTTAATGCTTTAAATCTGGTCCGTATGCTTAAGAAATCATGTAGATGAAATAATTTGTTTGCTCTTTTGTGGATTGTTGGATAGGAGTTGTAAAAAAATGGTTTGATGTTTATTTAATAACAAACTGTTAGCTTGGGCGTACTCAGATGATTGTTGAGTTATTGAATGATCTCACAAATGGGTCATGATATTTGCTGGTTAAATGTGTTCTTCTTTTGTTGTCTGATGTTTGTAATGATGATGCAAGTTACTGCTCCTTTGGTTGGTGTCTTAGAATTAACGATGCATGAGTGTCTAGGATTTTGATGTTTAGGTAGTAACGTATGTTTACTCACTTGTTTAAACAACTTATCTACTGGGAAAAGATTGAATAAGGAATTAGGAATATGTTAGTATAATTCCTGCTACATAAATGGGTGACCTTAGGATAGGAATTGTCAATGATGATTTAGGATAAGATAATTTAATGTAAACCGTTTGATTTAAATCTGGTTCGCACGCTCCCGTGCCGTACAACCCTTGGTTGAACATTGTATCACCAGACTAAGCTAAGCCGCACACACATATGAACCACACAATTTACGTATTGTTGTTTCTAGCGCATCGTACAACTCAACTATGCATGACCGCACACTTGCCAGGCCAGTCGCACAATCCAGTGTGGGCCGCGCACTGGCAAGTGGGCCGCACAGTTTCATTGGGCCAGACACAATGATGGGCCGCACACTAGTAATGGCCCTTATTTTATTTGTTTAACCGCACACTCATACAATACATTTGGATTATAAATAACTGTGATAATGTTATTTTTTTTTAATGTATATACATGTTAGTATAAAGTACAATGGTTGATACTTGTACACTACTCGATGAAGACGTGTTAGATACGTGTAGCTTATACGTGATTACTTATTTACCATCCTAACAAGGGGTAACAATAATAGGACATGGTTGATCAACTTAGGGCAAACGCTTTATCTACCGAGCAAAGCAAAGGTGAGTTCACACTCCTAAGGCATGGGATTCCCGGTGGGTTGGGAATGGGATTGAATAACTATTTATATTATCAACACTACTAGACTACTTGCTATTGTCCTCGGATTGGGAAGGGCACGTACGTAAAACCTACGTACACTCATACTTGCTACTGTCCTCGGATTGAGAAGGGCACGTACGTAAAACCTACATACACTCATACTTACTACTGTCCTCGGATTGGGAAGGGCACGTACGTAAAACCTACGTACACTCATACTTAACACTGTCCTCGGATTGGGAAGGACACTTATGGATACGACTAGTCTAGTAACATACAACATGGGAAGCCCCTACTAAATATCGTGAAAAGGTTTTGGGAAACAAGGATACTGGGTAACACATGATTCTGAAACAAACTTACGATTTCTAAAACGAACTCAACAACTGAATAATCAACTGTGAACTCGCTCAACTTTGTTGTTGACTCGTTGTTACATGCCTTGCAGGTTATTAGGTGCATATTAATTGGAACTTGCTGTCTGTGAGGCTGGAGTGGTCATGGGTCGAGATACATGGAAACGCGAGACGAACTTAATGGCTATCACACACTTGGTTTATGAATTTTTTTAATTAATGTATTATGCTTCCGCTGAACGTTAAATAATGTTTTGTAACACTTCTATCAATAATAAATGGAAGTTTTATTTGGAACAACTGTTATGAGTTCAACATGATTGGTGGCTTGGATCCTGGTATGTCACACGCCCCGAGGTAATTCCGCGTGTGGTATTTTGGGGTGTGACATAAATCGACACCTAAATCGGAAGATCGGACAGAATGAGGTCTTGTAATCCAAATGAGTATTGGAACTCATGTGATATGGTTTAACGAAACCTACATTCTAGATCGGAACCTAATCTAAGTGCTTTCGACCCGTTACGACCCATTAAGGTAGCTTACGCTACTTTAACGCGTCGATCGCGCAAAAGTGCGTTCGAGACGTCTAACTAGTCATATGACAAGTATTATATGCCCTAACATGTTTAATTATGTTGCATGATCAGTTATGTGACAAATGTTTAGGTTACATATGCTTAAAATCCAATTATGCATGAAAAGGGCATTTTGGTAAATTACCTAAGGCATATAAACTACCTATCATACAACTACTTAAACTAGGTGACCATAAGGTAATACCTCGGAAGGTTATTCCCTATGCAACTATGGTCACTACTCATGCTTGGTCGGATCCAAATGATCGACCAAACGGGTCGAGTTCGAAAGTCTAAGTGGTGGTTTAGACCGCTTGACTTACGACTCTAAACAAGCACTAAACTAAAAGTGATGAGTTAAACATGTCAAAACATGCTTAACCTACTTAGAAAACTGATTTGGTATCAAAACAGAGTGTTTTGATACCCAAAAGTAGTTCCGTTGCAAAATGCGTGCTAAAACGCATTTTGACCGAAACTTTGACTCATCACTACACCTAGTTAACGTGGTAATCTGTAGGTATAACCGCTAAGGATTATAACCGTCGTGATTACAATCACGTTACAAAGTTCAAACGAACTTTGTGTTTACCATTGACTGGTCAAAGCTGAAAGTCAAACACTGTTTGACTTTCTCGCTAGGAAAGCGATAAAAGAACGAAGGAAGCTTACAAAAGGTCTGTCACACCCCGACCACGTATAACATACAAAACGTGGCGGAAAACGTCGGGGAGTGTTATAACAGAATTAATTGTTTCATAACCATGGCATACAAAGTTGTATTTTATTTATCAACATAAGAGTTACATTGTTTTAAACAGAAATCAAAGAGTTTATAACATAATTAAACTAAGTCTATTTTCATTTTAAGTCTCTAAGGCACAGGTCCGCCCTAGTGTCACGATCATCCTCCTATGCAAAAGCACCTGAAAACACATGTGAAAGTAGGTACGTCAGCATAAAAATGCATGTGAGATACATAGGTTTTGTGAAAATAGGATTAATGACTTAAGTTTAAGAAAATGTTTAATAAAGTTTAGTCATGAACCTTGTAAGTTGTTTTGTTTTGTAAATCATTTAAAAAGCGATAAGATCAGATGATATGTATAAATAAAAGAATAATGTATGGTTAAATGAATAACCAAGTATCATGAGTTGTATAAAATAAACTGTATTGTAAACCAAAGTCTTGTGAAAACATGTTACTTGTGTAAAATGTATAAGTCCAAAATGAATGATTTAAATAACGCTATGATATGTAATATAATACAAACACTTATGTATAGGAAATACCATCGGCGTATCCACCGTGCTTGTATCGTATTACTCACATCTCGTTACTTAATTCACTTAAACCAACCAACAATGTATAATGTCTATGTTTAAACCAATTGTCAAAAGTTCTTGTATAAACCATGTCAAATGTTGATAGTCCAAAAGTAGTCAAGTAATGTGTGACATATGTTATGTATTGTAAGTAAAGTATTGTCACATAATCCAAATGTAGAAATGTACAAAACAAAGTATTTTGAATATATCAAAAAGTTATGTTTTGCAAAGTGATGCATGTTACATTGATACAAACATTTATGTGGTAAGTTAACGCATACATTCAAGCCTTGAGACAGTCGGATAACCCTTTTAGTCAAGGTTATCAAAAGAAATGTTTTTGGATTCAGTCATTCCTTACATCCAAACAAACCCGGGATGTCAGGAATGGGATTTGTCAAGTCCTATGGTACCACTACTTACAACCGAGCGGCGTAGCAAATGTTAATGAACGTATAATAGTCTTGTTTGTGCAAACCAAATGTTATAGCAATTGTATACAAGTCATATGAAAACAATGTACTAAGTATGCTAACTTAACATACAAAGCAGAAAAGTCATGTAAATCAATGTGCTAGCATGCTATCAGTTAGCATACATAGCAGAAATGTAATGTAAAACAATGTACTAACGAACATAACAAGTATATGATGTGAAAACAGGAAAGCACGAAAGTAACAAGTAGGCACATGTGTTCCACCCCAAAATGTTTGGAAAACAGTAAAAGAGGGGTCTATGTACTCACATGAGATTGTTCAGAAGTCCTAAAGTGACCACCAAGCAATGCTAGAAATCTCGGAATCAAACGGCACCTAATATAGGTAACTATGTTAATAAACCGGACCTAAATCGGAGGATCGGATAGAATGAGGGTTCGTAAACCAAACGAGTATGGAGACTCGTGTAATATGGTTTAACAAAGCCTACATACTAAATGAAACCTAACATAAGTGCTTTCGACCCATCGCGACCCATTAAGGTAGCTTATGCTACTTTAACGCGTCGTGCACGCAAAAGCGCACTCGAGACGTCTAACTAGCCCTATGACAAGTGTTATATGCCTAATCATGTTACATAATCAGTTATGTGACAAAAGTTTAGGTTACATATGCTTAATTACCAATTATACATGAAAAGGGTATTCTGGTAATTTACCTAAGGCATATAAACTACCTATCATACAACTACTTAAACGAAGCGACCATAAGGTATAACCTCGGAAGGTTATTCCCTATACACTATGGTCACCTAATGTATTTGGTCGGATCCTAATGATCGACCAAATGGGTCGGGTTCGAAGGTATAAGCGATTTATTAGATCGCTTACCCTTACGACCCTAGACAACGTGGTAATCAGTAGGCATAGTCACAAGGGACTATAACCATCGTGATTACAATCACGTTGCGAAGTTCAAACGAACTTCGCATTGACCATAAACTGGTCAACGCAGAAAGTCAAACAAAGTTTGACTTTCGGACTCGAAAAGCAATAAAAGAATGAAGGAACACTTACAAAGGGTCCCCGAATGCTAATCTCGATCCAAGAATCTCAGGTATGAAACAATGGTTTCAACTTAGAGTTTCTCAAATCAAAATTCTAGTGGGTTTTGCAATGGATGGGGTTGGGTATTTATAGTGTTTCCCGAACCGTTAGGATCGTTTCTTGGAAAACGTGATCGAATCTTGGCCATACACTTGCACCCATGGTATTGTAATACCATGTGCACATCAAACCAGCCCATAGTATTGAGAAATACCATGTGCAAGAGTGGAAAGGACCAGATTCAAAGTTTCTGCATGTTTTTGCTGTCTGGGAGTCTGACGTGGGCAGCGTAAGGATATACACAAACCTTACGCGGGCCGCCTGGCCTGTCTGATCAGCAAACATCTTTCAGAATTGACAGTTTTGGTCCCTGTTGTGTTTTAAGGCCATTTCCGACACGTTTAAGGCCCGTTAACCCCATTTCAAAGCTCTAAAATGAAGTTAAAGTATAGGGAACTTAAAATGTGCTCAAAAATATCTCAGATGTCGGTTCATTTGGCCGTACGATCGCGATGTTCGCTTAATTACGATGGAATGCGCATAAGCGCGAAAAACGATCCAAATGACGCGACGAATGGATTTTTCTCAAGCCAAACATTAAAATAAAATATTTTAGTGCTTACATAAATTTTTGGATGTCCGGATGTATTCAGAACGTAAGTTATGCGCGAAAGTGCAAACTTGTGCACATTTTGACGCTTTTAGTCCCTGAATGACCCAAAAGTTTATTTTAGCACACCGAACCCCTTAAAGCCTATTTCTAAGCTATGTAAAGGATATTTAAGGTGTGTTTAACTTATGGTCATGTTCCGGAATGTTCGTTACAGTTCAAATTGGCATACTTTCGCAGTTTGTCAAGTTTAGTCCCTGTAGTCGAATTAGCTTGTTTTTGCCATACCAAAGCCTTCAAAACTTATTTCTAAGTTATGTAAAGGTTATTTAAGGTATGTTAAGTATATGTTGATGTTCCGGAGTATTTTTCGCATTAACTAAGTACGTTTATGCACCAGTTTGCGTATAACTCTCCAGAAAGTGATATAGAGTTTGAAATTGAATAAAAGTCAAAACATGAAAAATGTAAAACACAACCAAACAAACATTGGGATCAAATAACATTGTTTTATTGATAACTGAACTATTCACAATGATTACAAACACATATGTTACAGTCTCCCCTACTTGTGGAAATTTCGTCCCGAAATTTATTTAGAGGAAACTCGTGGAAAAAGATGCGGATATTTCGCCTTCATTTGATCTTCGCGTTCCCAAGTAAACTCGGGTCCACGTTTAGCTTCCCAGCGAACTTTGACCAAAGGAATTCGCTTGCGTTTAAGCCACTTGACTTCACGTTCCATGATTTCCACTGGCTTCTCAACAAATTTCAGTGTTTTGTCAACACGAATTTCGTCAAGCGGTATGTGGAGGTTCTCATCAGCTAAACACCTCTTGAGATTGGACACGTGAAAAGTTGGATGAACATTTCCAAGTTCAGGAGGTAACTCAAGTCTGTAGGCTACCTTACCAATTCTTTCGACGATCTTGAATGGTCCAACGTATCTAGGTGCAAGTTTTCCTTTCTTTCCAAATCTGATCACACCTTTCCAAGGTGAGACCTTAAGTAATACTCGATCACCGACTTGAAATTCCAAGGGCTTGCGTTTTGGGTCCGCGTAACTCTTTTGACGGCTTCTAGCTGTCTGAAGGTTATCAGGAACTTTCTTAACCTTATCTGTTGTCTCTAAAATGAGGGCAGGTCTAGTAAGTTGAGCCTCGCCGATCTCATTCCAGCAGACTGGTGAACGACATTTTCGACCATAGAGAGCCTCGAAAGGAGCCATTTTGATGCTGGTGTGATAACAGTTGTTGTAGGAGAATTCAATTAACGGAAGATGTGAATCCCAACTACCACCAAAGTCGATCACACAAGCTCTAAGCATATCCTCCAGAGTCTGGATTGTTCTTTCAGATTGACCATCCGTTTGCGGATGATAAGCTGTGCTCAGATTAAGTTGGGTCCCCATAGCAGATTGCATGGTTCTCCAAAAATGAGAAGTGAAACGAGCATCTCTGTCAGAAATGATGTTCAAAGGAACACCATGTCGAGCTACAATTTCATCCACATAGATTTTAGCAAGTCTGTCAGCAGGAAAATCCTCACGGATTGGCAAGAAATGTGCTGACTTAGTAAGACGATCAACAACTACCCAGATGGCATCATGACCTTTCTTTGTGCGTGGAAGTTTGGTAACAAGATCCATAGTAATGTTTTCCCATTTCCAAACTGGGATCTCTGGTTGCACCAATAAACCAGAAGGACGCTGATGTTCAGCCTTAACCTTAAGACAAGTAAGGCATTTTGATACGTATAAGGCAATGTCTTTCTTCATACCAGGCCACCAATACTGAATACGAAGATCCTTATACATTTTATCTGAGCCCGGATGAATAGAATAACGAGACTTATGGGCTTCATCCATAAGCAAGGTACGAAGATCATCCTGGCTTGGGAACCACAAACGGTCCATGAAGTAATACGATCCATTGTCCTTCAGTTCCAAATCAGGTGTTATGTGTTAGGGAAATTCCTTATCCATCAAACCTTGTGAAACACAAGATTGTTGAGCCTGAGAAATGCGGGCTTGGATATCGGATCGTGCTTGAATAACAGATTGAACACGAACACAATGAAGCTTAGTACGTTCCTTTCGACTCAAAGCATCGGCTACGACATTCGCCTTACCAGGATGGTAGCGAATTTCGCAGTCATAGTCGTTTAGAAGCTCCACCCAACGTCGTTGTCTCATGTTGAGTTCTTTCTGATTGAAGATATGTTGAAGACTTCTGTGGTCCGTGAAAACCACACATTTTGTACCGTATAAATAGTGTCTCCAGATCTTTAGAGCGAAAACAACTGCACCCAACTCAAGATCATGAGTGGTGTAGTTCTTCTCATGTATCTTCAACTGCCTCGATGCATATGCTATGACTTTGTTCCTTTGCATCAGAACACAACCAAGGCCCAATTTCGATGCATCACAATACACGACAAAATCATCATCACCCTCAGGCAATGATAGAACAAGCGCATCGCAAAGCTTCTGCTTCAAGTTTTGAAAAGCTTCTTCTTGTTTGAATCCCCAATCAAAGGGTTTGTTCTTCTGAGTTAGAGCAGTTAGAGGAACTGCAATCTTTGAGAAGTTTTCAATGAAGCGGCGATAATAACCCGTTAGACCAAGAAAAGAACGAACTTCAGTAGGAGTAGTAGGCGTATTCCAATCCTTAATCGCACTGATCTTGGAGGGATCTACATGAATACCTCGTTCGTTGATAATATGTCCTAAGAATTGAACCTCTTTAAGCCAGAATTCACACTTGGAGAATTTGGCGAAAAGTTGCTCTTTCTTTCGGAGTTCCAAAGTAAGACGAAGATGTTGCTCGTGATCAGCTCGCGTCTTAGAATAAATCAAGATGTCGTCAATAAAAACAATGACGAACTGATCCAAATAAGGCTTGCAGACCCTATTCATTAAGTCCATGAAAACAGCAGGAGCATTAGTCAAACCGAATGGCATGACTGTGAATTCATAATGCCCATAACGAGTACGGAACGCTGTCTTGGGAATATCTTCTTCATGCACCCGAAGTTGATGATACCCAGAACGTAGATCAATCTTCGAAAAATAAGAAGCGCCCTGTAGCTGATCAAAGAGATCATCGATGCGAGGTAGGGGATATCGATTCTTGATGGTAAGCTTGTTAAGCTCACGATAATCGATACACATCCTAAAGGATCCATCCTTCTTCTTGACAAAAAGAACGGGAGCACCCCAAGGTGAAAAGCTAGGACATATAAAACCTTTGTCAGAGAGCTCCTGAAGCTGCTTAGACAACTCTTGCATCTCAGATGGTGCAAGACGATATGGAGCTCTGGCAATGGGATTTGCACCAAGTACGAGATCAATACGGAACTCGACTTGGTGTGCTGGAGGTAGACCAGGTAAATCTTCAGGGAATACTTCAGAATAATCCCGAACAACAAGAATATCTTGAATAGACTTACCCTTACCCTTATCCGCTGTGACATGTGCCAAAAAGGCCACATAGTTCTTTCGTAGATACTTCCGAGCTTTAAAACAAGACATGAGTTTAAGACCACCAGTAGGTTTCTCACCACGAACCTGTAGGATCTCGCCTGTCGAAAGTGGCACACGAACAATCTTCTCAAAACAAACTACCTCTGCGCGATGCTTGGCTAACTAATCCATACCCATAATAACGTCGAAGCTTCCAAGTTGCATAGGCGTGAGGTCGATAGGAAAAAGATGATCATTAAGGTTCAACTGGCAGTTGCGAAGAACAGAATCAAGAACAATGGGTTCACCACTAGCAACTTCTACTGTCAAAGGTTTACCTAGTTTCGTTCTAGACACGCGAAGCATTGGCTCAAAAGACAATGACACAAAACTCTTGTCGGCACCCGAATCGAAAAGAACAGATGCAGGCTGATTATTGATAAAGAACGTACCGTTCACCACATTATCGTCCGCCTGTGCCTCTTGGGCATTCAAGTTAAAAGCTCGCCCTCGAGCCTGAGCCTGATTCTGGTTTGGATTCTGATTCTGGTTGGTTAGTCTTGGGCACCGGTTTCTGTAGTGGGTCAGATCCCCATAATTGTAGCACGAACCAGGAGGAAAATGAGGTCATGCAGCTTGACCTTGTTGCTGAGCAAGAGGCTGAGCAACTTGTTGGGCTTGGTTTTGAACTGCCTGGTTCTGATTAGCAGGAATGCGGCAGGGGGCAGCAAGATGACCAATTCTCCCACAGTTAGTGCAATGATGACATTGGAGATGTGGTAGGTGATGGCCGTTACACCTGTTGCATACAGGCGCAGTGCCAAGATATGGCTTCTTGGCTAGTGGTTGCGCAGGCTGATTTGGTGCAGCTTGGGCCTGTGCAGTAACCGCATAGTTTTGGGAAGCCTTTCACTTCCTAGAACCCTTTGAGGAACCAGAATTCTTCCCATTCTTTTTTTGACCTTTCTTGCTATCTTCTTTGTCAGACGCCTGCTTCTTACCCTTGTCACCCTTTTTATGCAGTTTTCCCTTTCGAACCTGCGACTCAGTCAATGTCGCTGCTAACTCGATCGCCTGACGGAGTGTGGCAGGGTTACTACCAGTAAGGATGTCTTGCACTGAGTCAGGTAGGCCGTCGATGTACCTTTCGATAGCCTTGTCGAGTGGGGTAACCATAGTTGGGCAAAGCAGACTCAACTCCTCAAACCTATCAGTATACGCCCGATGCTTACCACTATCTTGCTTCAAATTATCAAACTCTTTCTCCAAAGCTCGCAGTTCATGACGAGGACAAAACTCCCTCATCATAAGAGCTCTAAGTTCAGCCCAGGTTTGTGCTAGAGCAATTTCTGCACCACGGTCTCTCATAACCCCGTTCCACCATATGAGAGCCCTCTTCTGAAACACACTCGAAGAAAACTCGACCTTGCGATTGTCAGGACACTGCACGTGGCGAAAAAGTATTCTCAAAGCTCTCGAACCATTGGAGAAGCCCAGTCGCTCCTTCAGAACCACTAAACTTGAGTGGTTTAGCCGAGTTAAAATCCTTGTATTTGCATGGAGCATTGTGGTTGTTGTTGGCTTGGTTCCATTGAGCAAAGAGGTTTGGAAATTGAGCAGCCATTTGCTGCGCAATTATTTCTGCCAATTCGGCAGTCGCTATCTGGGTTTCGCGTCGAGGAGGCATTCTAAAAGAGGAAACATGAAAGGAAACGAGTGAGATGATTGGATGAAAAGAATGAGATGATAAAAACAAGAATTGACAACAGCAAAGATGGTGGTCATTTGTTTGTTACCATAAGGCAAACAAACGACACACAGTGACTAATCAAAGTAAATGGATCAAAAATAATGTATTGCGAAGACATGCTCACCTATAAGTGAACACTCATCCCAAGAATTCCCAGGTAAGCACAACTGGTCTCGCGTCTGATGAAATATATACGAAGTGCTTGCCTAGACAGAAAACCCAGAATACAGGCATTCACCCTTCCAGTTTGCACGTGTTCACACTATTTAAAACCCAAAACCTTGACGAGATTTTGAAAACTCAAAGGGGTTCAAAACCATATAACAGAGGGTTCAAAACCTTACAATAGAGGGTTCAAAACCTTGTAATAAATCATCCAAAAACAGATGATTGTTTTTCAAAAATCGTTTCGAAAAAAATTGGTTCATGTTTTGCTAATCACCTAAGGATAGGTGATGTACTTGTTTTAAGATCTAAACACAAGATAACTTGTGTTAGGGTCCTAGAAAGGTTATAGTCTAGGTCAAAGCATTACTAATAACCTAATTCCCTATAACCATTGGCTCTGATACCAACTCTTCTGTCACACCCCGACCACGTATAACATACAAAACCTGGCGGAAAACGTCGGGGAGTGTTGTAACAGATTTAATTGTTTCATAACCATGGCATACAAAATAGTATTTTATTTATCAACATAAGAGTTACATTGTTTTAAACAGAAATCAAAGAGTTTATAACATAATTAAACTAAGTCTATTTTCATTTTAAGTCTCTAAGGCACAGGTCCGCCCTAGTGTCACGATCATCCTCCTATGCAAAAGCACCTGAAAACACATGTGAAAGTAGGTACGTCAGCATAAAAATGCCTGTGAGATACATAGGTTTTGTGAAAATAGGATTCATGACTTAAGTTTAAGAAAATGTTTAATAAAGTTTAGTCATGAACCTTGTAAGTTGTTTTGTTTTGTAAATCATTTAAAAAGCGATAAGATCAGATGATATGTATAAATAAAAGAATAATGTATGGTTAAATGAATAACCAAGTACAATGAGTTGTATAAAATAAACTGTATTGTAAACCAAAGTCTTGTGAAAACATGTTACTTGTGTAAAATTTATAAGTCCAAAATGAATGATTTAAATAACGCTATGATATGTAATATAATACAAACACTTATGTATAGGAAGTACCATCGGCGTATCCACCGTGCTTGTATCATATTACTCACATCTCGTTACTTAAGTCACTTAAACCAACCAACAATGTATAATGTCTATGTTTAAACCAATTGTCAAAAGTTCTTGTATAAACCATGTCAAATGTTGATAGTCCAAAAGTAGTCAAGTAATGTGTGACATATGTTATGTATTGTAAGTAAAGTATTGTCACATAATCCAAATGTAGAAATGTACAAAACAAAGTATTTTGAAAATATCAAAAAGTTATGTTTTGCAAAGTGATGCATGTTACATTGATACAAACATTTATGTGGTAAGTTAACGCATACATTCAAGCCTTGAGACAGTCGGATAACCCTTTCAGTCAAGGTTATCAAAAGAAATGTTTTCGGATTCAGTCATTCCTTACATCCAAACAAACCCGGGATGTCAGGAATGGGATTTGTCAAGTCCTATGGTACCACTACTTACAACCGAGCGGCGTAGCAAATGTTAATGAACGTATAATAGTCTCGTTTGTGTAAACCAAATGTTATAGCAATTGTATACAAGTCATATGAAAACAATGTACTAAGTATGCTAATTTAACATACAAAGCAGAAAAGTCATTTAAATCAATGTGCTAGCATGCTATCAGTTAACATAGCAGAAATGTAATGCAAAACAATGTACTAACGAACATAACAAGTATATGATGTGAAAACAGGAAAGCACGAAAGTAACAAGTAGGCACATGTGTTCCACCCCAAAATGTTTGGAAAACAGTAAAAGAGGGGTTTATGTACTCACTTGAGATTGTTCAGAAGTCCTAAAGTGACCACCAAGCAATGCTAGAAATCTCGGAATCAAACGGCACCTAATATAGGTAACTATGTTAATAAACCGGACCTAAATCGGAGGATCGGATAGAATGAGGGTTCGTAAACCAAACGAGTATGGAGACTCGTGTAATGTGGTTTAACAAAGCCTACATACTAAATGAAACCTAACATAAGTGCTTTCGACCCATCGCGACCCAATAAGGTAGCTTATGCTACTTTAACGCGTCGTGCACGCAAAAGCGCACTCGAGACGTCTAACTAGCCCTATGACAAGTGTTATATGCCTAATCATGTTACATAATCAGTTATGTGACAAAAGTTTAGGTTACATATGCTTAATTACCAATTATACATGAAAAGGGTATTCTGGTAATTTACCTAAGGCATATAAACTACCTATCATACAACTACTTAAACGAAGCGACCATAAGGTATAACCTCGGAAGGTTATTCCCTATACATTATGGTCACCTAATGTATTTGATCGGATCCTAATGATCGACCAAATGGGTCGGGTTCGAAGGTATAAGCGATTTATTAGATCGCTTACCCTTACGACCCTAGACAACGTGGTAATCAGTAGGCATAGTCACAAGGGACTATAACCATCGTGATTACAATCACGTTGCGAAGTTCAAACGAACTTCGCATTGACCATAAACTGGTCAACGCAGAAAGTCAAACAAAGTTTGACTTTTGGACTCAAAAAGCAATAAAAGAACGAAGGAACACTTACAAAGGGTCCCCGAATGCTAATCTCGATCCAAGAATCTCAGGTATGAAACAATGGTTTCAACTTAGAGTTTCTCAAATCAAAATTCTAGTGGGTTTTGCAATGGATGGGGTTGGGTATTTATAGTGTTTCCCGAACCGTTAGGATTGTTTCTTGGAAAACGTGATCGAATCTTGGCCATACACTTGCACCCATGGTATTGTAATACCATGTGCACATCAAACCAGCCCATAGTATTGAGAAATACCATGTGCAAGAGTGGAAAGGACCAGATTCAAAGTTTCTGCATGTTTTTGCTATCTGGGAGTCTGACACGGGCAGTGTAAGGATACACACAAACCTTACGCGGGCCGCCTGGCCTGTCTGATCAGCAAACATCTTTCAGAATTGACAGTTTTGGTCCCTGTTGTGTTTTAAGGCCATTTCCGACACGTTTAAGGCCCGTTAACCCCATTTCAAAGCTCTAAAATGAAGTTAAAGTATAGGAACTTAAAATGTGCTCAAAAATATCTCAGATGTCGGTTCGTTTGGCCGTACGATCGCGATGTTCGCTTAATTACGACGGAATGCGTATAAGCGCGAAAAACGATCCAAATGACGCGACGAATGGATTTTTCTCAAGACAAACACTAAAATAAAATATTTTTGTGCTTACATAAATTTTTGGGTGTCCGGATGTATTCAAAACGTAAGTTATGCGCGAAAGTGCAAACTTGTGCACATTTTGACGCTTTTAGTCCCTGAATGACCCAAAAGTTTATTTTAGCACACCGAACCCCTTAAAGCCTATTTCTAAGCTATGTAAAGGATATTTAAGGTGTGTTTAACTTATGGTCATGTTCCGGAATGTTCATTACAGTTCAAATTGGCATACTTTCACAGTTTGTCAAGTTTAGTCCCTGTAGTCGAATTAGCTTGTTTTTGCCATACCAAAGCCTTCAAAACTTATTTCTAAGTTATGTAAAGGTTATTTAAGGTATGTTAAGTATATGTTGATGTTCTGGAGTATTTGTCGTGTTAACTAAGTACGTTTATGCACCAGTTTGCGTATAACTCTCCAGAAAGTGATATAGAGTTTGAAATTGAATAAAAGTCAAAACATGAAAAATGTAAAACACAACCAAACAAACATTGGGATCAAATAACATTGTTTTATTGATAACTGAACTGTTCACAATGATTACAAACACAGATGTTACAAGGTCCTTGCTAGGGAGAACTTGATCTTATAATTCTCAGGTATGAAGTTATACAACCTCAACTTAGAGAATTTAGATCAAGGGTGAATTGAAATGAATGGAATGGCATGCTATTTATACTAGGTGATGAAGAACAAGATCATGACACTTGTTTATGTGGCCATCAAGCAATAAATCTCAACCATCCAAATGTGAAGAGCAGGTTAGAAGCCTTGGAGAGGTGTTAACTTGGTTAACACACCAAGAAATTTGCATAAACAACCCCTAAACATCAAACAGTTTGTTGAAAATGACCTGCCATTGCTGAAACTGATAATTCTATCACAAGGTCGTGGCATCACGCCACGGTACCACCCCTATTATGTTCGCGTGACGCCACCGTAGCCCAGTTCCAGAAACCTTCGAAAAATGGCAGAAATGGTCCCTACAGCTCGTTTAGGCCATTTTTGATGCGTTTAAACCCCGTTAACCCATTCTCAAGGCTCTACAAGG
The DNA here is from genome assembly GCA_030545235.1 of Helianthus tuberosus. Taxonomy (NCBI): domain Eukaryota; kingdom Viridiplantae; phylum Streptophyta; class Magnoliopsida; order Asterales; family Asteraceae; genus Helianthus; species Helianthus tuberosus. Next base: position 124,922,834 of record CM060365.1, on the reverse strand, counting down.
ATGTTAAAGCATAGGGAACATAAAACATGCTCAAAAATATCTTGGATGTCGGTTCGTTTGGTCGTACGGTCGCGTTATTCGGTTAATTACGACGGAAGTCGTAATGAACGCCAAAACGATCCAAATCAAGCGACGAATGGAATTTAATCATGTCAATCACTAAAATAAAATATTTTAATGATTACATAAATTTTTGGGTGTCCGGATATATTCAGAACGTAAGATATGCGTGAAAATGCAAACTTATGCACTTTTTGACGCTTTTAGTCCCTATTGATCAAATAAGTTTATTTTAGCATACCGAACCCTTCAAAGCCTATTTCTAAGCTATGTTTAGGTTATTTATGGTATGTTTAGCTTATGTTCAAGTTCTGGGCTGTACGTTACTATACAAATCAGTATAGTTTCACAGTTTGACGCAAATAGTCCCTGCGATCGAACAAACTTGTTTTCGACACACCAAACCATCCAAAACTTATTTCTAAGTTATGTGAAGGTTATTTGAGGTATGTTAAGCCTATGTCACTATTCTGGAGTGTTTGTTGCATTAAACTGACTGGGTTTACGCACCAGTTTGCGTATAACTTTCCAGAAAGCGATTTATAGCTCGAAATCGGAATCGAATCGAATCGTAAAATCATCAAACATGAATACACACATAATAACACCAAAAAACATTGTTTTATTGATAATTAACATTGTTTTACATTGTACATCGATTACAGAGCACAGTTGTCACAGTCTCCCCTACTTTAGGAAATTTCGTCCCGAAATTTTAACTAGAGGAAACTTGTGAGAACAATTGCGGATATTTCGCCTTCATTTGGTTCTCACATTCCCAAGTAAGCTCTGGGCCACGTTTGGTCTCCCAGCAAATCTTGACCAATCGAATCCATTTGTTCTTCAACTGTTTGACAACACGGTCCACTATCTCCACAGGTTTCTCGACAAAGTGCATCGTTTCATCGACTTGAATTTCGTTGAGAGGAATGTGAAGATCAGCGTCAGCTAAACACTTTCGCAAATTGGACACGTGAATAGTCGGATGAATATTTCCAAGCTCTGGAGGTAGCTCTAGTCGATAGGCAACCTTTCCAACTCTTTCAACAATCTTAAATGGTCCAACATATCGTGGTGCAAGTTTTCCTTTCTTTCCAAATCTCACCACTCCCTTCCAAGGTGACACCTTGAGTAGGACATGGTCTCCGTCTTGAAATTCTAGGGGCTTGCGTCGCATATCCGCATAACTCTTTTGACGGCTTCTAGTTGTGACAAGATTATCGCGAATTTTCTTAATTTTGTCTGTCGTTTCTAGAATGAGCTCAGGTCCAGTAAGCTGAGCTTCACCGATCTCATTCCAACAGACAGGTGAACAACATTTTCGACCGTAGAGAGCTTCGAATGGTGCCATATTAATGTTGGCATGATAACTATTGTTGTAAGAGAATTCGATCAATGGAAGATGAGAATCCCAAGTACCACCAAAGTCTATCACGCATGCTCTAAGCATATCCTCCAAAGTGTGAATCGTCCTCTCAGATTGTCCATCTGTTTGGGGAAGATAAGTAGTGCTTAGATTTAGTTGGGTTCCCATAGCAGATTGCATGGTCTTCCAAAAAATGAGATGAAAATCGAGCATCACGATCAGATATGATGTCCAAAGGAACACCATGTCGAGATACAATCTCATCAACATGAATCTTTGCAAGTTTATCAGCAGATAGATCCTCGCGAATCGGAATAAAATGAGCTGACTTCGTTAATCGATCGATAACAACCCATATAGCATCGTGACCTTTAGATGTACGCGGTAATTTAGTGATGAGATCCATCGCAATGTTCTCCCACTTCCAAACCGGTATCTCTGGTTGTACAAGCAAACCAGATGGTCGTTGATGTTCAGCCTTGACTTTGAGACAAGTTAGGCATTTCGATATATACAAGGCAATATCCTTCTTCATACCAGGCCACCAATATTGAGTACGAAGATCCTTGTACATTTAATCAGCACCAGGATGGATAGAATATCGAGACTTATGAGATTCGTCCATCACCAAAGTGCGAAGATTGTCTTGTTTCGAAATCCACAAACGATCCTTGAAATAGAGTAAACCATCGTCCTTCGCTTCGAGTTTAAGCTCAAGTTGACGTGGTAATTCCTTACCCATCAAATTTTGTGAAACACAAAATTGCTGAGCTTGAAGGACACGAGTTTGAATATCAGATAGAGTGCGAACAGAGTGAAGCTTGACTCGCTCCTTTCGACTAAGCGCATCAGCTACGACATTCGCCTTACCAGGATGGTAGCGAATCTCGCAATCGTAGTCGTTTAAGAGCTCAACCCAACGTTGTTACCTCATGTTCAGCTCCTTCAGAATAAGAATGTGCTGGAGACTTTTGTGGTCTGTGAAAACCACACACTTTGTGCCATAAAGATAGTGTCTCCAGATTTTGAGAGCGAAAACCACAACACCCAATTCAAGATCATCAGTCGTGTAGTTCTTCTCGTGAACTTTCAATTGTCTAGACGCATATGCTATAACTTTGCCTCGTTGCATGAGGACACAACCAAGGCCTAAGTTGGATGCACCGCAATAGACAACGAAATCATCGTTTCCATCAGGAAAAGATAGAACAGGAACATCACACAACTTCTGTTTCAGCGTTTGGAATGCTTCTTCTTGTTTGGGTCCCCACTCAAAAGGCTTATTCTTCTGAGTCAAAGCAGTGAGTGGAACCGCAATCTTCGAGAAGTTCGAAATAAATCGACGATAATATCCAGCAAGACCAAGAAAAGAACGAATCTATGTGGATGTCGTTGGTGTGTTCCAATCCTTAATTGCAACAATGTTGGATGGATCCACATGAATACCCTGCTCGTTGACTATATGACCCAAAAACTGAACTTCTTTAAGCCAAAATTCATACTTGGAGAATTTAGAAAAAAGTTGTTCCTTCTTCAGGAGTTCTAGTGTCAAACGAAGGTGTTGCTCGTGATCGGCTCGAGACTTTGAATAAATGAGAATATCGTCGATGAACACAATGATGAACTTGTCTAAATAAGGTTTACAGACCCTATTCATTAAGTCCATGAAGATAGCTGGGGCATTCCTCAAACCAAAAGGCATGACAGTAAACTCGTAGTGCCCATATCTCGTACGGAATGTAGTGTTGGGAATATCTTCTTTGAGTACACGAAGTTGATGATACCCAGAAAGTAGATCGATCTTGGAAAAACAGGTAGCACCTTGCAGCTGATCAAAGAGATCATCAATTCGGGGTAGGGGATATCGATTCTTGATGGTAAGCTTATTAAGCTCATGATAATCGATACACATTCGAAAATATCCATCTTTCTTTTTCACAAAGAGGACAGGAGCTCCCCAAGGTGAATAACTTGGTCGGATGAATCCTTTATCAGATAACTCTTGAAGCTGTTTCGATAACTCTTGCATCTCAGACGGTGCAAGACGATAAGGTGCTTTCGCAATCGGGTTGGCATTGGGTACAAGATCAATATGAAACTCGACTTGACGAACTGGAGGCAAACCAGGCAGTTCATCAGGAAACACCTCTGGATAATCCCGAACAATCGGAATATCCTGAATACTCTTGTTCTTGCCTTTCTCCTCGGTGACATGTGCCAAAAAAGCAACATATCCTTTTCGTAAATAACTTCGGGCTTTTGTACACGACATGAGTTTCAAATCAACAGATGGTTTCTCGCCACGAACTTCTAGGACATCGCCAGAAGAAAGAGGAATACGAATAATCTTATCGAAACAAACCACCTCAGCATGATGTTTGGTTAACCAATCCATCCCCACGATAATGTCGAAACTCCCAAGTTGCATCGGCGTGAGGTCAATAGGAAAAAGATGGTTATCGAGGTTCAATTGATAACCACGAATAACAGAATCGAGTACAAGAGGTTTACCAGTAGCGACTTCGACAGATAAGGGTTTCCTCAGTTTAGTTCTAGGTATCGCAAGTAAAGGCTCAAAGGATAACGAAACAAAACTCCTATCGGTACCAGAATCGAAAAGAACAGATGCAAGTTGATTGTTAACAAGGAACGTACCGTTAACAACCTCGTTGTCAGCTCGAACCTCGTTTGTATTCAGATTGAATGCTCGTCCACGAGCAGGATTTACATTCGCGATCGCGTTCGGATTCACATTTGCATTTACCAACCTCGGGAAGTTATTGGGGAAATGACCCATTTCTCCGTAATTAAAACACGAACCAGGTGGGAATCTCGCAACATTCCCCTAAACTTGTGCTGAAACCTGAGCAACCTGATTCTGGCCCAAACGATAAATGTTGGCCAAATGCCCAAGTCTACCACACGTAGTGCACTGTTTACTGGCCAGCTGTGCAACATGGTGACCGTTGCATCGGGCACAGTGAGGTGCGGTACCAACATATTGCTTCTTCACGGGAGGTAGGGCTGGAGGGTTCTGAGGGTTCTGTGCAGTGACTGTAAAGTTCTGGGAAGCCTTGCGCTTCCTTGACTTTTTGGAAGACTCACCCTGCTTCTTACCCTTACCCTTACCCTTGTCTTGTGCCGAATCGGCTGATTTCTTCTTGTCACCCTTACGGGTCAATTTACCCTTTCTGACCTGAGACTCAGTCAGAGTAGCAGCCAATTCAATTACTTGACGGACAGTGGTAGGATTACTGCCAGTCACAATATCTTGCACAGAATCGGGTAACCCATCGATATACCTCTCTATTGCCTTCTCTAATGGGGTAACCATCGTTGGACACAACAAACTGAGCTCCTCATATCGATCTGTATAAGCACGGTGTTCTCCCACGTCTTGTTTCAAATCATCGAATTCCCGTTCTAAAGCTCGAATCTCGTGACGGGGACATAATTCTCTCATCATGAGAGCTCGGAGCTCTTCCCAAGTTTGTGTCATCGCTACATCAGCACCCCTATCATGCATCACTCCGTTCCACCATGTAAGAGCACGCTTCTCGAACACACTTGTTGCAAATTCAACTTTACGCTCATTCGGACATTGCACATGTCTGAATGTGCTCTCCAAACTTTCAAACCATTGCAGGAGCGCGGTTACTCCTTGCGACCCAGAAAACTTCAATGGTTTAGCAGAATTGAAGTTCTTGAAACTACATTATGCATTATTGTTGTTATATAACTCATGGATCTGGGTTACTACGCCTGGAAGTACTGCAGCCATTTGCTGAGCGACAAGGGCTGCGACTTCTTCAGCAGTAAAAGGTTGAGCATCGCGTCGAGGAGGCATTGTATAACAAGGAAACAGGGGAATCGAGTGAGATCGACAATTGGAAAAACAAAAGAGGTATTGAAAACATCAACAAAACACAAGGAGGGTGATCATTCATTCGTTACCTCGAACAAACAAACGACACGCAGTGACTAATCAAAGTAAATGGGTCATAATAATGTATCACCGAAGACATGCTCGCCTATAAGTGAACACTCACCCCAAGAGTTCCCAGGTAAGAGTGACTGGTCCGATACTGCGGATTTGTACGAACACGCTAGCCTTAGACAGAAAACTCTGGGTACAGGCATTCACTCTTCCAGTTTGCACGTGTTCACATTATTTAGACACAAACATTGACTAGATTTTGAAAACTCAGAAGGCACAAAGCCAAAAATGAATCAAACTGGAAGGGTTCAAAACCTAGTAATCAATCATCCAGGAATAGATGATTAATTTTCGAAGCGGATTTGTTATTGTGTTCTCGTTGTGGTTATCACCTAAGGATAGGTGACGGTATTGTTTTAAAATCTAAACGAAAATAAACTTGCGTTAGGGTCCTGGAAAGTTATAGTCTTGGTCAAAGCATTACTAATAACCTAATTCCCTATAACTATTGGCTCTGATACCAAATCTTTGGTCACACCCCGACCACGTAAAACAACAAACCGTGGCGGAAACATCGGGGAGTGTTGTAACAGAATCATCGTTTCACAACCATGGTAATAAAAAGTTTCGTTTTATTGATTTATTAAATAATTTACATTGTCTTTGAACCAAACAAATAAGTTACATATCGTCTATCATTGTTTTTATGTCACTAAGGCCACGTCCCGATCCTAAGTGAACACACTTCCTAGCAATCAACATCAAGCAACGTTACCTGAAACATATGTAAAAACAAAGTCAGCAAAGAAATGCTGGTGAGCACATAGGTTTTAGAAGAGTATCGGATTCATGGCTCGTTTATATGTTGCAGTACCTTATTAGACAACAAGAGTCAAAAGTACAAACCTCGTTTTGAAAAGTGTATTGCAACATATTTAACCAACTCAAATCAAATTGGTTAGAGTTCATAAAATCTCGCAGCCATGATTCTTAACCCCAAAACATTTGTTTTAGTAAACCAATTCGTAAAACATCTCGTAAAAACTCGTTAATAAAACTCGTATGGTTTATATCATTTCGAAAACCTCGTTGTGTGACATCGTTTCAAAATCGTTTCCCAAGTGAACTAAATAATGACATGAAATGTAATATGATAAAAGCACTTATATATAAGATGTACCAGCGGCGTATCTACCATGCTTTTATCATGCTACACCCATCCCATTATCTAATCACTACCCAAAACCAATCGTTTAGTCAAATCGTTTATCTCGTTTAAGTCGTCTCAAATCGTTTAACTTGTCCCAAAATCGTTCTTGTTTTAATTGTGAAACTACTTTTGGTCGTCTCGCTAATAACAATGAAACCTTCGTGACTCGACTATCTCGAAACTCGATTTAACAAACCACCAAAGGGTAAGTTAACAATCATCAGATTCGGTCGTTACCTACATAACTCCCACACATAACCATGGGTGTAGTCTGATAACGGGATTTGTCAGATCCTATGGTACCACAACCTAATACTGGTCGGCTTGATCAATGCTAATGAATGTCATTCGTTATGTAACTACGTCCAATAAGTTTGTTCACATTATCAAAATCGTTATTAGTTTAATATAAACCATCTTAATCGTTTTTGAAACCATCGTTTAAATATCAAAATCGTTTTAATACATATGAATAACCCCAAAACAATCGAAAACAGTAAAATAGGGGAACTATCTACTCACATTGAAGTGCAAATATCCTTGATCTAAAGAACTCAACGAGCTCAGGCAAACCAAGGAAATTCAAGTAGCACCTAGTAATCGAATCACTAGATACATAAATCGACACCTAAATCGGAAGATTTGACAGAATGAGGTCTTGTAATCCAAATGAGTATTGGAACTCAGGTGATATGGTTTAACGAAACCTACATTCTAGATCGGAACCTAATCTAAGTGCTTTCGACCCGTTACGACCTATTAAGGTAGCTTACGCTACTTTAACGCGTCGTTCACGCAAAAGTGCGTTCGAGACGTCTAACTAGTCATATGACAGGTATTATATGCCCTAACATGTTTAATTATGTTGCATAATCAGTTATGTGACAAATGTTTAGGTTACATATGCTTAAAATCCAATTATGCATGAAAAGGGCATTTTGGTAAATTACCTAAGGCATATAAACTACCTATCATACAACTACTTAAACTAGGTGACCATAAGGTAATACCTCGGAAGGTTATTCCCTATGCAACTATGGTCACTAATCATGCTTGGTCGGATCCTAATGATCGACCAAACGGGTCGAGTTCGAAAGTCAAAGCGGTGGTTTAGACCGCTTGACTTACGACTCTAAACAAGCACTAAACTAAAAGTGACGAGTTAAACATGTCAAAATAGGTTTAGCCTACTTAGAAAACTGATTTGGTATCAAAACAAAGTGTTTTGATACCCAAAATTAGTTTCGTTGCAAAATGCGTGCTAAAACGCATTTTGACCGAAACTTTGACTCGTCACTACACCTAGTTAACGTGGTAATCGGTAGGTATAACCGCTAAGGTTTATAACCGTCATGATTACAATCACGTTACAAAGTTCAAACGAACTTTGTGTTGACCATTGACTGGTCAAAGCTGAAAGTCAAACACTGTTTGACTTTCTCGCTAGGAAAGCGATAAAAGAACGAAGGAAGCTTACAAAAGGTCCTTGCTAGGGAGAACTTGATCTTATAATTCTCAGGTATGAAGTTATACAACCTCAACTTAGAGAATTTAGATCAAGGGTGAATTGAAATGAATGGAATGGCATGCTATTTATACTAGTTGATGAAGAACAAAATCATGACACTTATTTATATGGCCAACAAGCAATAAATCTCAACCATCCAAGTGTTAAGAACAGGTTAGAAGCCTTGGAGAGGTGTAAACTTGGTTAACACACCAAGAAATTTGCATAAACAGCCCCTAAACATCAAACTGTTTGCTGAAAATGACCTGCCATTGCTGAAAATGACCTGCCATTGCTGAAACTGATATTTCTGTCAAAACAAGGTCGTGTGACGCCACCATAGCCCAGTTCCAGAAACTTTCGAAAAATGGCAGAAATGGTCCCTGCAGCTCGTTTAGGCCATTTTTGATGCGTTTAAACCCCGTTAACCCATTTTCAAGGATATACAAGGATGTTAAAGCATAGGGAACATAAAACATGCTCAAAAATATCTCGTATGTCGGTTCGTTTGGTCATACGGTTGCGTTATTCGGTTAATTACGACGGAAGTTGTAATGAACGCAAAAACGATCCAAATTAAGCGACGAATGGAATTTAATCATGCCAATCACTAAAATAAAATATTTTAATGATTACATAAATTTTTGGGTGTCCGGATATATTCAGAACGTAATATATGCGCGAAAATGCAAACTTATGCACTTTTTGACGCTTTTAGTCCCTATTGATCAAATAAGTTTATTTTAGCATACCGAACCCTTCAAAGCCTATTTCTAAGCTATGTTTAGGTTATTTATGGTATCTTTAGCTTATGATCAAGTTTCGGACTGTAAGTTACTATACAAATCGGTATAGTTTCACAGTTTGACACAAATAGTCCCTACGATCGAACAAACTAGTTTTCGACACACCAAACCATCCAAAACGTATTTCGAAGTTATGTGAAGGTTATTTAAGGTATGTTAAGCCTATGTCACTATTCCGGAGTGTTTGTCGCGTTAAACTGACTGTGTTTACGCACCAGTTTGCGTATAACTTTCCAGAAAGCGATTTAAAGCTCAAAATCGGAATCGAATCGAATCGTAAAATCATCAAACACGAAAACACACATAATAACACCAAAAAACATTGTTTTATTGATAATTAACATTGTTTGACATTGTACATCAATTACAGAGCATAGTTGTCACAGTCTCCCCTACTTTAGGGAATTTCGTCCCGAAATTTGAACTAGAGGAAACTTGTGAGAACAATTGCGGATATTTCGCCTTCATTTGGTCCTGACGTTCCCAAGTAAGATCTGGGCCACGTTTGGACTCCCAGTGAATCTTGACCAATCGAATCCGTTTGTTCTTCAACTGTTTGACAGCACTGTCCACTATCTCCACAGGTTTCTCGACAAAGTGCATCGTTTCATCGACTTGAATTTCGTCAAGAGGAATGTGAAGATCAGCATCAGCTAAACACTTTCGCAAATTGGACACGTGAAAAGTCGGATGAATATTTCCAAGCTCTTGAGGTAGCTCTAGTCGATAGGCAACCTTTCCAACTCTTTCAACAATCTTAAATGGTCCAACATATCGTGGTGCAAGTTTTCCTTTCTTTCCAAATCTCACCACTCCCTTCCAAGGTGACACCTTGAGTAGGACATGGTCTCCAACTTGAAATTCTAGGGGCTTGCGTCGCATATCCGCATAACTCTTTTGACGGCTTCTAGCTGTCACAAGATTATCGTGAATTTTCTTGATTTTGTCTGTCGTTTCCAGAATGAGCTCAGGTCCAGTAAGCTAAGTTTCACCGATCTCATTCCAACAGACAGGTGAACGACATTTTCGACCATAGAGAGCTTCGAATGGTGCCATATTAATGCTGGCATGATAACTATTGTTGTAAGAGAATTCGATCAATGGAAGATGAGAATCCCAATTACCACCAAAGTTTATCACGCATGCTCTAAGCATATCCTCCAAAGTTTAAATCGTCCTCTCAGATTGTCCATCTGTTTGGGTATGATAAGCAGTGCTTACATTTAGTTGGGTTCCCATAGCAGATTGCATGGTCTTCTAAAAATGAGATGAAAATCGAGCATCACGATCAGATATGATGTCCAAAGGAACACCGTGTCGAGATACAATCTCATCAACATAAATATTTGCAAGTTTATCAGCAGATAGATCCTCGCGAATCGGAAAAAAATGAGCTGACTTCGTTAATCGATCGATAACAACCCATATAGCATCATGACCTTTAGATGTACGCGGTAATTTAGTGATGAGATCCATCGCAATGTTCTCCCACTGCCAAACCGGTATCTCTGGTTGTACAAGCAAACCAGATGGTCGTTGATGTTCAGCCTTGACTTTGAGACAAGTTAGGCATTTCGATATATACAAGGCAATATCCTTCTTCATACCAGGCCACCAATATTGAGTACGAAGATCCTTGTACATTTTATCAGCACCAGGATGGATAGAATATCGAGACCTATGAGATTCGTCCATCACCAAAGTGCGAAGATCGTCTTGTTTCGGAATCCACAAACGATCCTTGAAATAGAGTAAACCATCATCCTTCGCTTCGAGTTTAAGCTCAAGTTGACGTGGTAATTCCTTACCCATCAAATTTTGTGAAACACAAAATTGCTGAGCTTGAAGGACACGAGTTTGAATATCAGATAGAGTTCGAACAGAGTGAAGCTTGACTCGCTCCTTTCGACTAAGCGCATCAGCTACGACATTTTCCTTACCAGGATGGTAGCGAATCTCGCAATCGTAGTCGTTTAAGAGCTCAACCCAACGTCGTTGCCTCATGTTCAGCTCCTTCTGATTAAAAATGTGCTGGAGACTTTTGTGGTCTGTGAAAACCACACACTTCGTGCCATAAAGATAGTGTCTCCATATTTTGAGAGCGAAAACCACAGCACCCAATACAAGATCATGAGTCGTGTAGTTCTTCTCGTGAACTTTCAATTGTCTAGATGCATATGCTATAACTTTGCCTCGTTGCATGAGGACACAACCAAGGCCTAAGTTGGATGCATCACAATAGACAAGGAAATCATCATTTCCATCAGGCAAAGATAGAACAGGAGCATCACACAGCTTCTGTTTCAGCGTTTGGAACGCTTCTTCTTGTTTGGGTCCCCACTCAAAAGGCTTATTCTTCTGATTCAAAGCAGTGAGTGGAACCGCAATCTTCGAGAAGTTCGAAATAAATCGACGATAATATCCAGCAAGACCAAGAAAAGAACGAATCTCTGTGGGTGTCGTTGGTGTGTTCCAATCCTTAATTGCAACAATCTTGGATGGATCCACATGAATACCCTGCTCGTTGACTATATGACCCAAAAACTGAACTTCTTTAAGCCAAAATTCACACTTGGAGAATTTAGCAAAAAGTTGTTCCTTCTTCAGGAGTTCTAGTGTCAAACGAAGGTGTTGCTCGTGATCGGCTCGAGACTTTGAATAAATGAGAATATCGTCGATGAACACAATGATGAACTTGTCTAAATAAGGTTTACAGACCCTATTCATTAAGTCCATGAAGATAGCTGGGGCATTCGTCAAACCAAAAGGCATGACAGTAAACTCGTAGTGCCCATATCTCTTACGGAATGCAGTTTTGGGAATATCTTCTTCGAGTACACGAAGTTGATGATACCCAGAACACAGATCGATCTTGGAAAAATAGGTAGCACCTTGCAGCTGATCAAAGAGATCATCAATTCGGGGTAGGGGATATTGATTCTTGATGGTAAGCTTATTAAGCTCACGATAATCGATACACATTCGAAAAGATCCATCTTTCTTTTTCACAAAGAGGACAGGAGCTCCCCAAGGTGAATAACTTGGTCGGATGAATCCTTTATCAGATAACTCTTGAAGCTGTTTCGATAACTCTTGCATCTCAGACGGTGCAAGAGGATAAGGTGCTTTCGCAATCGGGTTGGCATTGGGTACAAGATCAATATGAAACTCGACTTGACGAACTGGAGGCAAACCAGGCAGTTCATCAGGAAACACCTCTGGATAATCCCGAACAATCAGAATACCCTGAATACTCTTGTTCTTGCCTTTCTCCTCAGTGACATGTGCCAGAAAAGCAACATATCCTTTTCGTAAATAACTTCGGGCATTTGTACACGACATGAGTTTCAAATCAATAGATGGTTTCTCACCACGAACTTCTAGGACATCGCCAGAAGAAAGAGGAATACGAATGATCTTATCGAAACAAACCACCTCAGCATGATGTTTGGTTAACCAATCCATCCCCACGATAATGTCGAAACTCCCAAGTTGCATCGGCGTGAGGTCAATAGGAAAAAGATGGTTATCGAGGTTCAATTGATAACCACGAATAACAGAATCGAGTACAAGAGGTTTACCAGTAGCGACTTCGACAGATAAGGGTTTCCTTAGTTTAGTTCTAGGTATCGCAAGTAAAGGCTCAAAGGATAACGAAACAAAACTCCTATCGGCACCAGAAACGAAAAGAACAGATGGAAGTTGATTGTTAACAAGGAACGTACCGTTAACAACCTCGTTGTTAGCTCGAGCCTCATTTGCATTTAGATTGAATGCTCGTCCACGAGCGGTATTTACATTCGCGATAGCGTTTGGATTCGCATTTGCATTTACCAACCTCGGGCAGTTGTTGCGGAAATGACCCATTTCTCCGCAATTAAAACACGAACCATGTGGGAATCTCGCAGCATTCCCTTGAACTTGTGCTGGAACCTGAGCAACCTGATTCTGGCCCAAACGACAAATGTTGGCCAAATGCCCAAGTCTACCACACGTAGTGCACTGTTTACAGGCCTGCTGTGCAACATGGTGACCGTTGCATCGGGCACAGTGAGGTGCGGTACCAGCATATTGCTTCTTCGCGGGAGGTAGGGCTGGTGGGTTCTGAGGGTTCTGTGCAGTGACTGCAAAGTTCTGGGAACCCTTGCGCTTCCTTGACTTTTTGGAAGACTCACCCTGCTTCTTACCCTTACCCTTACCCTTGTCTTGTGCCGAATCGGCTATTTTCTTCTTATCACCCTTACGGGTCAATTTACCCTTTCTGACCTGAGACTCAGTCAGAGTAGCAGCCAATTCAATTGCTTGACGGACAGTGGTAGGATTACTGTCAGTCACAATATCTTGCACAGAATCGGGTAACCCATCGATATACCTGTAGGATCGTGTTCTGACCCGAATGAGTCGTTCAGAGGCGTTCTTCTCTGTTTCAGGTGCGGAATAACAAGAAACGGAGGTAGAAATAGCTGATTCTTCAATTTAACTACTGTTTGTATTGATTATAACACGAATACAAGTAGTTCTTCACACCGGCAACACTTCGGTATGGAATCGTACAATGTTTCAAATGATTTCGCTCAAGACCCTATTTATAGTGTTGGTGGTTTCGCTCATATGTACATGTACATATAAGCGGAACCCCTACATGTCCATATAAGCGGAACCCCTACATGTCCATATAAGCGGAACCCCTACATGTCCATATAAGCGAAACCCCTATATGACCATATAAGCTAAACCCCATGCTAAAGACCCTATGAGCGAAATCAGCACCTAAGACACATACATTCTCCTATTATCTCGTAAATCGTGCCCTAATCTATACAATTCAATGTAAGACTCGATCCAAGACGAAGTCGACAAATGTAGTGCACCAACAGACTCCCCCTCAGATGTTGACGAGTCGACTATCGAGTCACGACAATGCTGTGTCTTCATTTCTTCAGTCTTGATCAGTCTCTGGGCTTTTCTCTCTCTATCTTCATCAACAGACTCCCCTTCTAACCATATCTGCTTGAAAATCTTCAGACTCCCCCTCTCGATCTGCTGGCATTTCTTTATTCTTCAACAATATCTGGTTCAAACTACAGAGTCTTCAATTTCCAGGATCGAAACTTGGCTCTAGTTCTGTTCATAGAATCTTCAGGATCGATACCTGGCTAAACCTGCACATTCTTAATCCAGAAATAAATTTTCTAAATTTAACAATTTTTATGCACCAACACTAATTCTCTTAAACATGTGCACCAACAAACACTCTCCCTCAGATCACAAACTCATGATGAACCACTTGTTGATTTAGAAAATATATTTTGACATTTAAGACACACTCCCCCTCACAACAATGTCATCATGTTTAGCACTCGGAACTTTGAAAATCAGCTTTCCAACATCAGTTGTCGAAAATCTTTTTGACTTTTTCAAAAGTTTATGCTAAAACACACTCAAAATCTTTTTGGATTTTTCTGAAAGAAAGTAACTAACACCACTTGCAGAAACAACAAAATGCAGAAATGAAATATTTACAAACAATATTTTTGTGAGTTTGTGTAAGAGGATCATATCAGTTTACGACAAGTCACAAGTACCGTTGAGCTTAGTTACACATTAAGAATTAAACAATTCACTTAGATTGCCAATATACTGATCCACTTAAATTCTCACACAAATTTTAACTGATTCAGGATATGAATTAAGTGTTTTAAAGACTTAAACTCATTCATGTGTCCCACCTCTTGAATATACTCCCATATCCAGATCCCAATATTCAGTCTTACAGGTGAGTATACCACAGATGATATCTGTAAGGGGTTAAATTGCGAGGGCCGTGAGAGCTCAGGTCGATACTCCCGTATACGCAGAGAGATGACGGCTTCGACTTTTGGTGTGTCCCCTTTAGAGGATCTTTTGAATTACAACAGCAATGACTATCAATTTTATTGTTTCATCAATTTGCTGAGGGCGGCGCTATATTTCAAGCATGCGGAAAGCATTATCCGGGGACTAGGTCAGAATTTCCATTCAGCAGAAGTCCCGGGATAATACCCCAGATATCACTGAGCATAAAGACCTAGTATATCAGAAAGAGGGACCTTTCAAACGAGATTTCAGGGGTTACCTATATATCCAAGTAGTGTTCCCCACGAAATAAGCAAGTTTGAATTTAAGTTTATATCCCGAAAAAGCTTACTAAATGTGTAAAAACCTATCGGCATATCATCAGTGAGACCGTTTAACGCTATTTAATCATTACAATTCTTTAGCATACTGTGACCGTCTACTGATGTACTATCATTTCCTCTTCTTTGACACAAAAACTCATTTTTGTATTTTATCATGTTTTTGCCTTTTTCAAATTTTCTAATGTTTTTGGATTTTCAGAAATTTCTACTCCCCCTAAAATGCAAACACGTTTCAGGAAATTTGAAAACAAACTGTACAGAAAAATGACAACCGATATCGAATCGCTTCAAATCGCCATCCACTTGGCATAAACAATCAGAACTCCCCCTTTCACAAAACTGTTTTCTCATAATGATTTCAAAACACTTAAGTTTGTTTTAACCAGAATGATTTTTCCGGAAAATAAGTTTTGTTGATTTTACCACTTGTAAAATTAGGGGTTTGGTTCATCAAATTGTCCTTCACATATACGTATCAGAATTACATCAAGTTCAAACTAATGACCTTGACGAATCACTTTGTAATATCCACCCTCTTACCACTTGTAAAAATATCCAAATCATATAACCACATGTAGGAATAAAACATCTACACAAACCATTTTACCAATAAATATGCCGATTCCTGCTTCACACTTACCAACCTGGAAGCTCCGGCAATTCACACTTATCCTGTAAAAATTCAATTATTTTAAGATTCAATTAACAATCAATTACTAAGAAAGATGCCGATTCCTGATCCACGATTACAAACTTGGGATCTCTGGCATAGTCCTAAGAATTCAAGGGAAACAGACTTCCATCCAAGTCTTCTCAGACTTGATGACTTTCAATTCTTGCGCAGTGGGGTTGTAAGTTGCCTTTTTAGTTGCATAAAAATCTTTAACCCCCTTAACTTTCCCATTCAACATTTTCCCAAAAAATTTCTTAACACTCCCATTGAATGTTTTCTCGACATCAAACTTAGTTTTATCTGTGTAAAACTGATTCGAGATATCAACCTTACCAACTTTCTGTTTAACTTCTTCAAATTTCAGTGATGGAAACTCATCATCATTCACTGAAATTTTCATCTCAACCTGTGGCTCTTCTGGCTTTGTGGAACCAGATTCATCGCCGACTTTCTCATCAACTTTCTTAACAACCCACACTTGGTTGTCTTTCTCTTTCTTTTTATAAAAATTCTTTTTAGAACACTCACCAACCTCATAAGTTGAATTTTCAAAAAATTTAAAATTTTCAGTTGGTGGTTCAATATCAACAACTTTTCCTTTCAACTTGTTAGAAACTCCCTGTTTTGACTTGGCATTTTTCGGACAGTTCCATGCAATGTGACCAGCTTCATTGCATTTGTACCAGGTTATAGTTTCTTTTGAGTGACAAACTTCAGTTCCATTCTTCTTCTTTTCAGCAAGAAACTCCTGATTTGACTGTCTCCAGAATGGTTTCTTCTGTTCCTCTTCTGCACTTCCACCTGACACAAATTCTGTTTTTGTTTTAGAATTTTTCAAATTTTTATGATTTTCTGGTGGAATAAATCCAAGGTCTTTCTTTTTGTAGCTACGATTTTGGTTTGGTTTTTTTTGAAAACCAGAACCAGAATTGTAACCCTTTTTCTTGTTTAATCGTTGTTGTACTCTTGAAGTGTACTTTTTAGGTTTTTCAGTAAGATTTAAATCTTTTATTTCAGAAATATTAATTTCTGTCATTTTGAAAACCTTTTTGATCATGTCAAAACAAACACTTCTTATTGGAAACTCTTTGTCAGAGTATAATTTGTCCGAATCATTTAAAGTGTATGCAACTTCAAATGCTTCATCATCCAAATTTGCTTTTGATAACAAAAAATCTTTACTATAATCCTTTTTGACTGATGACTTTGGACTGTTAACTGACGAATTTGACCCTCCAGACTCAGACTTTGACTCAGACTCCTCCTCAGTATCCAACACCTGATCGACCACCTTTTTGATTAACTCAGATTCATGATCAGTATCGGACGAGGTAAACGTGACATCAATGTTATCTGGTAAAACGTCAGTTGTGTCGGTTTTTAGCTTTATATTGACTGCTTTTTCAAGTTGCTCCTCATTTGGTTTTCTAGCAGAATACCCTTCCCAAATTGGAGGCGGACACTTGTTATATCTAACAGTCGGTTTCTTACCACTATCTTTCTTCTTTGGCTTCTCATCTTGAAAAGCTTCCATACCTGCAACAGTTGGGTAAATACGATCAATGAGATAATCAGAACTAGAATAACTTTGTAATAAACGTCTAATTCTCTCATTCTCGATCTTTTCTGTTTCTAAATCTTGCTTCCATTTAGCACTCTCTTCGATGTAAAAGTTGATGGCTTTCTGTTTTGTCATCATCACAGCATTCATCATCGTAAGTGCTTGTTCTCGTTCTGAGTTTGTCTTTTGGAGACCAGTTACTGTTTTGTTCAAGACATCATAAGATTCCTTTACATAGTTGAGATTGAACAGTAACTGCTCCTTCTTCTTCTCATATTCAGCTATTATCTCGTCTTTTGCTGCACATCCCTTGCAAGCTTCCAAACACTTCATGCAAGGCTTTACAACTTCAACAATCTTCTCAATCTCGATTGTCTTTATCACTTCAATCACTTTTTCTTCTTCTTTCACCTTCTCAGTTTCAATCATCTTCTCAACAACACCTTCAACATTCTCTTTCTGAACAACATCTTCAGATTTCATTTGTTGTTGTTCTTTAGCAGCTCGTTTCTCCTTCAGTTTCTCCATACGTTCTGCAAAATAGAAATGAAAACTTTCAGGAGAAAGATGAGATTTTGCAACATTTATATGTTTCTCTTCCTCATCATCACTGCTACTATCAACTATTGACTGATCAAACTGTACAGATTTTTCAGAATCAGCATCTGATAAACCAGAATCTGACGGTGTTTGATCAAAGATAACTTCCTTTTCTGAAATAACAACATTTTGTACACTCTCATCTGAACTCTGTGAACTTTCATCAGCACTTAATGAACTTTTATCAGAAACAACAAACTCTTCTTTCACATTCTTCACAGTCTCACCAATAGACTTCATCCACGTGGTAAACATGTCTGGTTCTCTGACAATCTTAGCGATGAAAGCTTTAAAATTTCCATTCTCATCTGCAAACATATTCCAACTGAAGCCTTCATGTAGCCTCTCATCATCTTGATCGACTATGCATGCTTTGCTATCAGGAGAGATATAATTGTTCCAGTCAAAATCCACCACACACGCTCTTTTTGAATCCTCGATTCTTCTACCATGAGCCGTCTGTGAATCTTGTGATTGACCGACCTGCTGATAAATGGCTTTACGGTAATAGTCGTCTTTTCCGAACGGATTCTGAGCGCCACTAGCTTCTCTGTTCTTGCACTCCCGCTTGAAATGGCCTTTCTCCCTGCAACGAAACAAGTAACTTTAGATTTATCAAAACCTAAAGTAGATACATGAGCATCAAGAAAATCATTTCTCTCGGTAATCGTTTTGAACTTTTCAGCACGTCTAAGAACACTCGCAAGACACCATTTGATATCCATCAGTTCCATCTCTTCTGCGTCTATTTGATCGTAATCCTCTTTGGTGAGCATGGGATTTCCGATCCGACCAGCCACTAGACCCTCATAAGATAACAACACAGAACCAAGTAGAGCCATGTGGTCTTTAGCAGTGTCTTCTGAAAAACTTTGACCTTCTGGAAGATTTAAAGCGATGTTGCACTAAATCACATAACCATTTCCTGTCTTTGTGCTCTGAGACTGAAAACTTGTATTTGACTCTTTAGGATTAACACTCGGAAATGATGAGAATCCGCTACTGCTTTTGTTTGAACTCTGATCAGCTTTTTCTGATGAATCACCCGCACTAAATGCAGTCTGAATTTTCGGACTTCTCTCAGCTTCTGGAACCAGAACACTACCTTTGTAATACATTTTTACATCCGGTTGACCACTTGGACTGTTCATCCTCGCGATCTTCTGCTGTTCCAAATCTTGACCCTCAATCTTTTCGATAAACTGACCAATTGTTAACCCATCATAAACCCCTGTATTTTTCAGGATCATCAAATAAGTTCCCCACTCTTTTTGCGGTAACGCATCAGCTAATTTCTCTACCCACTCTTCAGGATCCTTTTTTATACTAAGCATTGACATTGATCGTACAAGGTGACAGTATCTCTCAATCAGCTTCTTCGTATCTTCACCCGGTAAACTGCTGAACAAATCGAACTCTTTCTTAAGCAACGCCTTTTTGCTCTTTATCATGTTCTCACTTCCCTCAAATTTGACTTTAAGTGCATCCCATATTGATTTTGCAGTTTTGTCGTGCTGAAGCAGAATGAAAATGTCTTCCTTGATAGCTTGTTGAAGCAGACTAATCATCATCTTTTCTGCTTTATACATAACCCGTTCTTGATCTGTGAACTCTGATAACTCTTTTAGAACTTGCAAATCTGTTCGAGGCAACACGTATTTCTTCAGTATATATTCCCAAGACCTAAGATGGTTTGCCTGAACCCAGTTCTTGAATCTGTCTTTCCACCCGTAATATTCTTCAATACTCATCAATTTCGGGGGCTTTTGGGTGGTTCCCGTCTCGTTTTCTATATTCATAGCTTGAACAACGGCAGCTGGACCAGACGGTGTTGCAAACGCATTGTAGAATTCAGTATCCATGATGACTTAGCATGTCACGGCCCCCGTCCCGGTTTTACCCGTTTCAGGAGCCGCGGAACAGAAATCCCGTGGTATTTATTTAATTGAGTTTAACAGCGGAAGTTTATCATCAGAATCGTTTTAAAGCTAAAATTTTCCCGATTATTTTATTTCACAATTCGGGATAAAACCCCGGTAATTTACAATATTATGATTTCACGGAGAAATCTTATTTTTACAAAACATATTTCTTTATTTTATAATAAGCCACTTTCTTAAGCTTGAAATGCTCCATAGCACTTTTCCTGAATTACAACAGATCACCTGAAACATGTTTAAAAAGGTTTTGTCAGCGGGAAATACTGAGTGAATCATTCATTTTACTAAAACGACACGTTTGTTATAATTTACAGTATTAAGAGCAATTACAATGTCACTATCTTTTTAAATTAACTGATCCAGTTGTCACTTGACCGGACGTGTGACTGTGGACATATCACTTGCTGGGTCCGTTCACCCACAAGTGATAAATAATTAGTAGCTATGTGCACATCCCCCCACATACTGGCAGTAATTTCAGATTACATAGACTTAATCCCTGTAATTATAATCTTAGAATATAAACATGCTTTTGTAAAGTAATTTGATAAAAAGAGAATGACTCACATTGCAGATTTAACACGGATAGAGTTTACCCTACGGATTAGCCTTGTTAACCTAATTTAAATAATAATGCACACAAAACCGGGTTAGTAATCAATACAGCATTTACGATAACTCACGAGATCAAATTCTCACAACGAACGACAAAGTGCGATACTTCATCCATCGAATTAACGATGAACGATAAAGTATAACCCTAATGTGGGCAGCACTTAAACATCCATTGGATATATTGATCGGTCGGAAAATGAATCGTAATAGCGATCGAGTTATTACCCTGAATTGTGGCAGCGCTACGTGAATCGTTTGTTTTGGACTGTTTATATAATAACTCGGAGTATAATTTGAAACAGAACGTCGCATCAACGCAGAATTGCATCAAACAGACGATACTATTTATACAAGAAAAATGTCCCCCTCGCGCCACGCGAGGGGTTCTCTCGTTCCTGTCGCGTGGCGCGACAGGCCCTACTCTACCCTAGGTTAGCTTCGTGTCACAGTAGCTTAGCTGAGTTGGTTTCGTGAATTTTAAATTTTTGACAGCAAACTGTGTGGATTTTACCGAGTGGGGTTTACCCCCCCTGAGTTTTAGGGGCCCTGATCCTGATTCCGATTATTCTGAAAATTTTAGGGTTTGTTCAGAATTACTTGGGTTTCTCAATTAGGGTTTCCTATTGGACAATTAAAGTAATAATTAGTACTTTTTGAGGAGAGTTGTTACATTCTCCCCACCTTAATAAAAATCTCGTCCTCGAGATTTACCGGAATAAGTGAGGATACTTTTGCTTCATTTCTGATTCCAGTTCCCAAGTGTATTCAGCTCCTCTCTTTGAATCCCATCTGACTTTGACTAGAACTAATCGTTTATGTTTGAGAAACTTGATCTTTCGATCCTCAATTTGAAGAGGTTTCTCAACAAATTTCAGCTTTTCGTTTACCTCTATATCTCTAAGAGGTACTACCAAAGATTCGTCTGATAGACATTTCTTGAGATTGGATACATGAAATACATCATGTACTCCAGATAATTCTTCTGGTAGTTGTAACCGATAAGCAACTGGTCCTATACGTTGGATCACTGAAAATGGTCCTACATACCTTGGACTTAGTTTTCCTTTCTTTCCGAATCTAACTACTCCTTTCCAAGGAGAAACTTTCAACATTACTCTGTCTCCCACTTGGAATTCTAATGGCTTACATCTATTGTCTGCATAACTCTTCTGGCGATCTCGAGCAGTCTTCAGTCTTTCCTTGATTTGAGTAATCTTATCAGTCGTCTCTTGCACAATCTCCGGACCTGACAATTGACTTTCTCCTATTTCTGCCCAACAAACTGGAGTTCTGCACTTTCTTCCATATAGTGCTTCAAATGGGGCAGTTTCAATGCTTGAATGATAGCTATTGTTATAGGAGAATTCAATTAATGGTAAATGATCATCCCAACTTCCACCAAAATCTATTACACATGCTCGGAGCATGTCTTCTAGAGTTTGGATTGTCCTTTCACTTTGTCCGTCTGTTTGTGGATGATATGCAGTGCTTAGGTTTAGTCGAGTTCCCATTGCTTGCTGGAAACTTTTCCAGAAATGAGAAGTGAAACGACTATCCCTATCTGATACAATGGAGAGTGGAACTCCATGTAGAGATACGACTTCATCTACATACAGCTTTGCCAGTCTTTCCATGCTAAAGGTTTCTTTCATTGGTAGAAAGTGAGCCGATTTGGTTAATCGATCCACAATTACCCAAATTGCATCATTACCTTTTCTGGTTTTGGGTAACTTAGTAACAAAATCCATTGTTATAAGTTCCCATTTCCATACTGGCATTTCTAATTGTTGTAGTAGACCTGAAGGTTTCTGATGTTCTGCCTTAACTTGTGAACAAGTGAGACATTTAGAAACATATCGTGCTACATCCTTTTTCATTCCTATCCACCAAAAGTTCTTTCTTAAATCTTGGTACATCTTATTGTTTCCTGGGTGCATAGTATACCTAGATTTATGAGCTTCTTCTAAAATCTTAGGTCTTAAGTCTCCCTGCTTAGGTACCCAAATTCTACTTTTGTGGAATCTCCAAATTCCATCTGCTCCTTGCTCTAATTCTTTGATTCGTCCTTTCATTCCTTCAGCATCATCCTTGATCGCTGTAGTTTGAACCTTCTTCAATTGTTCTATTAAATCTATTTGTAGATTTAATCTGAGAGCACGAACCCGTCGTTGTTTCTCATAATACTTACGACTTAAGGCATCTGCAACTACATTTGCTTTTCCTTCATGATACTGAATATCACAGTCGTAATCACTTAGGATTTCCATCCATCTCCTTTGCCTCATGTTTAATTCTTTTTGCCCAAATATATATCTTAGACTTTTATGGTCTGTGTAGACAGTAAATTTACTTCTGTAAAGATATTGTCTCCAAATTTTAAAGGCAAAAATTACGGCTCCTAATTCTAAATCATGAGTCTTATAGTTTTCTTCGTGCTTTTTCAATTGCCTTGAAGCATATGCAATCACCTTTTTGCGTTGCATAAGCACACATCCATATCCTAGTTTTGAAGCATCACAATATACTTCAAAATCTTCAGTTCCTTCTGGTAAGGCTAAGATTGGAGCATGGGTTAATTTCTGCTTCAATATTCTAAAGGCTTCTTGTTGCTTAGATCCCCATTCAAACTTAACCGCTTTACAGGTTAACTTAGTTAATGGTACGGCTATCTTGGAAAAATCCTTAATAAACCGTCTATAATACCCAGCTAATCCTATAAAACTTCTAATTTTCATTGCTGTTTGTGGAACCTTCCATTTGGTAATTGCCTCTATCTTAGCAGGATCTACATGAATACCTTCGTGATTCACCATGTGTCCTAAGAATTGAACTTCTTGCAACCAAAATTCACACTTCGAGAATTTGGCATAAAGCTTTTCTTTTCTTAACAAAGTTAAGAGTGCATGCAAGTGCTGACAATGTTCGTCCTGACTTTTGGAATAAATAAGTATATCGTCTATGAAGACAATTACAAATTTATCCAAGTACGGTTTACAGATCCTATTCATCATGTCCATGAATGCAGCAGGTGCATTTGTTAACCCAAAGGGCATGACTGTAAACTCATAATGACCATACCTAGTTCTGAAAGCAGTTTTAGGTATATCTTCTTCTTGTACCTTCAATTGATGATATCCGGAGCGTAAATCTATCTTAGAAAAATATCTAGCTCCTTGAAGTTGATCAAAAAGATCATCAATCCTAGGTAATGGGTATCGATTCTTAATTGTAACCTTATTCAATTCTCTATAATCGATACACATTCTCATTGAACCATCCTTTTTCTTCACAAACAACACTGGCGCTCCCCAAGGGGATGAGCTAGGTTGTATGAATCCTTTACTTAGTAATTCATCTAATTGCTTTTTCAGTTCTAACATTTCGGTGGGTGCTAACCGATAAGGTGCCTTAGCTATTGGTGTAGTTCCTGGAATTAGATGAATCCTAAATTCTACTTCCCTGTCTGGAGGTAATCCCGGTAAATCTTCTGGGAATACATCATGATATTCGGAGACTACTGGTATTTCCTTAAGATTTTTACCCTTAGTGCTAATGATTACTGAAATCATATACACTATTCCTTGTTTTCGTTCATAATTGGCAACTTTCATTACCGATATGAACTTCATAGGCTTACGTGGTTTATCTCCTGTGATCCTAATTATTTCTCCATTGGGTGATTGAATTTCTATGGAATTCTAATCACAAAGGATTCGAGTATGGTTGGCTACTAACCAATCCATTCCTAATACAACATCAAATTCAGCTAAATTCATTGGCAATAGTTTTGCAGAAAATTTATGTCCTAAGAGTTCTATGTTTCCTTCTTGCAAAACTTTATCTATTTTAACTGAATTTCCGTCTGCTGTTTCAACTGTAAAAATCTGCCTAATATTGGTTAAAGGTAAACTAAGAGCTTGGCAGAATGAAGTATTTATAAAACTTTGGTTTGCACCAGAGTCAAATAATACTTTGGCGTAAATGTTGTGAACTAAGAACGTACCCGCTATCACATCTGGGATGAGTTCTGCTTCTTGTGTGGTCAGCTGAAATGCCCTAGCATTCTTCTTAGTAGTTCCTTCTGTCGCCTTGGTTTTATTGTCTGCTGGTTTGATCACTTTAGGACGTTCTATTTTGAAATGTCCTGCCTCTCCACAATTGTAACAAATTATGGATTTCTTCCTGCAATTTTCTTCACAATGCCCTACCGTTTTGCAAAAATTGCAATATACTTTGCATTTTCCAAAATGTTTCTTTTTGCAATTTTGACAGAATGGCAAAGTTGAAGATTGCCCTGTTCCTCTTTTCTTGAAACTGGTATTATTACCCATACGAAATCCTTGGGTAATTTTCTGAGCCAAATCTTTCTTTCTGTCTTCATCTTTTATACGCACCAGTTCATCAGTTAGGGTGTTAGCTAATTCCACAGCATCGTCAATAGTGCGAAGTCTCGCAGCTTTAACAATATTGCGGATTTCACTAATCAGTCCCCAAATGTAGCGAGAAATGAGTACCGGTTCTGGCGAGGCCAGCGTTGGTACCACTCTAGCATACTCGAAGAATGTCGAAGTATAACCGCGACAATCTACACCCATCATCCTATGATTTAGGAACTTATTAGTCATTTGTTCCTTTTCATACTCGGGACAGAATTTCCTTTCTACTAAACCCTTAAATCCTTCCCAAGTCATAGCATAAGCTATTATTCTTCCTTTTGATTGTAACACAGTATTCCACCATTCAAGTGCTCCTTCTTTGAAGAGATTTGATGCGTACATGACCTGATCATCTTTAGCACATTTACTTATTGCAATGACTGCTTCGGTTTTCTCTAACCAACGCAGTGATGCAGTTGCTCCTTCATTGCCTGCAAATTCAGTGGGTTTACAAGCAAGGAATTCTTTGAAAGTGCAACCAGGCGTTGCAGTTTTCAGTTTCTTAGGCGCGTGCTGTGGTTCATTATCATGATTAACATGATTATTGCCTCCGTTTACACTATTACTGAAGTTATCTTCAGTAATATGTTTACTAGGGACAATTTGTTGCGGTTCGATTGGATTCTTTATAGCAGCAACGAATGCTGGAATAGCATTGGCTATCCCTTGAGCAACAATATTTTCGATATCCTGCCGAGTCATATATTGATCTCCTGGATGTTGCTCAGACTGATTAACCTCATTTACTGGTTCATTTTCAATGTTTGCCATCTGATAATATATATATAATTTTTATTAGTATCTGTTAAATAACAATTATACAAAAAAACAATCAAACAATTTTCAACACACGTATAGGCAAAATTATCGATTTCTCGATTACATTTTATATATTTTTGATAGTATGCATCATTACACACCAATATCTTACAGAGTTTTATTCGTAGCTATTTTACAGACTGATTTTATTATTACTTTTACTATTACACAACCACAGTTTTACCATCCTACTTTCTCTCGTCACTTGTCGTCCTAAAAACGAAGCTCCTTTTCATCATATTTCCAGGCAATTTGTCCCCCTATCTCTCTGATTCTATTTCCCGCATCCATCAACTCTTCACCAAAATGGCGAAGTTCAGCCATGTTTTCATTACTCATGGGTGGATTAGGTAGGGGTTCTGGATCGACTTGTGGAAAAAAGGAATAAGGATCGTTGACAATATTTTGAAATTGCCAATCATTTGTCCACCATTCGTCCATTTCTAAAGGTTGGGAGTGAACTATGGGTTCTGGGATTGCTGGTTCAAAATTCATAGGGAGTGGATTTTCAATAGGATTGGTAAAAATATTAGTATTAACAGGCTGAATCGTCTCACAGCTTGCTAATAGAAAATCTATCTCATCTTGAAAAGTCCTTCCCTGGTTTTGATTAGAGCTCTCTCCGATTTCTATTTGGGTTGGTCTAGAGCCTTGCCCAACTTCCATTTCTATATCCTTGGAATATTCCTCAAACTGCATTTCCATTTGCCTAGACTCTTTCGTGACTTCAGGTTCCATCTCCTGCTGTTTAGAACTTTCCTTGGTTATAGTTTCTTTTCCTTTTTCTAAAGGATTATTTATTTTAGGAAGTTTTGGAACTGGCTTTTTTCTACGTATACGACTTCCCCACACGTAATTCTTCTTTTTCTTTCGTTTTGGCTTGTTCAAAGGTGGAGCCTTGAATTCTACCGGTTGTTCTACATCAGGAAAGTATCCAGTAAATTCTTTGGACACTTCTATATTCACCGGGTAAAGATTTAGGTTATGAAAAGCTTCAGATATCCCACTCATGCTGATGTGGCATATATGCAAAATGCAATAAATACTAAGTTAAAATCTTACAATAAATTTAAAAATTGTTGCATATTGCGCACTAATTTATTACAAAGATAACTGGAATACATACTAGGGTTTATTGTAAATTTATTTATTTACTGCAGAAGGTTTCTAGATTTGTAAGGGTAAGGTGCTAAAACTTTAAAATATTTAACGATTTATATTTTCTGCTACTGTTGCTAGCATATATAAATTTGCCCATTTCTCATCTAGCTTATCTTCCCAAGGTGATTTATTGATTAATTCTTGGGTTTCCCGTTTAATCTTCTTTTCTCGGATTTTCTCTTTACTTTTCTTAAGAATCATCTCCCTTTTTCTAGGAGAAAGTGTTTCCTCGTAATGTGCCTTTCGCACAAATATTCCTTCTTCAGGAATTTCAGCCTGATTCGAGGATTTGGTTCGGGATGAACTTCCCTTCTCGTTGGATGATCTATCTAATTTAAGATAGATACTTGACAGCTTTTGTTTACCCATACTGTAACTAACAAATAATCAGTTAATAAAACACATAATCACATAATAGTAATCAGGAAAAATTAAGTATTTCTTAATACTTAATTAGCTTAACTCAGTGGCTCTGATACCACCTTATTTCTGTCACGGCCCCCGTCCCGGTTTTACCCGTTTCAGGAGCCGCGGAACAGAAATCCCGTGGTATTTATTTAATTGAGTTTAACAACGGAAGTTTATCATCAGAATCGTTTTAAAGCTAAAATTTTCCCGATTATTTTATTTCACAATTCGGGATAAAACCCCGGTAATTTACAATATTATGATTTCACGGAGAAATCTTATTTTTACAAAACATATTTCTTTATTTTATAATAAGCCACTTTCTTAAGCTTGAAATGCTCCATAGCACTTTTCCTGAATTACAACAGATCACCTGAAACATGTTTGAAAAAGGTTTTGTCAGCGGGAAATACTGAGTGAATCATTCATTTTACTAAAACGACACGTTTGTTATAATTTACAGTATTAAGAGCAATTACAATGTCTCTATCTTTTTAAATTAACCGATCCAGTTGTCACTTGACCGGACGTGTGACTGTGGACATATCACTTGCTGGGACCGTTCACCCACAAGTGATAAATAATTAGTAGCTATGTGCACATCCCCCCACATACTGGCAGTAATTTCAGATTACATAGACTTAATCCCTGTAATTATAATCTTAGAATATAAACATGCTTTTGTAAAGTAATTTGATAAAAAGAGAATGACTCACATTGCAGATTTAACACGGATAGAGTTTACCCTACGGATTAGCCTTGTTAACCTAATTTAAATAATAATGCACACAAAACCGGGTTAGTAATCAATACAACATTTACGATAACTCACGAGATTAAATTCTCACAACGAACGACAAAGTGCGATACTTCATCCATCGAATTAATGACGAACGACAAAGTATAACCCTAATGTGGGCAGCACTTAAACATCCATTGGATATATTGATCGGTCGGAAAATGAATCGTAATAGCGATCGAGTTATTACCCTGAATTGTGGCAGCGCTACGTGAATCGTTTGTTTTGGACTGTTTATATAATAACTCGGAGTATAATTTGAAACAGAACGTCGCATCAACGCAGAATTGCATCAAACAGACGATACTATTTATACAAGAAAAATGTCCCCCTCGCGCCACGCGAGGGGTTCTCTCGTTCCTGTCGCGTGGCGCGACAGGCCCTACTCTACCCTAGGTTAGCTTCGTGTCACAGTAGCTTAGCTGAGTTGGTTTCGTGAAATTTTAAATTTTTGACAGCAAACTGTGTGGATTTTACCGAGTGGGGTTTACCCCCCTGAGTTTTAGGGGCCCTGATCCTGATTCCGATTATTCTGAAAATTTTAGGGTTTGTTCAGAATTACTTGGGTTTCTCAATTAGGGTTTCCTATTGGACAATTAAAGTAATAATTAGTACTTTTTGAGGAGAGTTGTTAAATAGCACGTTTTCCAAGAACAGTGACAAATAAGCGAAACTAGATATTGAACACAAGAGCGAAATCCCAGATGTCTTTATGAGCGGAACCTTAGTATTTCTTTGGAGCAAAACCTGAGATGTTCAGATAAGCGAAACCTTAATGTGTCTTTAGAGCGGAACCTTGTTGTGTCTTTTGGAGCGGAACCACTGATGTACAGATGAGCGAAATCTCTTATACGCACTTGGAGCAAAAACTCTATTAGGATAACAAAAGAGCGGAACTACCAAGGTAATTTGGAGCGGAACCTCTCAATAAGATGACACAAGAGCGAAATATGCTGTTCAGATAAGCGGAACTACTCTATGTCCAGATAAGCGGAACCAAGTCCGAAGGTAATTTCAACCATTTTTAGTCCGTAATTTGGTCCGAAACTTTCAAGGGTTTGTCTATGTTCAATTGCGCACAGTCTGTGAAATTTTGAACGAATTCCGACCGGTAAAATTTTCTGAATTGATGAAAGAAAGTGTAGAAGCAAGAAAACAAGATAAATTCCAGCTAATCTCTGCAGAACTCCTCCTCCTGAGCTCTGATACCAATTGTAGGATCGTGTTCTGACCCGAATGAGTCGTTCAGAGGCGTTCTTCTCTGTTTCAGGTGCAGAATAACAAGAAACGGAGGTAGAAATAGCTGATTCTTCAATTTAACTACTGTTTGTATTGATTATAACATGAATACAAGTAGTTCTTCACACCGGCAGCACTTCGGTATGGAATCGTACAATGTTTCAAATGATTTCGCTCAAGACCCTATTTATAGTGTTGGTGGTTTCGCTCATATGTACATGTACATATAAGCGGAACCCCTACATGTCCATATAAGCGAAACCCCTACATGTCCATATAAGCGGAACCCCTACATGTCCATATAAGCGAAACCCCTACATGACCATATAAGCTAAACCCCATGCTAAAGACCCTATGAGCGAAATCAGCACCTAAGACACATACATTCTCCTATTATCTCGTAAATCGTGCCCTAATCTATACAATTCAATGTAAGACTCGATCCAAGACGAAGTCGACAAATGTAGTGCACCAACAATACCTCTCTATTGCCTTCTCCAATGGGGTAACCATCGTAGGACACAACAAACTGAGCTCCTCATATCGATCTGTATAAGCACGGTGTTCTCCCCCGTCTTGTTTCAAATCATAGAATTCTCGTTCTAAAGCTCAAATCTCGTGACGGGGACAGAATTCTCTCATCATGAGAGCTCGGAGCTCTTCCCAAGTTTGTGCCATCGCTACATCGGCACCCCTATCACGCATCACTCCGTTCCACCATGTAAGAGCACGCTTCTCGAACACACTCGAGGCAAATTCAACCTTACGCTCATTCGGACATTGCACATGTCTGAATGTGCTCTCCAAACTTTCAAACCATTGCAGGAGCGCGGTTGCTCCTTGCGACCCAGAAAACTTCAATGGTTTAGCAGAATTGAAGTTCTTGAAACTACATTGTGCATTATTGTTGTTATTATTGTTGTTATATAACTCATGGATCTGGGTTACTACGCCAGGAAGTACTGCAGCCATTTGCTGAGCGACAAGGGCTGCGACTTCTTCAGCAGTAAAAGGTTGAGCATCGTGTCGAGGAGGCATCATCTAACAAGGAAACAGGGGAATCGAGTGATATCGACAATTGGAAAAACAAAAGAGGTATTGAAAACATCGACAAAACACAAGGAAGGCGATCATTCGTTCGTTACCTCGAACAAACAAATGACACACAGTGACTAATCAAAGTAAATAGGTCATAATAATGTATCACTGAAGACATGCTCGCCTATAAGTGAACACTCACCCCAAGAGTTCCCAGGTAAGAGTGACTGGTCCGATACTACGGATTTGTATGAACACTCTAGCCTTAGACAGAAAAATCAGGGTACAGGCATTCACTCTTCCAGTTTGCACGTGTTCACATTATTTAGACCCAAACTTTGACGAGATTTTGAAAACTCAGAAGGCACAAAGCCAAAAATGAATCAAACTGGAAGGGTTCAAAACCTAGTAATCAATCATCCAGGAATAGATGATTAATTTTCGAAGCGAATTTGTTATTGTGTTCTCGTTGTGGTTATCACCTAAGGATAGGTGACGGTATTGTTTTAAAATCTAAACGCAAATAAACTTGCGTTAGGGTCCTACAAAGTTATACTCTAGGTCAAAGCATTACTAATAACCTAATTCCTTATAACCATTGGCTCTGATACCAACTCTTCGGTCACACCCCGACCACGTAAAACAACAAACCATGGCGGAAACGTCGGGGAGTGTTGTAACAGAATCATCGTTTCACAACCATGGTAATAAAAAGTTTCGTTTTATTGATTTATTAAATAATTTACATTGTCTTTGAACCAAACAAACAAGTTACATACCGTCTATCATTGTTTTATGTCACTAAGGCCACGTCCCGATCCTAAGTGAACACGCTTCCTAGCAATCAACATCAAGCAACGTTACCTGAAACATATGTAAAAACAAAGTCAGCAAAGAAATGCTGGCGAGCACATAGGTTTTAGAAGAGTATCGGATTCATGGCTCGTTTATATGTTGCAGTACCTTATTAGACTACAAGAGTCAAAAGTACAAACCTCGTTTTGAAAAGTGTATTGCAACATAATTAACCAACTCAAATCAAATTGGTTATAGTTCATAAAATCTCGCAGCCATGATTCTTAACCCCAAAACATTTGTTTTAGTAAACCAATTCGTAAAACATCTCGTAAAAACTCGTTAATAAAACTCATATGGTTTATATCATTTCAAAAACCTCGTTCTGTGACATCGTTTCAAAATCGTTTCCCAAGTGAACTAAATAATGGCATGAAATGTAATATGATAAAAGCACTTATATATAAGATGTACCAGTGGCGTATCTACCATGCTTTTATCATGCTACACCCATCCCATTATCTAATCACTACCCAAAACCAATCGTTTAGTCAAATCGTTTATCTCGTTTAAGTCGTCTCAAATCGTTTAACTCGTCCCAAAATCATTCTAGTTTTAATTGTGAAACTACTTTTGGTCGTCTCGCTAATAACATTCAAACCTTCGTGACTCGACTATCTCGAAACTCGTATTAACAAACCATCAAAGGGTAAGTTAACAACCATCAGATTCGGTTGTTACCTACATAACTCCCACACATAACCATGGGTGTAGTGTGATAACGGGATTTGTCAGATCCTATGGTACCATAACCTAATACTGTTCGGCTTGATCAATGCTAATGAATGTCATTCATTATGTAACTATGTCCAACAAGTTTGTTCACATTATCGAAATCGTTATTAGTTTAATATAAACCATCTTAATCGTTTTTGAAACCATCGTTTAAATATCGAAATCGTTTTAATACATATGAATCACCCCAAAACAATCGAAAACGGTAAAATAGGGGAACTATGTACTCACATTGAAGTGCAAATATCCTTGATCTAAAGAACTCAACAAGCTCAGGCAAACCAAGGAAATTCAAGTAGCACCTAGTAATCGAATCACTAGATACATAAATCGACACCTAAATCGGAAGATCGGACAGAATGAGGTCTTGTAATCCAAATGAGTATTGGAACTCATGTGATATGGTTTAACGAAACCTACATTCTAGATCAGAACCTAGTCTAAGTGCTTTCGACCCGTTACGACCCATTATGGTAGCTTACGCTACTTTAACGCGTCGTTCGTGCAAAAGTGCGTTCGAGACGTCTAACTAGTCCTATGACAAGTATTATATGCCCTAACATGTTTAATTATGTTGCATAATAAGTTATGTGACAAATGTTTAGATTACATATGCTTAAAATCCAATTATGCATGAAAAGGGCATTTTGGTAAATTACCTAAGGCATATAAACTACCTATCATACAACTACTTAAACTAGGTGACCATAAGGTAATACCTCGGAAGGTTATTCCCTATGCAACTATGGTCACTAATCATGCTTGGTCGGATCCTAATGATCGACCAAACGGGTTGAGTTCGAAAGTCTAAGCGGTGGTTTAGACCGCTTGACTTACGATTCTAAACAAGCACTAAACTAAAAGAGAAAACTGATTTGGTATCAAAACAAAGTGTTTTGATACCCAAAAGTAGTTTCGTTGCAAAATGCGTGCTAAAACGCATTTTGACCGAAACTTTGACTCGTCACTACACCTAGTTAACGTGGTAATCAATAGGTATAACCGCTAAGGATTATAACCGTCGTGATTACAATCACGTTACAAAGTTCAAATGAACTTTGTGTTGACCATTGACTGGTCAAAGCTGAAAGTCAAACACTGTTTAACTGTCTCGCTAGGAAAGCAATAAAAGAACGAAGGAAGCTTACAAAAGGTCCTTGCTAGGGAGAACTTGATCTTATAATTCTCATGTATGAAGTTATACAACCTCAACTTAGAGAATTTAGATCAAGGGTGAATTGAAATGAATGGAATGGCATGCTATTTATACTAGTTGATGAAGAACAAGATCATGAAACTTGTTTATATGGCCAACAAGAAATAAATCTCAACCATCCAAGTGTTAAGAGCAGGTTAGAAGCCTTGGAGAGGTGTTAACTTGGTTAACACACCAAGAAATTTGCATAAACAACCCCTAAACATCAAACAGTTTGCTGAAAATGACCTGCCATTGCTAAAACTGATATTTCTGTCAAAACAAAGGCATGGCGTCGCGCCACAGCACCACCCCTATTATGGTCGCTTGACGCCACCATAGCCCAGTTCCAGAAACTTTCAAAAAATGGCAGAAATAGTCCCTGCTGCTCGTTTAGGACATTTTTGATGCGTTTAAACCCCGTTAACCCATTTTCAAGGCTCTACAAGGATGTTAAAGCATAGGGAACATAAAACATGCTCAAAAATATCTCAGATGTTGGTTCGTTTGGTCGTATGGTTGCGTTATTCGGTTAATTACGACGGAAGTCGTAATGAACGCAAAAACGATCCAAATTAAGCGACGAATGGAATTTAATCATGCCAATCACTAAAATAAAATATTTTAATGATTACATAAATTTTTGGGTGTCCGGATATATTCAGAACGTAAGATATGCGCGAAAATGCAAACTTATGCACCTTTTGACGCTTTTAGTCCCTATTGATCAAATAAATTTATTTTAGCATACCGAACCCTTCAAAGCCTATTTCTAAGATATGTTTTGGTTATTTATGGTATGTTTAGCTTATGATCAAGTTCCGGACTGTACGTTACTATAAAATCGGTATAGTTTCGCAGTTTGACACAAATAGTCCCTGCGATCGAACAAACTTGTTTTCGACACACCAAACCATCCAAAACTTATTTCGAAGTTATGTGAAGGTTTTTTAAGGTATGTTAAGCCTATGTCACTATTCTGGAGTGTTTGTCACGTTAAACTGACTGCGTTTACGCACCAGTTTGCGTATAACTTTCCAGAAAGCGATTTAAAGCTCGAAATCGGAATCGAATCGAATCGTAAAATCATCAAACACGAATACATACATAATAACACCAAAACACATTGTTTTATTGATAATTAACATTTTTTTTACATTGTACATCGATTACAGAGCACAGTTCTCACAATAATTGAAGATTGTGATGATGAATCTGTCACACCCCGACCGCGTAAAACAACAAACCGTGGCGGAAACGTCACGGAGTGTCGTAACAGAATCGTTGTTTCACAACACATGGTACTTGAATTTTGGTTTTATTAATTAAAGTGATTGACTAAGAATTTACAGAAACATAATCATGAATTAAACTGGCTTTCATAGTTTTAAGTCACTAAGGCCCTCGTCCAGTCCTATGTTTGCATCATGATCATCTATTAACAGCACCTGAAACACATGTGAAAATAGGTACGTCAGCATAAAAATGCCTGTGAGATACATAGGTTTAGTTGATGAAGGATTCATGACTTGTAATTAAAAGAAATTTTTAACAAAAGTAATCATGAACCTCATAAAAAATGTTTTTGTTTATGAAATCATACGAAACTCGATAAGAAATCAGATGATATAAATGAATAATACATGGTTAAATAAATAACCAAGTAAAAATGATTTTTGTACAAAATGTGTCGTTTGTAAAACAATGGCTTGTGAAAATATGTTATTTGTATAAAATGTATCATGTTTTGTTGAAATGATTTAAATAACGCTACGATGTGTAATATCATAAAAACACTTATATATAGGAAGTACCAGCGGCGTATCCACCATGCTTTTATCATATTACACACGCCTCGTTATGTAAATCACTTATCATTAACCACCAAAATGTCTTGTTCAAACCGATGACAAAATGTTTATGTGTAAACAATATCGAATGTAAATCATATCTTGTATAATCTAATGTTATGTATGGCAAGTAAAAAGTAACTACTCAATCCATAGGTAGAATGTACAAACCAATGTATTTGAATAAATCATAGTTTAAGTCAAAAATTATGTTTTGCAAAATCAATGCTTTACTGATAAGAACATTTATGTGGTATGTTTATCGTATACATCCAAGCATTGAGACAGAAGGATAAACCCTTATCAAGTTAAAGGTTTATCAAAATGTTTTCGGATTCTGACATCCCTTACGTCCAAACAAACCTAGGATTCCAGGGATGGGAGTTGTCAATTCCTATGGTACCACTACATACTACCGAGCGGCATGATCGGTGTTAACGAACGTATTTTAGTTTCGTTAAACAAACCAAATGTTACACCAAATGTAAGCATGTTATATGAAAATAATGTACTAAGTATGCTAAGTAAACATACACAACAGAAATGTTTATGAAATCAATGTGCTAGCGTGTTAATTAAACATACATAGCATAAACATAGATTAAATCATGTACTATATGTGTACTACATGAACATAGCAAGTATATGTTATAAAAGCACGAAAAGCACGAAAGTAACAAGTAGGCACATGTGTATCACCCCAAAATATTTGAAAATGGTAAAAGAGGGGACTATGTACTCACTTGATATTGCTTAAAAGTCCTTGAATAACAACCAAATAATGCTTGAAAGATCACGGAATCAATCGGCACCTCATATAAGTAACTATGTTAATAAATCGGACCTAAATCGGAAGATTGGATAGAATGAGGTCTCGTAAACCAAATGAGTATTGGAACTCATATGATATGGTTTAACAAAGCCTATATTCTAAAATGAAACCTATCCTAAGTGCTTATGACCCGTTATGACCCGTTTAGGTAGCTTACGCTACTTTAACGCGTCATTTGTGCAAAAGCGCAAATGAGTGGCCTAAATAGTCCTATGACAAGTATTATATGCCCTAACATGTTTAATAATCAGTTTATATGGCAAAAAATAAGTTACACATGCTTAAACTGGAATTATGCGCAAAAAGGGTATTTTGGTCATTTTTCCTAAGGCATATAACTACCTATCATAAAACTAAGTAAACTAAGTGACCATAAGGTATAACCTCGGAAGGTTATTCCCTATACAACTATGGTCACAAAATATGTTTAGTCGGATCCTAATGATTGACCAAACGGGTCGGGTTCGAAAGTCTAAGCGGTTGTTTAGACCGCTTATCTTACGACCCTATATAAGCACTAGACTAAAAAGTAACGAGTTAAACATGTTAAAACATTTTTAACTAAGTTAGAAAATAAGTTTAATATCAAAACAAAGTGTTTTGATATCCAAAGATAGCTTTGTTGCAAAATACGCATAAACACGTATTTTGACCGAAACTATGACTCGTCACTACGCCTAATCAACGTGGTAATCAGTAGGTATAGTCATAAGGGACTATAACCATCGTGATTACGCTCACGTTGCAAAGTTCAAACGAACTTTGTGTTGACCATAGACTGGTCAAAGCAGAAAGTCAAACACTGTTTGACTTTCATGCTTGAAAAGCATAAAAAGCATGAAAGAAGCTTACAAAAGGTCCTAGCAAGGAAGATTTGATTCAAATTGCTCAGGTATGAAGTATAGAACTCCAACTTAGAGCAGATTTATGAACCAAGTGTGAGGAATGAGAATGAAACCCACTTCTATTTATAGGAAGTTAGGATCAAGGAGATCATTCCATGTGTTTAGAGGGTGTAATCTTGACCCTACACTTGTGGAACATGGTATTTGATACAATGGGAGCTTAAAACCAGGCAATAGTATTGAGAAAGTTGCACAAAAGACCCACCCTCGAATTCAAGCTAGTTGCTGAAAATGGATTATTCTGTCAAAATGCACCCATCGCGTCACGCCACGGCAAAGGGGGGTACCCCGTCGCATGACGCCACCCCTTTACCTGGGCCAGAAACTTTTGAATATTGCCAGAAATGGTCCCTGCAGCTCATTTAAGCCATTTTCGACGCGTTTAAACCCTGTTAACCCATTTTCAAGGCTCTACAAGGATGTTAAAGCATAGGGGACTTGAAACATGCTTGAAATTATCTCGGATGTCGGTTCGTTTGGTCGTACGGTTGCGTTATTCGGTTAATTACGACGAAACACGAACGGACGCGAAAAACGATCCAAACTACGCGACGAGTGGTATTTTTTGCATTCCACTCACTAAAATAAAATATTTTAATGATTACAAAAATTTGTGGATGTCTGGATATGTTCAGAACGTAAGATATGCGCGAAAATGCAAACTTATGCACTTTTTGACGCTTTTAGTCCCTATTGATCAAATAAGTTTATTTTCGCATATCGAACCCCTCAAAGCCTATTTCTAAGCTATGTAAAGGATATTTATGGTATGTTTAACTTATGATCAAGTCCCGAAGTGTCGTTACTATATAAATCGGCATACTTTCACAGTTTGACGTAAATAGTCCCTGCGATAGAATAAACTTGATTTCGACACAACAAACCCTCCAAAATGTCACACCCCGACCACGTAAAACATCAAATCGTGGCGGAAACGTCGGGGAGTGTTGTAACAGAATTATTGTTTCACAACCATGGCATTTAAAAGTTATGTTTTATTCATCAAACAAAGAGTTACATTGTCTTAAGATAACTGAAACAAACAGTACATCACATAATTAAACTAGTTCTATCTTCATTTTAAGTCTCTAAGGCACAGGTCCGCCCTAGTGTGTCACGAACATCCTAAGCAACATCTCCTGAAAACACATGTGAAAGTAGGTACGTCAGCATAAAAATGCCTGTGAGATACATAGGTTTTATGAAAATAGGATTCATGACTTATAAGTTTAGAAAAAGTTGTTTAATAAAAATAAGTCATGAATCTTGTTAAATGTTTTGTTATTGTAAATCATTTGAAAAGCGATGGAAATCAATGATATGTATAAATAAAAGGATAATGTATGGTTAAATGAATAACCAAGTGAAATGAGTTTGTATAAATTGAGTTATTTGGAAAACAATGTTTAAGTGAAAACATGTTGTAAGTGTAATAAGTATAACTGAAATGGTTTAAATAACGCTACGATATGTAATATCATAAAAACACTTATATATAGGAAGTACCAGCGGCGTATCCACCATGCTTTTATCATACTACATGTCTCCTCGTTATGTAAATCACCTACCCAAACAAACCACCAAAATGTAATGTTTAAACCAATTGTCAAATGTTTATGAGTAAACCAAGTCTATTGTCAATATAAACCATGTAATGTATAAGCAAAAGTCATGTATGGTAAGTAAAAAGAGACTACTTAAACCACAAGCAAAAATGTACAAAACAAAGTATTTTAAATAAATCAAAAGTTATGTTTTGTAAGATAAATAAATGTTTTACTGATACAAACACTTATGCAGTAAGTTAACGCATACATTCAAGCCTTGAGACAGCAGGATAACCTTAGAGTAAAGATTATCAAAGAAAAATGTTTTTGGATTCAGTCATTCCTTACATCCAAACAAACCTAGGATGTCAGGAACGGGATTTGTCAAGTCCTATGGTACCATTACTTACTACCGAGCGGCGTAGCTAATGTTAATGAATGTAATTTAGACCCGTTGAACAAACCAAATGTCATATCAAATTGTAAACATGTAATGAAAGTAATGTACTAAGTATGCTAAGTTAACATACAAAGCAGAAAAGTAATGTAAAAACAATGTACTAAGTATGCTAAGTTAACATATAAAGCAGAAAAGTAATGTAAAAACAATGTACTAATAGTGTACTAATGAACATAGCAAGTATAGGATATAAAAACATGAAAAGCCCTAAAATAACAAGTAGGAACATGTGTTTCACCCTAAAATGTTTGAAAAACAGTAAAAGAGGGGACTATGTACTCACTTGAGATTGCTCAGAAGTCCTAAGATAACCACCAAGCAAAGCTAGAAGATCACGGAATCAAACGTCACCTAATATAGGTAACTACATTAATAAACGGACCTATTCGGAGGATTGGGTAGCATGAGGGTTCGTAAACCAAATGAGTGTAGGAACTTATGTAATATGGTTTAACAAAGTCTACATACTAAAACGAAACTTATCCTAAGTGCTTTTGACCCGTTACGACCCGTTTTGGTAGCTTATGCTACTTTAACGCGTCGTTCGCGTAAAACGCGTTCTGACCGCTTAACTAGTCTTATGACAAGTAAAATATGCCTTAATATGTCTAATATAGTTGCCAAATCAGTTTAGATATCAAAAATTATGTTACATATGCTTAGAATGAATTTTGGCGTAAAAAGGGCATTTTGGTAATTTACCTAAGGCATATAAACTACCTATCATACTACTAACTAAACGCCGTGACCATAAGGTATAACCTCGGAAGGTTATTCCCTATACAACTATGGTCACCTAAAGTGTTTGGTCGGATCCTAATGATCGGCCAAATGGGACGGGTTCGAAAGTATAAGCGATTGATTAGATCGCTTACCCTTACGACCCTAGACAAGCACAAAACTAAAAGTGACGAGCTAAACATGTTAAAACATATTTAATGAGGTTTGAAAATAGGTTTGGTATCAAAACAAACGGTTTTGATACCCACAAGTAATTTGGTTACAAAATACGCTAGAATACGCATTTTGGCCGAAACTACGACTCGTCACTGAGCCTAGATAACGTGGTAATCAGTAGGTATGGTCACTAGGGACTATAACCATCGTGATTACGCTCACGTTATGAAGTTCAAACGAACGTCGCATTGACCATAAACTGGTCAATGCAGAAAGTCAAACGCAGCTTGACTTTAATGCTAAAAACGAATGAAAAGAATGAAAGAATACTTACAGAGGGTCCCCGCAAGCAAATCTTGATCCAAGTAGCTCAGGTATGAAGCAAAGGCTTCAACTTAGAGCATTTCAGATCAGATTTGAGTGAGGATGAATTGAAGTGGGTGGGGTTTATATAGAGTTTGGAGGACCGTTAAGATCGTTCCTCGTAATCCGAGATTCAATCACAGCCGTACACCTCGAGCCCATTGTTTTGTGAAACCTTGGGTACCCCTAGAAATGTCCCATAGTTTGCTAGAAACCAGTTGCAAGTGGAAAACATGAGTATAACAGCTGTAAACAGGCTGCAAAACACATTCTGCACATCTGGGAGGCTCACACAGCCCGCGTAAGGGGCCTGCAGATGTTTACGCGGCCCGCCTGGGTGACCCAGATCAGCAACATGTTTCAGAAATTGCAGAAATGGTCCCTGTTATGGTTTAAGCTTATTTCTGACATGTTTAAGGCCCGTTAAGCAAACTTTAAGTCCCTAAAATGATTCTTAAACATTGTGGACATGAAACATGCTCAAAAATATGCCGGATGTCGGTTCGTTTGGTCGTACGATCGCGATATTCGCTTAATTACGACGAAATGCGCACAAGCGCGAAAAACGATCCAAATTGCGCGACGAATGGATTTTTCTTATGCCAAACACTAAAATAAAATATTTTAGTGGTTACATAAATTTTTGGATGTCCGGATATGTTCAGAACGTAAGTTATGCGCGAAAATGCAAACTTATGCACTTTTTGACGCTTTTAGTCCTTGAATGAGCATAAAGTTTATTTTAGCACACCGAACCCCTTAAAGCCTATTTCTAAGCTATGTAAAGGATATTTAGGGTGTGTTTAACATATTCTCAAGTTCCAGAATGTCCGTTACAGTTCAAATCGGCATACTTTCGCAGTTTGTCGAATTTAGTCCCTGAAAGCGAATAGACTTGATTTTGCCATACCAAAGCCTTCAAAACTTATTTCTAAGTTATATAAAGGTTATTTAAGGTATTTTAAGCATATTTTGATGTTCCGGAGTATTTTTCGCGTTAAACTGATTACGTTTACGCACCAGTTTGCGTATAACTCTCCAGAAAGCGATATAGAGTTTGAAATTGAATAGAAATCAAAACATGAAAAATGTCAAACATAAACAAACAGACATTGGGATCAAATAACTTTATTTCATTGATAACTGAATTTTTTTACAATGATTACAAGCACAGATGTCACAGTCTCCCCTACTTGTGGAAATTTCGTCCCGAAATTTGTTTAGAGGAAACTCGTGAGAAAAGATGCGGATACTTCACCTTCATTTGATCTTCACGTTCCCAAATAAACTCAGGTCCACGCTTAGATTCCCAGCGAACTTTAAGCGAAGGAATGCGCTTGCATTTAAGCCATTTGACTATT
The DNA here is from genome assembly GCA_030545235.1 of Helianthus tuberosus. Taxonomy (NCBI): domain Eukaryota; kingdom Viridiplantae; phylum Streptophyta; class Magnoliopsida; order Asterales; family Asteraceae; genus Helianthus; species Helianthus tuberosus. The sequence goes on along the minus strand of CM060365.1, from coordinate 124,881,480 downwards.
CGGTCCATGATTTCCACAGGTTTCTCAACAAAATGTAGTGTTTTATCAACACGAATTTCGTCAAGTGGTATGTGGAGGTTCTCATCAGCTAAACACTTCTTTAGATTGGACACGTGGAAGGTTGGATGAACATTTCCAAGTTCAGGAGGTAACTCAAGTCTGTAGGCTACCTTGCCGATTCTTTCGACGATCTTGAATGGTCCAACATATCTAGGTGTAAGTTTTCCTTTCTTTCCAAATCTGATCACACCTTTCCAAGGTGAGACCTGTAACCTTCTTGGTTTTCACACATGTTTTGTTTTGACTTGCATTGTAACAAATACCGTATTTGGAATGAAACTTATTTGAACATACTTGCTTTGTGCTTATACATGCTTATACCAATACAAACACGTGAAACAATTGCAAATTTGTTGAGATTTATGCTATTAAACAAGGTTACATAAACTATAAGGGCCTATTGTGACATTTTTTGAAACTACAATCTAAGGGACCTATTTGTCATTCTTTGAAACTTTATAAATACAAGAGTTAAAAGCGCAATTATTGAAAACTACAAGTTTAAGGTCCTTTTGGTAATTTTTGAAACTTATTTTATAAAAGAAATACATAGATATTTTTGAAATAAAATTCCAAGGTTCATTTGGTCATTTTCTCAAACTTAAACTCTAGGGACTAGAACTGACTTTTAGAAACTCATTTTAACTGAATTATGTTAACTGAGTTAGTCCTCATATAATAAGTCCTTCTTTAAAACTTAACCCAGTTAGTTTAACTAACTGACTATTACAGGGACCATTTATGTCATTTTCGAAACTTCAGGGACCAAACATGTATTTTATCTGAAAGTTGAGGGACTGTTTTTGTAACTTTTTGAAAGTTCAGGGACTATTTTTGTAAAAAAATGAAACTAGAGGGGCCTAAGTGTAAATATGTCAAAATCTGGTCAAAAAGGGTCAAACCCATCGAACCGGTCACAGGTGGGACTCGAACCCGCGCCTCTCGCACAACACCAACACACACAACCAGCTGATCTATCAGCTTGGATGTGTTATATTCTGAAACGTATAATATATATATAAACATTAAAAACGGATCTGATTATATAACCAGCACAACAGGTCGCGGATCCGACCAAAAACTCACCAAAACCGATTTTAATTCATTCTTTTGACCTGTAAAGCTTACCCACATGATCCCCAACCCATCCCAACTTGTTCCAATCATTCAAACGACATATCTTAGTGCCTAAAACACTCAAAAAGAAAAGAATTTTTATAAAAATAAAAAGTGGATCTAATCCACTAATTTGTGTCGAATCTGAGATCCAAACTTCGTGTATTTAAGTTCCCTACATTCCTAGCAACATTCTACACCATTTCACAATCACTCAAACATCCGAAATCGCCGGAATTCGAACCTGCAACTCGCCGGAAGTTTCAACGTCGCCGGAGTTTAACTGATTCGTCATTTCTAACATTACCGGTTCGTTTTTATTCTTCCAATTAGTTCCATTATACTTGTACAATGATTCCTAGGATTTAATTTAGATATAACATAGTTTACCCGTAGAAATCACGAGTTTGACTTTTAGTTTGACCGGGTCTTCTGACTTTGACTTCTCTTTGGAGAAGATGACCAGGTCCTGTTTGGTTATAAGTTTAGCAGTCCTAAACCAAACACAAACAGAAGCTTAGCCCAGTGGTTAAGACTCTGTTTGGTTTCAATACAGACCCGGGTTCGAACCCAGGGGTCTGCATTTCTTTTTAAACGTTTTATTTTTAATATTTTTAACATTTCAATAATTTTTATAACATTGTGAGACACTATTAATTTTATTAAAAATATAAAATCTGTAAAATTATTTATAAAACTAATTTTTATAATATTAAAACAGTTTAATATTTAATAAATCATAATAAATCGATTTTTATGAAATAAAAACTGATAATTTCAGATTAATTATTTTAAATGCTAAAATTTACAAAAATAATACTTTTACTGATATTTTATATAATTTTGATATTTATATAATTAAATCAGTATTGTTACTTATAAATATAGTTTAATTTAATGTAATTAAATTATATAACTATATAATTTTTATTCAAAATTATTTTTATGACAAAATATGCATTATTCTGAGTTTATATAAATTTAGAATCTGAATTTTTATTATATTTAATTATTTAGATAATTAAACTTATATAAACTTATTTATTGTTATTATAGTCATTTTAATTCATTTTATTTATTTAAAATGATTCCAAGGCCATAATAATTATTTTAAGTCAGTAATATTCAAGTTTAATAATTAAAAATATTATTTTTAATTATTCATATTTAATATAATTATTTTGGTAATTAATTATCACATTATTCCTTTTAAACAAAATATTATTCATTTAACAAATAATATATATTTTAACCATCTAAATTAATTTATAATTTTTATAAATTAATTATATCACTTATACAACATTTTGCCAATAATCATTATATTTAATTATGTAAATTAATTATACTAATTAATTATATTTCATTTATTATTACAAATGTTTATATTAAACCAATTACATATTTTTGCAATTTTATTATTTATGTTAAATTAATATTTTTCATAACTAAATCCATTACCTCATATTCATTCTCCGAGTTCTCTATTAGGTTATCCAAACCTTATAGTCACCATTTAGACAAACCATACCGAAACCTATAGATTTAGGATTTCCAATTATCCAATTAAACATTATTGTTGATACATATTCCATATTGTTGCATGTTCAATCAATTAGAGTGACGTGGAATCTTAATTCCAAGAACTCTCACACTTTGCATACTTGTTTGGACTTACCCGAAATCAAGGTGAGTTCATAGTCCATTTTCACATTATTTTTGGGATGATACATATGTTACAATGTGATACAAACTATTTGCTATTTTGTGGTTTCCCCCGATTGCCTTTGCATTTGCTTAATACTTGTTGTTGTTGCTTTGAGAAGTTTACGTTCATTAACTTGCAAAAGCCCAACGGTTATATTATAGCGCTATAGGATTGACGCCCCATCTCACTTCTCTTTTTGTTGCTTAGAAGCGAGACCCGTCTCACTTCTCATTTTGTTGCAGTTGTTGTGAAACTTAGGAGTGAGGTGATAGACTCGTGTTACGTCATAACGCAGGCTTGAATGTACCATTAAGTAACTACTTGTATTACTCTTTTGCTTAAAGACATATCGCATGCCATAGTGTTAACTCATTTTCATATCACATTGTTATTTTTGCCTAACAAAACCTATGAATTCACTCAACCGTTTGTTGACCCAAATATTTTCCCTAACATATGTTTCAGGTGACAATGTTTGATGACATGATTTGCAAGAATATTTACATAGGATTGATCAAGACTTTTGCCTTAGATTAAATCCGAACTTATCATTTATGAAACAATTTATGTTGTATTTGTTTATGTACACTTATATTTTCAGATGTGAATGCAATCTATTGAATTGAACTTAAATTATATTTCAACTTAACATAATCTCCATGTGCTCAATTGCATTCTATCAAGTTTCGTGACACCTTTGGCTTTTCCGCCTCCGGCCGGGGTGTTACAGATTGGTATCAGAGCCATGGTTATAGGGATTTAGGTTATTAGAAATTACTTTTGACCTAGACTATAACTTACCTAGGACACTTTCCATTAGTAACTCTTCCGTTATCTTTGCCTTTGACTTCATCACTATCCTTACCTTTTGTAACCAAAGCCTCGTCACTATGGATTTCATCTTTAGACTTTTTAAGTTATTCAAATGCTCATCACCTATCCTTAGGTGATTATTTTCAAAATCTCCTTTGATTTTCAAATTCTCATCAAAGTCTTGGGCTCTAATAATGAACTCGTGCAATCTGGAAGGGTGGATGCCTGTATTCGGGGTTTTCTGTCTAGGCAAGCACTTCGTATAAATTCCAACTCGAGGAACCAGTTGTGCTTACCTGGGAATTCTTTGGATGAGTGTCCACTTATAGGCTAAAGCGTGACTTCACTTAGTTATAAGAACCCAACTACTTTGACTTGTCATTGATGTCGTTTATTCGTGGAATAAATGATATCCATCTTGTTACGTGTTTTCTCTTATCCTCATTGATTTTATGAAACCACTTTACCCCATTATGAAATCACTATAATCTTTCTTTCAGAAAATGCCTCCACGACGAGACACACGTTTGCCTACCTGGGAACTACCGATGAGAGTACAGAATACCTATAGGCTCAAGGCATGTTACCCTAATTCGAAAGGATTTTTTTTTCTTTTCTCCATTTCAGAACAATCCAAGTTTTAATCGACCTACGTTGTACTATTATCAATTTTATACGATACGATTCCCCCTTTTTCAAGTTTCAAAATTTTCTTGAGACCATACATTTCAGATTCAAATTTTCAAACTAGCTGCAGTAAACTGTTTTCGAATGTATCACGGGAGCCTTAACCGATCGTATGGTGTAAGCCTAAATTTCCTTATCTATATAAGAAACTCACCACTCGAACTAATCTACACAAGAACTACAACTTCTGATATAACTCAACACATACCCAAACTTTTCTTAGTTCAACAAAACCCCATATCCCAATGACAAATCTCCTAGCAGCATATGCTGAATCTTCAAATGCAGCAAAAATTCATCCCTTCCTTCAGTTTACTAATTTACACAATAGAGAGAGGTATCAAAAACTCAAGCATCATGAAGTTTTTACTATTAGCGGTATTGATTGGCAACGAATGGGAACGATTGATTCCAGTGGTTTACTGGCAAGATTACTATTACCTAATACGCCCTGGCGCCGTTTCTTCGACATCCTAGAACCATCATACGATGAACTGGTGTATGAGTTCTTGTCCACTTTCTATTACAAATACAATAAAAATCTTACCAATGAATCCATTCATTTTTAACTTCTTGGGCAACCTCATACTATGTCATTAACAGAATTCGCAGTTCATCTGGGCATATATACAGATGAAGAAGTTAAACAACCCATTTTTACGGAGGCATCAACCTCTTATTCCTCTGTGGATATGGTAGATTATTAGCAATGCCATTCATTAAAAGAATGGTGTGGCCACAATAATTCTATGAACTTCACAGACCCTTGTTATCAATATATGCACCGTGTTTTACCCAACACTATCACGGGGCGCAAGTATAATCAACAAAGGGTTAGAACAATCGAACTTTTCCATCTGTATAGTATTTTTGAGCAAGTTCCTCGTAATATTGCCCACGAGCTTGCTGTATATTTTTCTAGTCAACAATCACATCCTCTGAGAAGTCTCATGGGAGGGTCTTACATTACAAAAATAGCAAAATCATTAGGTGTCTTAAGTGATCAGATTATCCAAGGATTATCTCCACTAAAGGCACCTGGGATTGTAAATTTTTACACCATTAGGCTAACCCCTGTTCATATTGATACACTAACTCAACCATCCCAGTCGGAGGGAGCTCCAGTTATCTTAGAAAGTACCTCCCCACAAAATTTACAACAATCATTGTTGCAGTTTCCTCAATCGTCTTTTTATCAATTTGATATGCAACCACCGCTGCCATACATACAAGAACATATTACAACTAACTTATCCCAACCATCAACACCAAACTTCTTACAAAGCTTCTCACCGATAGTTTTTGAGGAGGATCCAACGACGCAAGAAGCTTTGTTTGATGAAAGCATGATGATCCAAGATCAATTAGTATCGGAATCATTTTTGCAATCACAGTTACTGCCACAGTCTTTCCAGTCACTATTGAACGAAGTAGAACAACTGCCACCAACTGATATAGCAGGCCCAAGTACGATGCCTCAAATGCATCTACCGCCATATTCAATGGGAGTCGAAGTGACTAGGTTAAACGATCAGGTTTGAATTTTGTCCCAACAAATAAAATGGCTGACAGAAAGAAATAAATGGTTGGAAGACATGCTAAGACAATTAGCTGATCAGATGCGGCTGACTCTACCACCTCCACCACCTTTTAGTTCTGAGTCTGAATTTGATTCATTTCCATTTTATCTTTGAACTCCTAAAACGAGAACAACCTTATGCCTAGTTCTCAAAATATGATTTTTTTTTTGCTTAAGGAACTTTATGCTTAGTAAATACATCTTTGCTTTATATATTGACCTATCATGCTTGGTATATGCTTACAAATACATTTTGCTTCGTATATTGATTTAATATACTTAATGCATAAATTACAAACACATCTACGCGTAGTACAGTCTCACAATAAACTTATATTGCTTATGACAATCCATGCTTAGTTTATAGTGCGCACTATTAGTTTGATTTATGTGAAACAAAAAATTTCATTGTGCTTGAATGAAATACCTACGACTAATTTTGTTGTACGCAAAACAAACGATGCTATCATTCCAAATCTGAAATACGTTTTGATTCAATTAATGTTGTGTTATATTGATGCTTATTTGATTTAAACGATACCTCAATCTTATTTGTCTTAACTAGAAGTGCTATGTGGACCATGCGACGAAACGAATAATTATGGGTGCACACTTAATTACGAGGTTCAACGCATGAGAATCATAGTAAACCTTGTTAAGTACGGTGGCATATAAGAACATTATGTGACTATATGATTATCTATTATTTGTTTATTATTACGCCCCTTTGTTTGCTTAAGATTTACATTACAAGTTTAGTATAAACAAATTTCTATACACTCAATAATGCTATTAGATTCATAAGTTCTAAAAGGTTTGAATACCTCGAGATGCCATAGGATCTAACACCTTGCTCACCCTTTCAATCGTTACAAATGCACTTTACGGTTTCCTTCGAATAAATTTCGGGACGAAATTTTCTAAAGTAGGGGAGACTGTAACCTTCTTGGTTTTCACACAATTTTTGTTTTGACTTGCATTGTAACAAATACCGTATTTGGATTGAAACTTATTTGAACATACTTGCTTTGTGCTTATACATGCTTATACCAATACAAACAGGTGAAAAAATTGCAAATTTCTTGAGATTTATGCTATTAAACAAGGTTACATAAACTATAAGGGCCTATTGTGACATTTTTTGAAACTACAATCTAAGGGACCTATTTGTCACTCTTTGAAACTTTATAAATACAAGAGTTAAAAGAGCAATTATTGAAAACTACAAGTTTAAGGTCCTTTTGGTAATTTTTGAAACTTATTTTATAAAAGAAATAAATAGATATTTTTGAAATAAAAGTCCAAGGTTCATTTGGTCATTTTCTCAAACTTAAACTCTAGGGACTATAACTGACTTTTAGAAACTCCTTTTAACTGAATTATGTTAACTGAGTTAGTCCTCATATAATAAGTCCTTTTTAAAACTTAACCCAGTTAGTTTAACTAACTGACTATTACAGGGGCCATTTATGTCATTTTCAAAACTTCAGGGACCAAACATGTATTTTATTTGAAAGTTGAGGGACTGTTTTTGTAACTTTTCGAAAGTTCAGGGACTATTTTTGTAAAAAAATGAAACTAGAAGGGCCTAAGTGTAAATATATCAAAATCTGGTCAAAAAGGGTCAAACCCATCGAACCGGTCACAGGTGGGACTCGAACCCGCGCCTCTCGCACAACACCAACACGCACAACCAGCTGATCTATCAGCTTGGATGCGTTATATTCTGAAACGTATAATATATATATAAACATTAAAAACGAATCTGATTATATAACCAGCACAACAGGTCACGGATCCGACCAAAAACTCACCAAAACCGATTTTAATTCATTATTTTGACCTGTAAAGCTTACCCACATGATCCCCAACCCATCCCAACTTGTTCCAATCATTCAAACGACATATCTTAGTGCCTAAGACACTCAAAAAGAAAAGAATATTTATAAAAATAAAAAGTGGATCTAATCCACTAATTTGTGTCGAATCTGAGATCCAAACTTTGTGTATTTAAGTTCCCTACATTCCTAGCAACATTCCATACCATTTCACAATCACTCAAACATCCGAAATCGCCGGAATTCGAACCAGCAACTCGCCGGAAGTTTCAAAGTCACCGGAGTTTAACCGATTCGTCATTTCACACATTACCGGTTCGTTTTTATTGTTCCAATTAGTTCCATTATACTTGTACAATGATTCCTAGGATTTAATTTAGATATAACATAGGTTTACCCGTAGAAATCACGAGTTTGACTTTTAGTTTGACCGAGTCTTCTGACTTTGACTTCTCTTTGGAGAAGATGACCAGGTCCTGTTTGGTTATAAGTTTAGCAGTCCTAAACCAAACACAAACAGAAGCTTAGCCCAGTGGTTAAGACTCTGTTTGGTTTCAATACAGACCCGGGTTCGAACCCAGGGGTCTGCATTTCTTTTTAAACGTTTTATTTTTAATATTTTTAACATTTCAATAATTTTTATAACATTGTGAGACACTATTACTTTTATTAAAATATAAAATCTGTAAAATTATTTATAAAACTAATTTTTATAATATTAAAACAGTTTAATATTTAATAAATCATAATAAATCGATTTTTATGAAATAAATACTAAAAATTTCAGATTAATTATTTTAAATGCTAAAATTTACAAAAATAATACTTTTACTGATATTTTATATAATTTTGATATTTAAATAATTAAATCAGTATTGTTACTTATAAATATAGTTTAATTTAATGTAATTAAATTATATAACTATATAATTTTTATTCAAAATTATTTTTATGACAAAATATGCATTGTTCTGAGTTTATATAAATTTAGAATCTAAATTTTTATTATATTTAATTATTTAGATAATTAAACTTATATAAACTTATTTATTGTTATTATAATCATTTTAATTCATTTTATTTATTTAAAATGATTCCAAGGCCATAATAATTATTTTAAGTCAGTAATATTCAAGTTTAATAATTAAAAATATTATTTTTAATTATTCAGATTTAATATAATTATTTTGATAATTAATTATCAAATTATTCCTTTTAAGCAAAATATTATTCATTTAACAAATAATATATATTTTAACCATCTAAATTAATTTATAATTTTTATAAATTAATTATATCACTTGTACAACATTTTGCCAATAACCATTATATTTAATCATGTTAATTAATTATACTAATTAATTATATTTGATTTATTATTACAAATGTTTATATTAAACCAATTACATATTTTTGCAATTTTATTATTTATGTTAAATTAATATTTTTCATAAATAAATCCTTTACCTCATATTCATTTTCCGAGTTCTCTATTAGGTTATCCAAACCTTATAGTCACCATTTAGATAAACCATACCGAAACCTATAGATTTAGGATTTCCAATTAAACATTATTGTTGATACATATTCCATATTGTTGCATGTTCAATCAATTAGAGTGACGTGGAATCTTAATTCCAAGAACTCTCACACTTTGCATACTTGTTTGGACTTACCCGAAATCAAGGTGAGTTCATAGTCCCTTTTCACATTATTTTTGGGATGATACATATGTTACAATGTGATACAAACTATTTGCTATTTTGTGGTTTCCCCCGATTGCCTTTGCGTTTGCTTAATACTTGTTGTTGTTGCTTTGAGAAGTTTACGTTCATTAACTTGCAAAAGCCCAACGGTTATATTATAGCGCTATAGGATTGACGCCCCATCTCACTTCTCATTTTGTTGCTTAGAAGCGAGACCCGTCTCACTTCTCATTTTGTTGCAGTTGTTGTGAAACTTAGGAGTGAGGTGATAGACCCGTGTTACGTCATAACGCAGGCTTGAATGTACCATTAAGTAACTACTTGTATTACTCTTTTGCTTAAAGACATATCGCATGCCACAGTGTTAACTCATTTTCATATCACATTGTTATTTTTGCCTAACAAAACCTATGAATTCACTCAACCGTTTGTTGACCCAAATATTTTCCTTAACATATGTTTCAGGTGACAATGTTTGATGACATGATTTGCAAGAATATTTACATAGGATTGATCAAGACTTTTGCCTTAGATTAAATCCGAACTTATCATTTGTGAAACAATTTATGTTGTATTTGTTTATGTACACTTATATTTTCAGATGTGAATGCAATCTATTGAATTGAACTTAAATTATATTTCAACTTAACATACTCTCCATGTGCTCAATTGCATTCTATCAAGTTTCGTGACACCTTTGGCTTTTCCGCCTCCGGCCGGGGTGTTACAGATTGGTATCAGAGCCATGGTTATAGGGATTTAGGTTATTAGAAATTACTTTTGACCTAGACTATAACTTACCTAGGACACTTTCCATTAGTAACTCTTCCGTTATCTTTGCCTTTGACTTCATCACTATCCTTACCTTTTGTAACCAAAGCCTCGTCACTATGGATTTCATCTTTAGACTTTTTAAGTTATTCAAATGCTCATCACCTATCCTTAGGTGATTATTTTCAAAATCTCCTTTGATTTTCAAATTCTCATCAAAGTCTTGGGCTCTAATAATGAACTCGTGCAATCTGGAAGGGTGGATGCCTGTATTCGGGGTTTTCTGTCTAGGCAAGCACTTCGTATAAATTCCAACTCGAGGAACCAGTTGTGCTTACCTGGGAATTCTTTGGATGAGTGTCCACTTATAGGCTAAAGCATGACTTCACTAAGTTATAAGAACCCAACTACTTTGACTTATCATTGATGTCGTTTATTCGTGGAATAAATGATATCCATCTTGTTACGTGTTTTCTCTTATCCTCATTGATTTTATGAAACTACTTTACCCCATTATGAAATCACTATAATCTTTCTTTCAGAAAATGCCTCCACGACGAGACACACGTTTGCCTACCTGGGAACTACCGATGAGAGTACAGAATACCTATAGGCTCAAGGCATGTTACCCTAATTCGCAAGGATTTTTTTTTCTTTTCTCCATTTCAGAACAATCCAAGTTTTAATAGACCTACGTTGTACTATTATCAATTTTATACGATACGATTCCCCCTTTTTCAAGTTTCAAAATTTTCTCGAGACCATACATTTTAGATTCAAATTTTCAAACTAGCTGCAGTAAACTGTTTTAGAATGTATCACGGGAGCCTTAACCGATCGTATGGTGTAAGCCTAAATTTCCTTATCTATATAAGAAACTCACCACTCGAACTAATCTACACAAGAACTACAACTTCTGATATAACTCAACACATACCCAAACTTTTCTTAGTTCAACAAAACCCCATATCCCAATGACAAATCTCCCAGAAGCATATGGTGAATCTTCAAATGCAGCAAAAATTCATCCCTTCCTTCAGTTTACTAATTTACACAATCGAGAGAGGTATCAAAAACTCAAGCATCATGAAGTTTTTACTATTAGCGGTATTGATTGGCAACAAATGGGAACGATTGATTCCAGTGGTTTACTGGCAAGATTACTACTACCTAATACGCCCTGGCGCCGTTTCTTCGACATCCTAGAACCATCATACGATGAACTGGTGTATGAGTTCTTGTCCACTTTCTATTACAAATACAATAAAAATCTTACCAATGAATCCATTCATTTTCAACTTTGTGGGCAACCTCATACTATGTCATTAACAGAATTCGCAGTTCATCTGGGCATATATACAGATGAAGAAGTTAAACAACCCATTTTTACGGAGGCATCAACCTCTTATTCCTCCGCGGATATGGTAGATTATTGGCAATGCCATTCATTAAAAGAATGGTGTGGCCACAATAATTCTATGAACTTCACATACCCTTGTTATCAATATATGCACCGTGTTTTAGCCAACACTATCACGGGGCGCAAGTATAATCAACAAAGGGTTAGAACAATCGAACTTTTCCATCTGTATAGTATTTTTGAGCAAGTTCCTTGTAATATTGCCAACGAGCTTGCTGTATATTTTTCTAGTCAACAATCACATCCTCTGAGAAGTCTCATGGGAGGGTCTTACATTACAAAAATAGCAAAATCATTAGGTGTCTTAAGTGATCAGATTATCCAAGGATTATCTCCACCAAAGGCACCTGGGATTGTAAATTTTTACACCATTAGGCTAACCCATGTTCATATTGATACACTAACTCAACCATCCCAGTTGGAGGGAGCTCCAGTTATCTTAGAAAGTACCTCCCCACAAAATTTACAACAATCATTGTTGCAGTTTCCTTAATCGTCCTTTTATCGATTTGACATGCAACCACCGCTGCCATACATACAAGAACATATTACAACTAACTTATCCCAACCATCAACACCAAACTTCTTACAAAGCTTCTCACCGATAGTTTTCGAGGAGGATCCAACGACGCAATAAGCTTTGTTTGATGAAAGCATGATGATCCAAGATCAATTAGTATCGGAATCATTTTTGCAATCACAGTTACTGCCACAGTCTTTCCAGTCACTATTGAACGAAGTAGAACAACTGCCACCAACTGATATAGCAGGCCCAAGTACGATGCCTCAAATGCATCTACCTCCATATTTAATGGGAGTCGAAGTGACTAGGTTAAACGATCAGGTTCGAATTTTGTCCCAACAAATAAAATGGCTGACAGAAAGAAATAAATGGTTGGAAGACATGCTAAGACAATTAGCTGATCAGATGCGGCTGACTCTACCACCTCCACCACCTTTTAGTTCTGAGTCTGAATTTGATTCATTTCCATTTTATCTTTGAACTCCTAAAACGAGAACAACCTTATGCCTAGTTCTCAAAATGTGAATTTTTTTTTGCTTAAGGAACTTTATGCTTAGTAAATACATCTTTGATTTATATATTGACCTATCATGCTTGGTATATGCTTACAAATACATCTTGCTTCGTATATTGATTTAACATACTTAATGCATAAATTACAAACACATCTACGCGTAGTACAGTCTCACAATAAACTTATATTGCTTATGACAATCCATGCTTAGTTTATAATGCGCACCATTAGTTTGATTTATGTGAAACAAAAAATTTCATTGTGCTTGAATGAAATACCTACGACTAATTTTGTTGTACGCAAAACAAACGATGCTATCATTCCAAATCTGAAATACGTTTTGATTCAATTAATGTTGTGTTATATTGATGCTTATTTGATTTAAACGATACCTCAATCTTATTTGTCTTAACTAGAAGTGCTATGTGGACCATGCGACGAAACGAATAATTATGGGTGCACACTTAATTACGAGGTTCGACGCATGAGAATCATAGTAAACCTTGTTAAGTACGGTGGCATATAAGAACATTATGTGACTATGTGATTATCTATTATTTGTTTATTATTACGCCCCTTTGTTTGCTTAAGATTTACATTACAAGTTTAGTATAAACAAATTTCTATACACTCAATAATGCTATTAGATTCATAAGTTCTAAAAGGTTTGAATACCTTGAGATGCCATAGGATCTAACACCTTGCTCACCCTTTCAATCGTTACAAATGCACTTTACGGTTTCCTTCGAATAAATTTCGGGACGAAATTTTCTAAAGTAGGGGAGACTGTAACCTTCTTGGTTTTCACACATGTTTTGTTTTGACTTGCATTGTAACAAATACCGTATTTGGAATGAAACTTATTTGAACATACTTGCTTTGTGCTTATACATGCTTATACCAATACAAACACGTGAAACAAATGCAAATTTGTTGAGATTTATGCTATTAAACAAGGTTACATAAACTATAAGCGCCTATTGTGACATTTTTTGAAACTACAATCTAAGGGAACTATTTGTCATTCTTTGAAACTTTATAAATATAAGAGTTAAAAGAGCAATTATTGAAAACTACAAGTTTAAGGTCCTTTTGGTAATTTTTGAAACTTATTTTATAAAAGAAATAAATAGATATTTTTGAAATAAAAGTCCAAGGTTCATTTGGTCATTTTCTCAAACTTAAACTCTAGGGACTATAACTGACTTTTAGAAACTCATTTTAACTGAATTATGTTAACTGAGTTAGTTCTCATATAATAAATCCTTCTTTAAAACTTAACCCAGTTAGTTTAACTAACTGACTATTACAGGGACCATTTATGTCATTTTTGAAACTTCAGGGACCAAACATGTATTTTATTTGAAAGTTGAGGGACTGTTTTTGTAACTTTTCGAAAGTTCAGGCACTATTTTTGTAAAAAAATGAAACTAGAGGCGCCTAAGTGTAAATATGTCAAAATCTGGTCAAAAAGGGTCAAACCCATCGAACCGGTCACAGGTGGGACTCGAACCCGCGCCTCTCGCACAACACCAACACGCACAACCAGCTGATCTATCAGCTTGGATGCGTTATATTCTGAAACGTATAATGTATATATAAACATTAAAAACGGATCTGATTATATAACCAGCACAACAGGTCGCGGATCCGACCAAAAACTCACCAAAACCGATTTTAATTCATTCTTTTGACCTGTAAAGCTTACCCACATGATCCCCAACCCATCCCAACTTGTTCCAATCATTCAAACGACATATCTTAGTGCCTAAAACACTCAAAAAGAAAAGAATATTTATAAAAATAAAAAGTAGATCTAATCCACTAATTTGTGTCGAATCTGAGATCCAAACTTCGTGTATTTAAGTTCCCTACATTCCTAGCAACATTCCACACCATTTCACAATGACTCAAACATCCGAAATCGCCGGAATTCGAACCTGCAACTCGCTGGAAGTTTCAAAGTCGCCGGAGTTTAACCGATTCGTCATTTCACACATTACCGGTTCGTTTTTATTGTTCCAATTAGTTCCATTATACTTGTACAATGATTCCTAGGATTTAATTTAGATATAACATAGGTTTACTCGTAGAAATCACGAGTTTGACTTTTAGTTTGACCGGGTCTTCTGACTTTGACTTCTCTTTGGAGAAGATGACCAGGTCCTGTTTGGCTATAAGTTTAGCAGTCCTAAACCAAACACAAACAGTAGCTTAGCCCACTGGTTAAGACTCTGTTTGGTTTCAATACAGACCTGGGTTCGATCCCAGGGGTCTGCATTTCTTTTTAAACGTTTTATTTTTAATATTTTTAACATTTCAATAATTTTTATAACATTGTGAGACACTATTACTTTTATTAAAAATATAAAATCTGTAAAATTATTTATAAAACTAATTTTTATAATATTAAAACAGTTTAATATTTAATAAATCATAATAAATCGATTTTTATGAAATAAATACTGAAAATTTCAAATTAATTATTTTAAATGCTAAACTTTACAAAAATAATACTTTTACTGATATTTTATATAATTTTGATATTTATATAATTAAATCAGTATTGTTACTTATAAATATAGTTTAATTTAATGTAATTAAATTATATAACTATATAATTTTTATTCAAAATTATTTTTATGACAAAATATGCATTGTTCTGAGTTTATATAAATTTAGAATCTAAATTTTTATTATATTTAATTATTTAGATAATTAAACTTATATAAACTTATTTATTGTTATTATAATCATTTTAATTCATTTTATTTATTTAAAATGATTTCAAGGCCATAATAATTATTTTAAGTCAGTAATATTCAAGTTTAATAATTAAAAATATTATTTTTAATTATTCAGATTTAATATTATTATTTTGATAATTAATTATCACATTATTCCTTTTAAACAAAATATTATTCATTTAACAAATAATATATATTTTAACCATCTAAATTAATTTATAATTTTTATAAATTAATTATATCACTTGTACAACATTTTGCAAATAATCATTATATTTAATTATGTTAATTAATTATACTAATTAATTATATTTGATTTATTATTACAAATGTTTATATTAAACCAATTACATATTTTTGCAATTTTATTATTTATGTTAAATTAATATTTTTCATAAATAAATCCTTTACCTCATATTCATTTTCCGAGTTCTCTATTAGGTTATCCAAACCTTATAGTCACCATTTAGACAAACCATACCGAAACCTATAGATTTAGGATTTCCAATTAAACATTATTGTTGATACATATTCCATATTGTTGCATGTCAATCAATTAGAGTGACGTGGAATCTTAATTCCAAGAACTCTCACACTTTGCATACTTGTTTGGACTTACCCGAAATCAAGGTGAGTTCATAGTCCCTTTTCACATTATTTTTGGGATGATACATATGTTACAATGTGATACAAACTATTTGCTATTTTGTGGTTTCCCCCGATTGCCTTTGCATTTGCTTAATACTTGTTGTTGTTGCTTTGAGAAGTTTACGTTCATTAACTTGCAAAAGCCCAACGGTTATATTATAGCACTATAGGATTGACGCCCCATCTCACTTCTCATTTTGTTGCTTAGAAGCGAGACCCGTCTCACTTCTCATTTTGTTGCAGTTGTTGTGAAACTTAGGAGTGAGGTGATAGACCCGTGTTACGTCATAACGCAGGCTTGAATGTACCATTAAGTAACTACTTGTATTACTCTTTTGCTTAAAGACATATCGCATGCCACAGTGTTAACTCATTTTCATATCACATTGTTATTTTTGCCTAACAAAACCTATGAATTCACTCAACCGTTTGTTGACCCAAATATTTTCCCTAACATATGTTTCAGGTGACAATGTTTGATGACATGATTTGCAAGAATATTTACATAGGATTGATTAAGACTTCTGCCTTAGATTAAATCCGAACTTATCATTTGTGAAACAATTTATGTTGTATTTGTTTATGTACACTTATATTTTCAGATGTGAATGCAATCTATTGAATTGAACTTAAATTATATTTCAACTTAACATAATCTCCATGTGCTCAATTGAATTCTATCAAGTTTCGTGACACCTTTGGCTTTTCCGCCTCCGGCCGGGGTGTTACAAGACCTTAAGTAATACACGATCACCGACTTGAAATTCCAAGGGCTTGCGTCGTTGGTCCGCGTAACTCTTTTGACGGCTTCGAGTTGTCTGGAGGTTATCACGAACTTTCTTAACCTTATCAGTTGTCTCTAGAATGAGGTCAGGTCTAGTAAGTTGAGCCTCACCTATCTCATTCCAGCAGACTGGTGAACGACATTTTCAACCATAGAGAGCCTCGAAATGAGCCATGTTGATGCTGGAGTGATTACTATTGTTGTAGGAGAATTCAATCAATGGAAGATGTGAATCCCAACTACCACCAAAATCGCTCACGCAAGCTCTAAGCATATCCTCCAAAGTCTGGATTGTTCTTTCAGATTGACCATCAGATTGCGGATGATAAGCAGTGCTCAGATTAAGTTGGGTCCCCATAGCAGATTGCATGGTTCTCCAAAAATGAGAAGAGAAGCGAGCATTTCTGTCTGAAATAATGTTCAGGGGAACACCATGTCGAGATACTATTTCATCCACATAGATTTTAGCCAACTTTTCAGCAGATAGATCCTCACGGATCGGCAAGAAATGCGCTGATTTTGTAAGACGATCAACAATTACCCAGATGGCATCATGACCTTTCTTAGTGCGCGGAAGTTTGGTAATGAGATCCATGGCAATGTTTTCCCATTTCCAAACTGGAATCTCTGGTTGCTCCAAAAGACCAGAAGGATGTTGGTGTTCAGCCTTAACCTTAAGACAAGTAAGGCATTTTGAAACGTATAAGGCTATGTCTTTCTTCATACCAGGCCACCAATACTGAGTACGAAGATCCTTATACATCTTACTTGAGCCAGGATGAATAGAATAACGAGACTTATGAGCTTCATCCATAAGCAAGGTGCGAAGATCATCTAGGCTTGGGACCCACAAACGGTCCATGAAATAATACGATCCATCGTCCTTCAGTTCAAGATCAGGCTTAATGTGATAGGGTAATTCTTTACCCATCAAGTCTTATGAAACACAAGCATGTTGAGCCTGAGAGATGCGGGTTTGAATATCAGATCGAGCTTGAATATCAGATTGAACACGAACACAATGAAGCTTGACACGTTTTTACGACTCAGAGCGTCAGCCACGACATTCGCCTTACCAGGATGGTAGCGAATTTCGCAGTCATAGTCGTTTAGAAGTTCAACCCAACGTCTTTGCCTCATGTTGAGTTCTTTCTGATTGAAGATATGCTGAAGACTTTTGTGGTCAGTGAAAACCACACATTTTGTACCATACAAATAGTGTCTCCAGATTTTGAGAGCGAAGATAACTGCACCTAACTCAAGATCATGAGTGGTGTAGTTCTTCTCATCCACCTTTAACTGCCTCGATGCATATGCTATGACTTTGTTCCTTTGCACCAGAACACAGCCAAGTCCTAAATTGGATGCATCGCAGTACACGACAAAATCATCATTGCCTTCGGGCAAAGATAGGATAGGCGCATCACAAAGCTTCTGCTTCAAGGTCTGAAATGCTTCTTCTTGTTTAGAACCCCATTCAAAGGGATTATTCTTCTGAGTTAGAGCAGTTAGGGGAACTGCAATCTTCGAGAAATTTTCGATGAAGCGGCGGTAATAGCCCGCGAGACCAAGAAAAGAACGAACTTCGGTAGGAGTAGTAGGCGTATCCCAATCCTTAATCGCACTGATCTTGGAGGGATCTACATAAATACCTTGTTCGTTGACGATATGACCCAAAAATTGAACTTCTTTGAGCCAAAATTCGCACTTGGAGAATTTGGCGAAAAGTTGCTCTTTCTTTAGGAGTTCCAGAGTAAGACGAAGATGTTGCTCGTGATCAGCTTGCGTCTTAGAGTATATCAATATGTCATCAATAAAAACGATGATGAACTTATCTAAATAAGGCTTGCAGACCCTATTCATCAAGTCCATAAAAACAGCAGGAGCATTAGTCAAACCGAATGGCATAACTGTGAACTCATAATGCCCATAACGAGTGCGGAACGCTGTCTTGGGAATATCTTCTTCATGCACACGAAGTTGATGATACCCAGAACGCAGATCAATCTTCGAAAAATAAGAAGCACCTTGTAACTGGTCAAAGAGATCATCAATGCGAGGTAGGGGATATCGATTCTTGATGGTAAGCTTGTTAAGCTCACGGTAATCGATGCACATCCTGAAAGATCCATCCTTCTTTTTGACAAAAAGAACGGGAGCACCCCAAGGTGAAAAACTAGGATGAATAAAACCTTTATCTGAAAGCTCCTAAAGCTGCTTATATAATTCTTGCATCTCAGACGGTGCAAGACGATAAGGAGATCTGGCAATAGGATTTGCACCAGGTACCAAATCAATACGGAACTCGACTTGGCGCGCTGGGGGTAATCCAGGTAACTCCTCGGGAAATAGCTCCGGATAATCCCGAACGACAGGGATATCTTGAATAGACTTACCTTTGCCTTTATCTGCTACAACATGTGCCAAGAAGGCCACATAGTTCTTTCGCAGATACTTCCGAGCTTGAAAACAAGACATGAGCTTGAGACTATTAGCAGGCTTCACACCACGAACCTGTAGGATCTCACCTGACGAGAGTGGAACACAAACAATCTTCTCGAAACAAACTACCTCTGCGTGATGCTTGGCTAACCAATCCATACCCACTATAACGTCGAAACTCCCAAGTTGCATTGGCGTGAGGTCAATAGAAAAAAGATGGTTGTTTAGGTTCAATTGGCAATTGCGAAGAACAGAATCAAGAACAACGGGATCACCACTAGCAATTTCTACTTTCAAAGGCTTACCTAGTTTCGTTCTAGACATGCGAAGCAATGGCTCAAAATATAATGACAAAAAACTCTTATCGGCACCAGAATCAAAAAGAACAGATGCGGGTTGATTATTAATAAAGAACGTACCGTTAACCACTTCATTGTCTGCTTGCGCCTCTTGTGCATTCATGTTGAAGACTCGACCTCGAGCCTGAGCCTGAGCTGGATTCGCATTCACCAATCTTGGACATTGATTACGGTAGTGGGTCAGATCCCCACAGTTATAACAAGAACCTGGTGGGTAGTGAGGTCGTGCAGCTTAACCTTGTTGCTGAGCAAGAGGCTGAGCAACTTGTTGAGCCGGGTTCTGAATTGCCTGATTTTGATTAGCAGGAATGCGGCATGTGTCAGCAAGATGACCAGATCTTCCACAGTTGGTGCAATGGCGGCACTGGAGGTGTGGTTGATGATGACCGTTACATCTGTTGCACAAAGGTGCATTGCCAAGATAAGGTTTCTTGGCAAGTGGTTGCGCAGGCTAATTTGGTGCAGCTTGTGCAGTAACGGCGAAATTTTGGGAAGCCTTACACTTCCTAGAACCCTTCGAGGAACCAGAATCCTTACCCTTCTTGTTTTTACCTTTCTTGCTATCCTCTTTGTCAGACGCCTGCTTCTTACCCTTGTCACCCTTTCTATGCAGCTTACCCTTTCGAACTTGCGACTCAGTCAATGTCGCTGATAGCTTGATTTCCTGACGGACTGTGGTAGGGTTACTACCAGTAACGATGTCTTGTACAGAGTCAGGTAGGCCATCTATATACCTCTCGATAGCCTTCTCGAGTGGGGTAACCATTGTTGGGCATAACAAACTCAGCTCCTCATATCTATCAGTATACGCCTGGTGCTCGTCACTATCCTGTTTCAGGTCATCAAATTCCCTTTCTAAAGCTCGCAGTTCATGACGAGGACAAAACTCCCTCATCATAAGCGCCCTAAGTTCAGCCCATGTTTGTGCTAAAGCAACCTCAGCACCACGGTCTCTCATAACCCCGTTCCACCATGTGAGAGCCCTCTTCTGAAACACGCTTGATGCAAACTTGACTTTCCGATTCTCAGGACACAGAACGTGACGGAATGTACTCTCAATGCTCTCGAACCATTAAAGAAGCCCGGTTGCCCCTTCAGAACCACTGAACTTGAGTGGTTTGGTCGAATTGAAGCTTTTGAAGGTGCATGGAGCATTATTGTTGTTGTTGGCTTGGTTCAATTGAGCAATAAGATTTGGGAACGCAACAGCCATTTGCTGTGCGATGATTTCTGCCAGTTCGGCATTTGGTAGCGGATTTTCGCGTCGAGGAGGCATTCTAAAAGAGGGAACATGAAAGGAACGAGTGAGATGATTAGATGAAAAGAATGAGATGAAACAAAAATTGACAAAAGCAAAGATGGTGGTTATTCTTCTGTATCACAAAGCAAACAAACGACACACAGTGACTAATCAAAGTAAATGGGTCAAAAATAATGCTTCGCGAAGACATGATCGCCTATAAGTGAACACTCACCCCAAGAGTTCCCAGGTAAGAGTGACTGGTCCGATTATGTGGATTTGTACGAACACTCTAGCCTTAGACAGAAAACCCAGGGTACAGGCATTCACTCTTCTAGTTTGCACGTGTTCACACTATTTAGAACCCAAAACTTTGACGAGAGTTTGAAAATTTGGAAGGCACAAGGCCAAAAATCAAACTGGAAGGGTTCAAAACCATATAATAAATCATTTAAAAACAGATGATTGATTTTCAAAAATCGTTTTAGAAAATTGGGTTCTCGTTTTGGTGATCACCTAAGGATAGGTGAAGTACATGTTTTAAGTTCTAAACACAAGACAACTTGTGTTGGGGTCCTAGAAAGGTTATAGTCTAGGTCAAAGCATTACTAATAACCTAATTCCCTATAACCATTGGCTCTGATACCAACTCTTCTGTCACACCCCGACCACGTAAAACATCAAATCGTGGCGAAAACGTCGGAGAGTGTTGTAACAGAATTATTGTTTCACAACCATGGCATTTAAAAGTTATGTTTTATTCATCAAACAAAGAGTTACATTATCTAAAGATAACTGAAACAAAGAGTACATCACATAATTAAACTAGTTCTATCTTCATTTTAAGTCTCTAAGGCACAGGTCCGCCCTAGTGTGTCACGAACATCCTAAGCAACAGCTCCTGAAAACACATGTGAAAGTAGGTACGTCAGCATAAAAATGCCTGTGAGATACATAGGTTTTATGAAAATAGGATTCATGACTTATAAGTTTAGAAAAAGTTGTTTAATAAAAATAAGTCATGAATCTTGTTAAATGTTTTGTTATTGTAAATCATTTGAAAAGCGATGGAAATCAGATAATATGTATAAATAAAAGGATAATGTACGGTTAAATGAATAACCAAGTAAAATGAGTTTGTATAAATTGAGTTATTTGGAAAACAATGTTTAAGTGAAAATATGTTGTAACTGTAATAAGTATAACTGAAATGGTTTAAATAACGCTACGATATGTAATATCATAAAAGCACTTATATATAGGAAGTACCAGCGGGCGTATTCACCATGCTTTTATCATACTACATGTCACCTCATTATGTAAATCACTTACCCAAACAAACCACTAAAATGTAATGTTTAAACCAATTGTCAAATGTTTATGAGTAAACCAAGTCTATTGTCAATATAAACCATGTAATGTATAAGCAAAAGTCATGTATGGTAAGTAAAATGAGACTACTTAAACCACAAGCAAAAATGTACAAAACAAAGTATTTTAAATAAATCAAAAGTTATGTTTTGTATGATAAATACATGTTTTACTGATACAAACACTTATGCAGTAAGTTAACGCATACATTCAAGCCTTGAGACAGCTGGATAACCTTAGAGTAAAGATTATCAAAGAAAAATGTTTTCGGATTCAGTCATTCCTTACATCCAAACAAACCTAGGATGTCAGGAATGGGATTTGTCAAGTCCTGTGGTACCATTACTTACTACCGAGCGGCGTAGCTAATGTTAATGAATGTAATTTAGACCCGTTGAACAAACCAAATGTCATATCAAATTGTAAACATGTAATGAAAGTAATGTACTAAGTATGCTAAGTTAACATACAAAGCAGAAAAGTAATGTAAAAACAATGTACTAATAGTGTACTAATGAACATAGCAAGTATAGGATATAAAAACATGAAAAGCACTAAAATAACAAGTAGGCACATGTGTTTCACCCCAAAATGTTTGAAAAACAGTAAAAGAGGGGACTATGTACTCACTTGAGATTGCTAGAAGATCACGGAATCAAACGGCACCTAATATAGGTAACTACATTAATAAACGGACCTATTCGGAGGATCGGGTAGCATGAGGGTTCGTAAACCAAATGAGTGTAGGAACTCATGTAATATGGTTTAACAAAGTCTACATACTAAAATGAAACTTATCCTAAGTGCTTTTGACCCGTTATGATCCGTTTTGGTAGCTTATGCTACTTTAACGTGTCGTTCGCGTAAAACGCGTTCTGACCGCTTAACTAGTCTTATGACAAGTAAAATATGCCTTAATATGTCTAATATAGTTGCCAAATCAGTTTAGATGTCAAAAATTATGTTACATATGCTTAGAATGAATTTTGGCATAAAAATGGCATTTTGGTAATTTACCTAAGACATATAAACTACCTATCATACTACTAACTAAATGCCGTGACCATAAGGTATAACCTCGGAAGGTTATTCCCTATATAACTATATGGTCACCTAAAGTGTTTGGTCGGATCCTAATGATCGACCAAATGGGCCGGGTTCGAAAGTATAAGCGATTGATTAGATCGCTTACCTTTACGACCCTAGACAAGCACAAAACTAAAAGTGACGAGCTAAACATGTTAAAACATGTTTAACGAGGTTTGAAAACAGGTTTGGTATCAAAACAAACGGTTTTGATACCCACAAGTAATTTGGTTACAAAATACGCGAGAATACGCATTTTGGCCGAAACTACGACTCATCACTGAGCCTAGATAACGTGGTAATCAGTAGGTATGGTCACTAGGGACTATAACCATCGTGATTACGCTCACGTTATGAAGTTCAAACGAACTTCGCATTGACCTTAAACTGGTCAATGCAGAAAGTCAAACACAGCTTGACTTTAATGCTAAAAACGAATGAAAAGAACGAAAGAATACTTACAGAGGGTCCCCGCAAGCAAATCTTGATCCAAGTAGCTCAGGTATGAAGCAAAGGCTTCAACTTAGAGAATTTCATATCAGATTTGAGTGAGGATGAATTGAAGTGGGTGGGGTTTATATAGAGTTTGGAGGACCGTTAAGATCGTTCCTCATAATCCGAGATTCAATCACAGCCGTACACCTCGAGCCCATTGTTTTGTGAAACCTTGGGTACCCCTAGAAATGTCCCATAGTTTGCTAGAAACCAGTTGCAAGTGGGAAACATGAGTATAACAGCTGTAAACAGGCTGCAAAACACATTCTGCACATCTGGGAGGCTCACACAGCCCGCGTAAGGGGCCTGCAGATGTTTACGCGGCCCGCCTGGGTGACCCAGATCAGCAACATGTTTCAGAAATTGCAGAAATGGTCCCTGTTATGGTTTAAGCTCATTTCTGACATGTTTAAGGCCCGTTAAGCAAACTTTAAGGCCCTAAAATGATGCTTAAACATTGTGGACATGAAACATGCTCAAAAATATGCCAGATGTCGGTTCGTTTGGTCGTACGATTGCGATATTCGCTTAATTACGACAAAATGCGCACACGCGCGAAAAACGATCCAAATTGCGCGACGAATGGATTTTTCTTATGCCAAACACTAAAATAAAATATTTTAGTGCTTACATAAATTTTTGGATGTCCGGATGTGTTCAGAATGTAAGTTATGACCGAAAATGCAAACTTATGCACTTTTTTACGCTTTTAGTCCCTAAATGAGCATAAAGTTTATTTTAGCACACCGAACCCCTTAAAGCCTATTTCTAAGCTATGTAAAGGATATTTAGGGTGTGTTTAACTTATGTTCAAGTTCCGGAATGTCAGTTACAGTTCAAATCGGCATACTTTCACAGTTTGTCGAATTTAGTCCCTGTAAGCGAATAGACTTGATTTTGCCATACCAAAGCCTTCAAAACTTATTTCTAAGTTATATAAACGTTATTTAAGGTATGTTAAGCATATGTTGATGTTCCGGAGTATTTGTCGCGTTAAACTGATTATGTTTACGCACCAGTTTGCGTATAACTCTCCAGAAAGCGATATAGAGTTTGAAATTGAATAGAAATCAAAACATGAAAATGTCAAACATAAACAAACAGACATTGGGATCAAATAACTTTATTTCATTGATAACTGGATTTTTTTACAATGATTACAAGCACAGATGTCACACAAAACTTATTTCTAAGTTATGTAAAGGTTATTTAAGGTATGTTAAGCCTATGTCACTGTTTCGGAGTGTTTGTCGCGTTAAACTGATTACGTTTACGCATCAGTTCGCGTATAACTTTCCAGAAAGCGATTTAGATGTCACATGTATTTGTACAAATTCCAAGATTGAAATACAAGATTTCATTGGATTCGTACTTGTATGATGGTCGTAGAGACACAGATGTCACAGTTTCCCCTACTTTAGGAAATTTCGTCCCGAAATTTAATTTAGAGGAAACTTGTGTGTGTGCTCGAAATTGAAGTCGGAGAGTATAACATAAAAGCAACATTGGTCAAGGTCCAGAACTTCTAGTATTTTAGATTACACATGACAAAAACTTGCTGTTGTTTCTGTGCGCTGAATTCCATAATTATATATGCATCCATAATTACGTAATTCCTTGCACAGTCCGCACAGTTCATCTTATAATGTGCAGGGGAAGAAAATCAAATGAATAATCTTGTGGTGACTTAACTAGACTACCATAGAGTCTCTTTAACTAGATCAACGAATGATCTCTTTAAACAGACCACCAAAAGTCTCTTCAACTAGGTCACCAAAGGATCTTTTTAACTAGATCAACGAATGACCTCTTGAACTAGACCACCAGAGGGTCTCTTTAACTAAATTGACGAATGATATTTTTAACTAGATTGATGAATCAATCTCTTTAACTAGACCACCCAAGGGGTCTCTTTAACTATATCAACTCATGATATCTTTAACTAGATCGACGAATCAATCTCTTTAACTAGACCACCCAAGGGTTCTCTTTAACTACATCAACTCATGATATCTTTAACTAGATCGACGAATCAATCTCTTTAACTAGACCACCTAAGGGGTCTCTTTAACTACATCAACGTGTGATGTCTTTAACTAGATTGACGAATCAATCTCTTTAACTAGACCACCCAAGGGGTCTCTTTAACTATATCAACGAATGATATCTTTAACTAGATTGACGAATTAATCTCTTTAACTAGACCACCCAAGGGGTCTCTTTAACTATATCAACGAATGATATCTTTAACTAGATTTACGAATCAATCTCTTTAACTAGACCACCCAAGAGGTCTCTTTAACTACATCAACGAATGATGTCTTTAACTTTGGAATAGTACTTTACAATCCAAGGGTCTTAACTATTACATAGAAGCCCATTTTAGGATTTAAGATAGTACCTTTGGATATCCTTCTATGAATCCATCATATAAAGATATGGAAGATTCTATGAGGATTTAGATAACGAGTAATTGAATTCACACATAAACATATAATTGTCAATTTGGTCATCAGTTTGTTATCAACTTATTATAAATTTGTTTGTAACTTGTTATTGATTTGAACATGTGTATTTTCAAGAATCCAATCCCTGGACTTTGATTTTGCGCTTCGAATTTCCACAAGGATTTAACTATGAAGATAGGAAGATCCTATAAGGATTTTGGAGTTCGTGTAGCGAGAGATGTCTTGAAACCTTGTTCTAGATGTGCTTAAATCAAAACATGAAGTAAAATGCTTACGAAGTCAAGGTGCTAGATATGCCAAGGCGACATATGAAGCAGAATTTGAAGGTCGTGTACTACGTATGTTAAGTCAACATACGAGCAGAATGTTCTTGTAAACTATGCATGGGGTTCTTTTGGGAAAATGTGTTTAACGTTTTTTTTGAAACCTTATGTAATGCTTTTGGAATCATGTGGTAGGTGTATTAAGTAAATATGTTTATAAAATATTTTAAAACCATGTGAAAAGGTTTTGAAATCATGTCTATGGTTTTTGAAAACATGCATAATGTTTTTGAAATCATGCACTTGATATATTAAGTAAATACACTTTGTTAAATTGTTTTAGACCATATGAAATATTTTCGAAATCGTGAAAGATGTTTTGAAAACATATGCTATGCACGTTGTTTATGAAAACCAGAATATAATGATATGTACATAGACATATCGCATGAGATTTTTGAAGGACTTACGAAAAGTACCCTTAGGTATCCAAACAAGGATTTAAAGTGGTACTTTGGGTATTTGTCCAGAGTTGTAACTTGTACCTTGTTTCTTAGAAGGACACGAGTACTTTAGGATTTTCATGGAGATCGCGAGTGATCACATAAATGAGAAAACTACAAGAGTAGTTTGTTTTGCAAGGAACACGGTTCCTTGGCATCGGTTATCGTAGGGGTATGTCATACACACATGTAACCACATTTGTTTTCGTACATCGGAATGCAAATAAAGATTTTTATTTATAAACCAACATGATTGTTTCGAAGTCTAGGATAACAAAGTAATAAAACATAAAGTCTAGTTGTTTCAAAGCGGCATCGTCTTCCAGTTGTAGCAAGAACCAGGTGGAAAGCGAGCTTGAGCAGGGTTGACTTGAGGTTGGTTTGGACCACCTTGGTTTGGGTTAAATTGACAAACATTTTCCAGGTGACCGAGTCGCCCACATGATGCACACAGACGACACTGTAGATGAGCTAGGTGGTGTGCATTACATTTGTTGCATATCGGTGCAGTACCGTCATAAGGTTTCCTTGCAGGAGGTTAAGCTGGTTGGTTGTGAGTGTTTTGGTTGGGTTGGACAGCAACCGCACAGTTTTGTGAAGCCTTACGCTTCTTAGAAGATTTGGTTTTGTTTTCCTTGTTTTCCTCTTGAGTAGTGTTAGCCGCTTGTTTCTTGTCGCCTTTTCGGAAAAGTTTACCCTTTCTGATCTGAGATTCAGTCAGGGTAGCAGATAGTTCAATGTCCTGTCTTACGGTAGTAGGGTTGCTACCAGTAACGATGTCCTGAACTGGGTCAGGTAGGCCATCAATGTACTTTTCGATCGCCTTATCCAAAGGCGTAACCATAGTTGGACATAATAAACTTAACTCCTCATAACGATTAGTGTAGGCTCGATGTTCACCGCAGTCTTGTTTAAGATCATCAAATTCCCTTTCCAAAGCCCTGAGTTCATGACGAGGGCAGAACTCCTTCATCAATAGAGCTCGAAGCTCTTCCTAGGTTTGTGCCATTGCCACTTTGGCACCCCTGTCTCTCATTACACCATTCCACCATGTAAGTGCTCTTTTCTGAAATACACTCGATGCAAACTCAACCTTTCGCTCGTTTGGGCATTGTACATAACGAAATGTGCTTTCGATACTCTCAAACCATTGTAGGAGCCCAGTGGCCCCTTCAGACCCAGTAAATGTGAGTGGCTTAGCTGAATTGAACTGCTTGTAGTTGCATGGAGCACTGTTGTTATTGTTGATGTTTGCTTGGTTTACCTGGGCTATCAGGTCTGGGAGTACAACAGCGATTTGCTGAGTGATTAAGGCTGCCATGGCGGCATCCTAAGTTAGGTCACGTCGAGGAGGCATTCTAAAAGAGCAAGGAAACATGGAAAGAAACGAGTGAGATGACATCGGATAGTAAAAATTGAATGCTTAAAAGGATATCGATAAGGCATAAGGACTGTGATCATTTGTTCGTTACTTAAAACAAACAAATGACACGGTGACTAATCAAAGTAAATGGGCCACAATAATGTATCGCGAAGACATGCTTTAGCCTATAAGTGGACACTCACCCCAAGAGTTCCCAGGTAAGAATGACTGGTCTGAGTATGTGGATTTGTACGAACACTCTAGCCTTAGACAGAAAGCTCAGGGTACAGGCATCCACCCTTCCAGATTGTACGTGTTCACATTATAAAGACCCAAACTTTGACGAGATTTTGAAAACTTTGGAGGTTCAAAACCTTATAACAAATCATCCAAGAACAAATGATTGGTTTTCAAAACGGATTTGTAATTTGCATTCTTGTTGTGGTTGTCGCCTAAAGATAAGTGACGGTATTGTTTTAGAATCTTAGCGGAAGTAAACTCACGTTAGGGTCCCAGGAAGGTTATAGACTAGGTCAAAGCATTACTAATAACCTAATTCCCTATAACCATGAGCTCTGATACCAACTTTTCTGTCACACCCCGACTGCGTAAAACAACAAATCGCGGTGGAAACGTCGGGGAGTGTCGTAACAGAATCATTGTTTCACAACACATGGTACTTGAAGTTTGGTTTTATTAATTAAAGTATTTACATTGACTAAGAATTTATAGAAATATAATCATGAATTAAACTGTCTTTCATAGTTTTAAGTCACTAAGGCCCTCGTCCAGTCCTATGTTTGCATCATGATCATCTAATAACAGCACCTGAAACACATGTGAAAATAGGTACGTCAGCATAAAAATGCCTGTGAGATACATAGGTTTAGTTGATGAAAGATACATGACTTGTAGTTAAAAGAAATGTTTAACAAAAGTAGTCATGAACCTTATAAAAAATGTTGTTGTTTATGAAATCATACGAAACTCGATAAGAAATCAGATGATATAAATGAATAATGCATGGTTAAATAAATAACCAAGTAAAAATGATTTTTGTACAAAATGTGTCGTTTGTAAAACAATGGCTTATGAAAATATGTTATTTCTATAAAATGTATCATCTTTTGTTGAAATGATTTAAATAACGCTACGATGTGTAATATCATAAAAACACTTATATATAGGAAGTACCAGCGGTGTATCCACCATGCTTTTATCATATTACACACGCCTCGTTATGTAAATCACTTATCATTAACCACCAAAATGTCTTGTTTAAACCGATGACAAAATGTTTATGTGTAAACAATATCGAATGTAAATCATATCTTGTATAATCAAATGTTATGTATGGCAAGTAAAAAGTAACTACTCAATCCATAGGTAGAATGTACAAAACAATGTATTTGAATAAATCATAGTTTAAGTCAAAAATTATGTTTTGCAAAATTAATGCTTTACTGATAAGAACATTTATGTGGTATGTTTATCGTATACATCCAAGCCTTGAGACTGAAGGATAAACCCTTAATAAGTTAAAGGTTTATCAAAATGTTTTCGGATTCTGCCATCCCTTACGTCCAAACAAACCTAGGATTCCAGGGATTGGAGTTGTCAATTCCTATGGTACCACTACATACTACCGAGCGGCATGATCGGTGTTAATGAATGTATTTTAGTTTCGTTAAACAAACCAAATGTTATACCAAATGTAAGCATGTTATATGAAAATAATGTACTAAGTATGCTAAGTAAACATACACAGGATAAATGTTTATGAAATCAATGTGCTAGCGTGTTAATTAAACATACATAGCATAAACATAGATGAAATCATGTACTATATGTGTACCACATGAACATAGCAAGTATATGTTATAAAAGCACGAAAAGCACGAAAGTAACAAGTAGGCACATGTGCATCACCCCAAAATATTTGAAAACGGTAAAAGATGAGACTATGTGCTCACTTGATATTGCTTAAAAGTCCTTGAATAACAACCAAATAACGCTTGAAAGATCACGGAATCAATCGACACCTAATATAGGTAACTATTTTAATAAATCGGACCTAAATCGGAAGATTGGATAGAATGAGGTCTCGTAAACCAAATGAGTATTGGAACTCATATGATATGGTTTAACAAAGCCTATATTCTAAAATGAAACCTATCCTAAGTGCTTATGACCCGTTTAGGTAGCTTAAGCTACTTTAACGCGTCATTTGTGCAAAAGCGCAAACGAGTGGCCTAACTAGTCCTATGACAAGTATTATATGCCCTAACATGTTTAATAATCAGTTTATATGGCAAAAAATAAGTTACACATGCTTAAAATGGAATTATGAGCAAAAAGGGTATTTTGGTCATTTTTCCTAAGGCATATAACTACCTATCATACAACTAAGTAAACTAAGTGACCATAAGGTATAACCTCGGAAGGTTATTCCCTATACAACTATGGTCACAAAATATGTTTGGTCGGATCCTAATGATCGACCAAATGGGTCGGGTTCGAAAGTCTAAGCGGTTGTTTAGACCGCTTATCTTACGACCATATATAAGCACTAGACTAAAAAGTGATGAGTTAAACATGTTAAAACATGTTTAACTAAGTTAGAAAACAAGTTTTATATCAAAACAAAGTGTTTTGATACCCAAAGATAGCTTCGTTGCAAAATACGCATAAACACGTATTTTGACCGAAACTATGACTCGTCACTACGCCTAATCAACGTGGTAATCAGTAGGTATAGTCACAAGGGACTATAACCATCGTGATTATGCTCACGTTGCAAAGTTCAAACGAACTTTGTGTTGACCATAGACTGGTCAAAGCAGAAAGTCAAACAATGTTTGACTTTCATTCTTGAAAAGCATAAAAAGCATGAAAGAAGCTTACAAAAGGTCCAAGCAAGTACGATTTGATTCAAATTGCTCAGGTATGAAGTATAGAACTCCAACTTAGAGCAGATTTATGAACCAAGTGTGAGGAATGAGAATGAAACCCACTTCTATTTATAGGAAGTTAGGTTCAAGGAGATCATTCCATGTGTTTAGAGGGTGTAATCTTGACCCTACACTTGTGGAACATGGTATTTGATACAATAGGAGCTTAAAACCCTGCCATAGTATTGAGAAAGTTGCACAAAAGACCCTCAAATTCAAGCTAGTTGCTGAAAATGGATTTTTCTGTCAAAATACACCCATCACGTCGCGCCACGGCAAAGTGGGGTACCCCGTTGCATGACGCCACCCCTTTACCTGGGCCAGAAACTTTAGAATATTGACAGAAATGGTCCCTGCAGCTCATTTAAGCCATTTTCGACACGTTTAAACCCCGTTAACCCATTTTCAAGGCTCTACAAGGATGTTAAAGCATAGGGGACTTGTAACATGCTTGAAATTATCTCGGATGTCGGTTCGTTTGGTCGTACGGTTGCGTTATTCGGTTAATTACGACGAAACACGAACGGACGCGAAAAACGATCCAAACTACGCGATGAGTGGTATTTTTGCATTCCAATCACTAAAATAAAATATTTTAATGATTACAAAAATTTTTGGATGTCCGGATATGTTCAAAACGTAAGATATGCGCGAAAATGCAAACTTATGCACTTTTTGACGCTTTTAGTCCCTATTGATCAAATAAGTTTATTTTGCATATCGAACCCCTCAAAGCCTATTTCTAAGCTATGTAAAGGATATTTATGGTATGTTTAACTTATGATCAAGTCCCGGAGTGTACGTTACTATATAAATCTGCATACTTTCGTAGTTTGACGTAAATAGTCCATGCGATCGAATAAACTTGATTTCGACACACCAAACCCTCCAAAACTTATTTCTAAGTTATGTAAAGGTTATTTAAGGTATGTTAAGCCTATCTAACTGTTCCGGAGTGTTTTTCACGTTAAACTGATTACGTTTACGCATCAGTTCGCGTATAACTTTCTAGAAAGCGATTTAGAGCTCGAAATCGAACGAGAATTGATATGTGCAAAGGTCTCATGTAATTGTACAAATTCCAAGATTGAAACACAAGATTTCATTGGAGCTTGGGCATCTGGCCAACATTTGTCGTTTGGGTCAGAATCAAGCTGCGCATAATCCAACACAAGCTCAGGGAAATGCTGCTAGATTTCCACCAGGCTCATGTTACAATTGCAGTGAGATGGGTCATTTCCATAACAATTGTCTGAGACTTGCAAATCCGAATGTGAATCCCGCTCGTGGACGAGCGTACAACTTGAATGCAAATGAGGCGCGTGCGGACAACGAGGTTGTTAATGGTACATTCCTTGTTAACCATCAACCTGCATCTGTTCTTTTCGATTCTGGTGCCGATAGAAGTTTCGTTTCATTATCATTTGAGGATTTACTTGCGATACCTAGAACTAAACTGAGGAAACCCTTATCTGTTGAAGTTGCTACTAGTAAACCTCTCGTACTCGATTCTGTGATTCGTGATTGTCAATTGAACCTCGATAACCATCTTTTCTCTATTGACTTCACACCGATGCAACTTGGAAGTTTCGATATTATCGTATGGATGGATTGGTTAACTAATCATCATCCTGAGGTGATTTGTTTTGATAAGATTGTTCGTATTCCTCTTTCGTCTTGTGAAGTCCTAGAGATTCGTGGCGAGAAACCATCTGGGGGATTGAAACTCATGTCATGCACGAAAGCTCAAAGTTATTTACGAAAAGGATATGTGGCATTTCTGGCACATGTCATCGAGGAGAAAGGCAAGAGCAAGTGTATTCGAGATATTCCAATTGTTCGAGATTATCCAGAGGTGTTTCCTGATGAACTGCCTGGTTTGCCTCCAGTTCGTCAAGTCGAGTTTCATATTGATCTTGTACCTAACGCCAACCCGATTGCGAAAGCACCTTATCGTCTTGCACCGTCTGAGATGCAAGAGTTATCAAAACAACTTCAAGAGTTATCTGATAAAGGATTCATCCGACCGAGTTATTCACCTTGGGGCACTCCAGTCCTGTTTGTGAAAAAGAAAGATGGGTCTTTTCGAATGTGTATCAGTTATCGTGAGCTTAACAAGCTTACCATCAAGAATCGATATTCCCTACCATGAATTGATGATCTCTTTGATCAGCTGCAAGGTGCTACATGTTTTTCCAAGATCGACCTGCGTTCTGGGTATCATCAGCTTCGTGTACTTGAAGAAGATATTCCCAAAACTGCATTCCGCACGAGATATGGTCACTACGAGTTCACTGTCATGCCTTTTGGTTTGACGAATGCCCCAACTATCTTCATGGATTTAATGAATAGGGTTTGTAAACCTTATTTAGACAAGTTCATCATTGTGTTCATTGACGACATTCTCATTTATTCGAAGTCTCGAGCCGAGCACGAACAACACCTTCGTCTAACACTGGAACTCCTGAAGAAGGATCAACTGTTTGCCAAATTCTCCAAATGTGAATTCTGGCTTAAAGAAGTTCAATTTTTGGGACATATTGTTAACGAGCAGGGAATTCATGTGGATCCTTCCAAAATAGCTGCTATTAAGGATTGGAACACACCGACAACACCCATAGAAGTTCGGCCTTTTCTTGGTCTCACTGGTTATTATCGACGGTTTATTTTGAACTTCTCTAAGATCGCGGTTCCTCTTACTGATTTGACTCAAAAGAATAAGCCTTTTGTGTGGGGACCTAAACAAGAGGAAGCTTTTCAAACGTTAAAATGAAAACTCTGTGATGCTCCTGTTTTATCTTTGCCCGAAGGAAACGATGATTTGGTTGTCTATTGTGACGCATCGAACCTAGGCCTTGGTTGTGTTCTCATGCAACGAGGTAAACTTATAGCCTATGCGTCAAGACAATTGAAAGTTCATGAGAAGAACTACACCACTCATGATAGTTAGTTAGGCGTTATGGTTTTTGCTCTCAAAATCTGGAGACACTACCTTTATGGCACGAAATGCGTGGTTTTCATAAACCACAAAAGTCTCCAGCACATTCTCAATCAAAAGGAGCTGAACATGAGGCAAGGACGTTGGGTTGAACTCTTGAACGATTACGATTGTGAAATTCGCTACCATCCTGGTAAGGCGAATGTTGTAGCCGATGCGCTAAGTCGAAAGGAATGAGTCAAGCTCAATTTTGTTTGCACTCTATCCGATATTCAAACACGTGTCTCTTAAGCTCAACAATCTTGTGTTTCACAAAATTTGATGGGTAAGGAATTACCGCGTCAACTTGAGCTCAAACTCGAAACGAAGGACGATGGGTTACTTTATTTCAAGGATCGTTTGTGGATTCCAAAATAAGACGATCTTCGCACTTTAGTGATGGACGAATCTCATAAGTCTCGATACTCTATCCATCCTGGTGCTGACAAAATGTACAAGGATCTTCGTACTCAGTACTGGTGGCCTGGTATGAAGAAGGATGTTGCCTTGTATGTATCGAAATGCCTAACTTGTCTCAAAGTCAAGGCTGCACATCAACGACCATCTGGTTTGCTTATACAACCAGAGATACCGGTATAGAAGTGGGAGAACATTGCTATTAATCTTATCACTAAGTTACCGTGCACATCTAGAGGTCACGATGCTACTTGGGTTGTTATTGATCGATTAACGAAGTCAGCTCACTTTATACCGATTCACGAGGATCTATCTGCTGATAAACTTGCAAAGATTTATGTTGATGAAATTGTATCTCGACATGGTGTTCCTTTGGATATCATATATGGCCGTGATGCTCGATTTTCATCTCACTTTTGGAAGACCATGCAATCTGCTTTGGGAACCCAACTAAATCTTAGCACTGCTTATCATCCCCAAACAGATGGACAATCTGAGAGGACGATACAAACATTGGAGGATATGCTTAGAGCATGCGTGATAGACTTTGGTGGTAATTGGGATTCTCATCTTCCGTTGATCGAGTTCTCTTACAACAATAGTTATCATGCTAGCATTAATATGGTACCATTCGAAGCTTTATATGGTCGAAAATGTCATTCACCTGTCTGTTGGACTGAGATCGGTGAAGCTCAGCTTACGGGACCTGAGCTCATTCTGGAAACAACAGATAAAATCAAGAAAATTCGTGATAATCTTCTGACAGCTAGAAGCCGTCAAAAGAGTTATGCA
The DNA here is from genome assembly GCA_030545235.1 of Helianthus tuberosus. NCBI lineage: Eukaryota > Viridiplantae > Streptophyta > Magnoliopsida > Asterales > Asteraceae > Helianthus > Helianthus tuberosus. The sequence goes on along the minus strand of CM060365.1, from coordinate 124,845,839 downwards.
GATATGCGACGTAAGCCCTTGGAATTTCAAGTCGGAGACCGTGTCCTACTCAAGGTATCCCCTTCGAAGGGAGTGGTGAGATTTGGAAAGAAAGGAAAACTTGCACCTCGATATGTTGGACCATTTAAGATTGTTGAAAGAATTGGAAAGGTTGCCTATCGACTAGAGCTACCTCCTGAACTTGGGAATATTCACCCAACATTCCCCGTGTCCAATTTACGAAAGTGTTTAGCCGATATTGATCTTCATATTCCACTCGACGAAATTCAAGTTGATGAAACAATGCACTTTGTTGAGAAACCTGTGGAGATAGTGGACCGTGAAATCAAACAGTTGAAGAACAAGCGAATTCGATTGGTCAAGGTTCGCTGGGAATCCAAACGTGGCCCAGAGTTTACTTGGGAACGTGAGGACCAAATGAAAGCAAAATATCCACATTTGTTTTCACAAGTTTCCTCTAGTTAAAATTTCGGGACGAAATTTCCTAAAGTAGGGGAGACTGTGACAACTATTGTCACACCCCCAAAATACCACATGCGAAAACCCCCGCGAGGCGTGTGACGTACCAGGATCTAGCCACCAATCACATTGAACTCATAGGTTTATTTAAATAAAACTTTCATTTATTAACATTAAGTGTTACAATGTTACAAACAATACATAGTATACAGCAGAAGCATAATTCATTCGTTAAGTGTTTATAAACCACATGTAAAAACCATTAGTCTTGTGTTACGATTCCATGTATCTCGACCCATGACCACTCCAGCCTCCCAGACAGCAAGTTCCAACAATATGCACCTAAAAGCCTGCAAGGCATGTAACAACAAATCAACAACAAAGTTGAGCGAGTTCACAGTTGGTTGTCCATTTTAGAGTTGTTCCAAAAACCATAAGTTCATTCGAAAACCAGTAGTTAATCTGTTCCTTGTTTCCCAAACCATAACCAGTGGGGGCTACCCCATGTTAACCACTAGACCTATTACCATATCGACTACTGACTGAAGTAAGTTGGTGCCCTAGCGTCAATGTCTATCATCATTGACGTGCCCATATCCATTAGTTCACGCCCGTCCTCTGCTGCACAGTGTGAGGCTTGTCAAACCTAAATAGCGCTATCTAACTAATGACCCGCTCGCCATTGGCCCGGCGATTAAGTCGATATAAAAGGAGGGACTTCATGATAGATATTTTGGTCTAGTATCCGTGTTGTCACCCTTCAATAAAGAGGGTGTGTACGTAATCCCCAAACTAGGAGATTACGCAGGTTCCAATCAAATCCTTATCCATGTTGCCACCCTTCAATAAAGAGGGTGTGTACGTGTTCCAAACCAGGAGATCACGCAGTTTCAGTTTAAATCCTTTACCCATTCCCAACCCTTGGGAATCCCATGCCTTGTGGAAAGTGTGAACTCACCTTGGATTAGCTCGGCAGATAAATGGTCACTTGAGCTAATGAGGTCAACCACGTCCTAACATGGTTACCATACAAGTCAGGTTCATGTTCAAGTAATGCACAAAACTCCTACGTGTATCTAACACGTAGCACGTAAAATATTATAATATCTATATATGTACACATGCATGCAAAGTGCCGCTATTCGAAATAGTGGCCACATTTTTGTCACAAATTACACAATAAATCTTGTCACAAAATTTCAGCTTTTTGGTGCATTTTCAAACAATTTGCGGTGCGTTAATCGGGACTGTTCGAGCACTGGATAGTTCCCAAAACATTAATGAACATTTCAATCGATCCAAATATTATTGTGTCAAAATCTCGGGATCCAATTCATCACCAATTATTTTATAAAATTCATTTACCGGGCTGCAATCAGATTCGTCACTTTTTGACTGCAGTCCACGGAAAAATTCATTTAAAATTCATCGTAACTACGATTGACGAAATTCCAGATGGATATTAGCACGGACACTTAAGAGCATCTACAGTAAAATTTTCAAGTCTAAACAGTAAACACATACGAAGTTATGACACGAAACATGAGCTGCATTTTCTGCAGAAAATGACAGCTTAGAGCAGTTTTGCGATTTAATCCGTTAAAAATACTTAGACCTGTCCAAAAAATATGAAATCACCGCGGTTTGAAATTGTCAGACCCCGAACACGTATAACATACAAAACGTGGCGGAAAACGTCGGGGAGTGTTGTAACAGAATTAATTGTTTCATAACCATGGCATACAAAGTTGTATTTTATTTATCAACATAAGAGTTACGTTGTTTTAAACAGGAATCAAAAGAGTTTATAACATAATTAAACTAAGTCTATCTTCATTTTAAGTCTCTAAGGCACAGGTCCGCTCTAGTGTCACGATCATCATCCTATGCAAAAGCACCTGAAAACACATGTGAAAATAGGTACGTCAGCATAAAAATGCCTGTGAGATACATAGGTTTTGTGAAAATAGGATTCATGACTTAAGTTTAAGAAAAGTGTTGTTTAGTAAAAGTCAGTCATGAACCTTGTAAATTGTTTTGTTTTGTAAGTCATTTAAAAAGCGATAAGATCAAATGATATGTATAAATAAAAGAATAATGTATGGTTAAATGTATAACCAAGTGAAATGAGTTGTATAAAGTAAATTGTTTGTAAACCAAAGTCTTGTGAAAATCGTGTTACTTGTGTAAAATGTATAAGTCCAAATTGAATGATTTAAATAACGCTATGATATGTAATATAATAGAAACACTTATATATAGGAAGTACCAGCGGCGTATCCACCATGCTTGTATCATATTACTCACATCTCGTTACTTAAGTCACTTAAACAAACCACCAATGTAATAAGTCTATGTTTAAACCAATTGTCAAAAAGTCCTTGTATAACCCATGTCAAATGTTAAGAAGTCCAAAAGTAGTCAAGTGATGTGTATCAGATGTTATGTATTGCAAGTAAATATTGTCACATAAACCAAATGTAGAAATGTACAAAACAAAGTATTTTGAATATATCAAAAAGTTATGTTTTGCAAAGTAATGCATGTTACATTGATACAAACATTTATGTGGTAAGTTAACGCATACATTCAAGCCTTGAGACAGTCGGATAACCCTTTTAGTCAAGGTTATCAAAAGAAATGTTTTCGGATTCAGTCATTCCTTACATCCAAACAAACCCGAGATGTCAGGAATGGGATTTTTCAAGTCCTATGGTACCAGTACTTACTACCGAGCGGCGTAGCTAATGTTAATGAACGTATATAAGTCTCGTTTGTGCAAACCAAATGTCATAGCAAATGTGGACATGTTATATGAAAACGATGTACTAAGTATGCTAAGTTAACATACAAAGCAGAAAAGTCATGTAAATCAATGTGCTAGCATGCTATCAGTCAACATACATAGCAGAAATGTAATGTAAAACAATGTACTAAGTATGCACACAATGGACATACATAGCATGAAATGTAATGTAAAACGATGTACTAAGTATGCACACAATGGACATACATAGCATGAAATGAAATGTAAATCATGTACTAATAGTGTACTAATGAGCATAACAAGTATATGATGTGAAAACAGGAAACCACGAAAGTAACAAGTAGGCACATGTGTTTCACCCCAAAACAGTTTGAAAACAGTAAAAGAGGGGTCTATGTACTCACTTGAGATTGCTCAGAAGTCCTAAGATAACCACCAAGCAATGCTAGAGATCACGGAATCAAACGGCACCTAATATAGGTAACTATGTTAATAAACCGGACCTAAGTCGGAGGATTTAGATAGAATGAGGGTTCGTAAACCAAACGAGTATGGAGACTCGTGTCACATGGTTTAACAAAGCCTACATACTAAATGAAACCTAACCTAAGTGCTTACGACCCATTACGACCCGTTTAGGTAGCTTATGCTACTTTAACGCGTCGTTCGCGTGAAACGCGTTCGGACCGCCTAACTAGTCCTATGACAAGTAGAATATGCCTTAATATGTTTAATTATGTTACATAATCAGTTAAGTGACGAAAGTTTAGGTTACATATGCTTAATTACCAATTACACATGAAAAGGGTATTTCGGTAATTTACCTAAGGCATATAAACTACCTATCATACAACTACTTAACGAAGCGACCATAAGGTATAACCTCGGAAGGTTATTCCCTATACACTATGGTCACCTAATGTGCTTGGTTGGATCCTAATGATCGACCAAATAGGTCGGATTCGAAGGTATAAGCGATTTATTAGATCGCTTACCCCAACGACCCTAGACAACGTGGTAATCAGTAGGCATAGTCACTAGGGACTATAACCATCGTGATTACAATCACGTTGCGAAGTTCAAACGAACTTCGCATTGACCATAAACTGGTCAATGCAGAAAGTCAAACAAAGTTTGACTTTCGGACTCGAAAAGCAATAAAAGAACGAAGGAATACTTACAAAGGGTCCCCAAATGCTAATCTTGATTCAAGTAGCTCAGGTATGAAACAAAGGTTTCAACTTAGAGCTTCTCAAATCAGATTCTAGTGGGTTTTTGCAAGACATGGGGTTGGGTATTTATAGTATTCTTCGAACCGTTAAGATCGTTTCTTGAATAACGTGATCGAATCTGGTCCGTACACTTGTTGGAATGTTGTGGTGACTAAAAATGGCCCCTCATGAACTGAAAGGGCAAGTGTGGGTGTGTGGTTGGGAGCTTAACAGCTGTAATCTGCTGTTAAATTGATCTTATCTGATCTGGGAGTCTGACGCGGTCCGCGTAAGAGGACTCACTAATCTTACGCGGGCCGCCTGGCCTGACTGGTCAGAAACCAACTTTCATAAATGACAGTTTTAGTCCCTGTTACGTATTTAAGCCATTTCCGACACGTTTAAGGCCCGTTAAGCCAATGTTAAGGCCCTAAAATGATGCCTAAACATTGTGGACATGAAACATGCTCAAAAATATGCCGGATGTTGGTTCGTTTGGTCATACGATCGCGATGAACGCTTAATTACGACGGAATGCACATAAGCGCGAAAAACGATCCAAATTGCGCGACGAATGGATTTTTCTTATGCCAAACACTAAAATAAAATATTTTAGTGCTTACATAAATTTTTGGATGTCCGGATGTATTCAGAACGTAAGTTATGCGCGAAAATGCAAACTTGTGCACTTTTTGACACTTTTAGTCCCTGAATGACCCAAGAGTTTATTTTAGCATACCGAACCCCTCAAAGCCTATTTCTAAGCTATATAAAGGATATTTAAGGTGTGTTTAACTTATGGTCATGTTCCAGAATGTTCGTTAGATTTCAAATTGGCATACTTTCGCAGTTTGTCTAGTTTAATCCCTGTAAGCGAATTAACTTGTTTTTGCCATACCAAAGCCTTCAAAACTTATTTCTAAGTTATGTAAAGGTTATTTAAGGTATGTTAAGTATATGTTGATGTTCCGGAGTATTTTTCGCATTAAACTGACTACGTTTACGCACCAGTTTGCGTATAACTCTCCAAAAAGCGATATAGAGTTTGAAATTGAATAAAAGTCAAAACATGAAAAATGTAAAACACAACCAAACAAACATTGGGATCAAATAACATTTTTTTATTGATAAAAGAACTATTCACAATGATTACAAGCACAGATGTTACAGTCTCCCCTACTTGTGGAAATTTCATTTCGAAATTTATTTAGAGGAAACTCGTGGAAAAAGATGTGGATATTTCGCCTTCATTTGATCTTCGCGTTCCCAAGTAAACTCGGGTCCACGTTTAGCTTCCCAGCGAACTTTGACCAAAAGAATGCGCTTGCGCTTAAGCCACTTAACTTCACGTTCCATGATTTCCACAGGTTTCTCGACAAATTTCAGTGTTTTGTCAACACGAATTTCGTCAAGCGGTATGTGGGGGTTCTCATCAGCTAAACACCTCTTGAGATTGGACACGTGAAAGGTTGGATGAAAATTTCCAAGTTCAGGAGGTAACTCAAGTCTATAGGCTACCTTACCGATTCTTTCGACGATCTTGAATGGTCCAACGTATCTAGGTGCAAGTTTTCCTTTCTTTCCAAATCTGATCACACCTTTCCAAGGTGAGACCTTAAGTAATACTCGATCACCGACTTGAAATTCCGAGGGCTTGCATTTTGGGTCCGCGTAACTCTTTTGACGGCTTCTAGCTGTCTGAAGGTTATCACGAACTTTCTTAATCTTGTCAGTTGTCTCTAAAATGAGGGCAGGTCCAGTAAGCTGAGCCTCGCCGATCTCATTCCAACAGACTGGTGAACGACATTTTCAACCATAGAGAGCCTCGAAAGGAGCCATGTTGATGCTGGAGTGATAACTGTTGTTGTAGGAGAATTCAATCAACGGAAGATGTGAATCCCAACTACCACCAAAATCGATCACACAAGCTCTAAGCATATCCTCCAGAGTCTGGATTGTTCTCTTAGATTGACCATCCGTTTGCAGATGATAAGCTGTGCTCAGATTAAGTTGGGTCCCCATAGCAGATTGCATGGTTCTCCAAAAATGAGAAGTGAAACGAGCATCTCTGTCAGAAATGATGTTCAAAGGAACACCATGTCGAGCTACAATTTCATCCACATAGATTTTAGCAAGTTTGTCAGCAAAAAAGTCCTCACGGATTGGCAAGAAATGCGCTGACTTAGTAAGACGATCAACAACTACCCAGATGGCATCATGACCTTTCTTTGTGCGCGGAAGTTTAGTAATGAGATCCATAGTAATGTTTTCCCATTTCCAAACTGGGATCTCTGGTTGCACCAATAAACCGGAAGGACGCTGATGTTCAGCCTTAACCTTAAGACAAGTAAGGCATTTTGATACATATAAGGCAATGTCTTTCTTCATACCAGGCCACTAATACTGAATACGAAGATCCTTATACATCTTATCTGAGCCAGGATGAACAGAATAGCGTGACTTATGGGCTTCATCCATAAGCAAGGTACGAAGGTTATCTTGGCTTGGGACCCACAAACAGTCCATGAAGTAATACGATCCATTGTCCTTCAGTTCTAGATCAGGTGTTATGTGATAGGGAAATTCCTTATCCATCAAACCTTGTGAAACACAAGATTGTTGAGCCTGAGAAATGCGTGCTTGGATATCGGATCGAGCTTGAATAATAGATTGAACACGTACACAATGAAGCTTAGTACGTTCCTTACGACTCAATGCATCGGCTACGACATTCGCCTTACCAGGATGGTAGCGAATTTCGCAGTCATAGTCGTTTAGAAGCTCAACCCAACGTCGTTGTCTCATGTTAAGTTCTTTCTGATTGAAGATATGCTGAAGACTTTTGTGGTCCGTGAAAACCACACATTTTGTACAGTACAAATAGTGTCTCCAGATCTTAAGAGCGAAGACAACTGCACCTAACTCAAGATCATGAGTGGTGTAGTTTTTCTCAAGTATCTTCAACTGCCTCGATGCATACGCTATGACTTTGTTCCTTTGCATCAGAACACAGCCAAGACCCAGTTTCGATGCATCACAATACACGACAAAATCATCATCACCCTCTGGCAATGATAGAACAGGCGCATCGCAAAGCTTCTGCTTCAAGTTTTGAAAAGCTTCCTCTTGTTTGAATCCCCAATCAAAGGTCTTGTTCTTCTGAGTTAGAGCAGTTAGAGGAACTGCAATCTTCGAGAAATTTTCAATGAAGCGGCGGTAATAACCCGCTAGACCAAGAAAAGAACGAACCTCAGTAGGAGTAGTAGGCGTATCCCAATCCTTGATCGCACTGATCTTGGAGGGATCTACATGAACACCTTGTTCGTTGATAATATGTCCTATGAATTGAACTTCTTTAAGCCAGAATTCACACTTGGAGAATTTGGCGAAAAGTTGTTCTTTCTTTAGGAGTTCCAAAGTAAGACGAAGATGTTGCTCGTGATCAGCTCGCGTCTTAGAGTAAATCAAGATGTCGTCAATAAAAACAATGACGAACTGATCCAAATAAGGCTTGCAGACCCTATTCATTAAGTCCATGAAAACAACAGGAGCATTTGTCAAACCGAATGGCATGACTGTGAACTCATAATGCCCATAACGAGTGCGGAACGCTGTCTTGGGAATATCTTTTTCATGCACGCGAAGTTGATGATACCCAGAACGTAGATCAATCTTCGAAAAATAAGAAGCGCCCTGTAGCTGATCAAAGAGATCATCAATGCGAGGTAGGGGATATCGATTCTTGATGGTAAGCTTGTTAAGCTCACGATAATCGATACACATCCTAAAAGATCCATCCTTCTTCTTGACAAAAAGAACGGGAGCACCCCAAGGTGAAAAGCTAGGATGGATAAAACCTTTGTCAAAGAGTTCCTGAAGCTGCTTAGATAACTCTTGCATCTCAGACGGTGCAAGACGATATGGAGCTCTGGCAATGGGATTTGCACCAGGTATGAGATCAATACGGAACTCGACTTGGCGTGCTGGGGGTAGACCAGGTAAATCTTCAGGGAATACTTCAGAATAATCCCGAACAACAGGAATATCTTGAATAGACTTACCCTTGCCTTTATCTGCTGTGACATGTGCCAAGAAGGCCACATAATTCTTTCGCAGATACTTCCGAGCTTTAAAACAAGACATGAGTTTGAGACCACCGGCAGGTTTCTCACCACGAACCTGTAGGATCTCGCCTGTCGAAAGCGGCACACGAACGATTTTCTCAAAATAAACTACCTCTGCGTGATGCTTGGCTAACCAATCCATACCCACAATAACGTCGAAGCTTCCAAGTTGCATTGGCGTGAGGTCAATAGGAAAAAGATGATCGTTAAGGTTCAACTGGCAGTTGCGAAGAACAGAATCAAGAACAATGGGTTCACCACTAGCAATCTCTACTGTCAAAGGTTTACCTAGTTTCGTTCTAGACACGTGAAGTAATGGCTCAAAAGATAATGACACAAAACTCTTATCGGCACCCGAATCAAAGTGAACAGATGCAGGCTGATTATTAATAAAGAACGTACCATTCACCACTTCATTGTCTGCTTGTGCCTCTTGTGCATTCATGTTGAAGACTCGACCTCGAGCCTGAGCTTGATTCTGATTTGGATTCTGATTCTGGTTAGCTAGCCTTGGGCACCGATTTCTGTAGTGGGTCAGATCCCCACAATTGTAGCACGAACCAGGAGGAAAATGAGGTCGTGCAGCTTGACCTTGTTGCTGAGCAAGAGGCTGAGCAACTTGTTGGGCTTGGTTCTGAACGGCCTGGTTCTGGTTAACAGGAATGCGACAAGTAGCGGCAAGATGGCCAATTCTCCCACAGTTAGTGCAATGACGACATTGGAGATGTGGTAGCTGATGGCCGTTACACCTGTTGCACAAAGGTGCAGTGCCAAGATATGGCTTCTTGGCTAGTGGTTGCGCAGGCTGATTTGGTGCAGCTTGGGCCTGTGCAGTAACGACATAGTTTTGGGAAGCCTTTCGCTTCCTAGACCCTCTTGCGGAACCAGAATTCTTTCCATTCTTGTTTTCACCTTTCTTACCATTCTCCTTGTCAGATGCCTGCTTCTTACCCTTGTCACCCTTTTTGTGCAGTTTTCCCTTTCGAACCTGCGACTCAGTCAATGTCGCTGCTAACTCGATCGCCTGACGGAGTGTGGCAGGGTTACTACCAGTAATGATGTCTTGCACTGAGTCAGGTAGGCCGTTGATGTACCTTTCGATAGCCTTGTCGAGTGGGGTAACCATATTCGGGCAAAGCAGACTCAACTCCTCAATTCTATTAGTATATGCCCTGTGCTCGCCACTGTCTTGTTTCAAGTCATCAAACTCTTTCTCCAAAGCTCGCTGTTCATGACGAGGACAGAACTCCCTCATCATAAGAGCTCTAAGTTCAGCCCATGTCTGTGCTAGAGCAACTTCTGCACCACGGTCTCTCATAACCCCGTTCCACCATGTGAGAGCCCTCTTCTGAAACACACTCGAAGAAAACTCGACCTTGCGATTGTCAGGACACTGCACGTGGCGAAAAGTATTCTCAATGCTCTCGAACCATTGAAGAAGCCCAGTTGCTCCTTCAGAACCACTAAACTTGAGTGGTTTAGCCGAGTTAAAATCCTTGTATTTGCATGGAGCATTGTTGTTGTTGTTGGCTTGGTTCCATTGAGCAAAGAGGTTTGGGAATTGAGCAGCCATTTGCTGCGCAATGATTTCTGCCAGTTCGGCAGTTGCTATCTGGTTTTCGCGTCGAGGAGGCATTCTAAAAGAGGAAAACATGAAAGGAAACGAGTGAGACGATTGGATGAAGAGAATGAGGTGAAACAAAATCAACAATAGCAAAGATGGTGGTCATTTGTTCGCATCACAAAGCAAACAAACGACACACAGTGACTAATCAAAGTAAATGGGTCAAAAATAATGTATCGTGAAGACATGCTCGCCTATAAGTGAACACTCACCCCAAGAGTTCCCAGGTAAGAGTGACTGGTCCGATTATGTGGATTTATACGAACACTCTAGCCTTAGACAGAAAACCCAGGGTACAGGCATTCACTCTTCCAGTTTGCACGTGTTCACACTATTTAGAACCCAAAACTTTGACGAGATTTTGAAAATTTGAAGGCACAAGGCCACAAACCAAACTGGAAGGGTTCAAAACCATACAATAAATCATTCGAAAACAGAAGATTGTTTTTCAAAAATCGTTTCGGAAAATATTGGGTTCTTGTTTTGCTAATCACCTGAGGGTAGGTGATGTACATGTTTTAAGATCTAAACACAAGATAACTTGTGTTAGGGTCCTAGAAAGGTTATAGTCTAGGTCAAAGAATTACTAATAACCTAATTCCCTATAACCATTGGCTCTGATACCAACTCTTCTGTCACACCCCGACCACGTATAACATATAAAACGAGGCGGAAAACGTCGGGGAGTGTTGTAACAGAATTAATTGTTTCATAACCATGGCATACAAAGTTGTATTTTATTTATCAACATAAGAGTTACGTTGTTTTAAACAGGAATCAAAAGAGTTTATAACATAATTAAACTAAGTCTATCTTCATTTTAAGTCTCTAAGGCACAGGTCCGCTCTAGTGTCACGATCATCATCCTATGCAAAAGCACCTGAAAACACATGTGAAAATAGGTACGTCAGCATAAAAATGCCTGTGAGATACATAGGTTTTGTGAAAATAGGATTCATGACTTAAGTTTAAGAAAAGTGTTGTTTAGTAAAAGTCAGTCATGAACCTTGTAAATTGTTTTGTTTTGTAAGTCATTTAAAAAGCGATAAGATCAAATGATATGTATAAATAAAAGAATAATGTATGGTTAAATGTATAACCAAGTGAAATGAGTTGTATAAAGTAAATTGTTTGTAAACCAAAGTCTTGTGAAAATCGTGTTACTTGTGTAAAATGTATAAGTCCAAATTGAATGATTTAAATAACGCTATGATATGTAATATAATAGAAACACTTATATATAGGAAGTACCAGCGGCGTATCCACCATGCTTGTATCATATTACTCACATCTCGTTACTTAAGTCACTTAAACAAACCACCAATGTAATAAGTCTATGTTTAAACCAATTGTCAAAAAGTCCTTGTATAACCCATGTCAAATGTTAAGAAGTCCAAAAGTAGTCAAGTGATGTGTATCAGATGTTATGTATTGCAAGTAAATATTGTCACATAAACCAAATGTAGAAATGTACAAAACAAAGTATTTTGAATATATCAAAAAGTTATGTTTTGCAAAGTAATGCATGTTACATTGATACAAACATTTATGTGGTAAGTTAACGCATACATTCAAGCCTTGAGACAGTCGGATAACCCTTTTAGTCAAGGTTATCAAAAGAAATGTTTTCGGATTCAGTCATTCCTTACATCTAAACAAACCCGAGATGTCAGGAATGAGATTTTTCAAGTCCTATGGTACCAGTACTTACTACCGAGCGGCGTAGCTAATGTTAATGAACGTATATAAGTCTCGTTTGTGCAAACCAAATGTCATAGCAAATGTGGACATGTTATATGAAAACGATGTACTAAGTATGCTAAGTTAACATACAAAGCAGAAAAGTCATGTAAATCAATGTGCTAGCATGCTATCAGTCAACATACATAGCAGAAATGTAATGTAAAACAATGTACTAAGTATGCACACAATGGACATACATAGCATGAAATGTAATGTAAAACGATGTACTAAGTATGCACACAATGGACATACATAGCATGAAATGAAATGTAAATCATGTACTAATAGTGTACTAATGAGCATAACAAGTATATGATGTGAAAACAGGAAACCACGAAAGTAACAAGTAGGCACATGTGTTTCACCCCAAAACAGTTTGAAAACAGTAAAAGAGGGGTCTATGTACTCACTTGAGATTGCTCAGAAGTCCTAAGATAACCACCAAGCAATGCTAGAGATCACGGAATCAAACGGCACCTAATATAGGTAACTATGTTAATAAACCGGACCTAAGTCGGAGGATTTAGATAGAATGAGGGTTCGTAAACCAAACGAGTATGGAGACTCGTGTCACATGGTTTAACAAAGCCTACATACTAAATGAAACCTAACCTAAGTGCTTACGACCCATTACGACCCGTTTAGGTAGCTTATGCTACTTTAACGCGTCTTTCGCGTGAAACGCGTTCGGACCGCCTAACTAGTCCTATGACAAGTAGAATATGCCTTAATATGTTTAATTATGTTACATAATCAGTTAAGTGACGAAAGTTTAGGTTACATATGCTTAATTACCAATTACACATGAAAAGGGTATTTCGGTAATTTACCTAAGGCATATAAACTACCTATCATACAACTACTTAACGAAGCGACCATAAGGTATAATCTCGGAAGGTTATTCCCTATACACTATGGTCACCTAATGTGCTTGGTCGGATCCTAATGATCGACCAAATAGGTCGGGTTCGAAGGTATAAGCGATTTATTAGATCGCTTACCCCTACGACCCTAGACAACGTGGTAATCAGTAGGCATAGTCACAAGGGACTATAACCATCGTGATTACAATCACGTTGCGAAGTTCAAACGAACTTCGCATTGACCATAAACTAGTCAATGCAGAAAGTCAAACAAAGTTTGACTTTCGGACTCGAAAAGCAATAAAAGAACGAAGGAATACTTACAAAGGGTCCCCGAATGCTAATCTTGATTCAAGTAGCTCAGGTATGAAACAAAGGTTTCAACTTAGAGCTTCTCAAATCAGATTCTAGTGGGTTTTTGCAAGACATGGGGTTGGGTATTTATAGTATTCTTCGAACCGTTAAGATCGTTTCTTGAATAACGTGATCGAATCTCGTCCGTACACTTGTTGGAATGTTGTGGTGACTAAAAATGGCCCCTCATGAACTGAAAGGGCAAGTGTGGGTGTGTGGTTGGGAGCTTAACAGCTGTAATCTGCTGTTAAATTGATCTTATCTGATCTGGGAGTCTAACGCAGGCCACGTAAGAGGACTCACTAATCTTATGCGGGCCGCCTGGCCTGACTGGTCAGAAACCAACTTTCATAAATGACAGTTTCGGTCCCTGTTACGTATTTAAGCCATTTCCGACACGTTTAAGGCCCGTTAAGCCAACGTTAAGGCCCTAAAATTATGCCTAAACATTGTGGACATGAAACATGCTCAAAAATATGCCGGATGTTGGTTCGTTTGGTCGTACGATCGAGATGATCGCTTAATTACGACGGAATGCGCATAAGCGCGAAAAACGATCCAAATTGCACGACGAATGGATTTTTCTTATGCCAAACACTAAAATAAAATATTTTAGTGCTTACATAAATTTTTGGATATCCGGATGTATTCAGAACGTAAGTTATGCGCGAAAATGCAAACTTGTGCACTTTTTGACGCTTTTAGTCGCTGAATGACCCAAGAGTTTATTTTAGCATACCGAACCCCTCAAAGCCTATTTCTAAGCTATATAAAGGATATTTAAGGTGTGTTTAACTTATGGTCATGTTCCGGAATGTTCTTTACAGTTCAAATTGGCATAGTTTCGCAGTTTGTCAAGTTTAATCCCTATAAGCGAATTAACTTGTTTTTGCCATACCAAAGCCTTCAAAACTTATTTCTAAGTTATGTAAAGGTTATTTAAGGTATGTTAAGTATATGTTGATGTTCCGGAGTATTTGTCGCATTAAACTGACTATGTTTACGCACCAGTTTACGTATAACTCTCCAGAAAGCGATATAGAGTTTGAAATTGAATAAAAGTCAAAACATGAAAAATGTAAAACACAACCAAACAAACATTGGGATCAAATAACATTGTTTTATTGATAAAAGAACTGTTCACAATGATTACAAGCACAGATGTTATAGAAATATACTTCTGAGTACTTGATTTTAGGCTCAGAAAACCTAGAGTTTCGACAAGTTTAAGTCCCGAAAAAAACTACCGAAGTTGGCGTATTTTCTGCAGAAAATCGCTGAACTGAACATTACTTGTTTTAAATTATTTTTCATGTATCCTACGATGGTTCTAAGTGCCGTTATCATGAAATCAGTACTCAATAGCATATCAACATTTTATATATCAGTTTATACGTGGCCTTTATTGTACCCGTCATAACACCCACCCGTATTCATTAATCATCAACATGAACATGAGTTTTAACCACCCTAATCATGCGTAAGTACTTCTTATGCCTAACCGAACCCATGTGAACCCGCATGCATCGAGTGTTCTAATCATGAACTCGACAAGAAACTACCAACACTATTACATAATAATCATGTCACTGAAATTATATATATTCATTTACGCCAACATGAACACGTATCCAAAATAATTATCGAAACATAACATATGATCATACTAAAGATTCCACATCACGACCCATTGCTAGGTTGACTTCCCCATTCCTAATCCCGGTTACGACAGCCCCTAGAACCCCACGTATATACATACATACAACACAAAACAACACCTTAACAAAAGCATAATAGTTACCTAATAGTTAGCTTGTGATCGTCGGCCAGAAAGAACAAGAAGGAGAGTGAGTCGAGAGAGAGGAGAGGTAGCCGCAACCGAGGGAAAACAACATCTCTTGTTGCCGTCAATCTTGAGGGAGGAGGGTAGGGTATTAGGGTTTGATATTTAGGAAGTTATGATACTACATAACATGCAAATGTAAATTTATATTAACAGAACGTGTTGTAGGGCGGTTTGGAATTATCTTGTGTAGGCCACGATTAATAAGACTAAAATATTGGTATAATGGGCCGAACCCAAGGAAACAAGAAAAGAAAGGGGGGTAGCGTATGGGGGGTTGGGCTGCAATTTAAACAAACGCATCTAAGGGGTGGGGTGGCAATTGTTTGTTGTTGATGATTATTATACATACGTATATAATTCTATTTTTCCTTCATGATTCATATTAATTATAAAGGTATAATGAATCATTAACTAATACAATGTATAATAATCAAGTCATAGTTCACGCCTCGTAAGTTTTGAGTTACGCAAGTTATGCCATGGTTCAAACGGTTCAGGTCGGTTCAACACGATAAGGATTCGGTTTCGAGTTACTCGTTAGTATAGTAGGTTCATTCGTTTTATATAAACAAAGGAAAAAAATAATAAATAAATAATTTTATAAACACGAAAACAGAAGGCACTGACCTCAAAAATTACGAGTTGTCACATCATCCCCAAGTTGAAAGAAATTTCGTCCCGAAATTTAGCAAGCAGTCACTGAGGAAGCTAGTTGGGTTGTGTGGTTTCCTGGTTTTCCTGGGGTGTCACATCCTTCCCCCGTTGGTTTGGAATTTCGTCCCGAAATTCCGCAGTGGCTTCAGCCTCAGTAGTGGTTTCACTTTTCTCGAACAACTAGGGATACTTGTGTTTCATTTGGTCTTCTCGTTCCCAGGTAAACTCTGGGCCACGACGGGAGTTCCAACGAACTCGAACAATGGGTATTCTGGTATGTTTGAGAACCTTAACTTCTCGGTCCGTAATCTCTACTAGTTCCTCAACGAATTGCAACCGATCGTCGATGGTGAGTTCCTTGAGAGGAACTATGAGGGTCTCATCTGACAGGCTCTTCTTCAGATTTGACACGTGGAAAACGTTGTGAACACCACTGAGCTCTTCGGGAAAATTCAGTCTGTACGCCACTTTGCCGATTTTCTCAGTGATTTCAAAAGGTCCAACATAACGTGGATTCAGCTTGCCTCGTTTGCCAAAGCGAATCACACCTTTCCAAGGTGAAACTTTAAGTAGCACTCAAACCCCAACCTGGAACTCGAGTGGTTTCCTGCGCTTATCAGTGTATGTTTTCTGACGGTCACGAGCTGCCGCCATTCGTTGTCGCATCTGAGCAATCTTCTCTACTGTGTCTACGACGAGTTCTGGGCCAGTGATTTGGCTGTTTCCAACCTCTACCCCAACAAAGAGGTGATTGGCACTTCCGTTCGTACAATGCCTCAAATGGAGCAGCCTAAATGCTGGTGTGGTAATTGTGTTATACGAAAACTCCACTAAAGGGAGGTGTCTTTCCCAGCCGTTGCCAAATTCGATTTCACGTGCTCGAAGCATATCTTCAAGAGTTTGGATGGTGCGTTCAATCTGCCCATCCGTCTGTGGATGATATGCTGTGCTCTTGTCTAGACGTGAGCCAAAGAATTTGTGCATCGCTTACCACAAATCAGATGCAAACCGTGGGTCGTGATCAGGGATAATGGAGGTTGGTACCCCGTGCCAAGCAACTACTTCTTTCAGGTAGATGACTGCAAGTGTAGAAAACTTATATGTTTCCTTGATGGCTAGAAAGTGTGCTGGTTATGCGAGACAATCAACGATCATCCAGGTGATATTGTTTCTGTTTTGAGTTGTAAGTAGACTAGCGACCAATTCCATGGCAGTCTGTTTTTGCTTTCCATATAAGTGTTTCTGGTTACTAACACTTCACCTTGACTTTCCCACAAGTCAAACATCATTCCCATACCTAGCTAGGTGGGCCTTCATGCCCGATTACCAGTACAAGGTTTATAAATACTAATGCCTCTCGTCACAACCCAGACGACTAGAATATCAAAGCCGGTGTGCTTTGCTCAACACGAGTTCCCTACAGTTTCCGTATAATGAGACCCACCTTCGTTCCATGAGGTAACGAGTATCGTTCGACCTGTCAAAGGTTGCTTCTCCATGCCCCGCATGGGTTCAACTTGAAAATCCTCTTCCTTCAGTTCTCCAGTTTGAACAGAGCGAGTCTGGTCAGGTAAGTTAGAGTCGATAGTGAGCTGCAAAGCTCGTACACGTTCAAGTTTCATAGTCGTAATCATCCTAAAGTTCCCTCCAGCGATGCCATTAACTAATTTAGCTCTGTCGATGCCAAGGTACACGGGAGGCCCTTGTGATCGGTCTAAATAATGCATCTGGTACCGTCCAAGTAACGCCTCCATCTAAAATCCCAAGGCCGCGGTTCTCACTGCCAGTTGTGTGTCGTGCAGTTCCTCTTTGTAACTCCATTACGTAAGTCATCACTCTCTCGTGTTGCGTCGGTGTGAAACTGGGACTCTGATTCGAAGCATCGCGGTATACCACTAAATCACCCACACCCTCGGGTAAAGACGATGCTTAGTGCATTGTAGTGTTGGGATTCGAAGGCTTAAAAGATGTCCTCCTGTTTTGTCTCCCACGAACACAGCACCCTGACGTGCTTAAGGGATTTAAGCTGCGCGATCTTCGAAAACCCTGTGGGTAAGCTACGATGGTATCTAGCGAAAACAAGTAATTGCTGCATCCCCGAAGGAATCTTTGGTGTCGATCAGTTTCTATCTTAGCGAGGTCCACGTGTATTCCCACCCCGTTGGTTTCGCGATCAAAGTGCATCTCTCGAATCTAGATGTGACATTAAACAAGACTTCGTACGTAATGGCTCCTCCCACAGAAGCGTTGAAATAGGATACATGTGCCACCCATGGCGTTCTTTTCTCCTGGTCATGATTCAGAACTTCGTTAACAAATACGGTCGATTTATGTGATCCCTGAAGCTGCTGGTGTGTTGATCAACCTAATGATCATGGTGTACAAAGTTGAAACGGCTGCATTGCGTTCGACATGCTGTTCTAAGAGCATTCTCCTCTTAGAATTCCATCTGATGATAGTTCGTTCGCTAGCTAATCCTCGAATGGAAGCTTGTTCCTCGCAACTGGTCGACAGGTGGCCGATGCATGGTCGAGGCAAGCGGTTCCTAACTGTCACCTTGTTACATTCTTAATAATCAATACACATACGAAAAGGCTTATCTTCACTGGTATTACTGGGCTCCCCAAAGCGAAAAACTAGATCCGATAAAACTCATGTCCAATAGTTCCTGCAACCTTCCTGGTGTAAGACAATAAGGAATACTAGTAGGAAGGGCTGCTTCTGACATGATGCCGGTCTGATATTCCTCCTGACGATGTGAAGGTAAACCTGATAGTTCTTCTGGTAGCACTTAGGGAGAAATCACGAACAATTGGTGGATCCTCGATCCTCCTTTCCTTAGCCTCAACATCAGTAACGAGTGCTATCATGGCGGGGTAATCCTTCCGTGGACACTTCAGGCCTTCACTGCTGAATTGATGCTAACCTCTGCACCACTCGGATGCTTTATGTCAGACGACAACTTTCCCCTCACAGGGTATAACTGCGCAATGTCTGGTTAACAAACCCATACTGACTACTGCATTAGCACCATCGTGGGTAGTAGAAGGAAGATTGATGTCGAAAACTTGTCCCACTCGGTTGAATTTGCATCCCTACAAACATATGATGCTTCAATTGACCTGCCATCAGCCTTTCAAGAAGCATCAGGGTTAAACTGGACAGAGACGAAGCGATTAGCTACCCATATAAGCTTCCAAGTTGCCACCATTCTGCCGTCGCCCACGTCAACCCTAAATGCCCTTCCATGAGCATCATTTCCAGTGTTGCTGTTACTGCTGCTCCCAATGTCGTTGCTCAAAACGAAGCCCTACAATTCTTCAACATCAAAGTCCATCTTCTCACATTCTGAGCCACGTCCTAAGGTGCTACTCACTATGCTGGCAGTTACACATTCCACGTTACAGTCGATTGTCATTGCTTATGTCCCGATTGATTCATAAGAGTTGACTCCCATGAGTCGCTGACAAGGGTTAAGGATTCAATTGAAGCCAATTCGCTGGTGCTCATTGCCGGTAATCAGGGTCGTCAAAGTACTGAGGTCGGCAAAGTACTACGCTCATCCTCCTGTCCATCGTTGTTGCAAGTTGTTTGAGTAATACACAGTATGTTGCGGGAGTGTTGCAGAAGTGATCACACTTTGGGATCTAACACGTCAATACATGAGTTCCAGCAAATGAAGAGGAGTAAGAAAGGTATCGATCAATCATTCGACGCTGCGACATCCAACTCAGGGACGTTCGTATAAGCACCTAACATTCTACACGTTTCGCTAAGTGTTCAGATGGGTGTTCAGGTAATACTCGATAGCCTCGTGATTTGAAGGGACCCAGAGAGAAATGAAAAGTTCATGTTCGAGTAGGGGACAATCACTACTATGACCCCTATAGGTTTGTTATGTTTCACATCGATCAAATAAAGAAACAGAACCCCTTTTTTCACTTGTTAAGCCTCACTGGGACTCGCATGCACCCCACATTATTATTATGTGTGCACCCACAATAATATTGTGATTTGCATGCTCATCTCAGCTCCTCTTAACTCATGTCAAATGGTTCCTCAAACTCAAGTAGCAAACAAAGAGCATCACGAAGCGTAAGCCATGAATGTTTAGGGAAATACCACCATATCAGTCACATAACACATGCAAGTAATACATGAATTCATACTGTTGTGCTAAACGTGCAATCTCATGCAATATCACATGTAAGTGTTCACTAGTTATGCAGTACAATGAGTATACGAGAGACAAACCTTGCAATCTGGAGCTGAGTGTCATGGTCGTATTCACATTTTCAGAACTGTTCGGTTATAGTCTGGTTTTACAAAAACGTTTTTCCCCTTTTTAAAACCAAGTTCACTATAACCTGGCTCTGATACCAATCTGTCACACCCCCAAAATACCACATGCGGAAACCCCCGCGAGGCGTGTGACGTACCAAGATCTAGCCACCAATCACATTGAACTCATAGGTTTATTTAAATAAAACTTTCATTTATTAACATTAAGTGTTACAATGTTACAAATAATACATAGTACACAGCGGAAGCATAATTCATTCGTTAAGTGTTTATAAACCACATGTAAAAACCATTAGTCTTGTGTTACGATTCCATGTATCTCGACCCATGACCACTCCAGCCTCCCAGACAGCAAGTTCCAACAATATGCACCTAAAAGCCTGCAAGGCATGTAACAACAAATCAACAACAAAGTTGAGCGAGTTCACAGTTGGTTGTCCATTTTAGAGTTGTTCCAAAAAACATAAGTTCATTCGAAAACCAGTAGTTAATCTGTTCCTTGTTTCCCAAACCATAACCAGTGGGGGCTACCCCATGTTAACCACTAGACCCGTTACCATATCGACTACTGACTGAAGTAAGTTGGTGCCCTAGCGTCAATGTCTATCATCATTGATGTGCCCAGATCCATTAGTTCACGCCCGTCCTCTGCGGCACGGTGTGAGGCTTGTCAAACCTAAATAGCGCTATCTAACTACTGACCTGCTCGCCATTGGCCCGACGATTAAGTCGATATAAAAGGAGGGACTTCATGATAGAGATTTTGGTCTAGTATCCGTGTTGTCACCCTTCAATAAAGAGGGTGTGTACGTAATCCCCAAACTAGGAGATTACGCAGGTTCCAATCAAATCCTTATCCATGTTGTCACCCTTCAATAAAGAGGGTGTGTACGTGTTCCAAACGAGGAGATCATGCAGTTTCAGTTTAAATCCTTTACCCATTCCCAACCCTTGGGAATCCCATGCCTTGTGGAAAGTGTGAACTCACCTTGGATTAGCTCGGCAGATAAATGGTCACTTGAGCTAATGTGGTCAACCACGTCCTAACATGGTTACCATACAAGTCAGGTTCATGTTCAAGTAATGCACAAAACTCCTACACGTATCTAACACGTAGCACGCAAAATATTATAATATCTATATATGTACACATGCATGCAAAGTGTCGCTATTCGAAATACTGGCCACATTTTTGTCACAAATTACACAATAAATCTTGTCACAAAATTTCAGCTTTTTGGTGCATTTTCGGACAATTTGCGGTGCGTTAATCGGGACCGTTCGGGCACTGGATAGTTCCCAAAAAATTACTGAACGTTTCAATCGATCCAAATGTTATTGTGTCAAAATCTCGGGATCCAATTCATCACCAATTATTTTATAAAATTCATTTACCGGGCTGCAATCAGATTCGTCACTTTCTGAATGCAGTCCTCGGAAAAATTAATTTAAAATTCATCGTAAGTCCGATTGATGAAATTCCAAATGGATATTAGCACGGACACTTAAGAGCATCTACAGTAAAATTTTCAAGTCTAAACAGTAAACACATACGAAGTTATGACACGAAACGTGAGCTGCATTTTCTGCAGAAAATGACAGCTTAGAGCAGTTTTGCGATTTAATCCGTTAAAAATACTTAGACCTGTCCAAAAAATATGAAATCACCGCGGTTTGAAATCTACTTCCGAGTACTTGATTTTAGGCTCAGAAAACCTAGAGTTTCAACAAGTTTAAGTCCCGAAAAAAACTGCCGAAGTTGGCGTATTTTCTGCAGAAAATCGCTGAACTGAACATTACTTGTTTTAAATTGTTTTTCATGTATCCTACGATGGTTCCAAGTGCCGTTATCACGAAATCAGTACTCAATAGCATATCAACATTTTATATATCAGTTTATACCTGGCCTTTATTGTACCCGTCGTAACAACCACCCGTATTCATTAATCATCAACATGAACATGAGTTTTAACCACCCTAATCATGCGTAAGTACTTCTTATGCCTAACCAAACCCATGTGAACCCGCATGCATCGAGTGTTCTAATCATGAACTCGACAAGAAACTACCAACACTATTACATAATAATCATGTCACTGAAATTATATATATTCATTTACGCCAACAAGAACACGTATCCAAAATAATTATCGAAACATAACATATGATCATACTAAAGATTCCACATCGGTCGACTTCCCCATTCCTAATCCCGGTTACGACAGCCCCTAGAACCCCACGTATATACATACATACAACACAAAACAACTCCTTAACGAAAGCATAATAGTTACCTAATAGTTAGCTTGTGATCGTCGGCCGGAAAGAACAAGAAGGAGAGTGAGCCGAGAGAGAGGAGAGGTAGCCGCAACCGGGGGAAAACAACGTTTCTTGTTGCCGTCGATCTTGAGGGAGGAGTGTAGGGTATTAGGGTTTGATATTTAGGAAGTTATGATACTACATAACATGCAAATGTAAATTTATATTAACAGAACGTGTTGTAGGGCGGTTTGGAATTATCTTGTGTAGGCCACGATTAATAAGACTAAAATATTGGTATAATGGGCCGAACCCAAGGAAACAAGAAAAGAAAGGGGTTAGCGTATGGGGGGTTGGGCTGCAATTTAAACAAACGCATCTAAGGGGTGGGATGGCAATTGTTTGCTGTTGATGATTATTATACATACGTATATAATTCTATTTTTCCTTCATGATTCATATTAATTATAAAGGTATAATAAATCATTAACTAATACAATGTATAATAATCAAGTCATAGTTCGGGCCTCGTAAGTATTGAGTTACGCAAGTTACGCCATGGTTTAAACGGTTCGGGTCGGTTCAACACGATAAGGATTCGGTTTCGAGTTACTCGTTAGTATAGTAGGTTCATTCGTTTTATATAAACAAAGGAAAAAAATAATAAATAAATAATTTTATAAACACGAAAACAGAAGGCACTGACCTCGAAAATTATGAGTTGTCACATCATCCCCAAGTTGAAAGAAATTTCGTCCCGAAATTTAGCAAGCAGTCACTGAGGAAGCTAGTTGGGTTGTGTGGTTTCCTGGTTTTCCTAGGGTGTCACAACTATGCTCTGTAAACGATGTACAATGTAAAAAAATATCGATTATCAATAAAACGATGTGTTTTGGTGTTAATATGTGTGTAATTGTGTTTGATGATTTTACGATTTGATTCGAGTTCGATTTCAAGCTTTAAATCGCTTTCTAGAAAGTTATACGCAAACTGATGCGTAAATGTTATCAGTTTAACACGACAAACACTCCGGAATAGTGATATAGGTTTAACATACCTTAAATAACCTTTACATAACTTAGAAATATGTTTTGGAGGGTTTGGTGTGTCGGAAACAAGTTTATTCGATCGCAGGGACTATTTCCGTCAAACTACGAAACTATGCCGGTTCGTACTGTAACGAACATTCCAGAACATGATCATAAGTTAAGCATGCCCTAAATATCCTTTACATAGCTTAGAAATAGGCTTTGAGGTGTTCGGTATGCGAAAATAAACTTATTTGATCAACAGGGACTAAAAGCGTCAAAAAGTGCATAAGTTTGCATTACGCGCATATCTTACGTTCTGAACATATCCGGACATCCAAAAATTTTTGTAATAATTAAAGTATTTTATTTTAGTGATTGGAATGGAAAAATACCATTCGTCGCGTAATTTGGATCGTTTTTCGCGTCCGTTCGTGTTTCGTCGGAATTAACCGAATGACGCAACCGTACGACCAAACGAACTGACATCCGAGATAATTTCAAGCATTTTTTAAGTCCCCTAGGCTTTAACATCATTGTAGAGCCTTGAAAATGGGTTAACGAGGTTTAAACGCGTCGAAAATGGCTTAAACGAGCAGCAGGGACCATTTATGCCATTTTTCAAAACTTCCTGGTACTGGGCAGCGGTGGCGTCGCGCGACCCCTATATGTTGTTGCTGTGGTGGCACGCCACCCCCTCTTTTTGACAGAAATTCGATTTTCAGCAACAAGTTTGAACTTGGGGGTCTTTTATGCAACTTTCTCAATACTATGAACTAGTTTTGGAGCTCCCATTGTATACAAAACCATGTTCCACAAGTGTATGGTGAGGATTGAACCTTGATTCTTGCAAAAACACTTGTCATGATCTTGTTAATCCAAGCTTCCTATAAATAGCAATGGATTCTTCATTCATTCTTCACAATTTGATCTCAATTCTTTCTCTAAGTTGAAGCTCTCACTTGTGAAGCTTCATACCTGAGAATTTTGAGTTCAAATCTTCCTTGCTTGGACCTTTTGTAAGTTTCTTTCATGCTTTTTATGTATTTCAAGCATGAAAGTCAAACAGTGTTTGACTTTCTGCTTTGACCATGATTTGGTCAACACAAAGTTCGATTGAACTTTGCAATGTGAGCGTAATCACGATGGTTATAGTCCCTTGTGACTATACCTACTGATTACCACGTTGATTAGTCGAAGTGACGAGTGAAAGTTTCGGTCAAAATACGTGTTTATGCGTATTTTGCATCAAAACTATCTTCGGGTATCAAAACACTTTGTTTTGATATCAAAACCTGTTTTCTAACTTAGTTAAACATGTTTAACTCGTCACTTTTAGTCTAGTGCTTGTATAGGGTCGTAAGTCAAGTGGTCTTGACAACCGCTTAGACTTTCGAACCCGACCCATTTGGTCAATCGTTAGGATCTGACCAAGCATATGTTGTGACCATAGTTGTATAGGGAATAACCTTATGAGGTTATAGCTTATGGTCACTTAGTTTAATTAGTTGTATGATAGGTAGTTTATATGCCTTAGGAAAATGACCAAAATGCCCTTTTCATGCATAATTTGATTTTAAGCATATGTAACCTAACTTTTGTCACTTAAACTGATTATGCAACATATTTAAACATGTTAGGGCATATAATACTTGTCATAGGACTAGTTAGCCGTCTCGAACGCGCATTCGCACGAATGACACGTTAAAGTAGCATAAGCTACCTTAATGGGTCGTAACGGGTCGTAAGCACTTAGGATAGGTTTCGATTTAGAATGTAGGCTTTGTTAAACCATATCACATGAGTTCCAATACTCTATTGGTTTACGAGACCTCATTCTACCCGATCTTTCGACTTAGGTGTTGATTTATTAACTAGCGATCCGATTACTAGGTACTACTTGATTTCCTTGGTTTGCCTGAGCTTCGTTAAGTTCATTAGATCGAGGATACTTTCCAAATCAAAGTGAGTACATAGTTCCCCTATTTTACTTTTTTCAATTATTTTGGGGTGATTCATATGTGTTAAATGAATTCGATGCTTTCAACGATGATTTCAAAAACGCATACTATGGTTTATATTAAACAATAACGATTTCGATAATGTGAACGAACTTGTTGGACGTATTTACATAACTAATGACATTCATTAATTTTGGCTGAACCGACCAGTATTAGGTTATGGTACCATAGGATCTGACAAATCCTGTTATCGGACTGCACCCATGGTTATGTGAGGGGGTTATGTGGGTAACGACTGAACCTGTTAATTGTTAACTTACCCTCTGATGGTTTGTTAATACGAGTTGAACGATGGACGAGTTACGAAGGTTTGAATGTATTCCACGAGACGACCAAAAGTAGTTTTCACAATTAAAATGAGAACGATTTGAACGAGAACGATTTTGAATGATTGAAACGATTGAACGATTGAAACGATTTAAACAAGTTAAACGAATTAAACGAACGATTGGTTTTTGGTTAGTGTTTAGATAACGGGATGGGTGTAATGTGATAAAAGCATGGTAGATACGCCGCTGGTACTTCTTATATATAAGTGCTTTTATCATATTACATTCCGTGGCGTTATTTAGTTCACTTGGACGAACGATTTTTAAACGAAGACACACAACGATGTTTACTAAATGATATAAACCATACGAGCTTTATTACGAGAACGATTTATGATTTGGTTTACATAAACAAATGTTTTGAGTTAAGATTCATGGCATCGAGATTTTATAAACTATAACCAAATCTGTTTTGACTTGGTTATTCATTTTATAATACAAATGTTTTACAAAACAAGGTTTTCTAATATCAATTTATGATGTTGTACGAGTTATTTCAACATGTAAACAAGCCATGAATCTGATACTCTCACAAAACCTACGTGCTCGCCGGCATTTCTTTGCTGACTTTATTTTTACATATGTTTCAGGTGGTGTTGAATGATGTTGAATGCGACTAGGATGCATGCTCACTTAGGACTGGACAAGGCCTTAGTGACTTAATAACGATGATAGACTATGTTTAACATGTTTGTTATGTTTCAAAAGACAATGTTTAATGTTAATTAATTTAATAAAACGAAACTTTTGAATCCATGGTTGTGAAACAATAATTCTGTCGCTCCACTCCCCGACGTTTCCACCGCGGTTTCGTTGTTTTAACGCGGTCGGGGTGTGATAGAAGAGTTGGTCTTTGTATGATGGTCGTAGAGACACGGATGTCACAGAATCTGATGATGAAAATGATAAAAAGAATATATTTTTGAAACTAAAAGAAAATTTTAAAGAAACGGTTCCGCAATTTGTTGAAAAAGGGGAATGTTCAACTTCTAAACAAAATGGGGAAAAAACAAAAGGTTAAAACTTTTAAAAATTCAAAAAATGTTCAAAAGCAAAGATCATCAGTTCAATCATCAAATCACTATAAAAACAAAAATTCACAAAAATTTGAAAATCAAAACTCACAAAAAGTTGGTAAAAAGTGGTGCAGGTTTGAGCACGGTGCTCAAAAGTCAAATCAAGCAAATCAATGTTACGATCTAAGTGTTTAGTTTGAAAGTGGAGAATGGTACGATAACAGGGTGTGTTACAAATGTGGTTTTGAAGGGCACATTGCAGTTAACTGCTAGAGTCAGAGATTTGAGACGAGAAGATGCTATGAATGTCAAATCAGAGGTCATATTGCCAGAGATTGCCCAATGAGATCAAAGAGAAGATCGAGGGCTGAATCTCATAAAATGGCTAAGAAAACTGAGAAAATAGAGGAAAAGCCCAAAGACCAAAGAATCAAATTATCATAAGGGCAGAAAGATAGACTGAGAAAGAAAAAAAAGAAAGCGAGAGAGTATTTAGAAAAGATTTTCTCCTCGGAAACTACCATGGATTCAGATACTAGTTCTGATGAATCGCTTTGCTCTCCAAAGAATAATCAGTCAAGTAAAACGAATTCATCAGATACAAATATGAGGACAAAAGAGATAATAAAGAAGGAAAAATTGGTTAATCAAACGGTTAAAAAATCAAAGAAAGTTAAATTTTCAGATAAAATTTTTATAAAAGTGTTTGAATATAAAAGAAATTGTGAAAGGTCGTTCATGTCATATGTTGATGAATTTGGTAAACCCAAATCCAATATGGATTGGGTTCCAATTCAAAACTAACTAAGTTCATTTGCATGTGCAGGTGTTTTGGAGGACAATTCAAGGTCAGCATGAATAACAGAACAGCCTGGCACACAAGGAGAAAACCGGTGTTAAAACAGGAAGTGTTTGGTTTAACTTGTTAAAATTTTTGAAAAATTTAAAAGGAATACGCCGAAACCCTCACAACTGAATAAACACATGATAAAATTAGATTGAAAAACGGTTTCAAAAAGTTATAATCAAGTAGTTTGTAAATCATGGGGGTGAATGTGAGCTAAACAGAGAATGTGGAGCAGAAAATGGATGGCGAGATGATGCTATCTGAATTGGTTTGTCAAATTTTCTTTAAAATGTTTTGGATTTTAGGGGGAGCAAAAATTTAAAAATACAAAAACATTTGATAATTTGAAAAAGCCAAAAACATGAGAAAACTCAAAATGAGTTTTTGTGTAAAAAGAGGAAATGATAGTACATCAGTAGACAATCATAGCATGCTAAGGAAATGGAAAGTAAAATGTGATAAACGGTCTCACTGATGATGTGACGGTAGGCTCAGCTAAACTAGTAGTTTTGCGATAACGATACAAACTTAAATGAAAAGTCTTAGTTCTAGTGGGAAACATGGTTGAAAGCATAGTACTTAGTTTTGTCCTTCTGGAGTGTGTACCTACTCGGTAATCGCTGAATGCTGAAAAGCATAAAAACCGGTTAGTTTGTGAGCTTTCACATCTTGCTGAAAAAGTCACTGTGATTGTGCATTTTATTTTGCAAAGATTTAAACTTGTTTGATTTCATTATTTTGTTTAAGCATTGGACATCCTCTGCGTATACATGAGTATCGAAGTGGATGTTAGTGCCTAAACGATCTGCTTTATTTTACTTGGTGTTTCGTTTAAATCTTGGATCACCTCTGCGTATATGTGAATATCGAACTGGTGGTTAAGATTTAAACATATTCAACTTGTTTTTAGTTCTTATTTTGTTTGAACATTGGACTTTCTCTGCGTATCGAAAGATCGACCTGATTGTTAATGTTTAAACATTCTGTGTTGTTTTTGCACATATCACAGTTGATGAAAGTTTAAAGGCATTACTTAAGTTAGTGTATTACATGATGAGGGGATATGCTGAGATTGTGGGGTTAAGAATTTAGTACAATTTAATGTACCTTAATGTATCGATAAGCATTAGGAAAGTCTTTAGATTGAGTTTAAGTGGACAACAATATCGTCAATCTAGGTGAATCGTTTAGAACTTAAAGTCTAAAAAGGTCAACGGTGCTAGTGATTTGTCATAAACTGATATGATCCTCTGACACAAACTTAAACAAAAATATTGTCTGTAAATATTTCTTTACTGCTTTTCATTAAATAAAAATTACAAAAAGATTTTCGAAGTGTTTTAGCATAAAGTTTGTAAAAACACAAAAAGATTTTGTTTCTACTTTATTTTTGACAACCGATAATGGAAAGCTGAATTTCAAAATCTGAAGATGCTGAACACAAACAAGTTCATTAATTTGAAACTTGAATTTCAAAATGAAAATTTAAAAAAATCAATAAGTTGGGTAATCAAGGTCATTAATTTGAACTTGATCATCTGTGAGGGTTACTGAATTTGATCATGCTTAAAAGTCAAATATGATAATAAATATTTATGTGTTTAGAAAACTCTCACCAGTTAAATCTAAACGTTTGAATAAAGATTAGATTTGACAGGAAGCTAAATGAAAGGGGGAGCAAGATTAATTGTCAAATCTAAGATTCCGAGCATTATTCAAGGGGGGAGCTTACACTTTTACTTTGTTTGCTTGAATATGTTTTCCGTGGCAGATCAAGACTAAATTTCACAGATTTCTAAGCTATGTCCAAGGGGAGTCTGTGAGTGTATTTTGTATGTCCATAGTTAGAAATCTGTCTATATTTGTAACATTTAAAGTCTTGAGTCTGTATCATACCGGACAGAGGGTTCGCTAGGTTTCACTAGGTGTCGTTAGGTAATGATAGGTCATGATATGATACAATATGGCACGATACGAGATCAGATATTACCAGACATGATGTCATCATGACTAAATGATGACATTATATCTAATATATCATGCATGAAAGTTAGTAAAAAAAGAGAGGAGTCTGCATGTATTGATGAAATATCACGGCAGCAAGCACAGATGAAGTCAACTCCCGTTCGTTCAAATGACGAAGACCTCATCCGATCGGATGAGGAATCTCTACTCTCCTATAAATAGCCATCCGATCGGATCTCAAAGACACATCAAGGAACACACATAATAGAGAACAACAGCAGGTCCATCCGTTCCAAGATTAAAACCAAGAGTTCTTCAAGTTCTTCATCAGTTCATTATCTACAAACATCAACACTCTCGGTTTCGTCTTGATTCTTATATTTCGAGTGTCTAGTGTGTAGATCGAGTCGAAACTCTGTCCGGTTGTCATTTGTTACGGAATAAAACGATAGTTATTTACGTTTTCGCGCACGATTACGGTTTGATTTAACGGATTCCGCACGTTAAATAGAATTCATCGCAGATCTAGTGATTGTTTACGATCTGATCCTGAACTCACATTTCTTTTTCCCTTCCCTTTGAAGTGCCCCTTTCCTTTGGCAACATTTGCTTTGGAGTTGGGGTGATGCCCTTTCTTGTTGCCTCCCTCAGTGATCGTTAGAACGGGTAAAGCCTTTTTACCAATTCCGGCTTCGGCCGTTTTGTGCATTGCATGAAGTTCACCAATGCTCTTGTCCCATCCATTCATGTTATAGTTCATAACAAAAGCCTTAAATTTCGTTCGTTAGGGAAATTAACATGTTCGCAAACTGCTCACGAACGCATACCGAACAAAAGTTTATGTTCGTGTTCCTTCGTTAAGGAAATTCAGTTGTTCACAAACAGTTTGTGAACACTGTTCTCAAACACAACCAAGCGTAAACGAACATTTAACTTGAAACTAAAAAAAACATCGTTATCCTTAAACATTGGATATAAGTAGTTAAATACAACCATCAAATGATAAATCAAAATACAAGAAGTCTACTAGACCACCAAACGATGAATCAAGTTTAACTAATTTAGACATAATTATCCTCAAAAATGTTTTAGAATGTCCAAATTTTAGCTAACTTAGAAAAAATAGGATTTCAAGTTTTCAATATGTTTAGATAAAAGGTTTATTATTTATTATTTATTATTTTTTGATATAATCAAACGAACACGAACTAATGTAAACGAACATATTACCGAATGTTCATGAACATAGTCGAATGAACGAGACCTGTGTTCGTGTTCGTTCGCTAAGCTAACAGAACGAAATTTTTTGTTCATGTTCATTCGTTAAGCTAATCGAATGAACATAAGCAAACTTCCCGCCGAACAGTTCACGAACTGTTCGCTGAACGTTCGGTTCGTTTACAGCACTAGAGTTGAGGATCAAATACGTGGGCAACTCTTTAGAGACGGGACAATTTAGCCTTTCGAGGCGATCAATGTGGCTTTTCATCTTAAGGACATAAGATGAGATTGATTGGGTTTCCTCCATTCGACATGTATGAAGCGCCCGAATCGTTTCGAAGCGTTCTACCCTTGCTTGTCGTAGGAACAATACCTTCAATTGGGTAATCATGTCGTGTGACAATAGTCAGATTTCCATGTATCCGTACAATAATTAAAAATGATTAGTGCTTAATGACTGTGCTAATTTACGTTTAATGACTTGAATTGCTTTCTGATTATTGCTATCATACATACATGTGCATGACATATTGCTTAATGTCACATCATTATTTCATGCAAACTTTATTGATTCAAATGATGCACGAAACAAAGGTAGCACAGTTATCAGATAAATCAGAAAAATGCTGACGGAGTTCAGTACATACACAGACATGGTATTGAGACACAGAACGAGCCAGAAACCAAGAGTTACACTAGTATAGTGTGTAGGAAAGTAAGGATCATAAATCAGTCTTGCTAGTGATAGTTTAAGTGCCGGAAAGTGCCTGAAACTCACTTAAATTTGCTGAATTCAGCAAAATTCAGCTTTAAACACTTTAATATCATGTAGAAATATGGTTAAATGGTCCAGAATGCTTTCCTAAGTGTCGGGAATCAAAACTGTCACAAAAGATAACATAAAGCACACTAAACTGCGTACTTTAGCACCTTAACGAACCAGTAACCAACCGAACAACCGGACACTACCCGAAACACCAAATTTTCACTAGAAGCATTGTTTTGACATTACCAAGCTAGTTATGGTCCCCGAACATCATAACACACTATCTAACACACTAACAACTAAACACCTAACTAGATTACTTAGATTTCAACTATATGATCTAACTAACGATTAAGCCCTAATCTATACCCCCCCCCCACCTATTCACGGCTAGACAAGCATGGCCACATGTGATTTTATTTGTTTATTATATTAGATCATGTTTCTTCTTTACTAAACATATTAACCCATGGATTACAAAGAGTTGGAGTATTATAACTTAAACCATTAGAACATTCATCTTATCATTCTCATCACAACAAACCAACACAACTCTTCTTCTTCCTCCTCTCCCACTTACGGCCGTAACCCACACACACACATCCACCTTCATCAATCATCTTTCATCCATTCCATACATATACAAAGGTGTAAGAAGCAACATAAGGAAGCTAGGAACTCTTGGAAGTTGAAGGACCTCTCACAAGTGCTTTTAACCACCTCTTCTTCATCTTGTGATCATCCCTAGCCTTGAGCTAGTAGTAAGATCATGTACACTCCATTTTACATCTTGTTTAGTTGGTTAAAGAATGATACAAGTTGATAATCATGAAGAACACTATGAATCAAGAACATGAAACTTAAACATAAGCTTAAAAATCATAAGAAATCATGTTGTTAAGTGTTCTTATGCTTCTTGATTGATGATTATTTGTGTTTATGATGTTAAACATCATATGATGAAGAGAGGATGATTATGTTAATGATCAAGAGATCATCCTTATGTTACAACATGAACTTGAAAGATTTAATTGTTTTCTTGAAGTATGATGATGAAAGTTAATATAAAGTCTTGTAAACATATGATTTCAAGAATGATTTTTCAAGAAACTAAGTTAAAATACAAAATTTATTTAAACTTGGTTCTTAGAGAGATTAACCACATTTTTAGTGGTTAATCAAGTGTAGAAATATATATTTAACAAGAAAAACCCAAGAAGAAATATTTTTAGAAAATTTATTTACAAGTTGTAAATATCTAACTTCTTCAATAATGATGTTTTTAAATAAACAATCACACTTTAAAGGGTAACTAAGCCTACTAAACACACTAGTAAGTTACTACAAATTTTTGTAAATTTTCAAGTTCATGAAGTAGTGATTATGGCATGATTTTGGCAAATTGGTAAGTGTAGTTTGATTTGTTGTTGATTGTGATGATTTATAAAAGAAAGTGATATGCTTTGAAAGCATGGAAACCTCCATTTTTAAGGGGAAACTATGGCAAAAAAATTCTAAGAATTAAACACTTAGAAAAATATTTTTAAACAAATATTTACAAGTATATTTTTAACCATGATTTTTATATAAAGTTTGCCATAATTTTTGTTACAAAAATTATAAATATTGGAGGTTGGTTTTTGATAATTAAAGTGACTAAATATGTTTTTAGGAAAATATATATTTAGATGTAATCATGTATGTGATTATTTGTATATTATGTGTATTAGTTATATTATTTTAGGACTTGAAATAATATAACTCACCATTTACCAAGAAATTACAATACAAAATACTACCAAAATATTACCAAGATTCCAAGAAATGGATACATAATTTATACCCAAAATATTGGTGAAACCAAACAAGGAATATAACTTACAAAATATTCCGGAATTAAATTCATAAGTATATTTTGGTAATTGGTATTTTGGACACCAAGAGAAACAAAAATATGATTTTTACAATTATTACAAAAATATATCATATTTTTTACTAGGAGAAAATATATTATTTTTGGGTAAATAAAAATATATATTTTTCTTGAAATTATTAGAAGATATATTATTTTTGGGAGAAAATATATTTTCTTAAATAAACGTGGAACATATTATTTTTGGGTGAAAAATGGATTTATAAATTTTTTCTAAAGATGGTCTTGAAAATATATTATTTTTGAGGTTTATATGAAAACTATAAATATTTTTGCCAAGGGAAAAATTATAAATAATTTTTCTATGAAAGTTTTCTTAAAATATAAATTTTGATAATATATATTGATGAATTTTTATTAGAAATATTAATTCCGGAAAAGTTAATACAAAAATTAAGTATGAGATACTTAATAAACACAATAAAAAATACGTATTCTCGTACATATAAATACACACCGGAATACACCACCGATGCTTGGCAAAAATATACAAGTATAAGAATACGAGTAAGAATACACCCATCCTTGGGAAATTATACATGTACAAATACATAAATGTGTCA
Organism: Helianthus tuberosus; assembly: GCA_030545235.1. Lineage (NCBI taxonomy): Eukaryota > Viridiplantae > Streptophyta > Magnoliopsida > Asterales > Asteraceae > Helianthus > Helianthus tuberosus. The sequence goes on along the minus strand of CM060365.1, from coordinate 124,811,944 downwards.
AAGTTAAAATATTTATTATTTTAACAAATAATTATATACTTGGAATAATATTAAAGAAACAATGAAACATAACTCAAAGACACTAATTAATACTAAGTCAAGGCACGACCTACTCATCTAATAAACCGTAGTACGTATGTAGGTAGTCGTGCGAACTAAAGGAAGCTTTGAGTTACATTTGGATACGAAGAACGCAAGATTGTGAGTTCATGTTACCCCTTTTCTTTTAACTGTTTTTGGTTTTATAACTTCGGGGGTGAAGTACATGTTACAAATTGTTTACAAACGTTTACATATGGTATAGTTAGCTAAGGAATGTACTGCTAGATCATGTGAGTGGTGAGTATAACGCTTAAGACCATTAATCCTCGTAGTAGGACTGTGACAACCCAAACTTTCAAGGTTTGTACCGTTTGATCTTGTGATTCTAGCTTCTCGTAATTCTCTCCTTTCACACTCTCGTTAGGTTAAACTTTTCATCTAACTTCTTACTATGATAAACTTGTCGAATGTGAATTTTACTTGATTATAATTTGGCTTGATTAGATTCATTTAAGTGTTAAGTTTACGTTTAGGAGTCCACACACATATTTTAATTCACTTAAAGCCTTGGGAACCTTTGGCCCAGTTCTCGTCAACTTGAACCCAAACCGGCCCAAGCCCCTGTCGCATGCATATGTATGTTGAATATGTATTATATCTTGCCTAAAACCCTAAACAACCCTACTCCCTCTCACTCGTTTTGAGACGGCAGACGACCCCCCCCCCCCATTGAAGCAACCTCATATTGTCGAGGCATCTTTCTTTTTGATCGGATTACTGGTTAGTGATTTTTGTATTCGTATTAATCCTCAATTAATTTGGACTTGTAATGTGTTATGAGTTTGAATGTTCGATCTCTGATGTTGATGATAATAGTTGCCGGCTATATTTAATATATATATTGCATGTGATTTGAATTTGTTATCTTGATTATTGATTAAGTCTTATCAATCTACTATACATATTGATCCTTGTCGGCCACCAATTTCATATTACATGTGCATTTGAGTGTGAAGTTTAATGTTGTGACAGACCATCACGTGACTTAGTTAGGCTCATTAATCAACCCTAGTTAGCGGCCCAATAATGTCAGCCCACTAAGTGAATCGGTTCAATAAGAAGCATCAGAATGCATTTATAAGATAATATTTGAATAGAATTGTCAGCCATGATTGTTCATGTTTGCAAGGGAATTTGTCAGTGGCCATGTGAGGGTTTATACGTGTGCCACTAGTTAATGTCTTGCATGAATATTAAGACTTGATATGATTGTTGCTAGTGCTCTTGTGAATAGGGAATATGCTCTCATTATAAATTGTTAACCGATGTCTTGCTTTTGATTGATCTGATGTAATAGGTATAGATTGATTTTATGGTGTGCATGAGTTTAATTAAAGGGGTAAAATATGAATGTATCTAATTAACGGTTAACGTGAACATATAATGATTCTTGGTGATTTGTGATTTTGTAGTTAATTTGTAGATGGAAGCATGATCCTAGAATTATACGTAAACTTCATGAGTTTGGATGATTATGATTGTTGTCGAAATTTGTATTAATATTATGGGAAATTCGATGAACTGTTAAAAAGGGTTAAGGTGTAAACCCTTGCATGATAAACATAAATCTCGACTAAGATATGTTGCATGTTTAAATCTGTTAACTAATTAAAGAATGAGAATGATGAGGGTTTCGCTTATGAAAACACACATCTGTTGCACTAGGTATAAGCCGATCAGATATGAACATACATTAGCAACCTTGTCATGTTACACATTTGCTTTAGGCCGCACAAACTTTAGATCGGTATATACTTGGGCCGGGTACTAGGCGGGTTTGCACTAAGGGGCCCAGTAGCACAAGAGTTCTACTCGTTTAAGCGGACCAGTCACATATACAACCGGGCCTTACACATAGACCGCGCTACATGATTTGATTTGAGATAAATAATTATGAACGGGCCATGTACAACGTTGAACCATGTTATTTACATTGGTCCGTACATGTTGACTGGGCCGTGGGATGGCTGCTCGTCGGTCCACAAACAAAGTAGGGAAGGCATGTTTGTAGAGGTTATATTAACTGACAAGTATATATGTTTGTGATATGAGAATTTGTGAAACACACCAACTGTTATTGCATGTTGTAGCTAATATGTGAATGACTATTAAGTGAATGTCATTATGTTGTATGGATGGCTATTATGTTGCATGACTAAATGTTATAACGTGCATGAAACTGAGTGGGTGTTATTCATGTGATATGTATATATACAAGGATTACTTGATTAGGGTTTGGTTGATCCACTGGAGCACGTAACTAGTCATACCGAGCAAAACCAAGGTGAGTTCACACACTTTCTAAGGCATGGGATTCCCGGTGGTTAGGAATGGGTTAAGGAATTTAAAATGGAACCCACATATTCTCCTTGGGTAGGATATGTACCGCCATCCTCCATGGGTAGGATGCCAATATTAATCCTGCGTATTCTCCTTGGGTAGAATACGTACGTTTGTCCTCCTTGGGTAGGACAACAACCTTAAACTTACTAGACAAAACTCTATCATTAAATCACTCATTTTATATCGACTTAATCGCCGAGGCCGATGGCGAGCGGGTCATTAGTTAATAGCGCTATTAGGTTTGACAAACCTCACACCGTGCAGGTCGGACGGGCGTGTACTAATGGATCATGGCAAACAGTCAATGATGATAGACATTGATTTAGGGCACAACTTACTTTCATCAGTAGTCGATATGGTAACGGTCTAGTGGTTCACATGGGGAACCCCCTACTGATTATGGATATGGTTTGGGAAACAAAGATACTGGTTAACTCATAGTTTACGAAACAACTTATGGTTTTCAAAACAAACTTGTAAAAATAAACAACCAACTGTGAACTCGCTCAACTTTGTTGTTGACTCGTTGTTACATGCCTTGCAGGCCTTTAGGTGCATATTGAATGGAACTTGCTGTCTGGGAGGCTGGAGTGGTCATGGGTCGAGATACATGGAATCACAACACAAGACTAATGGTTTTTACATGTGGTTTGTAAATACTTAACGAATGAATTATGCTTCCGTTGTATACTGTGAATTATTTGTAACGTTGTAACACTTAATATTAATAAATGAAAGTTTTATTTAAATACACCTATGAGTTCAATATGATTGGCGGCTAGATCCTGGTCAGTCATGCCTCCTGCGGTGATACTCCGCTTGTGGATTTTGGGGGTGTGACAGATTGGTATCAGAGCCATTGGTTATAGTGAACTTGGTTTTAAAAAGGGGAAAACGTTTTTGTAAAACCAGACTATAACCGAACAGTTCTGAAAACGTGAATACGACCATGACACTCAGCTCCAGATTGCAAGGTTCGACTCTCGTATACTCATTGTACTGCATAACTAGTGAACACTTACATATGATATTGCATGTGATTGCACGTTTAGCACAACAGTATGAATTCACGTATTACTTGCTTGTGTTATGTGACTGATAGGGTGGTATTTCCCTAAACATTCATGACTTACGTTTCGTGATGCTCTTTGTTTGCTACTCGAGGTTGAGAAACCATTTGACATGAGTTAGGAGGAGCTGAGATGAGCATGAAAATCACAATATTATTGTGGGTGCACACATAATAATAATAATGTGGGGTGCATGCGAGTCCCAGTGAGCCTTAACAAGTGAAAAAGGGGTTCCGTTCCGTTATTTGATCGATGTGAAACATAACAAACCTATAGGGGTCAGAGCAGTGATTGTCCCCTACTCGAACGTGAACTTTCCATTCATCTCTAGATCCCTTGGAATCTCGATGCTATCGATTATTACCTGAACACCCATCTGAACACCTAGCAAACTGTGTAGAATATTAGGTGCATATATGAACATCCCAGAGTTGGATGTTGCAGCGTCGGATGAGTGGACGATACCTTTTCACTCCTTGGAGCTCTGTGTGTAGATGCCTTAGATTCCGTAAGGGCGAACGATTCTACAACACCCAAGCAACGTACTGTGTATTACTCAACCAACTTGCAAGATCGAGGGGCAAGAGGATGATCGTAGTGTCTCACCGACTTCAGCATTAGAACGGTCTTGATTATCAGCAACGAACATCAGCAAATTGACTCCAATTGAATCTTTAACCCTTGTCAGCGACTCATGGGAGCCAACTCTTATGAATCAATCAGGACATAAGCAATGACAATCGACTATAACGTGGAATGTGTAACTGCCAGCACAATGAGTAGCACTCTAGAATGTGGCACAGAATGTGAAAAGATGGACCTTGATGGTGAAGAATCGTAGGGCTTCATTTCGAGCAATGACATTGGGAGCAGCAGCCACAGCGACAACACGGTATTCGTAACCCTAGCCTGCAGTATGGAAACAAAGGTGCCTACAACATGGATTGACCCTTGTTAAGTTAAAAAGACAACGACCCAAGGAACAACGGCAGTACTTGAAATTCTTGTAATGAAAACAGCAACACTGGAAATGATGCTCATGGAAGGGCATTTAGGACTGGCGTGGGCAATGCCAGGATTACAACAACATGGTGGCCGGCACGTTTGTAAAAGCTAATCGTTTTGTTCCTGCTCTGTTCAACCCTAATACTCCCTGAGACCATACCAGTTGTGGGATCGGCTGGGGGCAAGACAATTAAAACCTCGCATGTTGTTAGGGATGCAAATACAGCCGTGTGGGACAAGTTTTCGACATCGACCTTCCTTCCACTATCCATGATGGCGTTGATGTAGTAGTCAGTGATGATTGGTTAACCAAACATCACGCATTCATACCCCGTGAGGGGAAAGTTGCCGTCTGTCATAACGTATCTGAGTGGTGCAGAGGTTAGCATCAATTCAGCAGTGAAGGCCAGAAGTGTCCACGGAGGGATTACCTCGCCATGATAGCACCCGTTACTGAAGACAAGGCTAAGGAAAAGAGGATCGAGGATCCAACAATTGTTTGTGATTTCCCCCTAAGTGCTACCAGAAGAACTGTCAGGTTTACCTTCACATCGTCAGGTGGAACATCAGATCGGTAGCATGTCAGAAGCAGCCCTTGTTACTAGTATGCTTTATTGTCTTACGCCAGGAAAGTTGCAAGAACTGCCTAATTAACTTCAGGAATTATTGAACATGAGTTTTATCGGACCTAGTTTTTTTTTTCGCTTTGGGGAGCCTCAGTTATACCAGTACTGGCGACCCGTCGACAAGCTTGCAAGGGACAAGCTTTCATTCAAGGATTTACTAACGAACGAATTATCATCAGATGGAAGTCCAAGAGGAGAATGCTCTTAGAACAGCGTGTCGAACGCAATGCAGCCATTTCAATGTTGCCCGCCATGATCATTGAGTTGATCAACACACCCGCTGCTTCAGGGACCATATGGATCGACCGTATTTGTTGACGATGTTCCGAATCATGACCTGGAGAAAGGAACACCATGGATGACATATGTATCCTATTTTAGCACTTCTGCGGATGGATCCATTTCGTGCGAAGTCTCGTTAAATGTCACATTTAGATTCGGGAGATGCATTTTGAGCATGTAACCAACGGAGTGGGAATACACGTGGATCTCGCTAAGACCCAATTTGGTTAAAACCGATCGACACCAAAGATTTCTGCGGGAACACAACAATTCCTTGGCTTCGCTAAATACTATCGAAGATTCATCAAGGGATTTTCAGAAATTGCGCTGCTGCAACCTCTCTAGCACAGCAGGGTGCTGTGTTCGTGGAAGACAAACAGGGGGACGTCTTTTCCCCTTTCGAAATTTCAACTCTGCATTGCACCGAGCATCTTTCTTCACCCGAGAGTGTGGGAGATTTAGTGATATACCATGATAGTCCGAATCAGAGTCCCAGTTACACACTGATGCAACACGAAAGAGTGGTGACTTACGTGATGGAGAACAAAGAGGAACTGCACGACACATAACTGGCGGTGAAAACCGTGGCCTGGGGATTTTAGAGGGAGGCATTACTTGGACGGTACCAGATGCGTTATTAGACGGATCTCGAGGGCCTCCCGTGTACCTTGGCATCGACAGAGCTAAATCAGTTAATGGCATTGCTAGAGGGAACTTCAGGATGATTGCAACTATAAAACTTGAACGTGCACGAGTTTCGCAGCTCACTATCGACTCTAGCTTACCTGATCAGACTCGTTCTGTTCAAACTAGAGAAGTGAAGACCAACCTTTGACAGGTCGGACGATACTCGCTACCTCATGGAACGGATGTGGGTCTTATTATTCGACAACCGTAGGGAACTCGCGTTGAGCAAAACACACCGGCTTCAATATTCTAGCCGTCTGGGTTTTGGTGAGAGGCAATATGAGTTATGAACTTTGTACTGATGATCGGGTATGAAGGCCCACCTGCTAGGTATGGGAATGATGTTTGACTTGGGGGAAAGTCAAGGTGACGTGTTAGTAACCAGAAACATCTATATAGAAAGCGAAAACAGACTTCCATGGAGTTGGTCGCTAGCCTATTTATAACTTGAAACGGAAACAACATCACCTGGATGATCGTAGATCGTCCCACTTAACCAACACACTATCTAGCTATCAAGGAAACGGATAAGTTCTCCACTCTAGCAGACGTATACCTAAGAGAAGTGGTCGCTAGGCATGGGGTGCCAACCTTCATCATATCTGATCGTGACGCGCATTTTATCTCTGAATCTTATCACCCGCAAACGGATGGGCAATCTGAATGCACCATCCAAACCCTTGAAGACATGCTCCGAGCATGTTTTATCGACTTTGGAACGGTTGGGGAAAGGCATTTACCGTTAGTGGAGTTGTCGTATAACAACAGTTACCAACCCAGCATCCAGGCTGCTCCCTTCGAGGCATTGTAAGGCCGGAAGTGCCGATCACCTCTTTGTTGGGCAGAAGTTGGAAACAACCAAATCACTAGCCCAGAACTCGTCGTAGACACAACAGATAAGATTGCTCAGATACGACAACGAGTGGCGGCAGCTTGTGACTGTCAGAAAAGCTATGCTGATAAGCGCAGTAGACCACTCGAGTTCCAGGTTGGGGATCGAGTGCTACTAAAAGTCTCACCTTGGAAAGGTGTGGTTCATTTTGGTAAGCGAGGCAAGCTGAATCCACGTTATGTTGGACCTTTCAAAATCACGGAGAGAATTGGCAAGGTGGCCTACAGATTGAATCTACCCGAAGAACTCAGTGGAGTTCACAACGTATTCTGTGGGTCGAATCTGAAGAAGTGTCTGTCAGATGAAACCCTCACAGTTCCTTTCAAGGAGCTCACCATCGACGGTCAGTTGCGATTTGTCGAGGAACCAGTGGAAATTTTGGACTGGGAGGTCAAGATTCTCAAACGCTCCAGGATACCTATTGTTCGAGTTCGTGGGAACTCCCGTCGTGGCCCAGAGTTTGTCTGGGAACGAGAGGACCAAATGAAACACAAATATCCCCAGTTTTTCGAGAACAATGAAACCACTACTGAGGCTGAAGCTACTGTGGAATTTCGGGACGAAATTCCAAACCAACGGGGGAATGATGTGACACCCCGAGAAAACCAGGAAACCATGCAACTTAACTAACTTCCTCAGTGACTACGTGCTAAATTTCGGGACGAAATTTCTTTCAAGTTGGGGATGATGTGACAACCTAAACTTTCAAGGTTTGTACCATTTGATCTTGTGATTCTCGCTTCTTGTAATTCTCTCCTTTCACGCTCTCGTTAGGTTAAACTTTCATCTAACTTCTTACTATGATAAACTTATCGAATGTGAATTTTACTTGATTATAATTTGGCTTGATTAGATTCATTTAAGTGCTGAGTTTACGTTTAGGAGCCCACACACATATTTTAATTCACTTAAAGCCTTGAGAACCTTTGGCCCAGTTCTCGTCAACTTGAAACCAAACCGGCCCAAGCCCCTGCCGCATGCATATATATGTTGAATATGTATTATATCTTGCCTAAAACCCTAAACAACCCTACTCCCTCTCACTCGTTTTGAGACGGCAGACGACCCCCCCCCCCATTGAAGCAACTTCATATTTTCGAGGCATCATTCTTTTTGATCGGATTACTGGTTAGTGATTTTTGTATTCGTATTAATCCTCAATTAATTTGGACTTGTAATGTGTTATGAGTTTGAATGTTCGATCTCTGATGTTGATGATAATAGTTGCCGACTATATTTAATATATATATTGCATGTGATTTGAATTTGTTATCTTGATTATTGATTAAGTCTTATCAATCTACTATACATATTGATCCTTCTCGGCCACCGATTTCATATTACATGTGCATTTGAGTGTGAAGTTTAATGTTGTGACAGACCATCACATGACTTAGTTAGGCTCATTAATCAACCCTAGTTAGCAGCCCAATAATGTCAGCCCACTAAGTGAATCGGTTCAATAAGAAGCATCAGAATGCATTTATAAGATAATATTTGAATAGAATTGTCAGCCATGATTGTTCATGTTTGCAAGGGAATTTGTCAGTGGCCATGTGAGGGTTTATATGTGTGCCACTAGTTAATGTCTTGCATGAATATTAAGACTTGATATGATTGTTGCTAGTGCTCTTGTGAATAGGGAATAGGCTCTCATTATAAATTGTTCACCGATGTCTTGCTTTTGATTGATCTGATGTAATAGGTATAGATTGATTTTATGGTGTGCATGAGTTTAATTAAAGGGGTAAAATATGAATGTATCTAATTAACGGTTAACGTGAACAAATAATGATTCCTGGTGATTTGTGATTTTGTCGTTAATTTGTAGATGGAAGCATGATCCTAGAATTATACGTGAACTTCATGAGTTTGGATGATTATGATTGTTGTCGAAATTTGTATTAATATTATGGGAAATTCGATGAACTGTTAAAAAGGGTTAAGGTGTAAACCCTTGCATGATAAACATAAATCTCGACTAAGATATGTTGCATGTTTAAATCTGTTAAGTAATTAAAGAATGAGAATGATGAGGGTTTCGCTTATGAAAACACATATCTGTTGCACTAGGTATAAGCCGATCAGATATGAACATACATTAGTAACCTTGTCATGTTACACATTTTCTTTGGGCCGCACAAACTTTAGATCGGTATATACTTGGGCCGGGTACTAGGCGGGTTTGCACTAAGGGGCCCAGTAGCACAAGAGTTCTACTCGTTTATGCGGACCAGTCACATATACAACTGGGCCTTACATGATTTGATTTGAGATAAATAATTATGAACGGGCCATGTACAATATTGAACCATGTTATTTACATTGGGCCGTACATGTTGACTGGGCCACGGGATGGCTGCTCGTCGGTCCACAAACAAAGTAGGGAAGGCATGTTTGTAGAGGTTATATTAACTCACAAGTATATATGTTTGTGATATGAGAATTCGTGAAACACACCAACTGTTATTGCATGATGTAGCTAATATGTGAATGACTATTAAGTGAATGTCATTATGTTGTATGGATGGCTATTATGTTGCATGACTAAATGTTATAACGTGCATGAAACTGAGTGGGTGTTATTCGTGTGATATGTATATATACAAGGAATACTTGATTAGGGGTTTATGAGACTAATTGTTATCGGTAATTACGATAGGGTTTGGTTGATCCACTGGAACACGTAACCATGGTTGCAAAAGTCGCTAGGCGCTCTATAGTCGGTCGATCGGGGAGTTGAGAGTACTCGGCCTAGGCGGAGAGTACTCGAGGAGTACTCGGACATGTTAAATTATAAAGAAATTTGTTTTTGGAAATTAAATATATGTCAAATAACATAAATTTACTAATATCTATAACAATATACATGAAAATGATATTCATTCTTTAATATGATAGGCATAGAAATTATGTTTTATTATCTTTTAAGTCAAACTTGGCCCGAGTTGAACTACTAGATACGATTTTGCCTGAGCTTGACCGCGTTTGACCGATTCCGAGTAATTAGGCGGAATAAAAGAAAGTGGCACGGCAGCCTACCTTGTAGCGACTACTCGGGGAGTACTCGGCCTTGGAAACCTTGTTTTACAACCATGCACGTAACCAGTCATACTGAGCAAAACCAAGGTGAGTTCACACACTTTCTAAGGCATGGGATTCCCGGTGGTTGGGAATGGGTTAAGGAATTTAAAACGGAACCTACATACTCTCCTTGGGTAGGATATGTACTGCCATCCTCCATGGGTAGGATGCCAATATTAATCCTGCGTATTCTCCTTGGGTAGAATACGTACGTACGTTCGTCCTCCTTGGGTAGGACAACAACCTTAAACTTACTAGACAAAACTCTATCATTAAGTCCCTCATTTTATATCGACTTAATCGCCGAGGCCGATGGCGAGCGGGTCATTAGTTAATAGCGCTATTAGGTTTGACAAACCTCACACCGTGCCGGTTGGACGGGCGTGTACTAATGGATCATTGCAAATAGTCAATGATGATAGACATTGACTTAGGGCACGACTTACTTTCGTCAGTAGTCGATATGGTAACGGTGTAGTGGTTCACATGGGGAAGCCCCCACTGATTATGGATATGGTTTGGGAAACAAAGATACTGGTTAACTCGTAGTTTATGAAACAACTTATGGTTTTCAAAACAAACTTGTAAAACTAAACAACCAACTGTGAACTCGCTCAACTTTGTTGTTGACTCGTTGTTACATGCCTTGCAGGCCTTTAGGTGCATATTGAATGGAACTTGCTGTCTGGGAGGCTGGAGTGGTCATGGGTCGAGATACATGGAATCACAACACAAGACTAATGGTTTTTACATGTGGTTTGTAAATACTTAACGAATGAATTATGCTTTCGCTGTATACTGTGAATTATTTGTAACGTTGTAACACTTAATATTAATAAATGAAAGTTTTATTTAAATACACCTATGTGTAGGATCGTTTTCAGACCCGAACGAGTCGATCAGAAGAGTTTTACTCAGAATGAAAGGCGGAAACAAACATTCTGAGGTCAATTCAGCAAGATATACAATTAAACTGTCGATTTAATTGATATAATGACGTTTTACAGCGAGACGACACTTCGGCAGCACTTCGTTGCACAAACCAGAATAGTTCTCCTAGATTTTGCTTGAACACACATATATATAGTGTTCTGATTTCGCTTGAAAGTGACAAAATGTCAGTTCAAGCAAAATTAGCAATAGTGATTTCGCTTGAAACTGCACATGTTTCTTTCAAGCGAAATTACTCCATTCAAGCGAAATTACATTATCTCAAACTACGTGCTCTGATCTAACATTCTACGAACAAGACTCGATAAAAGACGAAGTCGACATACGCATGCACCAACAGACTCCCCCTCGAATGTTGACGAGTCTTAAAGTGTCGAGTCTTCGCATCTTCAGTCTTTATCAGTCCTTTCGAACTCTTTGAAGTATCTGACGCTGTAAGCATCCTCAAATCTCCTCTCTTCTCTTTTCATCACCAACAGACTCTCCTCAAACAAATAATCTTTAATTCCAGAATCGCAATCTGGCTCTATCTTCTCTTGATCAGATCTCTTGATTCCTTAAGTTCATCAGACTCCCCCTCTCAGTATGCTGGGATTGCAGTCTGGCTTGTTAAAATCACAGAGTCTTCAGGTATCGGAACCTGTCTCTCTATCATCTATCCAAGATCACCTAGCTGTTTTCCTGCACATTCTCTACCCAAAAATAAATTTTCTGATGATCACTTGTAAAAACAATCTCACCATCTAATGAACACTTGCAGGAATTATACACTCAAAGAATGATTTTACAATGTAGATCTCTGATGAAACCAGTGTTGTAGAAATCGGCCTAGGCGGCCGATTAATCGCCGCCTAGGCGCTAGTCGGTAGTCCACTGACTAATTTTAACCTAGTCGGTCCAATTAATCGGTAATCGGTCAAAGTCGGTCGTAGGCGGTCGTAATCGGTGAAAATCGGTCCTAGTCGGTCAAAAATCGGATTAATCGGCCTATATTAATCGGTCAAAATCGGAAAAAATCGGATAAAATCGGTCCTAGGCGGTCAGAATTGGTCAAAATCAGTCAAAATCGAACCATACTATCTGAAAATTGAAGTATTTATGTGAATTTTGAAGTATTATTTTTATATTATTGGGTATATATATATAATTTTGAAAAAATACATATAAAAATCCCATTCCGATTAATCCCTATTAATCCCGATTAATCCCTAGGCTGTACCTCACCGCCTGACTAGCGCCTAGCGCCTTCTACAACATTGGATGAAACATTTGAAGATATATCATTTTTATTTTCAAAACACATTCTCCCAACCCGATTTGTTCATCATGTCAAGCACTCGGAATTTTGAAAATCAGTTTTCCAACACAAGTTGTCGAAAATCTTTTTGTATTTTTCAAAATTTATGCTAAAACACACTAAAATCTTTTTGGATTTTTTAATGTAACGAAATGCAGAGAAGAAATATTTACATACAATATTTTTGTGAGTTTGTGTAAGAGGATCATATCAGTTTTTGAGACAAATCACCAACACCGTTAAGCTTTAAACATTTTCAATTTTAAACGATTCACTTAGATTGTCAGTATACTGATCCACTTAAATTTTCACACAAAGTTCAACTGTTTTGAGATACGAGATTAATGTTTTAAGCACTTAAACTTAATCGCGTGTCCCACCTCAGAATATACTCCCGTATCCAGATCCCAATATTCAGTCTTATAGGTGAGTATACCACAGATGATATCTGTATGGGGTTAAATTGCGAAAACCGTGAGAGCTCAGGTCAGAACTTTCGTTCAGCAGAGAGATGACGGCTTCGACTTTTGGTGTGTCCCCTTTAGAGGATCTTTTGTTTCAACAGCACATGATTAGCATTTTTCAATGTTTTATCATTTTTTTATGCTGAGGGTAGGCTATATTTCAAACAACATAAAATATTCTCCGGGGACTAGGCGATTGCTTCCGCAAAATCAGAAGTCCCGGGATAATACCCCAGATATCACTGAGTATAAAGACCTAATATCTCAGAAAGAGGGACCTTTCAAACAAGATTTCGGGGGTTACCCATATATCCAAGAGATGTTTCCCCACGATATAAGCAAGTTTGAATTTAGGTTTATATCTCGTCACAATCTACTAAATGTGCAAAAACCTACTAGCACATCATCAGTGAGACCGTTTATCACATTTTTGACTTTCCAATTCTTTAGCATGTTGTGATAATCCACTGATGTACTATCACTTCCTCTTTTTTACAACAAAACTCATTTATGCATTTTATCATGTTTTTGTCTTTTTCAAATTTTCAAATGTTTTTGGATTTTCTGAAATTTCTACTCCCCCTAAAATGCAAACACATTTAAAAAAATTTGAAAACAAACTATACAAACAACGTGACAACTGATATCGAATCGCTTCACTTCGCCATCCATTTGGCATAAACAATCAGAACTCCCCTTACAACAAACTATTTTCCCATTGTGATTTCAAAACACTTAATTTTGTTTTAATCAAATGGTTTTTTCGGAAAATAAGTTTTGTTGATTTTACCACTTGTAGGTATTCAAACTTATAGATTAGGGGTTTGGTTCATCACTTTATCTTTCAACCACTTGTAGGAAAATGCAAGTACAACTTAATGTCCTTGATTTACCACTTGCAGATAAAAACCTTTTTCAACCACATGGCTTACCAACCAATATCACATGTAGGTTGAATTCTCAAAATGCCGATACCTACTCCTCACTTACCAACCTGGGAGTTCCGGTAATTCATACTTGTGACCAATTTTTTTAATTTTTCAAAAATATAAGAAAGATGCCGATTCATGCTCCACGATTACCAACTTGGGAGCTCCGGCAAGTCCAGGATTTTACTGTTCATAGTAGGTACCATCCCAGTCACAAACCAGGGATGGTTCAACTTTATCTTGCTTCTTTGTTTTCTTCTCGTAAAATTCCTTGACTCCCTTGACCTTCCTGTCAACCATTTTTCCAAAAATTTTATGAACTTTGGAATTAAACACTTTTTCAACATCAAATTCTTTCTTTTCAGAAAAGAACTGATTTGAAATCTCAACTTTACCAACTTTCTTCTTAAAATTTTCAGCCCGAAGTGGTGGAAAATTCACATCATCAACAATCGGTACTAATTTTTCACTTTTAATCTCAACCTGTGGCTCCTCTGACTTTGTGGAATCAGATTCATCGCCAGAAGATAGCTCCTCTGATTTTGACCTATCAGAATCATCGCTAAAACTATCATCTGATTTCTAAACAACCCATTTCTGATTGTCAAGAATTGCTCTTTTCTTGTAAAATCTGTTTGAACATTCACCAATCTCAAAAATCGAATTTTTGAAAAGTTTTGATCTATCAATTGGTGGTTCAAACACAACCTCTTTATCTTTCAGTTTACGAGAAACTCCCTGTTTTGACTGTATTGCCTTGGAACAATTCTTGGCAATATGACCAACTTTGTTGCATTGGAAACAGGTTCTCGTTTCTTTCATCTGATCAACAAACTTCATCTCTTCTTGCTTCTTCGCAAGGAACTCTTTGTTAGATTGCTTCCAGAATGGACTCTTTTGTTCTTCTTCTGAAGATGTACCTGAAACAAATATCATTTTTGATTTAAAATCTCTAACATATTTTTCATTTTTATGACTTTCTGGTGGAATAAAACCTAGGCCTTTCTTTTTGAAATTACCGTTATGGTTTGGTTTCTTTCGATAACCCGAACCAGAACTGTAACCCTTTTTCTTGTTTTCTCTTTGTTGAACTCTTGAGGTGTATTTTTTAGGTTTACCATTAAGATTTACATCTTTTATTTCAGAAATATTAATTTCTGTTAGTTTGAAAACCTTTTTGATCATGTCAGGTTTAACACCTCTTATTGGAAATTCCTCATCAAAATATAATTTGTCAGAATCATTCAAAGTATATGCAACTTTAAATATTTCATCATTCAAATTAGATTTTGATAACAGGAATTCTTTATTGTAAACTCTTTTGCCCTGTTTGTCGGTTTGACTCGGAATGCTTGACTCAGACTTTGACTCTAACATAGACTCCGACTTTGACTCCTCGGATTCATCTTTATCCAACACCTGATCGACCACTTTCTTTATTAACTCAGACTCATGATCAGTGTCAGATAACGTAAACGTGACATCAATATTATCTGGCAAGTTAACTGTAGACCCCGACTCCCACTGTAAATTTGTTGCCTTTTTGACTCTTTCTGAATTTGGATTTCTTGGAAAATATCCATTTTCAAGCGGGGGTGGACACTTGTTGTAACTGAAACCTTGTTTCTTACCAGATGTCTTTTCTTTAGTATCCTTCTTCTTTTCTTTCTTCTTTTCAGAAGTCTTTTCTTCAGAAACTTTCTGTTCTTCAGTTACTTCATCATCTTCAAATGCCTTCATGCCTTCAACAGTTGGATAAATCCTGTCAGTGACATAAGAAGTACATGAGTAACTTTTTAACAAACGGTTTACTCTTTCAGTTTCAATTCTTTGGGTTTCCAATTTTTGCTCAAGCACAGCACACTTTTCAATGTAACTGTTCACACTTTTCTGCTTTATCATGAAAGCTCCCTGAAGTGTCTTCATGGCCGTTGCTTGTTCTTCACTTGATTGATTATATTGATTCATGGCTTTGTTCAGAACATCGTAAGATTCCTTCAACTGATTTATGTTGTTGATCAGTTCACTGTTTTTCTTTTTGATAATCTCACAATTCTCACAAATCACCGGAATCTTTTTAGCATTAACTTCTGCATCAACCTTGAACTTTGGAACATCTTTCACCTTTTTCTTTATCACTGGAACGGCTTCATCATCACTACTGACAGGTTTTTTGACCTTTTTCTTATTCTTTTTAGCTTTATCGTCATCACTATCACTTTCTGCTATCAATTTCAAATCAGCTTCCATTCTTCTTGCATAATATTCTCTATCATCATCACTATCTTCTTCAATACGAGCAACAAACGCTTTGTGATTTGAAGTTTTGTTAGGATCATAATAATCCCAACTAAAACCTTCCCAGTTAAATCCTTCTGGTAACTTTTCATCATCTTGGTTTGTCATACAAACTTTACTATCAGCTGGAATATAGTTATCCCAATTGAAACCATTTGTTGGCTTTTGATCATCCTGATTCACCATACATTCTCTCTTTGAAGATTCTTCAATCACTTTTCTTCCATGTGCCACTTGTGGTTCTTGTGATTGTTGTTGTGCAACTTGATGATAGATAGCCTTCCGGTAATAATCATTGTTGTTGAATGGATTTTGAGCTCCACTTGCTTCGCGATTAGTGCACTCCCTCTTGAAGTGTCCTTTTTCCCTGCAACGAAAACAAGTGACTTTAGATTTATCAAAACCTAAAGTAGAAACATTAGCTTCACGTAAATCATCTCTTCCTGTGATTTGCTTAAATTTCTCAGCTCGTCTCAACACACTTGCCAAACACCACTTTATGTCCATCAATTCCATCTCTTCAGCATCAATTCCATCTCTTCAGCATCAATCTGATCGTAATCCTCTTTTGTCAACATTGGATTCCCGATCCGACCTGCAACAAAACTTCCATAAGATTCCAACACTGTTCCCAACAGAGACATGTGACTCTTAGCAATATCTGCTGAATAATCCTCATCATTCTCCAGATTCAAAACAATGTTGCATTGTAGCTTTTTGCCATTCTTGGTTGCTGAAATGTTTGGATCA
This sequence comes from Helianthus tuberosus, assembly GCA_030545235.1. Lineage (NCBI taxonomy): Eukaryota > Viridiplantae > Streptophyta > Magnoliopsida > Asterales > Asteraceae > Helianthus > Helianthus tuberosus. The sequence continues at coordinate 124,795,164 of CM060365.1, read as the reverse complement.
AATGACGGATATGATGAAAAACTTGTGTTGCTGTTTGATCCTTTTGAAGAACTTCCTGATGAACTCTTGGCATTGAATGCTGTTTCAATCTTTGGTGACAAGTTGGTGGTTTTATCACTGACTCCACCTTTGTAATAAAGTCCTATATCTTGTTCACCGTCAAAATCTCTCATTCTTAAAGCTTTTCTTTGTTCCATTTCCTGAGCCTCAATCTTTTCAATGAACTTGCTCAGTGTCAGATTGCTAAACCCTTTCTTGTTCCTCAACATCATGAGATATGTACCCCAAGTCTGATATGGTAATGCTTCAGATAGCTTCTCAATCAACTCCTCATTATTTTTTTCGATGCTCAACCTCTTCATGTTAGCTAGCAAATTGCAGTATCTCTCAATGATTTGCTTTGTACTTTCATTTTTCAAACCACAAAATAAATCAAACTCTTTCTTCAAAAGTGACTTTTTGTTTTTAACCATTTCTTCACTTCCACGAAACTTCGATTTTAAAGCTTTCCAGATCGAATAAGAAGTTCCATTGTGTTGCAATAGAACCAATATATCTTCCTTCACAGCTTGTTGAAGTAAACTTAGCATCATTTTCTCATCTTTGTATTTCTTTCTATTATCAGCACTCAAATCCTTAATGGCAATAATCTCTTCATCATCATTCATCGGTCTAACGTATTTCGTTTCAACACATTCCCAAGCATCCAAATAGTTAGCTTGTACCCAGTTTTCAAAGCATCCTTCCCAACCCTTATACTCCTCGATGTTCATGAGTTTAGGCGGTTTTTGCATCGTCCCTGTTTCATTTTCCAACATCGTGTTATGTGCAAGAGTAATCGGAGTAACCGGAGTAGTGAATGCGTTGTAAAATTCTTCGTCAGACATTTTCAAATGAAATATGCTGTTCAAACGGAATCAACACACTAAAACTAAATCCCTGTTCAAGCGAAAACACCCTGAAGCGGAATACCTTTTCAAGCGAGATACCTAATTTCGCTTGAACACACACCACTTTCAAGCGAAATAAGAAATTTGAAGCGAAATAACCCAACTGAAGCGGAATAGCAAGTTTGAAGCGGAATCAAATCGAAATTTCAAGCGGAATAACCGGTTTTAAGCGGAATCAACCAACTAATTCCGTTTGAAGGGCTGCTGATGTCATCATTCTCAAACTGTTTTCAAGCGAAATTATGAAAATTATCAGTTTTAGATCGATTTTAGGCCTGAAACTTTCAAGGCTTTGTTAAAACAGTAATGCGCACAAGATGTGTGAAAATCAGGACATTTTGACCGTAAAATAAAGTTCAATTTGAAAAAGAAGGTGTAGAAATAAGAAATTTCAGCTGAATTGGTATGAACTCTTCTTCCTGAGCTCTGATACCACTTGTAGGATCGTTTTCAGACCCGAACGAGTCGATCAGAAGAGTTTTACTCAGAATGAAAGGCGGAAACAGACATTCTGAGGTCAATTCAGCAAGATATACAATTAAACTGTTGATTTGATTGATATAATGACGTTTTATAGCGAGACGACACTTCGGCAGCACTTCGTTGCACAAACCAGAATAGTTCTCCTAGATTTCACTTGAACACACATATATATAGTGTTCTGATTTCGCTTGAAAGTGACAAAATGTCAGTTCAAGCGAAATTAGCAATAGTGATTTCGCTTGAAACTGCACATGTTTCTTTCAAGCGAAATTACTCCATTCAAGCGAAATTACATTATCTCAAACTACGTGCTCTGATCAAACATTCTACGAACATGACTCGATACAAGACGAAGTCGACAGACGCATGCACCAACACTATGAGTTCAATATGATTGGCGGCTAGATCCTGGTCAGTCATGCCTCCTGCGGTGATACTCCGCTTATGGATTTTGGGGGTGTGACAAGGACCGGGGGACATGAGTGATAGATCTATTTGGGTGTTGCGAGCCCCACCCATGAGGACCGGGATTTGGCCCATGAGGTGACTATGTCTTCCAGCCGGAAGCCCGGTACAAAATCCGCTAGGATTGAGCCTTCCTGCATCACGTCACACATATTAATGGCCTTGCAAACCATTAATCGATTTGTTTTCCTTGTTTGCTTTCATACCGGGTTTACAAAACATACATACTTACAATGATTACAAGGTTTATTCATGCACAAATACAAAACACATGAACTCGATCAACTTTTGTTGATGTTTTCAAGCTACATGTATTTCAGGAAACTAAATATGGATCTGCCGGGCGTTGGAAGTTTTCAAGTGTTGTTTGAAATAAAAGATGTCATCCGGTGTCAAAGGGTTTAGATTGTGTATCTTATCCTGGTCAAGATACACAGTTCAAAGTTTAGTTTTTAGTAGTGTCCTTTGTCGAGTCCTTATGGAACTCTAAACAATTTGAATGGTTTGTAATATGGAATTGAAGTCCATGTTGGGATTAAAACGACGTTGTTTGTAATGTTTTAAAACTTATCTATGGATGAACATCTTGGGTTTTATCATATAGTTGTTTGTTATGGTTGAATGCAATGATATTAAGCAAGTCACACATAATCACACTTCTGCAAAAGTTAGGGTGTGACAGTTTGGTATCAGAGCTTTGATTGTAGCGAACTAGGATTCTTTCTTGAGTCTAGACTACAATCATTAGGGCTCTCTCACGAAAATATTTTACGACATGTTTTCATTGCATACACAAAACGCCAAGATCCATGGAACAAACGTTTTACAAAAGGAAAGACAAGAAACATGATTGCAAGGTCACATTTGTGGTTTAGTCTAGGGTAGACTAGGAAAGAAAGAAAAGTTTCATGATGGACAATGTGGATACATGATTGAGTTATAACTGTCTTGATTGCATACTAAGTGTTAGTGGTTAATATATGTGCGTATGTTATGATGGTTATGTTACATGCATCATGTCTTCTTCGGAGAGCGGATTATCAGACGTTGGTGACCCTATGGCCATCGTCTCAGATGATGAGATTGCACCTGACCCAGAGATACTTACGTCAGACACTGAGAGTGACCCTGACATGCTATCAGATGACGAGGACGACTTCCAGTGGTTCGCGTTGCCCGACTTTGGCGATGATTTACCCCTTGCTGATAGTATTCCCGACGAGGATCCTTTTGTCGTTCCTGTTCCAGTCCATGATCACCTCATCATTGGTCATCCCGATTGTGAGCACATCATGACTTCGATCCTCGATCCTGTTCCTCTCATGGTCATTCCTCCAGAGGATTGGCCTTTCGACGATTTGTTTGATGATGATGTTGATTTGTTTGCTGATGGTCCTCCTGTTGACGTCCAGGGTGATGGAGAGATTGATGAGGATGTTATTGCTGTTCCACCTCCTGAGATTCCTATCGTTGAGATATCCTCATATTCTAGTTTGTACTCCGCTTCAGACTCCTTTGAGTCCGTGACGTCTTCAGCTTTACAGGCGGTCGGATTACAGTGTTATGCTACTGATTCTAATGATGACACTGCTATGTCATCTGCACCATCTCTACCACACGACCCTGAGCTTGATCCTGAGCTAGATCTTGATCCTTTTGATCAGCCTGATGTTGCGCCTGCTGATCCGGAGCCGATACCTGAGCCTGACCATGTTCCTTTTGGTTTACCAGACATTGCACCCCTTATTCCTGACCCAGCTCCTGCACCTGTTGATCCTCCTTTTGTTGAGCCATTTATTCCCGCACCCGCTGATGTTGCTCCTCTCCCTCCTGTAGAGTCCGATGTCCATCATACCGACTTACCTATCATTTTCTTACAGGACATCCCTGCACCCCGTCCAGGGGAAGTTACTTTAGGCCAGCATCCTAGTTACTATCCTTTTGTCTCAGCAGCATTTCCTCCGACCTCACAGGCTGCACCATTTGCTCCCTTCACTTCTTCACCACTTGATGAGCCATTCCAATGTTTCCCACCATACTCTATGCCGATTTCAGACCCCTACCATCCCTCTCATTTTGTTGGCTATACATGGGATAAGTTGCTTTTATCACTTCAGCTTCAGTTTGAGATTATGAGCCATAGAGTTTTGGAGCTTGAGCTGACTCCGCGTCCCCTACCGTGTCCTTGTCAGCCTGCTTTTGTTCCCCCACATATATCACCGTCTCCTTTTGAACATCCACCTGCTCCTCTTACTCCTTTTCTAGAGTTTGATGCTCGTTTCCTTACGGTCGAGCAGTAGATCAGTTACTTGCTTCGACGTGTCTATGAGCTCGAGGAGGAGCTTGCGCATGTGCGTTGCAGCTTGCTTTTCTTCCCTCCTCCTCCACCATCAGCATAGTTGGTTTTTGGTTTTATGCAGATTGCATTACTTTTGGTGAGAGCACTACTATTGAGCCGAGATTGTGAAGCCTTTTGAAGACCACTTTTTGACCATGTGATTTTGTATATTGACAGACTTATTGGACAAGGGTAGTGTGACCCTGTGTCCCTTTTGATGTGATACACCTTGTAAATAATGTAACTGTGGTCGATAATTAATGAAAGCTCAATCGTCATGTTCTCATTAAACATATTGATTGGATTACTTACTTATGTTGTGATTGTGTTGTTGTATGATTTCTTGCTATGATAAATGCTATTATATACGTACTAATATTTATTTAATGAATAAGACCAGACCTATCTGATCTTCTTCTTAGAAGATGCCTCCTTGAAGGAACACTCAGTTGCCCACGACTGAGGCAGAATTACAGGAACGCATCTCACAGGAAATCGCACAACATGAGGCCCTTCGCTCCGAACACAGCGGAGGCACCTCAGGGAATAACCCACCTAACGGTAATGTTTAAGTCACTTAAGACACATTACAATACGTTTGGACATTTCCAAGTGCGTTTTGCTAATGCTTTCTGTGAATGATGTTGCTTGTGTACAGGCTGTACTTACAAGAAATTTTTGGACTGCAAGCCTCTGAACTTTGACAGCACTGGAGGTGCCGTAGCTTTTATGAGACGGGTTGAGAAGACAGATTCTGTGTTGCGGATGAGTAAATGTGCGCCAGAGCATCAAGTCACGTACATTTCTGGACTGTTTCTAGATGGGGCTCTGTCATGGTGGAACCTTCAGGTCAAACTTTGGGTGAGGCTGCTGCGTATGCGTTGTCATGGGATGAGTTGAAAGAGCTGATGCGTAAGAAGTATTGTTCAAGGGCAGAAATTCAGAAGCTGGAAACTGAATTTTGGAATCTGAAAAGGGAAGGTCCCAAAGTAGCTGAGTATATGCAAAGATTCCATTATTTGTGTCGTGTTGTCCCTTATTTGGTAGAACCAGAATTCAAGCGGGTTGAACGCTTCATCTGGGGATTGGCACCCCAGATACTCAGCATGGTAACTGCTTCCAAGCCACCAACAATTACTGAAGCCATCGACTTGAGTGTGGCACTGACTGAAGAAGCGATTCGTCTGGGAAAGTTCTCAATTTCTGAGACCAAGAAGAAAGAAACTCATGTAGAGTCGTCTGGAGAAAACAAAAGGAAGTTTTCGAATTTCAAGAAGAGTACCCAAGGGAACAACAATAGTGCTAGCAAGCGAAGAGATGCTAACCCACCAGCCGAGGACAGGATTGGTGCTGCAAATGCTGAGAACAAAGGGAAAGGATACATGGGCACTCTACCCAAGTGCGATATGTTTCAGTTTCATCATGCCGGTCAGTGCAAGTTTAGGAAGTGTGGTAACTACGGAAAGAATGGTCATTCTAAGGAAACGTGCTGGGCTGGAACTGGTCGCGGAAACGGTGGTCAAGGAGGAAATAGAAATGGAAATGGTAATCATGGGGGAAATGGTAATGGGAATAGAAATCAGGGAGGAAACACTAATCAGGGAGGTAATGGAAACCGGAATGGAAATGGAAATCAGGAAGGAAATGGAAACCACGGGGGAAATAATAACAACAATCAGGGTGGTACTGGAAACGGTCAAGGTTGCTTTAGTTGCGGTGATGTAGGGCACTTTAAGCGGGATTGCCCAAAGAATAACCAAGTCCATGGAAGAGTATTCAACATTGGAGCTAGGGAAGCTCGCCTGGATCTAAACGTAGTCACTGGTACGTTCCCTATTAATCAACATTTTGCATCTATGCTATCTGATACCGGTGCCGACTATAGCTTCGTATCTCTAGAGTTTAAGAATATACTTGGTTTAGTAGCTAGTAAGTTAGACATCCCGTACTCGATAGAGCTAGCTAGTGGAAGCCAATGAAGTGATTAGAGGCTGTGTGATAGAGCTTGGAGAGCGTGAGTTTTCGATAGATCTCCTGCCAGTTGAATTAGGATGCTTCGACGTCGTAGTTAGGATGGATTGGTTGTCGAGTAATCGAGCTAAGATTGTATGCCACGAGAAGATTATCCGCATCCCGATGGTGAATGAAGAGACGATTGTGATACACGGGGAGAAGCAGGATACGCCTCTACGGATTATTAGTTGTTTGAAGGCACGAAAGTTTTTGCGTAAAGGATGTGTTGCCTTCTTAGCTCATGTCGTGGACAAAGAGGCCGAAGAACCGAAGCTTGAAGATATCCCTGTGGTAAGGGAATATCCTGAAGTCTTCCCTGAAGATTTTCCAGGATTACCTCCTCAACGACAAGTCGAGTTCCACATTGACTTGGTTCCAGGCGCCATACCTGTAGCCAAGGCACCTTATCGACTTGCACCTTCAGAGATGCAAGAGTTGTTAGCACAGCTTCAGGAGTTGCTGGATAAGGGATTCATAAGACCAAGCTTCTCGCCTTGGGGAGCTCTAGTACTGTTCATCAAGAAGAAGGACGGTAGCTTCCGCATGTGTATCGACTACCAAGAGCTGAACAAGTTAACCATCAAGAATCGGTATCCTTTGCCGAGGATTGATGATTTATTCGACCAACTTCAGGGTTTAAGTTACTATTCCAAAATCGATCTTCGATCAGTTTATCACCAGCTACGGATTCAGGAAGAAAGTATACCGAAGACTGCCTTCAGAACTCGTTATGGACATTACGAGTTTCTAGTGATACCGTTTGGGTTGACAAATGCGCCGGCAGTGTTTATGGATTTGATGAATCGGGTTTGCAAGCCATATCTCGATAAATTTGTGATCGTATTTATTGATGATATTCTGATCTATTCGCGGACAAAGGAAGACCATGAGCAACACCTTAGAGCCATCTTAGCACTGCTAAAGAAGGAGAAGCTCTATGCTAAGTTCTCAAAGTGCGAGTTTTGGATACGTGAGGTACAGTTCCTCAGTCACGTGGTAAATGAGGATGGTATTCATGTGGATCCCACCAAGATCGTGGCAATCAAGAATTGGGAGACTCCAAAGACGCCAAGCGAGATTCGACAGTTTTTGGGTTTAGCAGGCTACTATCACAGATTCATTGAGGATTTCTCCAAGATAGCTCAAGCGCTGACCTCCCTCACTCAAAAGGATAAGAAGTATGAATGGGGAGATAAACAAGAAGAAGCTTTTCAGCTGCTCAAGAATAAGCTTTGCGATGCACCTATATTATCCCTACCTGAAGGCACCGAAGACTTTGTGGTATACTATGACGCCTCGCGTCAGGGATTGGGTTATGTGCTAATGCAGCGACAGAAGGTTATCGCTTATGCTTCGCGCCAATTGAAGGTCCATGAGAAGAACTACAGCACGCATGATTTGGAACTAGGCGCAGTGGTGTTTGCTTTGAAGATTTGGTGACATTATCTGTATGGTACTCGATGTACTATCTTTACGTATCACAAGAGCCTTTAGCACATATTCGACCAGAAAGAGCTTAATATGAGACAGCGACGTTGGGTTGAGTTGTTAAACGATTATGACTGCGAGATCAAGTATCATCCAGGAAAGGCGAATGTGGTGGCAGATGCGATAAGTCGAAAAGAAAGGATCAAGCCCATAAGGGTTAGGGCTTTAGAGATGATTATTCAGACGGACCTCACGTTGCGTATTCGTGCTGCACAAAGAGAAGCTCTCAAGAAAGAGAACATTAAGGCTGAATATCTTTGAGGAATGGAGAAGAAGTTGGTACCCAACGAGGAAGGAACCTTGTATTTTATGGGACGTATTTGGGTTCCGCTTTTTGTGGTCTTAGAGAGGTCATTTTTTATGAAGCTCACAAATCGAGGTACTCGATCCATCTGTCACACCCCGACCGCGTAAAACAACAAATCGCGGCGGAAACATCGGGGCGTGTTGCAACAGAATTAATGTTTCATAACCATGGATACCAAAAAGTGTTTTGTTTTATTAAACATTGAATAATTACATCGTCTGGAAATCTAAATACACAAATTAAACATAGTCTATCATTGTTATTTAGTCACTAAGGCCTCGTCCAGTCCTATGTGAGCATGCATCTTATCAAACGATATCATTCAACAATACCTGAAACATATGTGAAAACGAGGTCAGCAAAGAAATGCTGGCGAGTACATAGGTTTTGTGAAAATAAGATTCATGACTTCTGTTTTAAGAAAATGTTTAGTCATGAACCTTGTAATTTGCTTTGTCTTTGTAAATCATTTGAGAAATAATAAGTTCACGTGATATGTATAATAAGAGAAAAATGCATGATTAAATGAATAACCATGTAAAATGAGTTTGTATAATATAAGTTGTTTGTAAATAAATGTCTTGTGAAAAGTATGTTACTTGTATAAAATGTTCTATGTCTCGAACTGAAATGATTCAAATAACGCTACGATATGTAATACCATACAAACACTTATATATAGGAAGTACCAGCGGCGTATCCACCATGCTTGTATCATATTCCACACGCATTGTTACTTAATCACTTAATCAAACCAAACCACCAAAGTAATGTTCATGCCCAAATGTAAATCATGTAATATGTATAACCAAAATGATATGTATGGCTAGTGAAATGCATCAACTAAACCATAGGTGAAACGCACAAAACAAAGTATTGAAGTAAAACTTGGTTTAAATCAATACTATGTTTCGTGGAAATGCATGATCAAATGTAAATCATGTCCAAATGTTTACCCAATCGTTAACCCATTTTGTAAAATCGTTCTATTCGTTCTTGTTATTGTAATCATTCAAAGCGTTCTTGTTTTAATTGTGAAACTACTTAATGGTCGATTCTCTAATAACATTCAAACCTTCTTGACGCGTTCCTCGGTCCAACTCGCTCCATCTCGCTCTCGCTCTCGTTCTTAACAAACCCTTACCAAAGGATAAGTTAATAATTACAGATTCAGTCGCTACCCACAACCCCCACACATAACAATGGGTGCAGTAAATAACGGGATTTGTCAGATCCTATGGTACCATAACCTAATACTGGTCGGCTTGATCATTGCTAATGAATGTCATTTGTTATGTAACCCAACCAACAAGTTCATTCACATTATTGAAATTTGAAATTAGTTTTTGAACCATTGAAATCGTTCTTGAAACCCTTGTTATTGTTCTTGAAACTACATTGTAATTGTTATTGAAATTATTGTAATCGTTCTTGAAACCACATTGTAATTGTTATTGAAATCATTGATAAAGCATTTAGCACATATGAGTCACCCCAAAACAGTTGAAAACAGTAAAAGAGGGGAATAATGTACTCGCCTGAGAGTGCTTAGGAGTCTTGAACAACTACCAAACAAATCTTGAGGGAGCACGGAATCAGTCGGCAATCTAAAACTATATAAATAAACCGGACTTAAATCGGGAGATCGGATAGGATGAGGCTTGGTAAACCAAATGAGTGTTGGAACTCATATGATATGGTTTAACAAGGCCTACATACTACAATGAAACCAAACCTAAGTGCTTTCGACCCATCTCGACCCATTAAGGTAGCTTATGCTACTTTAACGCGTCGTGCGCGTGAAACGCGTTCGGACCGTCTAACTAGTCCTATGACAAGTGTTATATGCCTAAACATGTTACATAATCAGTTATGTGACAAAAGTTTAGGTTACATATGCTTAATTACCAATTATACATGAAAAGGGTATTCTGGTAATTTACCTAAGGCATATAAACTACCTATCATACAACTACTTAAACGATGTGACCATAGGGTATAACCTCGGAAGGTTATTCCCTACCTACTATGGTCACCTAATGTATTTGGTCCGATCCTAATGATCGACCAAAAGGGTCGAGTTCGAAGGTATAGGCGATTTATTAGATCGCCTACCCTACGACTCTAGACAACGTGGTAATCAGTGGGCATAGTCCCAAGGGACTATGACCAACGTGATTACACTCACGTTGCGAAGTTCAACCGAACTTCGCATTGACCATTACTGGTCAACGCTGAAAGTCAAACAAAGTTTGACTTTCGGACTCGAAAAGCAATAAAATAAGGAAAAGAACGAAAGAATACTTACGAAGGGTCCCCGAATGCTAAACTCGATTCAAAAATCTCAGGTATGAAACAAATGTTTCAACTTAGAGTTTCTCAAATCAAGTTTCTAGTGATTTTAGCAATGGGGGGTATGGGGTATTTATAGGAATACCCGAACCGTTAAGATCGTTTCATGGAAAACGTGCCTTAATCCCATCCGTACATGTGTTGAAAAGTTATGGTGTTTAGGTGTTTAAATTCCATCCATACATGTGTTGCAAAGTTGTGGTGTTTAGGTGCTTAAATTCCATCCATACATGTGTTGCAAAGTCATGGTGCTTAGATTCCATCCTTATCCGCTGACTAAGCATGTTTAGAATGTGTGGTTGTGAATTAAACAACGGCTAATACATCGAATCTGGTCCCGAATGCAAAAAACTGAGTTTCTGCAGGTTTTCTTATGGCGAACACTAAAATAAAATATTTTAGTGCTTACATAAATTTTTGGAGGTCCGGATGTATTCAGAACGTAAGTTATGCGTGAAAATGCAAACTTGTGCACTTTTTGACACTTTTAGTCCCTGAATGACACAAAAGTTTATTTTAGCATACCGAACACCTCAAAGCCTATTTCTAAGCTATGTGAAGGATATTTATGGTATGTTTAACTTATGGTCATGCTCCGGAATGTCTGTTACAGTTCAAATTGGCATACTTTCGCAGTTTGTCAACTTTAGTCCTTGTAAGCGATTTAACTTGATTTTGCCATACCAAAGCCTTCAAAACTTATTTCTAAGTTAAGTAAAGGTTATTTAAGGTATGTTAAGCCTATGTCACTATTCCGGAGTGTTTGTTGCATTAAACTGGTTATATTTACGCTTCGGTGCGCGTATAACCTTCCAGAAAGCGATTTAGAGTTTGAAATTGAACAAGAATTGATATGTGCAAATGATACACATATTTTTACAAATCCCAAGTATGAAATATAATATTTCATTGGTTTGGTATTTGTTTGATGGCCGTGGAGGCACAGGTGTTACAGTCTCCCCTACTTTAGGAAATTTCGTCCCGAAATTTATTTAGAGGAAACTTGTGAGAGCTTGGAAATATGAAGTTGAAAAGATCGAACAATATTGATTAAGGTTCTTGAACTTCTAGTAACCTTAATAACATTATGTTTGCAATGTAAGAGGGACACTTATATACAAGTATATGAAGCGTCATTGGTGCGTCCACCGTACCTCAATTACATCGTCCTCATTTCGTTATTTTTTGTCACTATCGGTTCTTACACATAATAAATCTTACTGGGTTCCTATGCACTAAATTTCATAATTATGTACGCGTCCATAATTAGACAATTCCTTGCACAGTTCACATAGTCTATTTTATAGTGTGTAGGGTAAAACCAAATGAACAAACCTGTGATGAGTGTAACTAGACCGCCATAGAGTCCTTTTAATTAAATCAATAAATGATCTAAGTAGACTATCAAGTAGTCTGTTCAGCTACATCACTAGATATCGTTCTTTAACCAAATTGTGAATCAATCTTTTAGACTAGACCACCAAAAGGGTCTCTTATGAATCATGGAATGGTACTATATAACCCAAGGGTCTTAACTACTACGTAGAAGCCCATAAGGATTTAAGGTAGTACCTTTTTGAAAATCCTACTATGAATCCCTCATATGAAGATATGAAAGATTCTATGAGGATTTGAAAATCGGATCACACAAAAAAAATCATAGAGGAGAACACATAAACACATATCACATAACCTCAAAATTGTTCGTTAATTTGTCTTGTAAATTGCGTACATGCATTTAAAGCACACTTGGAATCCATTCCGTGGATTTCATTTGGTACTTTAAACGTTATCAAGAATCCAACTATAAAGATAGAAAGATTCAAAAAGAAAATTCGATTTCGATTACTAGGAACCGAAGTGTTCGAATTAAGGTACATAAGGAATCCAATTAAGGACTCTGATTTGAATGATAATCATCCACAAGGATCTAATTGTGAAGATAAAAAGATCCCATATGAATTTTAGAAGTTGAAGATGTTTTGAAACCTTGCACTGGATGTGCTTAGGTCAAAACATGATGTAAAATGCTTATGAAGTTGAGATGCTGGATATGTCAAGGCGACATATGAAGCAGAATTTTGAAGGTTAAGTCAATGTATGAGGAAAATATTTTTGAAAACTATGCATGGGGTTCTTTTAAGAAAAATGTGTTTAACGTTTTTGAAACCTTATATATAATATTTTTTTTGAAATCATAAAGTAGGTGTATTAGGTAGATATATTTACAAAAATGTTTTAAAATCATGCGAGATGAATTTTGAAATTATGTATAAGGTTTTTGAAAGACATGAATGATGCTTTTCGAAATCATGCACTTGATCAGAAAATGTATTGTGTTAATATTGTCTTCAGACTATATGAAATATTTTGAAATTAGAAAGGTTGGTTTTGATAACATGGCCAATGTTTTTGAAATAACATAGACAATGCATCTAGAAAAATTGTTTTCAAACTATATGAAATGTTTTGAGATCATGAAGATTGTTTTGAAATACTGGTACTGTGTATGTTGAAAAATCAAAACGTAATGGGTATGAGATTTGAAAATACCCTTAGTTATCTAACCAAGGATTTAAAGGCACAGATGTGCGAAAAGCACGATTACTCATAATGTCACTTAATTTTCTGTACTTTGTTTCTTAGAGTGAAACGAGTACTTAAAATTTTCGAGGGAATCATGAGCAATCATTTGAAAGAGAGAAATCACAAGAGTAGTTTGTAAGGTGCATAGTTCCTTGATGTAGGTATCATAGGAAAAGCCATACACACCTAGCAGGGGGTTGAGCTGGTTGGTTGGGGACTGCTTTACCATTGTGAGCGACCATGGCGAAGTTCTGAGAAGCCTTTCGCTTCTTTGACTTCTTAGGGGATCGTTCATCCATGGTCTTTGATTCCTCGATTGGTTTCTCGGCCGGTGGTGTTGTCGCCTGACTAGGTCCTGCCTGTCTTGGTGACTCTTGAGTGGCTTCATCCTGGAGATGATACATGGCAGTAGCTAATTCAACAGTCTTCAGGACTACTTCGCTTATTCGCTGAGCGAATTTGGCTGCTTGCTCAGATATCTGGGCGTCATCGTGATGAAGAGACATTCTTGAAGAAAAAGAAAGGCATAGGGAGAAACAGGTGAAAGGTTTTTGGACAATCAAAACAGAATGATAACGTATGAAAATTGCGATCATTTGTTTGTTACATAAGGCAAACAAATGAGACGGTGACTAATCAAAGTAAATGGGTCAAAAATAATGTATCGCGAAGACATGCTCGCCTATAAGTGAACACTCACCCCAAGAATTCCCAGGTAAGCACAACTGGTCTCGCGTCTGATGAGATGTATACGAAGTGCTTGCCTAGACAGAAAACCCAGAATACAGGCATTCACCCTTCCAGTTTGCACGTGTTCACATTATTTAAAACCCAAAACCTTGACGAAGTTTTGAAAACTCAAAGGGGTTCAAAACCATATAACTAAGAGTTCAAAACCTAGTAATCAATCATCCTAGAACAGATGATTAGTTTTCAAAGCGGTTTTGAAATTTATGTTCTTGTTGTGGTCGTCGCCTAAGGATAGGTGACGGTATTGTTTTATGACTAAACGCAAGTAAACTCGCGTTAGGGTCCTAAGAAGGTTATAGACTAGGTCAAAGCATTACTAATAACCTAATTCCCTATAACCATTGGCTCTGATACCATCTTTTCTGTCACACCCCGACCGCGTAAAACAACAAATCGCGGCGGAAACATCGGGGCGTGTTGCAACAGAATTAATGTTTCATAACCATGGATACCAAAAAGTGTTTTGTTTTATTAAACATTGAATAATTACATCGTCTGGAAATCTAAATACACAAATTAAACATAGTCTATCATTGTTATTTAGTCACTAAGGCCTCGTCCAGTCCTATGTGAGCATGCATCTTATCAAACGATATCATTCAACAATACCTGAAACATATGTGAAAACGAGGTCAGCAAAGAAATGCTGGCGAGTACATAGGTTTTGTGAAAATAAGATTCATGACTTCTGTTTTAAGAAAATGTTTAGTCATGAACCTTGTAATTTGCTTTGTCTTTGTAAATCATTTGAGAAATAATAAGTTCACGTGATATGTATAATAAGAGAAAAATGCATGATTAAATGAATAACCATGTAAAATGAGTTTGTATAATATAAGTTGTTTGTAAATAAATGTCTTGTGAAAAGTATGTTACTTGTATAAAATGTTCTATGTCTCGAACTGAAATGATTCAAATAACGCTACGATATGTAATACCATACAAACACTTATATATAGGAAGTACCAGCGGCGTATCCACCATGCTTGTATCATATTCCACACGCATTGTTACTTAATCACTTAATCAAACCAAACCACCAAAGTAATGTTCATGCCCAAATGTAAATCATGTAATATGTATAACCAAAATGATATGTATGGCTAGTGAAATGCATCAACTAAACCATAGGTGAAACGCACAAAACAAAGTATTGAAGTAAAACTTGGTTTAAATCAATACTATGTTTCGTGGAAATGCATGATCAAATGTAAATCATGTCCAAATGTTTACCCAATCGTTAACCCATTTTGTAAAATCGTTCTATTCGTTCTTGTTATTGTAATCATTCAAAGCGTTCTTGTTTTAATTGTGAAACTACTTAATGGTCGATTCTCTAATAACATTCAAACCTTCTTGACGCGTTCCTCGGTCCAACTCGCTCCATCTCGCTCTCGCTCTCGTTCTTAACAAACCCTTACCAAAGGATAAGTTAATAATTACAGATTCAGTCGCTACCCACAACCCCCACACATAACAATGGGTGCAGTAAATAACGGGATTTGTCAGATCCTATGGTACCATAACCTAATACTGGTCGGCTTGATCATTGCTAATGAATGTCATTTGTTATGTAACCCAACCAACAAGTTCATTCACATTATTGAAATTTGAAATTAGTTTTTGAACCATTGAAATCGTTCTTGAAACCCTTGTTATTGTTCTTGAAACTACATTGTAATTGTTATTGAAATTATTGTAATCGTTCTTGAAACCACATTGTAATTGTTATTGAAATCATTGATAAAGCATTTAGCACATATGAGTCACCCCAAAACAGTTGAAAACAGTAAAAGAGGGGAATAATGTACTCGCCTGAGAGTGCTTAGGAGTCTTGAACAACTACCAAACAAATCTTGAGGGAGCACGGAATCAGTCGGCAATCTAAA
The DNA here is from genome assembly GCA_030545235.1 of Helianthus tuberosus. Classification (NCBI taxonomy): domain Eukaryota; kingdom Viridiplantae; phylum Streptophyta; class Magnoliopsida; order Asterales; family Asteraceae; genus Helianthus; species Helianthus tuberosus. The sequence continues at coordinate 124,779,543 of CM060365.1, read as the reverse complement.
ACTATATAAATAAACCGGACTTAAATCGGGAGATCGGATAGGATGAGGCTTGGTAAACCAAATGAGTGTTGGAACTCATATGATATGGTTTAACAAGGCCTACATACTACAATGAAACCAAACCTAAGTGCTTTCGACCCATCTCGACCCATTAAGGTAGCTTATGCTACTTTAACGCGTCGTGCGCGTGAAACGCGTTCGGACCGTCTAACTAGTCCTATGACAAGTGTTATATGCCTAAACATGTTACATAATCAGTTATGTGACAAAAGTTTAGGTTACATATGCTTAATTACCAATTATACATGAAAAGGGTATTCTGGTAATTTACCTAAGGCATATAAACTACCTATCATACAACTACTTAAACGATGTGACCATAGGGTATAACCTCGGAAGGTTATTCCCTACCTACTATGGTCACCTAATGTATTTGGTCCGATCCTAATGATCGACCAAAAGGGTCGAGTTCGAAGGTATAGGCGATTTATTAGATCGCCTACCCTACGACTCTAGACAACGTGGTAATCAGTGGGCATAGTCCCAAGGGACTATGACCAACGTGATTACACTCACGTTGCGAAGTTCAACCGAACTTCGCATTGACCATTACTGGTCAACGCTGAAAGTCAAACAAAGTTTGACTTTCGGACTCGAAAAGCAATAAAATAAGGAAAAGAACGAAAGAATACTTACGAAGGGTCCCCGAATGCTAAACTCGATTCAAAAATCTCAGGTATGAAACAAATGTTTCAACTTAGAGTTTCTCAAATCAAGTTTCTAGTGATTTTAGCAATGGGGGGTATGGGGTATTTATAGGAATACCCGAACCGTTAAGATCGTTTCATGGAAAACGTGCCTTAATCCCATCCGTACATGTGTTGAAAAGTTATGGTGTTTAGGTGTTTAAATTCCATCCATACATGTGTTGCAAAGTTGTGGTGTTTAGGTGCTTAAATTCCATCCATACATGTGTTGCAAAGTCATGGTGCTTAGATTCCATCCTTATCCGCTGACTAAGCATGTTTAGAATGTGTGGTTGTGAATTAAACAACGGCTAATACATCGAATCTGGTCCCGAATGCAAAAAACTGAGTTTCTGCAGGTTTTCTTATGGCGAACACTAAAATAAAATATTTTAGTGCTTACATAAATTTTTGGAGGTCCGGATGTATTCAGAACGTAAGTTATGCGTGAAAATGCAAACTTGTGCACTTTTTGACACTTTTAGTCCCTGAATGACACAAAAGTTTATTTTAGCATACCGAACACCTCAAAGCCTATTTCTAAGCTATGTGAAGGATATTTATGGTATGTTTAACTTATGGTCATGCTCCGGAATGTCTGTTACAGTTCAAATTGGCATACTTTCGCAGTTTGTCAACTTTAGTCCTTGTAAGCGATTTAACTTGATTTTGCCATACCAAAGCCTTCAAAACTTATTTCTAAGTTAAGTAAAGGTTATTTAAGGTATGTTAAGCCTATGTCACTATTCCGGAGTGTTTGTTGCATTAAACTGGTTATATTTACGCTTCGGTGCGCGTATAACCTTCCAGAAAGCGATTTAGAGTTTGAAATTGAACAAGAATTGATATGTGCAAATGATACACATATTTTTACAAATCCCAAGTATGAAATATAATATTTCATTGGTTTGGTATTTGTTTGATGGCCGTGGAGGCACAGGTGTTACACCATCCAGGATCGGACAAGATGTACCAAGATTTGAAGGATTATTATTGGTGGCCAAGACTTAAAGGTGATGTTGCTATTTATGTTGGGAAGTGTTTAACTTGTGCCAAGGTGAAGGCCGAGTATCAGAAGCCTTCAGGTCTTCTGCAACAGCCAGAAATACCCATGTGGAAATGGGAGCAGATTTCTATGGACTTCATAACCAAGTTACCCAGAACTCCTAGAGGTCATGATACGATTTGGGTAATCGTCGACCGATTGATGAAGTCTGCGCACTTCTTGCCTATTAGAGAGAAGGATAACACTGGTAAGCTAGCTGAGCTTTACCTAAGGGAGATAGTTGCACTCATAGAGTGCCTATCTCGATAATATCCGACAGAGACGGGCGGTTTGTGTCTGTTAGTACATATGTCTGTAGCTCCCGTCTGCATCGATTTTTTTGGTATTTTGTGCTGTGTATGTATTTTTGTATATGTATGTTTGTGTCTAGACAATTCAGGGAACGGTGCATAAATGTTAAAATGAAATCTGTCGGGTGACATGTGTCAACCGAACGGGTGACACTATCCCCTTCCCTGGTTGCCTACAAATCGTAGGCTAGTGGTAGTTGTTTAGAACCTTTTGCTGATCATTGTAGCGAAGCTTTGTCTGTCTGACTTTCTACCGGATCCTCTGTATTTTCACCATCAATCAATAGAATTCAGACATGTTAAGCGTTGAAACTGTTGCTTGTGATTCTCTGACGGTGACGAGGGATTCCGCACCTCGTTACTGATCAATTCCGCTACGTTCTATGACAAGAACAGATCCATTCGCGTGGCCTAACAAGTGGTATCAGAGCATCGAGAAGTCGAATCGGAGATTGTAACGACACTTCACCAAGATTTCATCCATTTTCTGCAGATTTCTGTAAAATCTCACCGGAGATTTTGACAAATTCTTCTTCTTCTACCTCATTTCTTGCAGTTTTTACATTTTCACACCTTAAAACCGGAAAAACTCAAAATTAAGCAAGATTTCACGGACGAATTTGACTAATTTTCATATCAATCGAATCGGAATTGAACATAGAACAATCCTACAAAGTTTCATTGAAAAATTCGGACTAAAACTGAATCAAATCGATCAAAAACTATGTTGAGTTCTTCGCACAAGATGAAATCATCCACCTGATCGGATCACCATCTGATCGGATTGGCTTAGATTCTGTTCTTATCTTTTGCTGAAGTCATTGCTCGTTCAATCGGATCACCATCCAATCGGATTGGCTTTGTGGTTTAAGTACCTTTAAAGGTTTAAGTGTCACTCGATCGAACGACCATCCGATCGGATCACCATCCGATCGGATAGCAATTCGACACTTGCTATCCGACACTTGGCAACTTGGTTCATCACTAACTTGTGTCATCCGATCACTCGATCGGATCACCATTCGACCCAAGTGCAGTTGTTTGAGAATTTTTGAAATTTGTGAAATTTTTCTAAGTGTTTGAATTTTTCAGGTGTTTTCAAGATGGGAGATGAATTCTTGAACCCGTTCAGTGATGTCTTTGCATACAACACCGGAGATGCATCGACAAATACAACCACCAATACCAATCCAAACCCAAAAAAGGCGATCGCAGATTCTCTTAGCGTCGACAACGCCTATGGAACGTATAACAAGCCGCCGAAACTGATGGCAGTTGAAGACTACAACCGATGGGCAGACAGGTTTGATGGTTGGTTGAAAGCTTTTGCTTACCTAAGTTGGAAGTGTATGAAGAACGGTTATGATATTGGAAGACGAGATTATGAAAACCTGGCTGAAAATGAACAAGATATGTTTATTGCTGAACAAAAGTGTATAGCCCTGTTACATCAATCTGTATGAGACGATATTATTTCTTTGATTAGCTACAATAATTCTAAGGATTTGTGGGCTAAGCTAGAAAAGAAGTGTATTGGAGGAGAAGAGATTGTGAAAAACAAGAAACGTCTGCTGAAAAAGGAGTTTGACCTATTTGCATGTATGAAGAATGAAGCTGTATTAAAGATGATTGAGCGATTTTGCCATCTGAAGATATAACTCGTCAGAAATGGGATCACATTTACCGAAGAAGAGATGGTTGAAAAGCTATTGGAATCTTTTCCAGATGAGAAAGACTGGCAATACTATGGTCTGGTTCTGAAAAACATAAAAGCAATGTCAGAAATGACAGTTGACTGGTTAATTGAAAGATTCGAGAGTCATGAGCTAGAAATCAAGAAAATGAACAAAGTGAACAATACCCCATACCAACAGAATGTTGATCTCTACTATAGGGGTAGTATGATTCCGAAAACCACTTCACCAAAAACCGCATTTTCTGCTAAAAGCTCAAACACGATGACTCAAGAAAAAAAAAGCAGCAGTTCTATACCCAGCAGTGGTTATCATAGTGGTTCTTCTTCAACTGTTCCAGGGAATCAGCAACAACAAAATGTTCCCAAAAATGTTTTTCAATGTAACATCGCTGTGAACCTGAACAACGCTCAAAACTTCAATGAAGAGACAGTGAAACAACAAATGGTGTTTCTTGCTTCGATCTTAGAATCTTATGAAAGTCTGGTCACCGGAAACATCGGAAATACAAATCTGACAAAAGAAGATTATGACCAGATTGATCCTGAAGAAATGGAATTAATCGATATACGTTGGTGCATGGCTAGCGTAATCAGGAGATCACAAAGGTTTATGGAGCTCACGGGAAGAAATTCCATTGGAGGGCCTTCGACAAAGTTGGGTTTTGATAAATCAAAGGTGACCTGCTTTAAGTGTAAACAAAAGGGGCACTTCAAGCAGGAATGCAGAAACTCAGCAGCGGATGAAACAGCTAATCCTTTTCATGACGACTACTATAAGAAAGTTGTTTATCACCGAAATCGCGAAGAGCCGCCCATAATGAAGCAAATTGAGGAGACTCCAAAGGAGAAGTCGAGAGCTTTAGCTGTGATTTAAGATGACGAGGTTTCGATTGGAGTGAGTTCTTGCTAGAAGATGATGCAGTTGGCTTTGCATTCATGGCACAAATTCAACCATATAAAGATACACGAACTGAAGAGCAAAAATGCAACTATCGAAAGAGGTTAGCTTTAAATATGAAGGATAAAATCTATAGAGCTTGGAAAGAAGCTAAAAAAGCAAATAGATGGGATCCTGATCGTGAATGTTATTTAGATCTAAAAGGCAACATCATTGTAGAACCATCATCAGTCACACTCGAAACTCTCATTGAATCTTTGAAGCAAGAAGATGAACAGAGAGAGAGAGATGCTGCAAAGAAAGCTGAAGAAGAAGAGCTAAAGTCAAAGAAAATAGATGAGGGAATCATTGACACCACAAAAGAAATGACGGCAGAAAACGTGACAAAAATGGCCGACAAAGTGCTAATGGCAAAGGAACTAGAGGTAGATTCCAAATCTGCGTCTTAGTCAACAAGCAAGGTCAGTAATGGTGGTTCAAACAATGAATCAAGTAAGACTGATGGCGCTAAAATAGAGAGTGATTGCAAAAATTGCATGAAAGAATGCAAAGTTTGCAGCACACATGCGTATCTCACACTTAAAAAGACCCAACATCTGGTTAAAAAAGTCGAAAATGTTGAAAAACAAATTTTAAATCGAGATAAATTGCTTAAGGCTTCAAATGAAAGAATAAAAGAATTAACAGAAAAGACTGAAAAAGATAAAACTGATGTTGATCATTTTAAGAAAGAAAATGAGAAGTTAATTCTTGAAAACAGACAAATTTCTGAAAATTATGAGAAGTTGAAAAGAATAGTAAAAGATTCTGATGAGCGAAATGGTAAAACTTATAAAGAGAATGTTCATTTGTCTGGAGTTCTTCAGGCAAAAGAAAGACAAATCAACCAGCAATTGGACGAGATCGCAAATCTTAAGCTTCAGTTTCAGGAAGCTAAGATTGAGAATGAAAGAATCAATCTGAAACTGAACAGTCACAACTCCGCGACCTTTGTTCTTCAATACATAGTTCCCAAACCGATTGGGAAGAACAAATCTGGTGAAGATGTATACTCGGATGGAACGGGGGTGGGTTATCATCAAGTTCCACCAGCTGTGCTAAACAACTTTTCAAAGAAACAATCCGGGTTGGATAAAATTTATGAAACAAGTGAGAAACTGACGTTGAAAAACTTCCAGAAACAATCGATGTCACATTCACTTCATCGTCTGATGAAGATAGTGTTCAGTCTGAAGTCGTAAAAAAGGTGGTTGAAAATGTTTTAAACTCAGACAGTGATTCAACTGAAGATGAAGAATGTTTTCTGAATAACTACATTCCGAAATCAAAATCCCAAAACAACTCAAATGACGAACCTACTCTTGTCATGTACAAGATGTCTGGTTCTGATAAGTTATATTCGGATATTGAATTTCCACTTGAGAATGTGAATGTTGACAGGTTGAAGAAAGTTTTCAAACTTGTGGAAATTGATGTTTCTGAAATTGAGGGACTAAAAAGTTCCAAAAGATTGTTGAACTTTGAACGAGATAAATCTTACTATAAGAAACCTGCTGTACCACCACGTTTTAACAATAACAACCAAAATAGATGGTCAGGTGGTTATCAGGGTGGTAAGAATAATCTAAAGAGGAACTTTCAAAACAAAAAGTTTGTCGAAAAGAAAGTGTTTGTTAAGAGCTCAAGTTCACATTCCGAACAAGAATCGGAAATCTTTTCGAAATCAAATGAAGACTTTTTTGCAAAGAAGGCCTCATAACCTCAGACTGAAGGGAAAAGTCGGGTTGTTGATACCCGCACTTGCTTTAAATGCAACGAAGTTAGACACATTGCACGAAAGTGCACCAACTCAAAACCTAAGTCTGTGGTTGTTGAGAATCCGAAAAAGAAGAACAATGTCAAAGGAAGTGCTCCAATGTTTGTTGAGAAGAAGATTTTGAAAAATGAAAACATCAAAGTGAAATCAGAACCTGTAAAACAGTCGGTAAAGAAAACTGATAAATTTTACAAACGGGTCGCTTCTCCACAACAAACTTGGAAGCCAAAGTCTGCAGATAAGACATCAAGTGTTCCAAATCCAAAGGTTTCTGTTACTAAAAAACAATCATCTTCAACTACACCAGTAAAGATGAATGTACCTTTGGACTTTTATGAGAAACTTGAGAAACAAACTTCAACCCCTCCAGGGAAGAAGTATGTTCCAAAGAAAGATCAACCATCTGGTCAACCTCCGAAAAATGAATTCTTTTTGTATAAAGAGGTTGAGGTTGGATCTGAAGAGAGTCTTAAAATGAATGACAAGAATTTCCGACCATTGTACACCACAACAACCCACATCAAGCTACCCGAGTCGAAGGAGGCTTGGGTTGCTTCAAAATCTAACTGAATATTTGAAATGTGCAGGAACTCTAGAGATATATCTCACGGTGGATTATGGATAGTGGAGCATCCAGGCACATGACAGGGAGAAAGGCCCTGTTATACGATGTTAGAGGATTCAACGGTGGATACGTCGGTTTCGCAGGAAATCAAGGAGGACGTATTATTGGTGAAGTAACATTATCAAATGGTGTTATCACGTTTGAAAGAGTCAACTACATAGCAGAGGTGGAGAATAACTTGCTTAGAATTTCTCAAATCTATGACAGAATGTATTCGACGCATTTCACTGACAAAGAATGTCTAATCCTGAAGACGGGGTTCGTCATCCCCGAGGAGTGGATCATCATGCGAGCACCATGGGTTAATGATTTGTACATGTTGGATATGAGCGTCACTACGAATACCACGAGTCAACCCCAGTGCTTCGTATCAAGAGCCACTGAAAAGGAGTCAGAATTGTGGCACCGAAAGATGGGCCACATACACCTACGAAAGATGAACTACCTGGTGCATAATGTTTTAGTAAAAGGAGTTCGCTTGAAGAGTTTTCATCTAGAAGGGGAGTGTATCAGTTGTATAAAGGGAAAACAACGGAAGAAATCCCATCCTGGAAAAAAGATGAACTCGGTCTCGAAGCCACTATGTCACACCCCGACCACGTTAAAACAACAAACCGTGGCGGAAACGTCGGGGAGTGTCGTGGCAGAATTATCGTTTCACAACCATGGATACAAAAAGTTTTGTTTTATTGATTCATTAAGTAAATTTACATTGTCTTAACACAAAACAAACAAGTTACACATCGACTATTATTGTTATTATGTCACTAAGGCATCGTCCAGATCCTATGTGACTCATGCATCCTAGCAATCAACATCAAGCAACATCACCTGAAACATATGTAAAAACAAAGTCAGCAAAGAAACGCTGGCGAGCACATAGGCTTTATAAGAGTGTCGGATTCATGGCTAGTTTACATGTTGCAATACATTATTAAAAACCTCGTTTTGAAAGGTACATAGTATTGCAGCATAATTTAACCAACTCAAATCAAGTGGGTTATTATTTATAAAACCTCATAGCCATGATTCTTAACCCAAAAACATTTGTTTTAGTAAACCAAATTGTAAAACATCTCGTATTAACTCGTTAATAAAATTCGTATGGTTTATATCCTTTCGAAAACATCGTTATTTGACATTGTTTCAAAATCGTTTACCCAAGTGAACTAAATAACGCCACGGTATGTAATATGTTGAAAACACTTATATATAAGAAGTACCAGCGGCGTATCTACCATGTTTTCACCATATTACACCCGTCCCGTTATCTAAACACTTAACCAAAAAACCAATCATTTATCCAATTTGTTTAACTCGTTTATATCGTTTCCAAATCGTTAACTCGTTTAAATCGATTCCAAATCGTTAACTCGTTTAAATCGTTTAAATCATCCTCGTTTTAATTGTGAAAACTAATTTTGGTCGTCTCGCTAATAACATTCAAACCTTCGTGACTCGACTATCTCGCTTCTCGTATTAACAGACCACCAAAGGGTAAGTTAATAATCAGATTCAGTCATTACCTATTTAACCCACACATAACCATGGGTGCAGTATGATAACGGGATTTGTCAGATCCTATGGTACCATAACCTAATACTGGTCGGCTTGATCAATGCTAATGAATGTCATTCGTTATGTAACTACAACCAACAAGTTCGTTCACATTATCGAAATCCTTATTAGTTTAGTATAAACCATCTTAATCGTTTTTGAAACCATCTTAGTCGTTTTTGAAACCATCGTTTAAATCTCGAAAATTGTTTAACATATGAATCACCCCAAAACAATTAAAAACAGTAAAATAGGGGAACTATGTACTCACATGAAGTGCAAAGTATCCTCAATCAACAGAACTTCAACAAACTCAAGTAAACCAGAGAAATCAAGCAGCACCTAGTAATCGAACCACTAGCCAAACAATCGACACCTCAATCGGAAGATCGGATAGAATGAGGTCTTGTAAACCAAATGAGTGTTGGAATTCATGTGATATGGTTTAACAAAGTCTACATTCTGGATTGGAACCTAACCTAAGTGCTTTCGACCCGTTACGACCCATTAAGGTAGCTTACGCTACTTTACCGCGTCGTGCGCGCATAAGCGCGTTCGAGACGTCTAACTAGTCCTATGACAAGTATTATATGCCTAAACATGTTTAAATATGTTGCATAATCAATTAAGTGACAAAAGTTTATGTTACATATGCTTAATTATCAATTATGCATGAAAAGGGCATTTTGGTCATTTACCTAAGGCATATAAACTACCTATCATACAACTAATTAAACCTAAGTGACCATAAGGTATAACCTCGGAAGGTTATTCCCTATACAACTATGGTCACTAAACATGCTTGGTCGGATCCTAATGATCGACCAAATGGGTCGAGTTCGAAAGTCTAAGCGGGTGTTTAGTCCGCTTGACTTCCGACTCTACACAAGCACTAAGCTAAAAGTGACGAGTTAAACATGTTAAAACATGTTTAACAAATTTAGAAAACAGGTTTGGTATCAAAACAAACGGTTTTGATACCCAAAAGTAGTTTGGTTACAAAATACGCGAGAATGCGCATTTTGGCCGAAACTACGACTCGTCACTGAGCCTAGATAACATGGTAATCAGTAGGTATAGTCACTAGGGACTATAACCATCGTGATTACGCTCACGTTATGAAGTTCAAACGAACTTCGTGTTGACCATAAACTGGTCAATGCAAAAAGTCAAACGCAGTTTGACTTTTAAGCTAAAAACGCATAAAAAGAACGAAAGAGGACTTACAAAGGGTCCAAGCAAGCAAATCTTAATCCAAGTAGCTCAGGTATGAAGCAAAGGCTTCAACTTAGAGCATCCTAGATCAGATTTGAGTGAGAATGAAGTGAAGTGGGGTGGGCTATTTATAGGTATAGAGAACTTAAAATGTGCTCAAAAACATTTCGGATGTTGGCTCGTTTGGTCGTACGGTTGCGTTGTTCGGTAAATTACGACGGAAGTCGTAACGAACGCAAAAACGATCCAAATTACGCGACGAATGGAATTTTATCAAGCCAATCACTAAAATAAAATATTTTAATGATTACATAAATTTTTGGATGTCCGGATATATTCAGAACGAAAGATATGCGCGAAAATGCAAACTTATGCACTTTTTGACGCTTTTAGTCCCTATTGATCAATAAAGTTTGTTTTAGCATACCGAACCCCTCAAAGCCTATTTCTAAGATATGTAAAGGATATTTAGGGTATGTTTAACTTATGATCAAGTTCCAGAATGTTCGTTTCTATTCAAATTGGTATAGTTTCGCAGTTTGACACAACTAGTCCCTGTGATCGAACAAACTTGATTTCTACACACCAAACCATCCAAAACTTATTTCTAAGTTATGTGGAGGTTATTTAAAGTATGTTAAGCCAATGTCACTATTCCTGAGTGTTTGTTGCGTTAAACTGACTGCGTTTACGCACCAGTTTGCGTATAACCTTCTAGAAAGCGATTTAAAGCTTGAAATCGGAATCGAATCAAATTGTAAAATCATCAAACACAATTACACACATAATAACACCAAAACACATATAATAACACCAAAGCACATTGTTTTATTAATAATCAACATATTTTTAAATTGTACATTGATTACAGAACACAGTTGTCACAGTCTCCCCTACTTTAGGAAATTTCGTCCCGAAATTTTATTTAGAGGAAATTATGAAAACAAATGCGGATATTTCGTCTTCATCTGGTCCTCACGTTCCCAGGTAAACTCTGGGCCACGTTTGGATTCCCAGCAAACTTTGACCAATCGAATCCGTTTGTTCTTCAACTGTTTGAATGCACGGTCCGTTATCTCCACAGGTTTCTCGACAAAGTGCATCGTTTCATCGATTTGGATTTCGTCGAGAGGAATGTGAAGATCAGCATCAGCTAAACACTTTCGCAAATTGGACACGTGAAAAGTCGGATGAATATTTCCAAGCTCTGGAGGTAACTCTAGTCGATAGGCAACCTTCCCAATTCTTTCCACAATCTTAAATGGTCCCACATATCGAGGTGCAAGTTTTCCTTTCTTTCCAAATCTCACCACACCTTTCCAAGGTGATACCTTGAGTAGGACACGGTCTCCGACTTGAAATTCTAAGGGCTTGTGCCGCATATCCGCGTAACTCTTTTGACGGCTTCGAGCTATCACAATATTATCGCGAATTTTCTTGATTTTGTCTGTTGTTTCCAGAATGAGCTCAGGTCCAGTAAGTTGAGCTTCACCGATCTCATTCCAACAGACAGGTGAACGACATTTTTGACCGTAGAGAGCTTCGAATGGTGCCATATTAATGCTAGCATGATAACTATTATTGTATGAGAACTCGATCAATGGTAGATGCGAATCCCAATTACCACCAAAGTCTATCACGCATGCTCTAAGCATATCCTCCAAAGTTTGAATCGTTCTCTCAGATTGTCCATCTGTTTGGGGATGATAAGCAGTGCTTAGATTTAGCTGGGTTCCTAAAGCAGATTGCATGGTCTTCCAGAAATGAGATGAAAACCGAGCATCACGATCGGAAATGATATCCAAAGGAACACCATGTCGTGATACAATCTCAACAACATAAATCTTTGCAATTTTATCAGCAGATAGATCCTCGCGAATTAGAATAAAATGAGCTGATTTCGTTAAACGATCGATAACAGCCCAAATCGCATCATGACCCTTAGATGTACGCGGTAATTTAGTGATGAGATCCATCGCAATGTTCTCCCACTTCCAAACCGGCATCTCTGGTTGTACAAGTAAACCAGAAGGTCGTTGATGTTCAGCCTTGACTTGAGACAAGTTAGGTATTTCGATACGTACAAGGCAACATCCTTCTTTATACCAGGCCACCAATACTGAGTATGAAGATCCTTGTACATTTTATCAGCACCAGGATGGATAGAATATCGAGACTTGTGAGATTCGTCCATCACAAAAGTGTGAATATCATCTTGTTTCGGAATCCACAAACGATCCTTGAAATAAAGCAACCCATCGTCTTTCCTTTCGAGCTTAAGCTCAAGCTCATGTGGTAATTCCTTACCTATCAAATTTTGTGAAACACAAAATTGTTGAGCTTGATGGACACGAGTTTGAATATCAGATAGAGTTCGAACAGAATGGAGCTTGACTTATTCCTTTCGACTAAGCGCATCGCCTACGACATTCGCCTTACCAGGATGGTAGCGAATCTCGCAATCGTAATCATTTAAGAGTTCAACACATCATCGTTGCCTCATGTTCAACTCCTTCTGATTAAGAATATGCTGGAGACTTTTGCGGTCTGTGAAAACCACACACTTCGTTCCATAGAGGTAGTGTCTCCAGATTTTAAGCGCGAAAACCACAGCTCCTAACTCAAGATCATGAGTCGTATAGTTCTTCTCGTGAACTTTCAGTTGTCTAGACGCATAAGCTATCACTTTGCCTCGTTGCATAAGGACACAACCAAGGCCTAGATTTGACGCGTCGCAATAGACAACAAAATCATCGTTTCCTTCGGGCAAAGACAAAATAGGAGCATCACATAGCTTCTGTTTCAGTGTTTCAAACGCTCCTTCTTGCTTGGGTCCCCACTCAAAAGGCTTATTCTTCTGAGTTAAAGTAGTGAGTGGAATCGCAATCTTCGAGAAATTTGAAATGAATCGACGATAATAACCAGCAAGACCAAGAAAAGATCGAATCTCTGTAGGTGTCGTCGGTGTATTCCAATCCTTGATAGCAGCAATTTTGGATGGGTCTACATGAATACCCTGCTCGTTGACTATATGACCCAAGAATTGAACTTCTTTAAGCCAGAATTCACACTTGGAGAATTTAGCAAAAAGTTGTTCCTTCTTCAGGAGTTCCAATGCTAGGCGAAGGTGTTGCTCGTGCTCGGCTCGAGACTTCGAATAAATGAGAATATCGTCGATGAACACAATGATGAACTTGTCTAAATAAGGTTTACAGACCCTATTCATTAAGTCCATAAAGATAGCTGGGGCATTCGTCAAACCAAAAGGCATGACAGTGAACTCGTAATGCCCATACCTCGTGCGGAAAGCAGTTTTGGGAATATCTTCTTTGAGAACACGAAGTTGATGATAACAAGAACGCAGATCGATCTTGGAAAAGCATGAAGCACCTGGCAGCTGGTCGAAGGGATCATCAATTCGAGGTAGGGGATATCGATTCTTGATGGTAAGCTTATTAAGCTCACGATAATCGATACACATTCGAAAAGATCCATCTTTCTTTTTCACAAAGAGGACAGGAGCTCCCCAAGGCGAAAAACTCGGACGGATGAATCCTTTATCAGATAATTCTTGAAGCTGTTTTGATAACTCTTGCATCACCGACGGTGCAAGACGATAAGGTGCTTTCGCAATCGGGTTGGCATTGGGTACAAGGTCAATATGAAACTCAACTTGACGAACTGGAGGCAAACCAGGCACTTCATCAGGAAACACCTCTGGATAATCCCGAACAATCGGAATATCCTGAATACTCTTGCTCTTGCCTTTCTCCTTGGTGACATGTGCCAGAAAAACAACATATCCTTTTCACAAATAACTTTGGGCCTTTGTACACGACATAAGCTTCAAACCACCAGATGGCTTCTCGCCACGAACTTCCAGAACATCGCCAGACGGAAGAGGAATACGAACAATCTTATCAAAACAAACCACCTCAGTATGGTGTTTGGTTAACCAATCCATCCCCACGATAATATCAAAACTCCCAAGTTGCATCGGTGTGAGGTCAATAGGAAAAAGATGGTTATCAAGGTTTAACTGACAATTATGAATAACAGAATCGAGAACAAGAGGTTTGCCAGTAGCAACTTCAACAGATAAGGGTTTCCTCAGTTTAGTTCTAGGTATCGCAAGTAAAGGCTCAAAAGATAACGAAACAAAACTTCTATCGGCACCAGAATCAAAAAGAATAGATGCAGGTCGATTGTTAACAAGAAACGTACCATTGACAACCTCGTTGTCGGCCCTCGTCTCGTTTGCATTCAGGTTGTACGCTCGTCCACGAGCGGGATTTACATTCGTGTTGACATTCACGTTCGGATTCGCATTTGCATTCACCAACCTCGGACAGTTGTTGCGGAAGTGACCAAACTCTCCACAATTGAAACATGAACCTGGTGGGAATCTCGCAACATTCCCTTGAACCTGTGCTGGAACCTGAGCAACCTGATTCTGACCCAGACGACAAATGTTGGCCAGATGCCCAAGTTTACCACACGTTGTGCATTGCTTGCAAGCTTGTTGTGCAACATGATGACCGTTGCAACGAGCACAGTGAGGTGCGGTACCAGCATAAGTTTTCTTTGCAGGAGGTTGAGCTGGTTGGTTCTGAGGGTTCTGAGGTGTTATTGCAAAATTCTGAGCACCCTTTCGCTTTCTCGACTTCTTCGACGACTCACCTTTCTTACCCTTACCTTTTTCCTTGACAGAATCGGTCGACTTCTTCTTATCACCCTTATGGGTAAGTTTACCCTTCCTGACTTGAGACTCTGTCAGGGTAGCCGACAACTCGATCGCGTGACGAACAGTAGTAGGATTAATGCCAGTAACAATATCCTGTATGGAATCGGGTAAACCATCGATATACCTCTCTATCGCTTTCTCCAACGGGGTAACCATAGTAGGACACAAAAGACCGAGTTCCTCAAAACGATCCGTATACGCATGGTGTTCTCCCCCATCTTGCTTTAGATCGTCAAACTTTCATTCCAAAGCTCGAATTTCATGACGGGGACAAAACTCTTTCATCATGAGAGCTCGAAGCTCTTCCCATATTTGTGCTAATGCCACTTCGGCACCCCTATCGTGCATAACACCGTTCCACCACGTAATAGCACGCTTCTCGAACACACTTGATGCAAATTCAACCTTACGCCCATTCAGACATTGCACATGTCTGAATGTGCTCTCGATACTTTCGAACCATTGCAGGAGCGCAGTTGCTCCTTGCGACCCAGAAAATTTTAGTGGCTTAACAGAATTGAAATTCTTGAAATTACACTGTGCATTATTGTTGTTATTATTGTTGTATAACTCGTGGATTTGGGTCACAATGCCTGGAAGCACAGCAGCCATTTGCTGAGAGACAAGGGCTGCGACTTCTTCAGCAGTAAAAGATTGTGCATCACGTCGAGGAGGCATGGTCTAACAAGGAAATATGAGAAATGAGTGAGGTTGATAATTAGGAAAAACAAAAGAGGTATCGACAAAACACAAGGAAGGCGATCATTTGTTCGTTACCTCGAACAAACAAATGACGCGCGGTGACTAATCAAAGTAAATGAGTCAAAATAATGTATCGCGAAGACATGCTCGCCTATAAGTGAACACTCACCCCAAGAGTTCCCAGGTAAGAGTGACTGGTCCGATTATGTGGATTTGTACGAACACTCTAGCCTTAGACAGAAAACTCAGGGTACAGGCATTCACTCTTCCAGTTTGCATGTGTTCACATTATTTAGACCCAAACTTTGACGAGATTTTGAAAAACTCAAAAGGCACTAAGCCAAATATGAGTCAAACTGGAAGGGTTCAAAACCTAGTAATCAATCATCCTAGAACGGATGATTACTATTCGAAACAGATTCAAAATTTGTGTTCTCGTTGTGGTTATCACCTAAGGGTAGGTGACGGTTTTGTTTTAAAAATCTAAACGCAAAATTCCTTGCGTTAGGGTCCTAAAAGTTATAGTCTAGGTCAAAGAATTACAAATAACCTAATTCCCTATAACCATTGGCTCTGATACCAACTCTTCTGTCACACCCCGACCACGTTAAAACAACAAACCGTGGCGGAAACGTCGGGGAGTGTCATGGCAGAATTATCATTTCACAACCATGGATACAAAAAGTTTCGTTTTATTGATTCATTAAGTAAATTTACATTGTCTTAGCACAAAACAAACAAGTTACACATCGACTATTATTGTTATTATGTCACTAAGGCCTCGTCCAGATCCTATGTGACTCATGCATCCTAGAAATCAACATCAAGCAACATCACCTGAAACATATGTAAAAACAAAGTTAGCAAAGAAATGCTGGCGAGCACATAGGTTTTATAAGAGTGTCGGATGCATGGCTAGTTTACATGTTGCAATACATTATTAAAAACCTCGTTTTGAAAAGTACAGTATTGCAGCATAATTTAACCAACTCAAATCAAGTGGGTAATTATTTATAAAACCTCGTAGCCATGATTCTTAACCCAAAAACATTTGTTTTAGTAAACCAAATTGTAAAACATCTCGTATTAACCCGTTAATAAAACTCGTATGGTTTATATCCTTTCGAAAACATCGTTATGTGACATTGTTTCAAAATCGTTTACCCAAGTGAACTAAATAACGCCACGGTATGTAATATGTTGAAAACACTTATATATAAGAAGTACCAGCGGCGTATCTACCATGTTTTCACCATATTACACCCGTCCCGTTATCTAAACACTTAACCAAAAACCCAATCGTTTATCCAATTCGTTTAACTCGTTTATATCGTTTCCAAATCGTTAACTCGTTTAAATCGTTTCTAAATCGTTAACTCGTTTAAATCATCCTCGTTTTAATTGTTAAAACTATTTTTGGTCATCTCGCTAATAACATTCAAACCTTCGTGACTCGACTATCTCGCTTCTCATATTAACATACCACTAAAGGGTAGGTTAATAATCAGATTCAGTCATTACCTACTTAACCCACACATAACCATGGGTGCAGTATGATAACGGGATTTGTCAGATCCTATGGTACCATAACCTAATACTGGTCGGCTTGATCAATGCTAATGAATGTCATTCCTTATGTAACTACAACCAACAAGTTCGTTCACATTATCGAAATCGTTATTAGTTTAGTATAAACCATCTTAATCGTTTTTGAAACCATCTTAGTCGTTTTTGAAACCATCGTTTAAATCTCAAAAATCGTTTAACATATGAATCACCCCAAAACAATTGAAAATAGTAAAATAGGGGAACTATGTACTCACATGAAGTGCAAAGTATCCTCAATCAATAGAACTTCAACAAACTCAAGTAAACCAGAGAAATCAAGCAGCACCTAGTAATCGAACCACTAGTCAAATAATCGACACCTCAATCGGAAGATCGGATAGAATGAGGTCTTGTAAACCAAATGAGTGTTGGAACTCATGTGATATGGTTAAACAAAGTCTACATTCTGGATTGGAACCTAACCTAAGTGCTTTCGACCCGTTACGACCCATTAAGGTAGCTTACGCTACTTTAACGCGTCGTGCGCGCATAAGCGCGTTCGAGACGTCTAACTAGTCCTATGACAAGTATTATATGCCTAAACATGTTTAAATATGTTGCATAATCAATTAAGTGACAAAAGTTTATGTTACATATCCTTAATTATCAATTATGCATGAAAAGGGCATTTTGGTCATTTACCTAAGGCATATAAACTACCTATCATACAACTAATTAAACCTAAGTGACCATAAGGTATAACCTCGGAAGGTTATTCCCTATACAACTATGGTCACTAAACATGCTTGGTCGGATCCTAATGATCGACCAAACGGGTCGAGTTCGAAAGTCTAAGCGGGTGTTTAGTCCGCTTGACTTACGACTCTACACAAGCACTAAACTAAAAGTGACGAGTTAAACATGTTAAAACATGTTTAACGAATTTAGAAAACAGGTTTGGTATCAAAACAAACGGTTTTGATACCCAAAAGTAGTTTGGTTACAAAATACGCGAGAATGCGCATTTTGGCCAAAACTACGACTCGTCACTGAGCCTAGATAACGTGGTAATTAGTAGGTATAGTCACTAGGGACTATAACCATCGTGATTACGCTCACGTTATGAAGTTCAAACGAACTTCGTGTTGACCATAAGTTGGTCAATGCAGAAACTCAAACGCAGTTTGACTTTTAAGCTAAAAACGCATAAAAAGAACGAAAGAGGACTTACAAAGGGTCCAAGCAAGCAAATCTTGATCCAAGTAGCTCAGGTATGAAGCAAAGGCTTCAACTTAGAGCATCCGAGATCAGATTTGAGTGAGAATGAAGTGAACTGGGGTGGGCTATTTATAGGAAAACTAGAACCGTTAGGATCGTTTCTCGATTCCCGTGCTTTAATCTCAGCCCTACACTTCATACCCACTGATTTGTGAAACCATGGGCGTCCAAAACAAGCACATAGAATCAAAGAAACCAGGTGCAAAGGTGTGAAATAGCTGGAACAAGCTGGAAAAGATTTTTTGATATCTGGCACCTGCTTATGGACCGCAAGAGGAAGTCCATACTTGAGAATTTCCATAAGGACCCTGCAGGTCAGCAAATTTCAGAAATTGACAATTTAGTCCATGCACTTGAGAAACTTGATTTTCGATGCATTTTTGACACGTTTTAGCCCCGTTAACCCCATTTCAAAGCTCTAAAATGAAGTTAAAGTATAGGGAACTTAAAATGTGCTCAAAAACATTTCGGATGTCGGCTCGTTTGGTCGTATGGTTGCGTTGTTCGGTAAATTACGACGGAAGTCGTAACGAACGCAAATACGATCCAAATTGCACGACGAATGGAATTTTATCAAGCCAATCACTAAAATAAAATATTTTAATGATTACATAAATTTTTGGATGTCCGGATATATTCAGAACGAAAGATATGCGCGAAAATGCAAACTTATGCACTTTTTGACGCTTTTAGTCCCTATTGATCAATAAAGTTTGTTTTAGCATACCGAACCCCTCAAAGCCTATTTCTAAGCTATGTAAAGGATATTTAGGGTATGTTTAACTTATTATCATGTTCCAAAATGTTCGTTTCTATACAAATCGGTATAGTTTCGTAGTTTGACACAACTAGTCCCTGCGATCGAACAAACTTAATTTCTACACACCAAACCATCTAAAACTTATTTCTAAGTTTTGTGGAGGTTATTTAAGGTATGTTAAGCCTATGTCACTATTACGGAGTGTTTTTTGCGTTAAACTGACTGCGTTTACGCACCAGTTTGCGTATAACCTTCCAGAAAGCGATTTAATGCTTGAAATCGGAATCGAATCAAATTGTAAAATCATCAAACACAATTACACACATAATAACACCAAAACAAATATAATAACACCAAAGCACATTGTTTTATTAATAATCAACATTGTTTTACATTGTACATTGATTACAGAACACAGTTGTCACACACTAGAGAGACTTCACATGGATCTCTTCGATCCTGTGAATGTCAATAGTATTACGGGTGATCTCTATTGCTTCGTAGTCACTGATGACTATTCAAGATTCTCATGGGTGACATTCCTGAAGTCAAAAGATGAGACATTTGAGAGTTTGCTGAGGTTATTCAGGAAGATAGAAAATTTGTACCGAGCACGAATATGAAGATTACGAAGCGACAACGGTACGGAATTCAAGAACAACATAATGGAGGAATTCTGTGATCGACGAGGTATACTGCAAGAATTCAGCGCACCATATACTCCACAACAGAATGTAGTCACAGAAAGAAAGAACAGAACGCTGATTGAAACGGCGAGAACGATGCTAGCTGACTCAAAATTACCGATTAATTTCTGGGCAGAAGCAGTTTCAGCCGCTTGCTATACACTCAACAGGGTACTTACTGTGAAGAAGCATAACAAGACTGGTTTCGAGTTGATCAACAATCACAAGCCTAATCTCGAGTATTTAGAGCCGTTCGGTTCTCCCTGCACAGTTCTAGATCCCGATGGTAAATTTGGTTTAAAGAGCATAGAAGGCATCTTCGTGGGGTATTCAAGTCCACTCAGATGCGTCTTTGTTCCAAGTCTTAAGCGGATCATCGCAGCACAGCACGTTGAATGTCAAGGCTATATTATGCCTCCACAGAAGCCCGTGGACTCATGGCAATTCAACTACGATGCCTTATGGGATTCATTCGAGTTAGGAGAAGAGCCAGAGTTCTTTGATGATTTAGATATTTTACGAGAATATGAAGCATCTCAAGAAAGATTTCCAGCAAGGTCTTCTAAAGGTCAACAACAAACTTCCGATGATGATGAAGCTGATCCAAGTAATACTGGAGAGAATGATGAAGTTCAGCAAACTCTGACTACTTCAGAACGCGAACCTGCTCCTAAAAATTAGACGGTGGTCAATGATGATAATTCAGAATCTGATGATATTCCTACTTTTGATCGTGGTGATTCAGAGTCTGATGGGGAGCAAATCCAATCTTCAGATCAGACAATTCTTGACAATGGACAAGTTGCGGATCAGAACGTTACTAATTTGGAAGGCGAGGTGGATGTTCCTGGTGAAGTTATGCCGAGGACTCTTTCATACCATCCCGAGGAGTTGATAATAGGAGAGCTGTAGTCAGGCGTTCGTACCAGAAGCTAGATTGACCATGGCCTTACTTGCTTTTATACTAAAATTGCTCCTTTACAAACTGAATTTTCACTCAGTTGCTTTATCTCGCAGATCGAACCGCGAACCTACAAGGAAGCACTAACAGAAGATTCATGGGTCAACGCAATGCAGGAGGAGTTAAGTCAGTTTGAAAAGCTTGGTGTATGGAAGCTTGTGGATCTGCCTGATGGTCATAGGAAGATAAACACGAAGTGGGTGTTTAAGTGTAAAAGAGACGATCGAGGAGTTATTGTCAGAAACAAAGCTCGACTCGTGGTCTAGGGTTTTAGTCAGTAAGAGGGTATAGACTTCATAGAGGTTTACGCTCCTGTTGCTCGTCTTGAAGCCATCAGAATTTTCCTAGCTTTTGCTTCATGGAAAGGTTTTAAAGTATATCGGCTAGATGTTAAGTCGGCATTCCTATACGGCAAAGTGAAAGAGGAGGTCTACATTGGTCAGCCACCGGGCTTCACCGACCTAATTCAAAAAGATAAGGTCTACCTCTTGGACAAAGCTTTGTATGGCTTGCATCAGGCCCCGAGAGCCTGGTACGAGACGCTCTCTTAACATTTGCTTGTCAACGGCTTTATCCGAGGCAAGGTCGATGCCACTCTTTTCACAAAGGAAGTCGATGGTCATCTTCTGATCATCCAGATTTATGTTGATGACATTATTTTCGGGTCGACAAACGAAGAACTCTGCAAAGATTTCGAGAAAGTAATGAAGCAGAAGTTCAAAATGTCTTCACTGGGTGAGATGAAGTTCTTCCTAGGGCTCCAGGTCGATCAAATTCCTGAAGGAACCTTCATACATCAGACAAAGTACGTTCACGACGTTTTAGAGAAATTTGGGATGTCCGGGACTGCTCCAATATCCACCCCATTAGCAAAGAATCATGGTATCAACCCTGATCTCACCAGAGAGAAGGTCGATGAAACGTTATACCGCTCAATGATCGGATCGCTAATGTACTTGACAGCATCAAGGCCTGAAATAATGTACCCAACCTGCCTCGCGGCCCGATATCAGTCGAGTCCTAGAGCTTCACATATGTCCATCGTCAAGATGATCCTACGCTACCTGAAAGGAACTCCATGCTTGGGGTTGTGGTATCCAAAAGATGGTGACTTCACGCTCGAAGGATACTCTGATTCTGACTTCGGTTGTTGCAAAGTCAATGCTAAATCAACAACTACAGGATGCCAATTTTTCGGACCCCGACTGGTCAGAAGCAAACCTCTGTTGCCATATCAACATGTGAAGCAGAGTACGTATCTGCCAACAGCTGCTGCTCTCAGATCCTGTGGATTCAACAATGTAACACCCCAAAAATAATTAATAGTCAAAATACCATACACTTGAATACAAGTGAATAGGTATTAGTTTATTCTACAATAGACTAATAAAGAAACTATAGGGGCTGAATATGTAAAGGATGAAACTTGATTTAATAAAAAAAATAAGCAAAACACCACACACGGATGTTGGGCGTGTGGGTGTGTGCGACCAGGAGGGGAAAAGGGGAGCAAAACCCTAGTCTTGTTCTTCCTCACAAATCTCTCAAATTCAGCCAAGAATCAAAACGAATCTCATGCATGTTTGATGAATTGAAGTCCATAACATCATCTCTTCATAAGGTATGTTGAGAATTTGATGTATGTAAAGTAATAAGTTCTTGGTGAAATTTATGATGCACAATTAGGATAAAATTATGTTGAAATTGTGATATAGATAGTGAAATCTATATGATTCTGAGTAAGTTTTGGTAAAAACAAGTAGAACAAATGCTATAACTAGGTATTGAGTTGAATGCATAAGAATGAACAAATGGGTTTTGATGTATAAGATCGGAACTCATGAAATCTGGAAGTTGTGATGATGTTTGAACCCATAATAATCAGAAATTTGATAGAAAAAGGGGTATAATAGATATGTCTACTTGTTAAGTAGTAGTATTGTTGGTTAGAAACTTTAATAACTTGAGGGATATGGCTAATTGTAAATTATGCACATCAAGTGTTTGATAAAACACTTGAATGAAATGTCGATTCTAATAATTCACCAAATGATGTTGATGTGAATGAAATATGGAACAAATGTGCATATTGTAAAATTGAGAAAAAGAAGTATTAACAAATGGGTTGCACGTTATAGGTAACTCGGGTGAAGCTTCGGGGAGTCAAGCCGGGGCAAACGCAAAATTGAAGGAAAAGCAATAAGGTACGTGGCTAACGCTTCGTTAATATTGATAATTAGTCTTTTATTATTGATGATAGTTGGCAATTTAGCATATAGAATTTAAGTAGTTTGGTTTGCTTAAATGATGGAATTCATAGCGGCGACCAAACGGGTTATTAGGGATAGGTACAAACCAGGTAACGGGAGTACCTTATCCGGAGACTATAAGCCCGGGTGACGGGTAGTGATTTATTAAACACGCAAACCGGTAATGGGAGCGTGAGTGTTGGACATAAATAACCCGAAGATGGGTCAACTTGTTACAAAGTAATATCCCGTCCGTATGGTTTCGGGAATAATGAATTAGAGGGTAAGTTGGTTAAAATGTGGAATAAATATCTAAAAGTTTGATCATGCACCAAATGATGCATATTCGCTACAATCCTTGTTAGGAAAATGTTAATAGATTGAAGACAGGAAATTATAAGTCTCACTAGAAATTTTGGGATGTTTCGTATTGTATTTTGATGTTCTGAATGAGTGGAATGAGAATAAACGGGTCAAAACAGCAAGGAAATTGCTGCAGACGAGTTTTGGGCGGGCCGCGTAAGCTTGGTCTGGTTTTACGCGGGGCGTGAGAAAGCTACCGTAAGTTACGGTAGCTATCGTAACTTACGGTAGCGAATAAAATGTTACGGTAGTTCTCTACTGCCTTACGGCAGCCCAGTATTGCCCAGTGGCTACCGTAGCTTACGGTGGCTACCGTAGGCTACGATAGAGCCCATTCACTTTTGTTGAATTTTGCATATTTTAGTTGATCGAACCCGTTTTTGAGCGTAGTTTCAATTATGCTAATTTCTAAGGACCTTAATACTAATGTTTGTTAAAAAAAATTCAGCTTTTAGGTAATGCAAGTACGTGGATGTTGATCAAGTCAATGCTTCCGAACCGAACACATTCAAGATCTTGTTCCGCAACTTTTGTCATTATTAGTTATTAATGAATCTATGTAATCGAAGAAATGTAGGATCGTTTTCAGACCCGAACGAGTCGATCAGAAGAGTTTTACTCAATATGAAAGGCAGAAACAGACGTATCGAGGTCAATTCAGCAATGTATACACTTTAAACTGTCGTTATATTGATTTCACAACGTTTTACAGCGAGACGACACTTCGGCAGCACTTCGTTGCTCTGACCGGAACTATTATAAATGAAATGGCACTCAAGGTATTTATAGGTGTGCTGATTTCGTTTGAAACACATTCAAACCAAATTAACAAGTCTGATTTCGTTTGAAATGGTCATGTACCATTTCAAACGAAATTACCTATGTATACACTATCTCGTTTTTCATGCCCTTATCTATCTAGTACAACACAAGACTCGATACAAGACGAAGTCGACAGACGCATGCACCAACAGACTCCCCCTCGAATGTTGACGAGTCTTCAGTGTCGAGTCTTCGCATCTTCAGTCTTTATCAGTCCTTTCGAACTCTTTTGAAGTATCTGACACTGTAAGCATCCTCAAATCTTCTCTTTCTCTTTTTCATCAGCACCAACATATTCCTTCCTTTAAGTGTCTTCAGACTCCCCCTTTCGATATGCTGGGATCGCAGCCTGGCTTGTTAAAATCACAGAGTCCTCAGGTATCGGAACCTGGCTCTCTATCACTCAGATATCCTGCACATTCTCTACCTCACAATAAATTTCCTGATGACCACTTGTAAAAATAATTCTTATCATCTAATGAACACTTATGAATAAAATATTCAGACAGTAAACCACATGCAGGAATTATACAATCAAAGAATGATTTTACAATGTAGATCTCTGATGAAAACACTTGAAGATATATCATTTATCTTTTCAAAAACTCTCTCCCAACCCAATTGTCATCATGTTTAGCACTTGGAATTTTGAACATCAGCTCTCCAACACCAGTTGTCGAAAATCTTTTTGTATTATTCAAAATTTATGCTAAAACACACTAAAATCTTTTTGGATTTTTGAATGAAATAAAATGCAGTAAAGAAATATTTAAAAACTAATATTTTTGTGAGTTTGTGTAAGAGGATCATATCAGTTTCTGAGACAAATCACCAACACCGTTAAGCTTTAAACATTTTAAGTTCTAAACGATTCACTTAGATTGTCAGTATACTGATCCACTTAAATTTTCACACAAAGTTCAACTGTTTCGAGATACGGATTAATGTATTAAGCACTTAAACTTAATCTAGTGTCCCACCTCAGAATATACTCCTGTATCCAGATCCCAATATTCAGTCTTACAAGTGAGTATACCACAGATGATATCTGTAAGGGGTTATATTGCGAAGACCGTGAGAGCTCAGGTCAGAACTTCTGTTCAGCAGAGAGATGACGGCTTCGACTTTTGGTGTGTCCCCTTTAGAGGATCTTTTATTTCAACAGCACATGATTAGCATTTTTCAATGTTTCATCATTTTTTATGCTGAGGGTAAGCTATATTTCAAGCAAGCGTAAAGTATTCTCCGGGGACTAGGCCATTGCTTCCGCAAAATCAGAAGTCCAGGGATAATACCCCAGATATCACTGAGCATAAAGACCTAGTATCTCAGAAAGAAGGACCTTTCAAACAAGATTTCGGGGGTTACCCATATATCCGAGAGATATTCCCCCACGATATAAGCAAGTTTGAATTTAGGTTTATATCTCATCACAATCTACTAAATGTGCAAAAACCTACTGGCACATCATCAGTGAGACCGTTTATCACATTTTGACTTTCCAATTCTTTAGCATGCTGTGATCGTCCACTGATGTACAATCATTTCCTCTTTTTGTACAATCAAAACTCATTTTTGAATTTTATCATGTTTTTGTCTTTTTCAAATTTTCAAATGTTTTTGGATTTTCTGAAATTTCTTACTCCCCCTAAAATGCAAACACATTTAAGAAAATTTTGAAAACAAACTGTACAAACAACGTGACAACTGATATCGAAGCACTTCAATTCGCCATCCACTTGGCATAAACACTTACCAACCTATAGGTTGAATTCTCAAAATGCCGATTCCTACTCCACACTTACCAACCTGGGAGTTCCGGCAAGTCATACTTCTACAAAAACAATTTTCATAAACAAAGAATGATGCGATTCATGCTCCACGATAACCAACTTGGGAGCTCCGGCAAGTCCAGGATTTTACTGTTCATAGTAGGTACCATCCCAGTCACAAACCAGGGATGATACTTCACCTTGCTTCTTTGTTTTCTTCTCGTAAAATTCCTTAACTCCTTTTACCTTCCTGTCAACCATTTTTCCAAAAATGTTATGAACTTTTGAATTGAAGGCTTTCTCAATATCAAACTCTTTCTTTTCTAAGAAAAATTGATTTGAAATTTCAATTTTACCAACTTTCTTCTTAAAATTTTCAGCCCGAAGTGGTGGAAAATTCACATCATCCACAATCGGCACTGATTTTTCACCTTTAATCTCAACATGTGGCTCCTCTGATTTTGTGGAATCAGATTCATCGTCAGAAGATAGCTCCTCTGATTTTGACCTATCAGAATCATCGCTAGAACTATCATCAGACTTCTTAACAACCCACTTTTGGTTGTCAAGATTTGCCCTTTTCTTGTAAAACTTGTTTGAACATTCACCAATCTCAAAAGTTGAATTTTTGAAAAGTTTAGTTCTTTCAAATAGTGGTTCAAACACAACTTCTTTATCTTTTGGTTTACGAGAAACTCCCTGCTTTGATTGTATTGCCTTGGAACAATTCTTGGCAATATGTCCAACAGTG
This sequence comes from Helianthus tuberosus, assembly GCA_030545235.1. Lineage (NCBI taxonomy): Eukaryota > Viridiplantae > Streptophyta > Magnoliopsida > Asterales > Asteraceae > Helianthus > Helianthus tuberosus. The sequence goes on along the minus strand of CM060365.1, from coordinate 124,752,998 downwards.
TTGCATTGAAAACAGGTTCTCGTTTCTTTCATCTGATCAGCAAACTTCATCTCTTCTTGCTTCTTAGCAAGGAATTCTCTATTTGATTGCTTCCAGAAAGAACTCTTTTGTTCTTCTTCAGCACTTGTCCCTGAAACAAATATCATCTTTGATTTAAAATCTCGAACATATTTTTCATTTTTATAATTTTCTGGTGGAATAAAACCAAGTCCTTTCTTTTTGAAATTGTCGTTATGGTTTGGTCTCTTTTGAAAAGCAGAACCAGAACTGTAACCCTTTTTCTTGTTTTTTCTTTGTTGAACTCTTGAGGTGTACTTTTAGATTTATCATTAAGATTTACATCTTTTATTTTAGAAATATTAATTTCTGTTAGTTTGAAAACCTTTTTAATCATGTCAGGTTTAACACCTCTTATTGGAAATTCCTCATCAGAATATAATTTGTCGGAATCATTCAATGTATATGCAACTTTGAATGTTTCGTCATTCAAATTAAATTTTCATAACAGGAATTCTTTATTGTAAACCCTTTTGCCCTGTTTGTCGGTTTGACTCGGAATGCTGGACTCAGACTTTGACTCTGATTTAGACTCCGACTTTGACTCCTCAGTTTCATCTTTATCCAACACCTGATCGGCCACTTTCTTTATTAACTCGGACTCATGATCAGTGTCAGATGACGTAAACGTGACATCAATATTATCTGGCAAGTTAACCGAAGACTCCGACTCCCACTGTAAATTTGTTGCCTTTTCGACTCTTTCTGAATTTGGATTTCTCGGGGAATATCCATTTTCAAGCGGGGGTGGACACTTGTTGTAACTGAAACCTTGTTTCATACCAGATGTCTTTTCTTTAGTATCCTTCTTCTTGTCTTTCTTTTTATCAAGAATATTTTCTTCAGAAACCTTCTGTTCTTCAGTTACTTCATCATCTTCAAATGCCTTCATGCCTTCAACACTTGGATAAATCTTGTCAATGACATAAGAAGTACATGAGTAACTTTTCAACAAACGATTAACTATTTCAGTTTCAATTCTTTGTGTTTCAAGTTTCTGTTCTAGCGCAGCACACTTCTCAATGTAATTGTTCATAATTTTCTGCTTTATCATGAAAGCTCCTTGAAGTGTTTTCATGGTTGTTGCTTGTTCTTCACTTGATTGATTGTATTGATTAATGGCTTTGTTCAGAACATCATAAGACTCCTTCAGCCTATTCATATTGTTCATCAACTCACTGTTTTTCTTCTTTATAATCTCACAATTTTCACAAATCACCGGAACATTTTTTGCGTTAGCTTCTGCATCAACTTTGAACTTTGGAACCTCCTTTACCTTTTTCTTTATCACTGGAACATCTTCGTCATCACTACTGTCTGGTGTTTTGACCTTTTTCTTTTTCTTTTTAACTTTTTCATCTTCACTATCACTCTCTGCCATCAATTTCAAATCAGCTTCCATTCTTCTTGCATAATACTCACGATCATCATCACTATCTTCTTCAACACGAGCGACATAAGCTTTGTGAGTTGTAGTTTTGTTTGGATCATAATCATCCCAACTAAAACCTTCCCAGTTAAATCCTTCCGGTAACTTTTCGTCATCTTGGTTTATCAGGCATGCTTTGTTATCAGCTGAAATATATTTGTCCCAACTGAATCCTTTTGTTGGCTCTGTGTCATCCTGATTTACCATACAAGCTCTCTTTGAAGTCTCTTCGATTACTTTCCTACCATGTGCCACTTGTGGTTCTTGTTGTTGTTGAGCAACTTGATGATAAATGGCCTTCCAGTAGTAATCATTGTTGTTGTTGAATGGATTTTGAGCTCCACTTGCTTCGCGGTTTTTGCACTCCCTCTTGAAGTGTCCTTTTTCCCTGCAACGAAAACAAGTAACTTTAGATTTATCAAAACCTAAAGTAGAAACATTAGCTTCACGTAAATCATCTCTTCCTGTGATCTGCTTAAATTTCTCAGCTCGTCTCAACACACTTGCCAAACACCACTTTATGTCCATCAATTCCATCTCTTCAGCATCAATCTGATCGTAATCCTCTTTCGTCAACATTGGATTCCCAATCCGACCTGCAACAAAACTACCATATGATTCCAACACAGTTCCCAACAAAGACATGTGACTCTTAGCAATTTCTGCTGAATAATCCTCATCATTCTCCAGATTCAGTACAATGTTGCATTGTAGCTTCTTGCCATTCTTTGTTGCTGAAATGTTTGGATCAAATGATGGATATGATGAAAAACTTGTGTTGTTGTTTGATCCTTTGGATGAACTTCCTGGAGAACTCTTTGCATTGAAAGTTGTCTCAATCTTCGGTGACATGTTGGTAGTTTTATCACTGACACCACCTTTGTAATAAAGTCCGATGTCTTGTTCACCATCAAAATCTTTCATTCTTAAAACCTTTCTCTGTTCCATCTCCTGAGCTTCAATTTTTTCAATGAACTTGCTCAGTGTCAGATTGCTAAAACCTTTCTTGTTCCTCAACATCATGAGATATGTACCCCAAGTCTCATATGGTAATGCATCAGCCAATTTTTCGATCAACTCTTCATTATCTTTGTCGATGCTCAACCTCTTCATGTTAGCTAGCAAATTGCAGTATCTCTCAATGATTTGCTTTGTACTTTCATTTTTCAAACCCCGAAACAGATCGAATTCTTTCTTTAAAAGCGACTTTTTGTTCTTGACCATCTCTTGACTTCCATGAAACTTTGATTTTAACGCTTTCCAGATTGAATAAGAAGTTCCATTGTGTTGCAATAACACCAAGATATCTTCTTTCACAGCTTGTTGTAGAAGACTTAACATCATTTTTTCATCTTTGTATTTCTTTCTATTTTCGGCACTTAGATCTTTAATAGCAATAATCTCTTCGTCATCATTCATCGGTCTAACGTATTTCGTCTCGACACATTCCCAAGCATCTAAGTAATTTGCTTGTACCCAGTTCTCAAAACGTCCTTCCCAACCCTTATATTCCTCGATGTTCATGAGTTTAGGCGGTTTTTGCATCGTCCCCGTTTCATTTTCCAACATCGTGTTCTATGCGAGAGTAATCGGGGTAACTGGAGTAGCGAATGCGTTGTAGAATTCCTCAACCATGTTTAGGTTTTTCAAAAATTTCACAAAACTGTTCTGTTCAAACGAAATACCAGGTTCAAACTAAATTCCCTCTCAAACGAAATTACCACCTTCAAACGAAATTCCTTATTTCGTTTGAAATCTCAAACGGAATCACTACTTTGAAACGGAATTGCAGATTCAAACGAAATCCTCAAACGAAATAACAGTTTCAAATGAGATTACCTAACTTTTCAAGCGAGTACTGATTTTCAAACGGAATCAACAGGTAATTTCAAACGGAATCAGGGATATGTGTAATCTCAAATGAAATCAACCAGCAAATTCAAACGGAATCAGGGATATGTGCAATATCAAACAAAATCAACCAGCAAATTCAAACGGAATCAGAATGATGTCATCATTTCGGTCCAAAAATTGTCCAATTGATCAAGTTTTAAGCTGATTTTAGTTCTGAAACTCTCAAGGGTTTGTTAAAACACAGTTACGCACACATTGTGAAAAGATTAGCCGATTTTAACCAAGAAAACTTGTTTAATTTTGAAAGAATGTGTAGAAAAACAGAATTTGCAGCTGAATTGGTATAAACTCTTCCTCCTGAGCTCTGATACCACTTGTAGGATCGTTTTCAGACCCGAACGAGTCGATTAGAAGAGTTTTACTCAATACGAAAGGCGGAAACAGATGTATCGAGGTCAATTCAGCAATGTATACACTTTAAACTGTCGTTATATTGATTTCACAACGTTTTACAGCGAGACGACACTTCGGCAGCACTTCGTTGCTCTGACCGGAACTGTTACAAATGAAATGGCACTCAAGGTATTTATAGGTGTGCTGATTTCGTTTGAAGCTGTCTCAAACGAAATTAGTGATTTCGTTTGAAACACATTCAAACGAAATTAACAAGTCTGATTTCGTTTGAAATGGTCATGTACCATTTCAAACGAATTTACCTATGTATACACTATCTCCTTTTTTGTGCCCTTATCTATCTAGTACAACACAAGACTCGATACAAGACGAAGTCGACAGATGCATGCACCAACAAGAAATTCTAATGTTGTTTTTGAATGTTCGTTAAACTAGTAATTATTAAGCTACATGTTAATGTAAAAGTTGTGGCTTATGGTTTCTAAAGAATAGTTCCATTTTGTTGTTAGAATTTAAATAATAAAGATGAGTGTTACAAGTTGGTAATCAGAGCTAAGGTTAAAGACAAATGTGTTCGGTTCAAGGCTTGATCAAACATCCGGTAAGAATTTATTCGAAGTAAATTCTAAATTGAAAGACTAGAAAGAATAGTTATTTAAAGTGTATGGGAGGAGTATAATAATATACTCGAACCCGGGAAGTACACTTAACATAAACAGTTAAGGCAAAGTTGCATACTTGGCCGAATAGTGAGTATAAATTCTCATGTAAAGGTGTGAGAATGATTGAATGAACTATTTATCAATTTACCTTCAACATTTCAGTAAGGAGATGTCGGGAGGTGCTAGTGACAATATTGTATCCCTTATGACCGACGAGTTGAAAAGCTAAGATTTATGAGGAAGTCGGAAAGGCTTTAGAAAACAGTCTATCGCAGTTTATCGATGGATTACAAACCAAAATCGTGTCGGTAGTGGACGATATGATGACTGAACTGAAGGATAGTATCTTACAAGAAAGAGAAGAAAGGAAGGTGTTGGATGTGAATCCAAATCCCGTAAGGAAATTAAAATCTAACAATGCTCCCAAGAAAGGAATTACAAAAAGAAGATTACATAAGTGTATGACATGTGGAAAAATTCACAAGGGTAAATGCTATAAGCCGGGACATAAGAAGTTTAAATGTCCAGAGCGGCTTGGAACCAAAGGAACAACTGATACAAGGTCTGATGCCCAAAAATCGAGGGCGGGGCCGTTCCACATGATAGCCACAGAGGCTAAAGATGAACCTGATGTTGTTTCAGGCATATTCTTGTAAATTTAATTTCAGCACGAATTTAATTGCTACGGGTGCAAATAAATCTTCTGTCTTACATCGATTTATTTAACACCCTACATTCACATTAACAAAAAAATTACCTATGCTTTAAGAAGTAGAAATAGGTAATAATAAAAAGTTTTGTTGGTTACGATATGTGCTGAAGCTGTAAATTGAGTGAGAATTAATGATGAAGATTACTTCGTCGACCTAATTCCCATGATTATGGGAGAAATCCGAGTGGTAATCGGTATATATATAGACTAATTCGATATCACGCAAAAATTAGTATGTAATCATAAAAAAACTTAATGTTTCCGAGCGGAAACCTGTTGTTATTATAGGGAGGAAAGTTGTAGTCCCCTAATCTGCTTGTTTATTGAAGCTTGTAAGCTTATTTAGCATGGATGTAGGCGGAACCGACTTACATACATGATTTGACTAAGAATCTAGAAATTTAAGACGTAACCATTGTACGTGAGTTGAAGATGTTTTCCAGAAACATCTAACGAGAATACCACCCGGACGCAAGGTGGAATTTGGCATTGAATTAGTTCCAGGAACGAAGACGGTGGCCGAAGCTCCGCATTGATTAGCGTTATCGGAACTATGAGAATTGTTGTCAGATTGCAAGACTTTTCTACAAAGGGTTAATATAGCCAAGCGTTTCTTTGTGGGGAGCGCTGGTATTATTTGTAAAGAAGGAGACATATTGATAATGGCATTTCAAACGCGTTATGGACATCACAAATTCTTAACAATGCCTTTTGGATTAACAAATGAAACTGCGGCTTTCATGGATTTCATGAACCGCATCCGCAAACAGATACTAGACAAATCGATGATAGTATTCATCGATGATGTTATTTTGTGTATCCAAGGATCGAAACGAATCATGAGTGTTATCGCGTGAAGTACTTGAAATGCTTAGGCGTAAAGGACTTCACGTGAAGTTTTCGAAGTGCGCCTTCCGATTACGAGGGGTGCAAATTCTTAGGCTATGTTATGAGTGCCGAGGGAATATTAGTAGATCCCGTCTAAGGTAGAAGTTCCGTCAAAATGGAACCCTCCAAAGAATCTATCCGAAATTAGAAGTTTCGTGGGGTTAGCAGGTTGATGTAGGAGATTCATTCAAGATTTCTCCCAGACTGCATCGCCCTCGATCAAGCTAACCCACAAACGAGAAGTTCGTCTGGGAAGATAATCAGGAAAAGTTAACATGTGCACGGTGTTAACCTTACCGGAAGGCACGGATGACGTGATAGTATATTCAGATGCAATGCACTTAGGTTTTGGGTGCGTGCTTATGCAAAGAGGAAAGGTAATCGTGTATACCTCGAGACAACTGAAACCGCACGAGACAAAATACTCATGATCTCAAGCTAGCAGTGGTAGTATTCGCCTTAAAGATTACTGGAATTACTTGTACGGTGTGAAATGTATAAATTCCACCAATCATAAAAGTTTAAAATACCCCTTCGATCAAGGGGAGTTAATTATGTGATAGAGGCGCTGGTTGGAGGTTGTGAAGGATTATGACTGCGAGATCCACTATCACCCCGGAAGGGCTAACGTAGTGGTGAATGCCCTTAGCCGAAAGGAAGAATACACTCCTATTCAGGTACGGTCCATGCAATTGGTAATAACTTCAGACTTGCTTGAAACGAATTCGAGAAGCCCAGATCGAAGCAGTAAAGGAAGATAATTGGGGAAGGAACGTATAAAGGGATTGGTAAAAGATCTCGTGGAAGGGAGTAATGGGATGAAATACCGGTATGGTAGGATTTGGGTCCCAAACACATGTGGTGTTAAGGGTCTTCTACTTGACGAGTCTCATAAGTCTCTCTATTCAATTCATCCTGGAGCGACCAAGATGTATAGAGATTTGAAACAAAAACTACCGGTGGCCAGGATGAAATGAGATGTGGTTAAATACGTGGAGAAGTGCATAACTTGTTTACAAGTTAAAGCGGAGCATCAAAAGCCTCATAGCAAACTCCAACCCTTAGATATTCCAGTTTGGAAATAGGAACATATTACTATGGACTTGTTGACGAAACTGCTTAAGATGGCTCGGGGATTTGATACCATTTGGATAGTCGTAGATAGACTAACCAAGAGCGCTCACTTCATCCCTATTCGAGAAACCTACACCTTTGAGAAGATGTCGGAAGTATACATAAATGAGATCATAGCATGCCATGGGGTACCGGTAACTATCGTGTCCGATAGAGATACCCGGTTTACCTCAAACTCCTGGTGCGATTTTCAGAAACAAATGGGTACCAAGCTATTGATTAGTACCGAATATCACCCGCAAACCGACGGGCAAGGAAAGCGAATGATACAGACATTAGGAGATACGCTTCAGGAATGTATAATAGATTTCGGCAGCAGCTGGAATGCGTGTCTACTGTTAGTCGAATTTTTATAAAACAACAGCTACCATTCAAGTATTGGTAGAGCCCCATATGAAATGCTTTACGGTAGAAAATGTCGGACACCGATATGCTGGGAAGAAGTAGGCCCTCGAGAGCTTGCTCATAAAGATGTGATTCGGGTGGCGAACGAGAAAATTGACATGATCCGAGCCCATTTGAAGGCAGCTCAAAATCGACAAAAATCATATGCGGATAAAAGACGAAGGCCAATTGAATTTCAGATTGGTGATAAGGAGGTGCTTACGGTGTCCGCATGGAAGGGGATTATCCGGTTTAGAAAACGAGGAAAGTTAAGCCCGAGATTCATATGGCCTTTTTTTAAAAATCCTAGATCGGGAGGGTAAGGTGGCTTACCGACTAGAACTATCGGAAGAGCTGAGCGGATTATACGACTTATATTTCCCTCGATGATAGAGAAATCAATAACAAACTTAACTACATAGCAAAGCCTATTGCAATCCTCGGCCGTAAGGATAAGGGTTTGAGGAACAAAGAAATTGACCAAGTAAAGGCCAAATGGGAGTACCGAAAAGGATCAAACACCACTTGGAAGTCTGAAGAGGAAATGAGATGACTCTACCCTTTACTTTTCAGTACGTATAAGTATTTATGATTTTTATGTACATGCGGTGGTTTCGGGGACGAAACCCTCTTTAAGGAGGGTGGACTTGTAACACCCCAAAAATAATTAATAGTCAAAATACCATACACTTGAATACAAGTGAATAGGTATTAGTTTATTCTACAATAGACTAATAAAGAAACTATAGGGGCTGAATATGTAAAGGATGAAACTTGATTTAATAAAAAAAATAATAAAAAAAATAAGCAAAACACCACACACAGATGTTGGGCATGTGGGTGTGTGCGACCAGGAGGGAAAAAGGGGAGCAAAACCCTAGTCTTGTTCTTCCTCACAAATCTCTCAAATTCAGCCAAGAATCAAAACAAATCTCATGCATGTTTGATGAATTGAAGTCCATAACATCATCTCTTCATAAGTTATGTTGAGAATTTGATGTATGTAAAGTAATAAGTTCTTGGTGAAATTTATGATGCACAATTAGGATAAAATTATGTTGAAATTGTGATATAGATAGTGAAATCTATATGATTCTGAGAAAGTTTTTGTAAAAACAAGTAGAACAAATGCTATAACTAGGTATTGAGTTGAATGCATAAGAATGAACAAATGGGTTTTGATGTATAAGATCGGAACTCATGAAATCTGGAAGTTGTGATGATGTTTTAACCCATAATAATCAGAAATTTGATAGAAAAAGGGGTATAATAGATATGTCTACTTGTTAAGTAGGAGTATTGTTGGTTAGAAACTTCAATAACTTGAGGGATATGGCTAATTGTAAATTATGCACATCAAGTGTTTGATAAAACGCTTGAATGAAATGTCGATTCTAATAATTCACCAAATGATGTTTATGTGAATAAAATATGGAACAAATGTGCATATTGTAAAATTGAGAAAAATAATTATTAACAATTGGGTTGCACGTTATAGGCAACTCGGGTGAAGCTTCGGGTCAAGCCGGGGTAAACGCAAAGTTGAAGGAAAAGCAATAAGGTACGTGGCTAACGCTGCGTTAACATTGATAATTAGTCTTTTATTATTGATAATAGTTGGCAATTTAGCATATGGAATTTAAGTAGTTTGGTTTGCTTAAATGATGGAATTCATAGCGGCGACCAAACGGGTTATTAGGGATAGGTACAAACCAGGTAACGGGAGTACCTTATCCGGAGACTATAAGCCCGGGTGACGGGTAGTGATTTATTAAACATGCAAACCGGTAATGGGAGCGTGAGTGTTGGACATAAATAACCCGAAGATGGGTCACCTTGTTACAAAGTAATATCCCGTCCGTATGGTTTCGGGAATAATGAATTAGAGGGTAAGTTGGTTAAAATGTGGAATAAATATCTAAAAGTTTGATCATGCACCAAATGATGCATATTCGCTACAATCCTTGTTAGGAAAATGTTAATAGATTGAAGACAGGAAATTATAAGTCTCACTAGAAATTTGGGGATGTTTCGTATTGTATTTTGATGTTCTGAACGAGTGGAATGAGAATAAACGGGTCAAAACAGCAAGGAAATTGCTGCAGACGAGTTTTGGGCGGGCCGCGTAAGCTTGGTCTGGTTTTACGCGGGGCGCGAGAAAGCTACCGTAAGTTACGGTAGCTACCGTAACTTACGGTAGCGAATAAAATGTTACGGTAGTTCTCTACTGCCTTACGGCAGCACAATATTGCCCAGTGGCTACCGTAGCTTACGGTGGCTACCGTAAGCTACGGTAGAGCCCGTTCACTTTTGTTGAATATTGCATATTTTAGTTGATCGAACCCGTTTTTGAGCGTAGTTTCGATTATGCTAAATTCTAAGGACCTTAATACTAATGTTTGTTAAAAATTTTCAGCTTTTAGGTAATGCAAGTACGTGGATGTTGATCAAGTCAATGCTTCCGAACCGAACACATTCAAGATCTTGTTCCGCAACTTTTGTCATTGTTAGTTATTAATGAATCTATGTAATCGAAGAAATTCTAATGTTGTTTTTGAATGTTCGTTAAACTAGTAATTATTAAGCTATATGTTAATGTAAAACTTGTGGCTTATGGTTTCTAAAGAATAGTTCCATTTTGTTGTTAGAATTTAAATAATAAAGATGAGTGTTACAAGCAACAGATGCGCGATTACGGTTTTCAATTTCTTACTTCACCTATTTTTGTTGATAATGAGGCAGCAATAAACATAACGAAAAATCCGATACATCACGCTAAAACCAAACATATTGAAATTGGTCATCACTTCATTCGAGACTGTTTCGAGACGAAGTTGATACGAATTGACAAAACCCACACCGACGAACAAAAGGCAGACTTACATACCAAAGCTTTTGATAAAAGTCGTTTTCAATATCTTTTAAAATTGAATGGTATGAAGCTGTTGTCGGATGCGGAGGAGTTACTTGGCGTTGATGAGGAAACCACTGCAGATGATGTCGAGAAGTAGACTACACTGGTTTGTCGTTTTTTTTAGTTGTTTTGGTATTTAGGGGGAGATAGATATATTTTCGGAAAATACAAAAACAATAAAAAATGCAAAAATCCAAAAACATGAGATATTTTCAAAATCCAAAAACAATAGAAAACCCAAAAAGAGTTTGTGTAAAAAGGGCAAATGATAGTACATCAGCTAGACAGTTACGGTATGCTAAAGATATGTAATGGTTAAAAGTGTTAAACAGTCTCGCTAATGATATGCCGGTAGGTTTTTATACATTTAGTAGATTTGTTCGGGATATAAACCTATAAATCATTTTTTTTGCTTATTACGTGGGGAACATCTCTCGGATATATAGGTAACCCCTGAAATCTTGTTTGAAAGATTTTCTATTTCTGACATACTAGGTCTCTGTGCGTGATGATATCTGGGGTATTATACTAGGACTTCTGATTTTGCGGAAGCAATAGCCTAGTCCTTGTATAATACTCTGCACTGCTTTTATCTTAAAGCCTCCCCTCAGCATAAAAAATGTTGAAACATTGCAAAATGCTAATCATGTGTTGTTGAAGAAAAGATCCCTAAACGGGACACACCGAAAGTCGAGCCATCATCTCTTTGTCTGAACGGAAGTTCTAACCTTAGCTCTCATGGCTTCGCACTACCCGTTACAGATATCATTATTGTACGTTCACCTGTAAGACTGAATATAGAAGTCTGGATACGAGAGTATATTCTGAGGTGGGACACACGTATAAGTTAAGCTATTAAAACACTAAATCGTATCCTGAATAAGTTGAAATTTGTGTGAAAATTTAAAAGGATCAGTATATCGGCAATCTAAGTGAATTGTTTAATATTTAATGTGTAATCAAGCTCAACGGTACTTGTAACTTGTCGGTAACTGATATGATCCCCTAACACGCTCACCAAAAATATGTTTGTAAATACTTTACTTTTACTGCATTTCATTTCATTTCTGTTTAGCATCAAAAACCCAAAAAGATTGCATAGTGTTCTAGTTTAAACTTTCTCAAAATCCCAAAAAGATTTTACATTTCCGCTTTAGTTTTTCGACAAACCAATGTAGAAAGCTGATCTTCAGTCTCGCAGTCATGAAGCAGAGCAGGAAGTTTCTGAATTGGACAACAGGGTTGGGAGCTAATCTTGAAAAGCTTGAAAATTCAAAGTCAAAGCAAGTTCATTAAGTTTGAACAAATTTTCATGACACTTGTAAATTTTCATGAAAAATGTGTTTATAAAGTTTGAACAAATTGTCAGTTGTTTCGTTTCGGGTCTTCCAAGGTCATTAACTTGGACTTGGTAGACAAATTAAGTACCTAGGGTCATTAACTTGGACCTAGATACTTAAGTGGATTTCTAAAAACTGATCAAATCTTATAAAACGGTAAAAAGTCAAAAGGTCAAAACAATCAAAAGTCAAAGAGGTGTTTGGATCGGATGACAATCCGATCGGATGGCCATCCGACACTTGGACATATCTATAAATAGTGGTCAAGGTCTTCAGTCAAAGCTTCTTCGATCGATTGACCACTTGACACTCTCCCGAACACTCTTAAACTTTCTTGATCTTGTTTCACACTCTTGCTTTCCAAACTTCATAGGATTATTGGCTAGCACAATCTTCACTATGGGAAAGGTAAGATCTCTAACTTTGATTGTTAAATTCAAAGTTTTTGATGATGTTTTTAAGTTTGGCGACTGTTCGGACTTATAAACTTAGATCTAGGCATTTTTGATGATATTTGATAGAATCCAAACATAGGGTTTTGTTCACGGGCCTTAAATCTATAAGTTTACCAGTTCAATTTGTACAAAAACATGTTAAAATTGATGAATTAAAGGTTAGAAGGCATCGGCTATCGGAGCACTTATTGTCAAATTAAACCCTAACCAAGCCATTTTAGAGAAATTTGAACATAGGGTTTTAATCATAGGCAAAAACTCTACGTGAAAACATGTTCAATTTTGTCAAAAAGTTAGAAAAATTTTTGATGTTCATAGGATGTTCAGAGTGTTCTTCATGTTCCATTGATCGAGTGGCAGTTCGATCGGATGGCAATCCCACAGTTGAAAAGTTACTCATGTTCTTCTTATGTGATTGACAGGATTTACCCCACAGTTGAAGGCATGAAGGCATTTGAAAAAGACACATCTGAAGAGAAGAAGTCTGAAACAAAAGAGGATACTGAAGTGAAGAATTCTTGTAAGAAACAAAGTTTTGGCTATAACAAGTGTCCACCCCCGCTTGAAAATGGATATTCGCCACGAAATCCAAATTCAGAAAGAGTCAAAAAGGCAACCAACTTACAGTGGGAATCTGAGTCTTCAGATAACTTGCCAGGCAACATTGATGTCACTTTCACATCATCCGACACTGATCATGAGTCTGAGTTAATTAAAAAAGTGGTCGATCAGGTGTTGGAAAAAGATGAAACGGAGGAGTCAAAGTCAGAGTCAAAGTCTGAGTCCGACACTTCAAGTTCAACAGTCAAACAGGGCAAAAGAGTTTACAATAAAGATTTTATGTTATCAAAAAATAATTTGAATGACGAAACATTCAAAGTTGCATATACTTTGAATGATTCTGACAAATTATATTCTGATGAAGAATTTCCAATAAGAGGTGTTAAAACTGAAATGATTAACAAGGTTTTCAAACTAACAGAAATTAATATTTCTGAAATAAAAGATGTAAATCTTGCTGAAAAATCTAGACCTTACACCTCAAGAATTCAACAAAGGTTAAACAAGGAAAAGGGTTACAGTTCTGGTTCAGGTTATCGAAAGAAACCAAACCATAACGGTAATTTTAAAAAGAAGGGAATAGGTTTTATTTCATCAGAAAATCATAAAAATGAGAAAATTTATAAACCAAAAAATGTATTTATTTTAGGATCAAGTTCGGAAGAAGAAGAAAAGAGCTCATTCTGGAAGCAATCGAACAAAGAATTCCTTGCAAAGAAGCAAGAAGAAATGAAGAAAGATGTTGCTCAACAGAAGAAGGAGACGAGAACTTGTTTTCAATGCAAAACAGTTGGTCACATTGCCAGGAATTGTACAAAGGCAATCCAAACAAAACAGGGAGTCTCTGAAAAACTGAAAGAAAAGATGGTTGAGAATGAATCACCAATCAAACAATTTAAAGTTTTCAAAAATTCAAAGTTTGAGGTTGATGAAAGTTCAAAAAGTTTTTACAAAAGAAAGGTGAATCTTGATAACCACAAGTGGGTTGTTAAGAAATCTGATGAGAGTTCTAGCAATGATTCTGATTCGTCAAAATCAGAGGAGCTATTTTCTGGCAATGGATCTGACTCGTCAAAGTCAGAGGAGCCTCAAGTTGAGATAAAAGGTGAAAAGTCAGTACCGCTAATGGATGACGCAAACTTTCCACCATTGCGGGCTGAAAATTTTAAACAAAAAGTTGGAAAAGTTGAGATTTCAAATCAATTCTTTTCTGAAAAGAAGGAATTTGATATTGAAAAGGCCTTTAACCCCAATGTGAAACATATTTTTGATAAAATGGTTGACGGGAAGGTCAAAGGGGTAAAGGAATTTTATGCAAAGAAAACAAAGAAATCAGATGAAGATGGGTCATCCCAGGTTAGTAACTGGGATAGAACCTATCATGACTAAACTCTAGACTTGCCGGAGCTCCCAAGTTGGTAATTGTGGAGCAGGAATCGGCATCTTTCTTGAGAAATTCACATCTATGATATTTTGACTTACAAGTGGTATTCTTATTCTTGAAATTTGTTATATTCTTACAATTGGTATGGTTGTTTGTGAACCTACAAGTGGTTAATCAAGGTCATTAAGTTGAACTTGATCTAACTATTCATACAAGTGGTTGGAGAACAAAGTGATGATTTTTATCCCCTAACCTACAAGTGGTTTGTGAAATCAACAAAACTATTTTTCTGGAAAAACCATTTGATTAAAACAAACTTAAGTGTTTTGAAATCATCATGGGAAAATAGTTTGTTGTCAGGGGGAGTTCTGATTGTTTATGCCAAGTGGATGGCGAATTGAAACAATTCACATCGGTTTGTCAAATTTTTCCTTTAAATGGTTTTAAATTTTAGGGGGAGTAAGAAATTTCAGAAAATCCAAAAACATTAGAAAATTTGAAAAAGCCAAAAACATGATAAAAATGAAAATGAGTTTTGTTGAGAAAAGAGGAAATGATAGTACATCAGTGGACTATCACAGCACGCTAAAGTAATAGAAAGTTAAAATGTGATAAACGGTCTCACTAAAGATGTGACGATAGGCTCAGATAGACTAGTAGATTTGCGATAACGATACAAACTTAAATGAAAAAGCCTAGTTCTAGTGGGAAACGCGGTTGAAAGCATAGTACTTAGTTTTATCCTTTGTGACTGTGTACCTATTCAGTAATCGTTGAATGCTAAAAGAGCATAAACACCGGTCAGTTTGTGAACTTTCACAACTTGCTGAAAAAGTCACTGTGATTGTGCATTTCATTTTGCAAAGACTTAAACTTGTTTGATTTCTTTATTTTGTTTAAGAATTGGACATCCTCTGCGTATACGTGAGTATCGAACTGGATGTTAGTGCCTAAACATTCTGTATTATTTTTCTTGGTGTTTCGTTTAAATCTTGGATCATCTCTGCGTATACGGGAGTATCGACCTGATGATTCAGATTTAAACACTTTCAACTTGTTTTTATTTCTTATTTTGTTTAAACATTGGACTTTCTCAGCGTATCGAAAGATCGACCTGATTGTTAATGTTTAAACATTCTGTGTTGTTTTTGCACATATCACAGTTGATGAAAGTTTAAAGGCATTACTTGAGTCAGTGTATTGCATGATGAGGGGATATGCTGAGATCGTGGGGTCCATAAGATTTTAGTGCAAAATTAATATACCTTAACGTATCGATAAGCATTTCGAAAGTTTTTAGATTGATTTTAAGAGGACAACAATATCGTTAATCTATGTGAATCGTTTAGAACTTAAAGTGTTTAAAGCTCTACGGTGCTAGTGATTTGTCTCATAAACTGATATGATCCTCTTACGCAAACTCACAAAAATGTTGTATGTAAATATTTTTTTTACTGCTTTTCATTAAAACAATATCCAAAAAGATTTTCAATGTGTTTTAGCATAATTTTTTTGAAAAAGTCAAAAAGATTTTCGACAACTATGTTTAAGAGCTGTTTTTCAAAATTCCAAGTGCTAAACATGATGAACAGGTTTGGGAGAGTTTATTTTGAAAAGGAAAAATGTTATTCTTACAAGTGGTTCATTTGATATTAAAATTGTAAAATCATTTTTTTGATTGATCGATACCTGCAAATGGTTTCTAAATTTGTCAAATTTGTAAATTTGTGAAATTTATTTTGAGGTAGAGAATTGTGCAGGTAAAACCAGGTTTCTGATTCTGTTGCTAAAGAAAGCCAGGTTACGATTTTAGAACCTGTGAGAGTTATAAGAGCCAGGGTTTCAATCCAAAGTTTGCAGAGAGAGAATTCCAGACTGCGATCCCAGCTTGTCGAAAGGGGGAGTCTGAAGAAGTAAGATACAGATTCTGGAATAGCTTTCGAGCCAGGTTCGAATCCTGCAGTCTACGCCAGCTGCTGATGCTGAAGAACTTAAGGAATCAAGAGATCTGATCAAGAGAATTAGAGAGATGTATAGAGCCAGGTTGCGATTCTGAAAAAGAAACAAAAGAAGAGATAGAGATTGAGGATGTTTACACTGTCAGATACTTTGGAGAGAGCGAAGAATGATCAAGACTGAAGACTTGTACTGAAGACTCGTCGACATCCAAGGGGGAGTCTGTTGGTGCATATGTTTGTCGACTTCGTCTTGTATCGAGTCTTGTAATAGGTTAGATAGATCAGGGAACATTGTACGAGAAAAGTGAGAAAAATATAGGAAGTATTCATTTCGCACAAAATGGATATTGTGGCCATTTCGCATGAAATGGCACTGGCCATTTCGTACGAAATGAGAAGTCCATTTCGTGTGAGCCTTTTCGTGCGGAATGGCTTGCCTATAAATAGGTGCCTTGTTCAATTCATTTGTAACTTTTGGTTTCCGGTAGCGAAGCTCTGCCGAAGTGTCTCCAGCATTGTAAAACGATCTGATATCAATACAAGAGACAACTAAAGTGTTTCTTTGTGCAAATCAGCTGAAATAACTCCGATAAGTCTGTTTCCGCCTTTCGTATTGGACGAGATCTCTTCTGAACGAATCGTTTGGTCGTGCAAACGATCCTACAGGATTAGATGATGGAAAGTTTAAGTTTGATATAGAAGACGAAATCCCTTCGTCACCAGAGAAAGAATACGAGTTTAAGTATGTTCATGAAGCTGATAATTACAATGATGTGATAGTTGAAGAGGGATCAGATACGTCTGAAGATGATACTCCCTTTCACTACTCTGGTATTGATGATTCATTTCCAACTCTGGCCGGGATGTTTAAGGAACAAAATGAAGATGAGTTGTGAAGGAAAGTGGTGGAAAAGATAACAAATGAAGGGATTCCGAAAGTTATTCCACAAGAGACTCTGTTAGAGGGCAAGAAGAATTGGTTCAAGGTAATGCCCAAGGAGAGAAAGTATAGAAGACCTCTTCAGTATTTCACGCATAATGCTGATATATCTTTGGGAGATATCTTATCATGGGGTTATCTGGAAGATTTGAAAGTTTATGCTATTAGACGGGAACAAGGGGTTCAGTACTTTGAATTTCTGTCAGACATTCAAACCCTCCCGTGGTGGGTCGTTGAGGAGTTAGTGCAAACAAAGAACATCAAACAGTTCTACTATGGCTTAGAAGTGAAGCAGCATGATCAACACTTGTGGACTACATTAAGTTGCAAGCAAAGGAGAGATTTCCAGATTGGAAGCCACAGTTTCCAAAACAAGATATAAAGATTGATCCAGTCACAGGAGAGAAGGATATTACTTTAAATATAAAGCCGCCAAGATGTTTGAAAAATATGTCGCTACGTGCTATGGAGCAAGATTTCCATGAATACTTTCAGGGTTGGATATACAACCATAGCACAGCGGAAGCGGTGATTTCTTTGTATGATAAGAAGACTGGAGAATCGAGGATGATCTATGTGTTGGATCTGATGTGGTTAGTAAACTGCTCAAAAAAGGATATTGATTGCTTATTCTACAACAAGATCATGTATGAAAAGCCACACAAAGTTCAAGCTCAACAGTATCAAAAGTTGGTGAACTTGTGTTACACGAAAGACATTAATTCTGGCAGATATTGGAAGTTCAAGTGGAGAGATTTGGAGATTGATGAGTTCTTAAAGAAGTACAAGCGCAGTCAAAGATTCAAAGAGATTTCTGATAGAGCTGTAAAGCTTGGAAGATATAAGCTGATGAGACCTCCTCCAACTGACCAGACACTAATCGAAAAGGAAGAGAACAAGATCCCAAGATGGGATAGGAAGCGCGATGGTGATCCTGAGTACAGAAAGTGGTGGAATGAAGTTGGTAGGCCTCTTAGGCGAAAGATGATTATAGAAAGAGATGAGAAACGAAGACAGAAAGCTAAGGAGAGAAGACGCAGCAGGAAGACGGATTGAAGACAATGCTAGAAGGAACTACAGCTACATCCAAGGGGGAGTCTGTTAGTACATATGCATGTAGCTTCCGTCTGCATCGAGTTTTTTTTGTATTTTGTGTTGTGTATGTATTTTTGTATATGTATGTTTGTGTCTAGACAATTCAGGGAACGGCGCGTAAATGTTAAAGTGAAATCCGTCGGGTGACATGTGTCAACCGAACGGATGGCCATCCGATCGGATGACCATCCGATCGGATGACCAACCGACCGGGTGACACTATCCCCTTCCCTGGTTGCCTATAAATAGTAGGTTAGTGGTAGTTGTTTAGAACCTTTTGCTGATCATTGTAGCGAAGCTCTGTCTGTCTGAATTTCTACCGGATCCTCTGTATTATCACCATCAATAAATAGAATTCAGACATGTTAAGCGTTGAAACTGTTGCTTGTGATTCTCTGACGGTGACGAGGGATTCCGCACCTCGTTACTGATCGATTCTGCTACGTTCTACGATAAGAACAGATCCATTCGTGTGGCCTAGCAGTGTCAAGGATTTGGCAATCCTTTCAAGAAGCTTTTGGTTCTCAGTTGAATCTGAGTACAGCTTTCCACCCGCAGACGGACGGTCAAAGCGAGAGAACTATTCAGGCGTTAGAAGATATGCCTGTGACAACTGGTGATTTACGGCCCTTAATTACGTGATTAATAGGTGATTAACGCAATAATAAATAGTGTTTACAACGCAAATTAACTTAATTAGGCCTTTGGAATGCCCAGGAACGTTTATTCGACTGTACAGTGTGCGTATGACGATCAGCGGAAAGATTGCGGAATATTAAACGACAACGAAACGAAACGAAACCGTACGAAATACTGACAACGCCGACAAATACAGATTTTCTACGAATTTATATCTATGAAATTAATTTTGTGAATTTATTGGGCTTCCGTGCGACACAAATGCAACGTAAACTAAAAACGCGATGGTGGGAAACGCATCGGCAACGAAACGAAAGCGACAGAGATGCCTGTCATCTTTAGAACCTACATTTGACACTATATTTAGCTCCGTAATGAAATTTTAGTAGCTACAGTCAAAACTGGATCGAAAAACGGATTAAAGACGACAACGATTACCGTAATCGACGAACGGGTGTGCAAACAACGACTACCGACCGTATTTTATGTAATTTTAATACTAAAATTTTATCTTTTGATGTTAAACGGAGTTCGGGTTTTGACAACGGGTCTCGTAGGAATTACGGGCCACTTACACACGAGATAGGCTTGTGGGCCCTAGGCCCAAGCCCAAAACCCGCAGCCTAAACCTGCACATATATATTAGATCTCTCAAGATCTCTACAATATTTGAAAATCTTGCAAAATCCATACAAAATCTTATAATATACTATAAAATCTCTACAAAATATTTTTCAAGATTCATAAGATCTCCAAAGATCTCAAAACATATCTATAAAGATCATGCCTCTTCACAATTCAGACATACCCTCGTTCGGTTCCCCTCTCTCTCTCGGTCTGTACATCAGACTCAAACAAACACCTCCACTCCGTCACCCTCCCTCACCCGACATTGCAAGCAACCGGAGCCGGGTATGGCGGTGCTCCGGCGTCCCCTTCTTCTCCGGTAAACCACACACCTCCTCTTCTCTCTGTTTTACCGGTCGTACACCCCCCCTCTGTCTGTTGTCGTCTCCGGTGAGACCATTGACGGGTCCGGCTCACGGCGAGGGTGGATCCAGCAACACACCTCAAACATCTTAGAGAGAGAGTGAACCGATAGAGAGAGAGTCAGGATGGGAGAGAGAGAGAACCGGTTGTGGTGATGAGCGAGAGAAAGGGCAGCGCCGCCGCTCACGGCGGCGGTAGTAGCGGCGACGGTGGTGGTTCGGCTCAACGACAGGAGCTCCGGTTCGAGGTATGTTCGGTTCAAGATTCAAGATTATTTCGGTTCAAGGTTTGATTTTGATTTTGGCTTGGGTTTCGGCTCGGGATACGCAGGAAGTAGGCGAGTCAACCCGGGACAGTCGAGTCAACTCGGTCAAACCGAGTTAACTCGGTTCAGGTCCAGGTCAAACGGTCAACAACAGGTTGTTACGGTTCGGGTCAGATCTGGTCAGCTGGGTTCGGGTCAACAATTTTGGTTCGGGTCAGAACTGGTCAACGGGTTTGTTCGGATCAGATTTGAGGAGTGTTCGGGTCAGATTTCGGGTTCGGTCAACTCGGTTCGGTGTTCGGGTTAACTCAGTCAACGGCGGTCAAATTCTACCAACTGATGAAACACGAGACCCGGTAAAAGTTTAAACGAAGCGAAAATTTTATTACAATGTTTATATACGTTATAGTTTATGCGAACCGAGCTAGACCGATACCTTTAGCGACTATTTACACTTTAATTTGGCATATTTGATGAAAAGCTATATATATATATATATATATATATATATATATATATATATATATTGCGTGAATTGATTGAATTTTGATAAAAATAGCGACAACTTGTGTTGTCGGGGCGTCCAAAAACAGAGGAAACTCTGCCCGTTTTTCGAGAAAAATCCGTAATATTCAACGCGTTTTATTATAAAGTAAACTATCGGATTCGAATACCTTTTTTAGAAAAACAAATACGAACATATAACGTCTTTTGACGTTACTTTACAACTCACTAAAAACGACGATTCGATGTTATTCACAACTAATAAATATAGTTATTATATTTATTTTAAAACCTTGAAAATCCGACGAAACTTTTATATAATAAATGAATTATTTATATTGTTTCAAATGACGAATATTACGACTCCTTTTCATAAAAATAAATGTAGATTGCATATTTATTTAGAATGTCAAGCTACACGACACTTCTTTTATAAGATAAATGTAGTTTACATTTATTTCAAGCTTTCGTACAACACGGAATCGTTTTATAAAAATAAATATATTTTATATTTATTTCAAACATCGAACAATATGAAACCGTTTCATGAAAATAAATATAGTTTATATTTATTTCAAATATCAAACGACATGATTTCGTCTATCAGAATAAATATAGTTATATATTTTTACGAACACATCAACTCGATGACAAACCTTATGAAATGAATATAATTTTTTTATATTTATCTCAAACGCCGAAAACAGCATATACATATACTTTGATAAATATCACACGAGACGTAATAGATGGTGCGAATTTGTTATATGATATTCTCATATAAATATTCTTTTTATACAAGTACGACTACTCAAGACGGCTAACGCAATTACAACGACCTATTTATATTTTTATATATAAATATTTATTTATTTTTAAATCTCACGAGAATCAAGTCTTTTCAAGACTTATTGGTTATTATCGACTATAAACGACACTTATCAAATATGACTTAATCATTTTCGATAAGTTAACAAGTTACCGTTGAATCGTTCGGTTAACAATTCGGTAGAGCTCGATGACACATAGTGTAGTTACTGCGTTTACTTAGAAACTTATAAGATATTCTTTGTTAGGAATATTGTAGAATGCACGCTAGCAAGTCAAGTCTTGGAAACGACATCACGAAGTCGTAATTAGCTAGCTTCACACAAGGAAATTCAGGTGAGTTCATAACCCCATCTTTTTATGGTTTTACATTTTTATAAAGGTTTTCGGGGTGGAAAGACATGCACGTTTTGCAGAATACACACAAAGTTCTCGATGAACAAAGACTGCATATTTTTAGACAAAGCACGTTGTGCAAGAACATACAAAACTTATGAACGAACGAAAACTTATGTTTCTAAATCATATTACGAATGGATTTCAAGGAACTCAAATGGTTTACGAATGGATTATACTAAATGCGTATTATCGAGACGTGAATGATTTTCATGACTAGGGATGGATCATCTGGTGATAATATAGAGAGACTGGGGAGTTAGCCTTAGTGGCTGGGGAGGTTCAGCCTTAGTGGCTGGGGAGGTTCAGCCTTAGAGGCTGGGGTGATATACATGTTACAATTATTACGGACATTTTATTACATGGTATGATTAGCTTAAGGAGGGCATACTACTTAGATCATGTGAGTGGTGGGTACAAAACTTAAAGCCATTAATCCTCGTCGTAGGACCGAGGGACATGAGTGATAGATCTATTTGGGTGTAGCGAGCCCACACCCATGAGGTCAGGGTGACCCATAGTGGTCACTGTGTCTTACAGCCGAGGCCCGGTACAAATTTGCTAGGTTTGAGTTTTCCTGCATCACTTCACACATACCAGTGGCTTTGCAACCCATTGGTGATCTCTTTTTCCTTATTGCTACATACCAGGGACGTACATACTTACAGAAATTCTTGATTTATACAAATTAAATACCATGTTTTATACAAATTCAAGGCATAGGATTATGCGGGCATGGAGTCAAAGTCAGGGTGGGCATTGACGGTTATACGAACATTACAAATACAAGAGTTTACGAATACATGGTTTTACGAATATAATGCGTTACAAACACAAAGTTTCCATATAACTTGGCAAGAAAATGATTTCTAAATTCGTTTTCTCAATATTATCTCACAAACCGGTTATTCAAAAGATTTATTTCAAATCTTTCACAAACAAACTATGAACTCGCTCAACTTTATGTTGATTTTTCGCATGTTTCTTTCTCAGGTTGCATTTCAGAAATTATGGCACGGTTGGAATAGGAGAACCAAGAAGAGTCGAGTACTTAGTGGCGTTCATTTTCTAAAAGTCTTTGCTTATTTGCTTCCGCTGTGCAATGAAGATACCAGTCCAGTCACGCCAATGCTCTGATAAATTCGGGGTATGACAATGCCACAAGCTTGTGTAATGGATTTAGGTGGCAGTTGGGATACTCATCTACCTTTGGTTGAGTTCTCCTAAAACAACAGCTACCACACAAGCATCCAAGCTGCACCGTTCGAGGCTCTCTACAGACGCAAGTGTCGATCGCTATTATGCTGGGCAGATGCAGGTGACAGACAAATGGTTGGTCCCGAACTGGTCCAAGAAATGACAGATAAGATCATGCAGATCCGAGAATGCATCAAGGCGGCTCATGATTGACTGAAGAGTTATGCGGACCAAAGACGGAAACCCTTGAAATTTGAAGTGGGTTGTCACACCCCAACTGATGACAGAAACATCGGGCCGCGGCACTGAGCGAAACAGATTGTCCAGGAGTTTCCATAACAACTACGATTACCAATTATTTAAGCATCACGTCCCATACCATGACATAATAAGTAGCATAGTTATTACAGACAAATAGTTTTGTTCTGACAACTCAAATATAAATTGTTTTTGTTTGTTTCTAGACTCCATCCTAGCACAATTCCAGCAAGTAACAAGCAACCATCCTAAGCACCTGTCACATACGTTAAAATAGAGTCAATACACATAGTGTAAAGGTGAGCATACAAGTTTAATAGTATAATATATAGCGAAAACGTTTACGCATAACCAGCATGTAACATGTAGCAAAGTGAAGGCTAGTAGGTTATCGACAATGAAATATGCACAGACGTGACTGCGAGTTGTAGAATGCGCAACACATATCCCCACTGGGACATGTGAAGTAAAGCCCTTAACAACCCCTACCCACGACAGGTGCTGAGTCCAAACTATAGTACTATCGTTGCTAAGGTGTCAGGCAACAATCACTATGTAAACATAACATACAAGCATTCATCGAATAACATGTAACATGTAATAACAGTCTGCGTATAAATAGTGTTTGCGTTGTCTGATCGAGGTGATTTGAAAAAGTAACGTATGTAACACCCAAAAGTGCGTAAAGCAAAAACGGATCAAGTATACTCACACATAGCGTTTAATAAGTAAACACTCTCTTGGATTGAAGGGAGCGCTGAGGGAAATTAGCCTGAACAGTTAACGATAGCGTAAGCGAATGAACGGCGCGTAAAATGGTGCAAGTGATCAAGTGTCGAATGGTAATCCGGTCGGATTCAATCCGAACGGATGGTCATTCGATTGGATGGCAATCCGTTCGGATGGTCATCCGTTCGGATGGCTATTCGATCGGTTTGCCACTCGTTTGGGATGGATGCGTTTGTGTATGATGGCTTTGAAGTTTTCGTTGTAGCATTTTGAAACGGATTGGATTACGGTTCGATCGGATGGTAATTCAATCGGATGGCAATCCGAACGGATGGAAATTCGTCCCTCGATCTAATCATTTTACGACTTAGAATTTTGTGAAGTTTTGAAAGTTTTGCGGTTTGCTCGAGACGGTATGTCAACGTATTAAACAACGAAAACTCCATCAGACCCAGGTTATCTAATCGAACGGGAATCACCCCAATCCGATCCGTTAACTGTTCGTGACGGGTGGTTTGATGTTCAACCCGAAATCAGTTGTCTTGTTGATAGGATTCAAATCTCAAACCGACACAACACTAGAGGAGAGTAGAAGGCCTGAATGAGCTCCGATTCTACTGGTTTTGAGTGCATTGAGTGTAAAAGAGTTGAAAGAAAGTTGAAAAGTATCTTCCAATCCTTTTAACTTTGGAAAATGTTTAGATCTATGCAAAAAGAGTGTTTAATCTTGTGGAAATCCTTCAGATCTGAGTTAATCTTGGTGGAATGAGGTCAAACCATGAAGTTCATAAGAACTCCATGATGACATCACCCTAGAACACCTCAAATCCGCAGATTTCAAGGTTAAAAGTAAAGATTCAAAGGTGAAAAAGATGAAGAAGTGCGTGTAGATCATAGAAGTACAAGATTTGGGGAAGAAACTTACAAGAATCGCGAGAAATCGAAAGAAAAGTGGGCTGGAACGCTTGGTCGGACGAGAGAGAGCTGTCACATCACTTTGGTGATGTGACAGGGGGTATTTATAGGTTGCCAAAACGGGAAAGGAGGAGCAAGTGTCGGATGGCGTGCTGATCGGATGACACTTCGATCGGATGGCAATCCGATCAGATGGCCATTCGATCGAACGGTCATTCGATCGAGTGGCTCCGACGAGTTGCGTTTCGACGTTTCGTTTCACGTGTTGAGCGTTGTGATGCGTTTAAGCGAGTGTTGATTAAGCGATGTGATAGGATAATAATAACCACACAAAAACTATATCTAACATACAATCATCATAAATAACTTGCGTTTAGCGTTTGCCATTAGGTTGCGATTGCGATAGGGTTGCGACTGCGTTTCGATTAATCACCACAAAACATAAACATAAATAAACATGCACAAGTGACACATAAATAGCACACACACGTAAAACAATATCCAAAACGCATAATTCGAGTTGCGAATACGATCGCGATAACGATTAGCGATTCAAGTGATGAAACATGCGATTAAACCTCGATTATTCACATGTACTCCACATAATACAACTAAAGTCAATAAATAAAAGATTCGATTACAAGTCAGGGTTTTCAATCCATAGTTAAGCAAGGAGTGACAGATCGCAATTAGCAATCTTTTCTTCCTTTGACTTTGACTTTGACTTGTACTTTGACTTTCGTAACACTGGGTGTTAGAGCTGTTGGACCGTTCCTTGACCTGAAAACGTCAATCCGAGTAGCTCATTCTCACATATAAAGGCGGAATCAGAATATGCAAGATTACAACAGCTTGTCCTATTAATTTCCTATCTTTTATTGCTTTCTTGATGAGATTTTGACAGAGTTTGGCTCCAAGCATACACACACAATTATGAGATCCGCTCAAACTACTCCCCTATATATAGACATTGTGGTTCGCTCATATGACATGCCATATGAGCGATCCAGAACCTTGACAAATAAGCGATCCAGAACTAAGACCCTATGAGCGGACCAGACCAAGTACATATAAGCGAACCAGACTAATATAATGACATATAAGCGGACCAGCTCATAAAATACATATTTTAACACTTTTGACTCTCTGTTGACCATTCTTAACTTCAGACTTTTTGTAGACGCAGTCAACAGACATTCCATGCATCAACAGACTCCCCCTTGGATGTTGACGTAGTCTTTTAGCATCTTCAGATCCGTAGTCTTCAGTCTTAGTCTTTTCTTCAACTTTGTCTTTTCATCATAAGCACTCTATTCACATTCCCATTGACTGTTGATCCAGACTCCCCCTTTCACAGACTCCCCCTCTCGATATGCTAGAATCTGGGATATCTGGTTCAAGCTTTGACAAATAGCTTCCGTTGGGAATAATGAAGTTCAAACCTGTTACTCAACCAACAAACATTACAAACTATCTTTCCATCATTAAATCACAAAATCAATCAGCTATAGCAATCCACTCAAGTATTCAGGTTCAAGTTAATGACCCTGATTACTCAATTAATCTACCAAGTCCAATTTAATGACCTTGTTTGATCATTTGACGAAACAACTGATTTTAAAACAACAATTTCAAACAATTTCTGAAAATAACAAGTATCAAGTTAATGAACTTGTTTTTGACTATTCAATAAATCAAACTTCTTCAAAGTAAGCTCTCCTCATTCTTCAGCTCAGAATCTCCTGCATCTGCTTCAAACATCTAGAAATCCAACAATCAACTCTCCACTTTGGTTTGTCGGAAAATAAAGCAGAAATAAAATCTTTTTGAATTTTATAAAGTGTTCTAAACTAAGAAATGAAATACAGAAAACTTAAATTGCAGAAATTAAACAAAGTAAACTATTTACAAACATATTTTTGGTGAGCGTGTCAGGGAATCATATCAGCTTTTCAGACAAATCACAAGTACCGTTAAGCTACATTACATACTCAGATTTAAACAATTCACCTCGATTGTCGATATACTGATCCATCTTAAATTCCCACACAAATTTCAATCTATTCAGGATACAGTTTAGGTGAATTAAGAACTTAGATCATTCATGTGTCCCACCTCTTGAATATACTCCCGTATCCAGAATCTCAATACTCAGTCTTACAGGTGAGAATACTACAATGATATCTGTATATAATTTAGGTATGCGAGGGCCGAGGGATCTCAGATCGATACTTCCGTA
Organism: Helianthus tuberosus; assembly: GCA_030545235.1. Classification (NCBI taxonomy): domain Eukaryota; kingdom Viridiplantae; phylum Streptophyta; class Magnoliopsida; order Asterales; family Asteraceae; genus Helianthus; species Helianthus tuberosus. The sequence goes on along the minus strand of CM060365.1, from coordinate 124,725,857 downwards.
TACGCAGAGAGATATCAGCTTCGACTTTTCGGTGTGTCCCCTTTAGAGGATCTTTTTGCTTACAACAGCAGCATATATCAATTTTATTATTTCAGCATGCTGAGGGTTTAATGCTGTGTTTCAAGCATTGCAGCAAGTATTAGCCAGGGACTAGGTCAGAACCACCGTTCAGCAGAAGTCCCGGAATAATACCCCAGACATCATAGAGTATAAAGACCTAGTATATCAGATTAAGAGACCTTTCAAACGAGATTTCAGGGGTTACCTATATATCCAAGTAGTGTTCCCCACGAATTCACAAGTTTGAATTTAGATTTATATCCCGAATAAATCTACTAAATGTGTGAAAACCTATCGACACATCATCAGTAAGATTGTTTAACCTTTTAAACATTTCAAATCTTTAGCATACTGTAATCGTCTAGCTGATGTACTATCATTTTCCCTATATAGACAAGCTCTTTTTCAGATTTTATCATGTTTTTGTATTTTTGCATTTTTTTACTGTTTTTGTATTTTCTGAAACATAACTATGTACAAACATCTACTCCCCCTACATACCAAAACAAGTAAAAATTCGACAAACCATCGCAGATTGTTTCTCGTTTTCATCCGCAACAGTACTCTCATCAACGCCAATTATGCCATCCGACACCGACAGAAGCTTCATACCGTTCAGTTTTAACAAATATTTAAACCGATTTTTATCAAAAGCTTTGGTATGTAAATCAGCTTTCTGTTCGTCTGTGTGGATTTTCTCAATTCGTATCAACTTTTTCTCAAAACAATCACGAATAAAGTGATGACGAATTTCTATGTGTTTCGTTTTAGCGTGATGTACTGGATTCTTTGTAATATTTATAGCGGCCTCATTATCAACAAAAAGAGGTGTGTTAAGAAACTGCAAACCGTAGTCGCGCATCTGTTGCTGTATCCACAAGATCTGAGAGCAGCAACTGCTAGCAGAAACATACTCCGCTTCACATGTAGATAACGCCACAGACGTTTGTTTCTTACACTGCCAAGTAACCAATCTAGGACCAAAGAACTGGCATCCTGCAGTTGTTGATTTTGAATTGACTTTGCAGCATCCGAAATCCGAATCGGAATACCCTTCGAGCGTAAAATCACCTTTCCTAGGATACCACAACCCCAATGAAGGAGTTCCTTTCAGGTAGCGCAATATCCTCTTCACAATGATCATATGTGATTCTCTCGGGTTAGACTGAAATCTTGCTGCGAGGCATGTTGGGTACATTATATCAGGACGTGAAGCAGTTAGGTACATTAAAGAACCTATCATGGATCGATAAAAAGTTTCATCAGCCCTGTCTCCGGTGAGATCTGGGTGAATCCCATGATTTGTTGCAAGTGGGGTAGCAGCTGGAGTAGAACTTGACATCCCAAATTTCTCTAGAATATCATGAACATACTTTGACTGATGAATGAAAATTCCCTCAGGAAGTTGTTCAACTTGTAAACCCAGAAAGAATTTCATCTCCCCCATTGATGACATTTCAAACTTCTGCTTCATCACTGATTCAAAATCTTTACATAGATTTTCATTTGTTGACCCAAAGATTATATCGTCCACATAAATCTGAACTATCAGAAGATGACCATCAACAACTTTAGTGAAGAGAGTGGCATCCACTTTTCCACGTATGAACTGGTTAGCGAGTAGGTGTTGAGACAAAGTCTCGTACCAGGCTCTCGGGGCCTGATGTAAACCATACAGCGCTTTGTCCAATAAGTAGACCTTGTTTTTGTGGATTGGATCGGTAAAGCCCGGCGGCTGACCGACATAAACCTCCTCTTTGACCTTCCCATAAAGAAACGCCGATTTAACATCCAACTGATAAACTTTGAAGTTCTTCCAAGACGCAAATGCTAGGAAAATTCTGATTGCCTCTAGTCTTGCTACAGGAGCATAGACTTCAGTAAAATCAATTCCCTCCTGTTGACTAAATCCCTGAACAACGAGTCGAGCTTTGTTCCTTACGACAACTCCTCTATCGTCCCTCTTACACTTGAACACCCACTTGGTGTTAATTTTCCTTTGACCATCCGGCAAATCAACTAACTTCCACACTCCCAATTTCTCGAATTGACTAAGTTCCTCCTGCATAGCATTGACCCAAGAGTCTTCAGTGAGCGCCTCTTTGTAAGTTCTTGGCTCAACCTACGAGATAAAACAACTTAATGAGAATTCAGTTTGCAAAGGAGCAACTTTTGTATAAAAACATGTAAGCCCTTTATCAATCTGATTTCGAGTGCGAACGCCTTTCTGCAATTCTCCTATGATCAACTCCTCTGGATGATATGAAAAAGTTCGCGGCATCACTTCACTTGGAACATCTACATTTCCCTCCAGATTAGTAACATTCTGCTCTGCATCTTGTTCACCAACTTGGTTTGTTTGACTTGAAATCTGAATTTGCTCCCCCTAAGAATCTGAATCTGAATCACCATGATCAAATACTGGCATGTTTTCAGCTTCTAGATTATCATTCTGAGCTGACTGATTATCTTGAGCAACTTCATTTTGTTGGATATCATCATGTTCACCAGCATTACTCGGACCTGCTTCATCGTCATTTGAAGTTTCCCGTGGTCTTCTCGAATACTCAGCTGGGAACCTTAACTGCGACTCATATTCACGCAAAATATCCAACTCATCAAAGAAATCTTCATCATCCTCTGATTCTTCTCTCATGTTAAACGAATCCCAAAGTTTGTCATAATGATAACGCCAAGAATCACCAGGATTCTGCGGCGGCATAGTATATCCTTGACATTCAACATTTGCAGCTTCAATAATCCGCTTCTCATTTGGAACGAAGACACGTCGCAATGGATTTGAATAACCAACAAATATACCCTCAATGCACTTCGGACCAAACTTTCCAAAAGGCTCTATAACCGTACAAGGTGACCCGAACGGTTCTAGATACTTCAAATTAGGTTTACGATTATTGATTAGCTCAAAGCATGTTTTGTTGAACTTCTTGACAGTAAGAACCCTGTTGAGCGTATAGCATGCGGCAGAAACAGCTTCAGCCCAAAAATTTATCAGTAACTTTGAATCTGCGAGCATAGTTCTAGCCGTCTCTATTAGCGTCCGGTTTTTGCGTTCTGCGACTCCATTCTGCTGCGGAGTGTACGGAGCACTAAACTCATGCAAAATACCTCTTTCATCACAAAATTCTTCCATCTTACTGTTCTTGAATTCGGTACCATTATCACTTCTAATTCTCTTGATACGCCTTTGGTACAAATTCTCAATCTTCCTGAACAGCCCCATCAAACTGTCAAATGTTTCATCTTTTGTCTTCAAGAAAGAAACCCACGAAAATCTGGAATAATCATCAGTAACGACCAAACAATAGGAATCTCCTGTAATACTTTTGACATTCACCGGACCAAACAAATCCATGTGAAGTCTTTCCAGCGGTCTCGAAACTGAATTGACTTGCTTTGTAGGGTGTGACTTTTTCTTCTGCTTGCCTTTGATGCAGCTAATGCACTCCCCTTCCAGATGAAAACCTTTGATATTAACACCCAATACCAAATCATTGTGCACCAAATGATTCATTTTTCTAAGATGTATATGCCCCATCTTTCGGTGCCACAATCTTGATTCTTTCTCAGTTGCTCTAGACACAAAACAATGTGCTTGACCAGTAGTTGTAGTTGCTACAGACATGTCTAACACATATAAATCATTCACTCTAGGTGCCCTCATAATAATCCAATCTTCAGGAACAACAAAACCAGGTTTCAAAATCAAACACTCTTTATCAGTGAAGTGAGTAGTATACTGATTGTCACAAATCTGCGAGATACTAAGTAGATTGTTCTCCAGCTCAGTGATGTAGTTAACTCTCTCAAACGTCACAATCCCATTGGATAACGATCCTTCACCAACAATTCTACCACCTTCATGACCTGCAAATCCCACATAACCACCATTGATATTCTTTACATCATACAGTAATGCAGTTTTTCCTGTCATATGTCGAGATGCGCCACTATCCATGATCCATCTTGAAATGGCTCTTGGAAGATCCTGCACATACCACAAGTTGATCTTAAAACATTTCAATAAAGATGCCGATACATGCTTCGCGATCCAGGAAGCTCCGGCCATTCAAACTGCTTATTCGAACATGGTGTCCACCCAGGCCTCATCAGCCTTAGATGTAACCTTGACTCTTGCAATTTGAATTTTGAAATTTTCAGCCTTCAAAGGTGGAAAATTTGCATCATAATCAACCGAAATTGATTCTTCAGCCTTTTTCACTTCAGAAGTTGAAATTTTCATTTCACTTTTTGGTTTCCAAATTTGTTCAGTTAATGCAACCCGTTTATAAAACTTGTCATTTTGAGTTACCAATTTCTTTACAGGTTCATTTTTTTCTTTTACATTGTTGATTTTAACGTTTTGCTTCTCAACCACTTTCTTCTCAACATACATTGGTGCTTTACCCTTCACATCAACCTTCTTTTGTTGAACCTTCACAGCTTCAGTCCTAGGCTTCACATATGTACACTTTCGTGCAATATGACCCACTTGTTCACATCTAAAACAAGTACGAGTATCAGCTACTCGACTCGTGCCTTCAGACTGAGCCTGTGAAGCTCTCTTCTCAAAGAACTCTTTATTTGATTTTGAAAAAATTTCATTTTCCTCATCAGAAAGTGAATTTGAACCATTCACAAACACCTTCTTTTCTGTAAACCTCTTGTTTTGAAAACTCTTCTTCTGATAACTATTACCACCCCGATAATCACCCGACCAATTGTTTCGATTGTTATTGTAAAAACGTGGTGAATAAACAGTTTTCTTGTTATAAACCCTGTCTTTCTTTCGACTCAGATTATTCACTGCTGACAACTCGACTTCAACAAGTTTGAAAACATTTGTCAATTTGTTCATGTTAACATTCTCTATTGGAAACTCTGAATCCGAAAACAACTTATCCGAACCCATCATCTTGTACATGACAAGGTTTGATTCTTCATCTAAGTTGTTCTTGGACTTTTGTTTCGGAATGTATCTGTCTAGAAAACACCCATCCTCCTCAGAAGTGTCACAATCCGGTTTAAGCACTTTGTCTACCACACTTTTCACCACATCACTTTGGACACCCTCGTCATTGGAAGATGTGAATGTGACATCAATGTTTTCAGGAAGTTTAACTTCACTTTCTTCCTCAATTTCCACCAAACTAGACTGCTTTTTCGTGTAGTTGTCTAAAATTGGCGGTGGAACTTTGTGAAAACCTACACCCGTTCCATCAGAAAACACATCCTCTCCATCTTTGTTTTTCCCTATAGGTTTAGGAACAATATGCTGCAAAACAAAGCTTGCTGATTTATAGCTGTTAAGCTTCAACTGGATTCGTTCATTCTCAATTTCAGCTTCTTGAACTTTAAGTTTCAGTTTAGCAATTTGATCCAGTTGTTCATTAATCGATTCTTCTTTTAACCTCAAAACAGCTCTTAGATGTTCATTTTCTTTAAATGTTTTGCCATTACGATCATCACTATCTTTGACAATGTTTTTCAATTTCTCAAACTTTTCAGAAATCTGACGGTTTTCAAGAATTAACTTTTCATTTTCAGATTTTATTTTCTCACGTTCAGTTTTATCATTTTCAATTTGAGTCGTTAATTCTTTGATCCGTTCAGTTGAAGCTCTTACAGTTTTGTCACGATCGAGAATCTGATCTTCAACCTTTCTAACTTTTGTTGTCAGATTCTGAATTTTCTCATTGTTAAGATACGTGACAGTGCTACAAAAATTGCATTGTTTGGTACAATTTTTGCAGTCAGCATTCCCATCAATCTTGTTACCTGACGCATTTGTTGACACACTTTGACTAACCGACCCCTTTGACTCAGTAACAGAATTAGAGTCTACCTCAAGTGCTTTTGCAGCTAGCACTTTGTCAGCCATCACTCCCAGGTTCTCAGCTGTCAACTCTTGCGTAGTATCAATTATGCCTGTATCAACCTGCTTTTCTTTCTTTTCTTTTTCCTCTTTCTCCTTTCTCTCTTTCTCTTTCTCTTCTTCAATCATCTTTGACGTTGGTGTTCCCCACCACTTGTGCTGCCAATATTCATCCTCTTCTTTGTACTCCTTGATGATGGCTTCAATATCTAGCGTTTTGTCATCAATCGCAATGTTGCCATACCTATCAAGATAGCACTCTCTATCTGGATCCCATCTGTTTGCTCTTCTAGCTTCCAGAAAGATACCAGAAAGTCTGATAATCTTGGTTTCAGCAATCATCTTCCGGTATTGATACTTCTGTTCCTCAGTACGATCATCTTTCCACTTAATGGGTTCATCATTGCTTGCCATGAATGCGTAACCCACCGCATCTTCTTCCGGTAGAACTTCCTTACTCCAATCATACCCTTCGTCATCATAAATCACAGCAAGAGCCCTTGATTTGTCTCTGTTATCTTCAGACTGCTTCAATCTAGGCGGCTCAGATTTATTCTGATGGTAGATTGCCTTTTTGTAATAATCATCTCGAAACGGATTCTCTGACTCATCAGCATACGCATTCCTGCATTCCCTTTTGAAATGACCCTTCTGCTTACATTTAAAACATGTCACTTTTGACTTGTCGAATCCCAGTTTTGTAGATGGACCACCGATTGTTTTTCTCCCTGTAATCTCCATGAAACGTTGTGCACGTCGAACTGCACTTGCCATTGCCCAACGAATATCGATCAGCTCCATTTCTTCAGGGTCTATCTGATCGTAGTCTTCTTTCGTCAGATTTGTATTCCCAATTTTTCCAGCCACCAACCCTTCGTAAGATTCCAAAACAGACGCCAGAAAGACCATTTGTTGCTTGGCCGACTCCTCATCAAAATTCTGTGCGTTCTTCAGATCTATTGCAATATTGCAAGAAAACTTCGCATCAGAATGATTTGCAGAAGACATAGATCCACTGTGATAACCACTATGACTTCCACTGTTTGAATTGCTTTGACTTTCTTTGTCGGCTGTCGACACATTTTCAGCAGAAAATGCAGTCTTTGGAGAAGTAGCTTTCGGCATCATGCTCTTTGGATAGTATAGATCCAGATTCTGTTGATAAGATGAATGATTAACTTTGTACGTCTTCTTCAATTCCAGTTCATGACTTTCAAGTTTCTCAATCACCAAATCTGGTTTCAACAATTCAGAAGGAATAGTGTTCTTAAGCATGAGAGCATAATATCTCCACTCCATTTCATCTGGCAACGAATCGAACAACTTGTCTACTTGCTCATCATCAGAATATCTGATATCATGTCTTGCTAATTCCAGCTTCAGATGACCGAACCTTTCAATCATTTTACACACCGATTCATTTTTAAGACAACCAAACATATCAAACTCTTTCCTAAGAAGTTTCTTTTTTATTTTTTACAATCTCTTTGCTTCCAAGACACTTCTTTTCAAGTTTTTCCCATAAGTCTTTAGAATTGGAGTAATCTATCAGCGAAATGATGTCTTCACGCACCGATTGAAACAATAGTGCTACACATTTTTGCTCAGCCACAAAACTCTCAATCTCTTCAGCTGATCTTAATGCTTCACCATTCTTCTTTCCTTGGGCATAACCATTCTTCATACTCTTCCAGCAAGGAAAAGCAAATGCCATCAACCAATCTTCGAACTTTGTTGCCCACCTGCTGTAATCTTCTATAGCCATCAGCTTAGGAGGTTTGTTAAATGTTCCAAATGCGCTTTCGGACTCCCAAGCTTCCTTCTTTCTTTCTTTCGGTGGACTTTTGTTTGCATTGCTTGAAGACGTATCGTTGTTTTCTGAACTACCCGTGAAAGCATACATATCGCTGAAGGGATTCATGAAAATATCATCCATTTTGATCGTACCTGCAAAATCAATCAACACTTAGAAAAGTTTTTGAGAATTTTGAAAAATTGAACCACAAAAACGAATCAATCTGTGCACGTGACAGATAAGCGAACCAGAAAGTCTGTTCGAGCGGACCAGACTTTGTCCGTATGAGCGAATCAGATGTTGTCCTTTTGAGCGGACCAGTTGATGTTCGTTCGGGCGAACCAGCAGATGTTCAGATAAGCGAACCACACAAACTGTTCGTTCGAGCGAACCAGCTAATGTACGTAACAGCGATCCAGAGAATGATCGTTCGAGCGGACCACGTAATGTCCGTTCGAGCGGTTCAGAATATGATCGAATAAGCGGACCAGGTCAATGTCCGGATAAGCAGACCAGAAACTTGCGATGTTCGAAAAAGCGGACCACAGATTTTAACCAATTTTTAGTCCGAATAACAATCTGATACTTTCAAGGGTTATACTACTCTTAATTCCGATCACAATGATATAATTTTCGTTCAATTCCGACAACTAATCCGTTCCAGATCTAAGTTTTAAATTCTGTCCGAAAACCGATCACGTTTTTGATGAAATTGATTGAGTTTTAAGGTGTTTTAACGTCTGATACAGTTACTGATTGTTTAACAACAAGTTTCGATCAATATATTTGAACTTCAAACCATTTTGTCCGACAAAACTTGTTTAAACCAAAAAATAAAAGAGAAAGATGAGTAGAAATGAGATAATAAAGCCGAATCAGCAGATGTAGTATGAGCTCCTCGTCCTGAAGCTCTGATACCACTTGTTCGACCGTTCCTTGACCTGAAAACGTCAATCCGAGTAGCTCATTCTCACATATAAAGGCGGAATCAGAATATGCAAGATTACAACAGCTTGTCCTATTAATTTCCTATCTTTTATTGCTTTCTTGATGAGATTTTGACAGAGTTTGGCTCCAAGCATACACACACAATTATGAGATCCGCTCAAACTACTCCCCTATATATAGACATTGTGGTTCGCTCATATGACATGCCATATGAGCGATCCAGAACCTTGACAAATAAGCGATCCAGAACTAAGACCCTATGAGCGGACCAGACCAAGTACATATAAGCGAACCAGACTAATATAATGACATATAAGCGGACCAGCTCATAAAATACATATTTTAACACTTTTGACTCTCTGTTGACCATTCTTAACTTCAGACTTTTTGTAGACGCAGTCAACAGACATTCCATGCATCAACAAGAGCCTCCCCTACTTAAGGGAATTTCGTCCCGAAATTAGGCCTTAGCTGTAACAAACAACTGCGGGTACTTCGCCTTCATGTCGCTTTCGAGCTCCCAGGTGAACTCTGCACCGCGTTTGCTGATGCGTGCGGTGTGTTATTAATTTTTAATGTATATGTTAAGCCCTTTTTTAACACTTTTTAGCCAAGTTTTAAATTTATAAAACACGATCTTTTACTAACACCAAACACACATATGGGCAACTGCACCCATCGTGAGCGTAGTATAGTGTTGGCAAGATACCGAGGTCGTCCAAGGATACAAGAGCTTTTAGTACCGGTTTATCCTCAACGTCTAATCAAATCAAAAGTTAGAAAAAAGGTTTTTAAACTAGAAAAATAAAACTAACTAAAATGCTGAAAAATAAAATAAAAGTAAAAACAGATAGACAAGATGAATCACTTGGCTCCGACTCGTGTATAGTGTAACCTTTGATTATTTCCGCACTTTTGCACTTTTTAAGAGATTATCTTAGTTATTGTAGTAGGCCCCTCTTTTGAAGGTGACGTTACCCTCAACCCAGTAGTTTGAGTCAGCAAGGATACAATCCTAAAGGGTCGGATTATTGAAAGATAATTAATTAAGTTATTAATGCATATTATGGTAGGCCCCTCTTTTGAAGGTGACGTTACCCTCGGCTAAGTAGTCTGAGTCAGCAAGGATACAGTCCTAAGTAGCCGGATTAAAGTATTAATAGTAGCTTACATATGAGGGGATCAAAGAGTTTGGACCCCCGCCATCCAATACCGGTGGGTATTGAAGGAGGTCCTACTAAATTTGACCCAGGTCCTTGCAGGATCTATACACTGAACAAGGCAAGACTCTTACCAAACCATTCCCTTAACCCCCGACCAGGTAGCCAACATACCTCCATATATACCGTGGAGATATGAATGGTGAAAATCTTTTATTTTATATAGACAGTAAAATAATGCCAAGACACCACGGACAAACGATAAGGAAGAATCACCTTCAACATAAGAAACTAGTTATTGAATTCATTAATACATAACCAAGTAAAAAGTGCGAAAAGATTAAAAATAAAAAGTATTACACTAGACACTTGTCTTCACCAAGTGATGTAAGAGACTTAGGCAAACATGGCCTTTGATTGTCAAGAACTCTTACGATCAATCTTGGATCCCGAGACGACTCACACACTCTATGATGGACAATGGATGATGGTGGTGGATGATGGTGTTGTGATGGTGGTGGGTGGTGGGTGAAGTGTGAGAGAGGTGGTGTGCCAAGGGATGGTTTGCAAAATGAGCCAAGCACCCCTATTTATAGGCTGAACAGTAGCTCGGACACGGCCCCGTGTCCATTGGGCACGGCCCCGTGTCCATCCTCTTCTATGTCTTCATTAATTGCAGTTTGTCTGCATTAGTTGACCACGCCCCCGTGTCCGCTGGGCACGCCCCCGTGTGCAGAAGCATATCTGTACTATCAAGATTTGCCTGGATTCTGCGAATCTTATAGTTGACCACGGCCCCGTGTCCGCTGAGCACGGCCCCGTGGTGGGCGATAGAAGCTTTTATAGCTTTTTCTTTTATGCTGGCACTTGGGCACGCCCCCGTGTTCTCTGAGCACGGGGCGTGTTCAGCCTTCTGTTCTCTTGTTTTGCTTGGGAAGATGCTGTCGGGGAGGTCGGGCATGCCACGTTTGTTCCTTTTCTTGTATTTATGTTAGATTTAGCTGCCTTTTTGCTTCTTTTGTTCATTTGACCTCATTTAATCCTGAAAATACAAAAGGAAGACAAAAGCACACTTTTCCAACATTAGTACTAAAAAAGGGTTAGTTTTATGCCACAATTGATGTAATTTATATGTTGCATTTTGTGCACATCAAATACCCCCACACTTGAATCTTTGCTTGTCCTCAAGCAAAACTCTTTATAATGTGGCTTTACACTCCCAAATGGAATGGGTAGAAGAGAAGGTTTTTGGGATTGTCATAGAGTCTCGGGATTTCCAAGATTCTTTATTAAGTTTTATTTTTATTTATTTACAATCCTATTCGTCATGATTTATTTAAAACATTACATAAGATAAATTACTTATTAGGGCATAACATGCCTTTTTAAAATTCCATTTATATACAAGTTCACATGCCTCACGGGGGATCACTCAACACTCGGCGGAATATGTATTTTAGTGAATCACTCGAGAGCGGCATGGAACTTACTCCTACCATAGGCTTGCCAAGTGATCAATCCTCCTCCTTTTTAACTATATACCTTTGTAAATATCAAGAGGACTTTTAGGTGAAGGGTTAGGCTTGGGTTAAAGGTAGGTGGTTGGGTTAGTGGTTAGTAAAAGGGTGAAAGTCGTAAAAAGCGTTGGTTTTCATAAGACTTTTTATTTTTGCAATTTTTATTTTGATGAAGCCATTATTCAAACAAAGTTATTTTGGATGAACTTGTTTGTTTATTTCTCTTTTGCTTCATCATCAACATTTTTTTTTTTTTGAAAAGTCGTACAAAAAACCGAGCTTATTACTAAAACAAAGGGTTAAAAATAAAAAGGGTTTTGGTGGGTGAAAGGGTGTTTGTTTTTGGGTTAAGAAATGAAAAGGTTTAGGCTCAAAGGGGTTAACTAGGGGGATTTTGGGTAGGTGGTAAAAAAAAATAATGGTGTAGAAACAAAAAGGGTTAGCCCTAATGCCTCCATCATTTACTTACTCGGGTTTAAGTTGGTAAGGACCGGGAATGTATCGTCGTGACAAGTTCTAGAGTCGTAAGAACCAAGCGACTATTCACACAAAAAACGAAAAATGAGCATTTAGTTTAAAGATATGTATTTGTATGCTCAATAAAGGCTCAAAACTCACTTTTTGTGGGAATGGGTTTTTATGTGATCAAGTACATATAATCAAATTTTAACTAAGCTTGTCATGATGTTTCATAATTTTCTTATGTTGGTTCTTTTTATCACGACGCTATCGGTTGTAAATTTGTAAAAATATAACCTTTTTAGAACTTGAAATTCCCAAGTTAAACCTAGATAAGTTAAAAAAATGAATTTTTTTTGAAAAAATTTGGGGTGATTAGCGGTTCCAATAGAGTTTTGTGTAAGGCTTGTGATTAGGACTTGCAAGATTCAAAGTTTTAGCATCCCCCCCACACTTAAATTACACATTGTCCTCAATGTGTCCCAAAAATAAGTTTTTAGGTTGATTGAATGTGTAAAAAGGTGTGAAAAAACAAATTTTATGTTACTGGGCGTCTGGACACGGCCCCGTGGTGTCCGGGCATGGCCCCGTGTTCAGATCGCCAGTAACATAAATGAATAAAGAGAAACAGAAGCCTGGGCATGGGGGCGTGTTCAGTGAACACGACCCGTGTCCAGTTACCTGAACTGGGCATTTTCTGTAGATTGTGCAGCACGGGGCCGTGTTGGGCGGGCACGGCCCGTGCTGAACTTGCTGTAATGAAGAAATTTTTTGTCGGATGGCCCTGTTTTCGTGCATGGGGTGCTGGTTCAAGTTTCCCTTGTTATCCTTCACCATCCCGAGTGTGTTTTATTCATTACAACATCATCCAATCACCAAATTAGCAAAAACCATCATTCATTTAATCATAGAGAATTACATAATAATCCTAAAAGTTAAAATTCTAGATAAATAGGTCAAAGAAACACAAGAAATCTGGACCAAGAAGTTCTAGCCTAATACTTATTCTATTAGCAAAATTTCCGAGAAGATAATTCCCTCGGTTGGATGTGGCTTGAAAAACTTCTTTCTCCGGGCATGGGTTCCTCACACGTCAGCGAGCCACTCCTCTATCTCCCTAGGGAGAAGAAAGGCGGGCTCATTGGCATTGGTTTGAGGTGGTGCAACCTCCACCGGGACTTCTTGTAGATCTTCAAGAGGAGGCTCCGCTGGAATGTCGTCCCATCCGGTTGGGTTGTTGATTCCAAGTGCTAAGTTCCAATCCTCTTGAGGGAGGATTGGTTCCATGGGAGGTGTCACAAGAATGTTCAACCTTTGGTGCAAGAGATTGATTTCTTGAAAACTGTTCTCCAACCCCACCGTAAGATAATTTATACGGTCTATTAAGACCTCCTCTACCGAAGTCATCTCGTCAAGAGCTTCATGTAATGCCATTACGTAACGTAAGAGAGTTGCTTCAATCGATGACCTTCTCTCCCTTCGACTGTTTCTGGAGTGCGCAGAAGATGTACCACTGTTTTGACTAAACATTCTACGAAAACAAACCAAAAATAGTTCATTTTAATGAAACTGTACATCGGACACGGCCCCGTGTTCAACGAGCACGGCCCCGTGTTCACCTTTCTGCAGATTTTTGGAACAAGGAATCTTGGAGTTTCAAATTATTTTTTCAACTTATGAAGCATTTTTAAACAGAAATAACTTAAAACAATGTTGTACAACTTATTTTTAACAAGATTCCTTGGACAAAAATCTAACAAACATCATAATAAAGCTTGGGAACAAGCTTCAATGGAGGTGTTGAGACAAGAAAGATGAAGAAGAAGGCAATGGATAAAAGAGGAAAGGACAAGATGGTTGTTAGAACCTTCTTTTAGAAAATACCTAGGATGGTAGGTAAGAAGATCCTTTCAAATCTTTGTCCCTGGATGGTCCAAATGTGCAGGATTCTTGGCTGCATTTATAGAAAACGACAGCATGCTGGACACGGCCCCGTGCGCAGGCAAGATCCTGACACATTTTGTCCGTATTCTGACAAAAAGTCAGAAAGGAATCTTTTGGTGGACACGGGGGCGTGTTGACCTGGGCACGGCCCCGTGTCGAAAGGCTGTTTTATGAAGTGTGTCTATTTTTAAGGAACTTACTCGGATCGGGCGGTTCCTTACTGGATGGAACAACCCCAAAGTGCCTAAGATACCTTAATTGCTCTAGACTAAGACGAGAACGCAAGAGGTTGTCGGTGAGGGTGATTCCTATGCTAAATGTAGGTGGACAAGTCCAACCCTTTCCCGGGCTCTCGTTAAAGAAGGTGTATGCCGAATCGCTCAGGTCTATGTATGCATCGAACAAAGTCGATGGGGAGTCCTTCACGGCACAATCGACACAGGGACGACTATCGCTCAAATCCTCGCTAGAGTTAGAGGTAACGTCGGGAACAACGAAGTTGTTTTTATTTGAATGTGATCCCAACAATTCTTCTTGGTTATCGTCTTGAGATAAATTATTGAAATCTATTCTGAGTTCATTTAACCAGTTAAGAATTAGATCTTCCATTTGAAATAGTTCATCAAGAAGCATTTCTCCTAGAAGATCCGGTTGAGAGTGTTAGTGCATTTATGTCTATCGCATTCGTCAATCTGAGCCGTAGCGAGAAACAGAAGAAAACAAGTCGTTATATTGTAATATCTAGACAAAAGGCAAGGTGGCATTTCTGTAATTAATGAGAAGTCTCATTAAATTCCCCTTGGCCTATAAATAGATCCTTTAGTGTTAGAATTAGAACTTTTGGCTCATTTCGGAGTCAAAACCGGTCCTACAAGTGGTATCAGAGCAGGAGCTCGATTGCACTGATCTATCACACGATTTCGCACAGGATTTCATCGATTTCAGATCCGGATTTCATCTATTTCTTCATCTTTTTCATCTTTTTCACGTTTTTCACTGAAAATCGTCAAATTGAACAGGTTTTTACGGTCCAAAATTTATGATTTTTTAATATGTTGTGCGAAAACACCTGATCTATAACCTTACAAAGTTTCAAATCCTAATTCAAAGCCGTTTAGGAGAAATCTGAGTTTTTAGGTCCGATTTCGCTTGAAACAGCCTAATTTCGCTTGAAAACATCTAATTTCGTTTGAAACAGCCTAATTTCGCTTGAAAACACCTAATTCCGTTTGAAAAACACCTAATTTCGTTTGAAAACATCTTAATTCCATTTGAAAACATCTAATTCCATTTGAAAACATCTTAATTCCGTTTAAAAAAGGTAATTCCGTTTGAAAATCAATCTGATTTCGTTTGAATTAGGTATTCCGCGTGAAAGTCATTATTTCGCTTGAACAGATCGTAATTCAGTTTGAATGTGAAGTGTCTATTTCCGTTTGAAAGTGGTTCAGTAGTTCACGTGATATACTTGTTTTGATCTGATCAATATTCATTGGCCCAATTATAAATTGATAATAAAACCAATTGTGTGCCATTATATGTGAAAGCATGTGTAGTATTAAAAGGTTGTCGGATAAGTGGATTTGAGGCCCAATTAAAATCAATATCTTAATAGTGTTTGTCAGTCACTATTGTTTGCATTAAAAGAATCTAGGTCTTTATACTTAGTGATATCTGGGGTATTATCCCGGGACTTCTGATTTTGCGGAAGCAATGGCCTAGTCCTCGTATAATACTTTCTGCTTGCTTGAAATATAGCATCGCCCTCAGCATAAAAAATGATGAAACATTGAAAAATGCTAATCATGTGCTGTTGAAGAAAAAGATTCTCTAAAGGGAACATACCTAAAGTCGAACCGTCATCTCTTTGCTGAACGAAAGTTCTGACCTGAGCTCTCACGGTCTCGCATTTAACCCTTTACAGATATCATCTAGGTATACTCACCTGTAAGACAGAATATTGGGATCTGGATACGGGAGTATATTCAAGAGGTGGGACACATGAATAAGTTTAAGTTCTTAATACACCTAATTCGTATCCTGAATCAGTTGAAATTTGTGTGAAAATTTAAGTGGATCAGTATATCGACAATCTAAGTGAATTGTTTAATTCTTGATGTGATTTTAAGCTCAACGGTACTTGTGACTTGTCAGAAACTGATATGATCCTCTGACGCAAACTCAAACAAAAATATTGTCTGTAAATATGTTTGTAAATATTTCTCTACTGCTTTACATTTCAGAAAATCACAAAAAGATTTTGTTTTCTGCTTTATTTTCGACAACCGATGTCTGAGTGCTGAGTTTCAAAATCTGAGTATGCTGATTGTGTTTCTGAAAAATAAAACAAGTTCATTAATTTGAAACTTGAAGTTTTTAAAATCAAAAAAAGTTTGTGATATCTCCAAGGTCATTAATTTTGACTTGGATGATTAACTGTGAGGGAGTTGGATTCTTAGATTGTTAAAATCTGTTATAAAGAGTCAGTTTTCGATGTTGGATTCTTAAATACTGCCAAATCTATGAAGTTTGTTGACAGGGGGAGTGAAATTTAGAAAGTTTAATAGAGCCAGATTACAATTTCTGGAAATTCAAAGTTATTTTCATTGTTAAAATGTTTTACTTATAAATGTCAGAAAATTACAGATGTTGTACCAGACTACGATCCCGACAGCCGAGTCTAAGGGGGAGTCTGAAGACGAGATTAACGCAAGAGGAAGCTGAAAGCCAGGTGTCGATCCCAAAGCACGGAAGCTTGACGAAAGGGGGAGCCTGATGAAGAAAAGAGTTTACAGAAAGGGGGAGCTGAAGCTGAAGACAGATCCACCGGGATTCTGTTCAAGAAAGAAGGAGTCTACATTATTGAAAACGTGTTAAAGCTTCAAGAAGACTCAAAGAGAGAGAGAGAGAAAGACAAGACGCTACGAGATTGACTACGGCAATATCCAAGGGGGAGTCTGTTAGTGCATTTATGTCTATCTCCTTCGTCAATCCGAGCCGTAGCGAGAAACAGAAGAAAACAAGTCGTTATATTGTAATATCTAGACAAAAGGCAAGGTGGCATTTCTGTAATTAATGAGAAGTCTCATTAAATTCCCCTTGGCCTATAAATAGATCCTTTAGTGTTAGAATTAGAACTTTTGGCTCATTTGTGTTTTGGAGAGCTCTAGATCTAGAGAGAGAATCTAGAGAGAGAAAGTGATTCAAGGTGCTTGTTCTTGTTAGATTTCTAATAGAATCGCGTTTATATTACATCGTGTGTGTTAGGTCACGTTCGTGTACGGTTTCCGCACGTTATACGTTCGTTTCGCAATCGTTTCGGAGTCAAAACCGGTCCTACAGAGAGCATTCAAGGGAGAGATAGGGATTATTTTTACTTTCGCCCCTCTTAAGGCTACGGGAAAATGATGGGTCTATATAGTGGGGCTTATAATTTAGAAAATAACATTCTAATTCTTTATGGGAACCACCACATATTTGACACCACATACCATAAGAGTGCCGAAAGTAAATAATATCAGTATCACTCATGTTTGTGTCAGGAATTACCAACCGTCGGGATCATACGGTTCTGTTTTCAGTAACTGAATCTTGGGCACGGGGCGTGTTGAGTGGGCACGGCCCCGTGTTCAGCTTACTGTCTGACTTAAAACAGGATTGCCAGTTCCAAAAATTGGGCACGGGGCGTGTTCAGCGGGCACGGCCCGTGCTGAGTTCTGCAGAAGCTGAAAAACTACGAAAATCCTAAAAAAACAGAAAAATTAGAAAAAAAACGATTAGGCCGCTGATTCCTAACTTTCTTAGAATCCTTGTGTCCTCGGCAACGGCGCCAAAAACTTGATGCATGCGGTGTTTTATTAGTTTTTAATGTATATGTTAAGCCCTTTTTAACACTTTTTAGCCAAGTTTTAAATTTATAAAACATGATATTTTACTAACACCAAACACACATATGGGCAAGTGCACCCATCGTGAGCGTAGTATAGTGTTGGCAAGATACCGAGGTCGTCCAAGGACACAAGAGCTTTTAGTACCGGTTTATCCTCAACGTCTAATCAAATCAAAAGTTAGAAAAAAGGTTTTTAAACTAGAAAAATAAAACTAACTAAAATGCTGAAAAATAAAATAAAAGTAAAAACAGATAGACAAGATGAATCACTTGGCTCCGACTCGTGTATAGTGTAACCTTTGATTATTTCCGCACTTTTGCACTTTTTAAGAGATTATTTTAGTTATTGTAGTAGGCCCCTCTTTTGAAGGTGACGTTACCCTCAACCCAGTAGTTTGAGTCAGCAAGGATACAATCCTAAAGGGTTGGATTATTGAAAGATAATTAATTAAGTTATTAATGCATATTATGGTAGGCCCCTCTTTTGAAGGTGACGTTACCCTCGGCTAAGTAGTCTGAGTCAGCAAGGATACAGTCCTAAGTAGCCGGATTAAAGTATTAATAGTAGCTTACATATGAGGGGATCAAAGAGTTTGGACCCCCGCCATCCAATACCGGTGGGTATTGAAGGAGGTCCTACTAAATTTGACCCAGGTCCTTGCAGGATCTATACACTGAACAAGGCAAGACTCTTACCAAACCATTCCCTTAACCCCCGACCAGGTAGCCAACATACCTCCATATAGACCGTGGAGATATGAATGGTGAAAATCTTTTATTTTATATAGACAGTAAAATAATGCCAAGACACCACGGACAAACGATAAGGAAGAATCACCTTCAACATAAGAAACTAGTTATTGAATTCATTAATACATAACCAAGTAAAAAGTGCGAAAAGATTAAAAATAAAAAGTATTACACTAGACACTTGTCTTCACCAAGTGATGTAAGAGACTTAGGCAAACATGGCCTTTGATTGTCAAGAACTCTTACGATCAATCTTGGATCCCGAGACGACTCACACACTCTATGATGGACAATGGATGATGGTGGTGGATGATGGTGTTGTGATGGTGGTGGGTGGTGGGTGAAGTGTGAGAGAGGTGGTGTGCCAAGGGATGGTTTGCAAAATGAGCCAAGCACCCCTATTTATAGGCTGAACAGTAGCTCGGACACGGCCCCGTGTCCATTGGGCACGGCCCCGTGTCCATCCTCTTCTATGTCTTCATTAATTGCAGTTTGTCTGCATTAGTTGACCACGCCCCCGTGTCCGCTGGGCACGCCCCCGTGTGCAGAAGCATATCTGTACTATCAAGATTTGCCTGGATTCTGCGAATCTTATAGTTGACCACGGCCCCGTGTCCGCTGAGCACGGCCCCGTGGTGGGCGATAGAAGCTTTTATAGCTTTTTCTTTTATGCTGGCACTTGGGCACGCCCCCGTGTTCTCTGAGCACGGGGCGTGTTCAGCCTTCTGTTCTCTTGTTTTGCTTAGGAAGATGCTGTCGGGGAGGTCGGGCATGCCACGTTTGTTCCTTTTCTTGTATTTATGTTAGATTTAGCTGCCTTTTTGCTTCTTTTGTTTATTTGATCTCATTTAATCCTGAAAATACAAAAGGAAGACAAAAGCACACTTTTTCCAACATTAGTACTAAAAAAGGGTTAGTTTTTTGCCACAATTGATGTAATTTATATGTTGCATTTTGTGCACATCATTTGCCTTCCCAGCGAACCTTCACAATGGGAATGCGTGAGCACCTGAGCTTCTTGGTTTCTCAGTCCATGATCTCGACAGGCTTCTCCACGAAGTGTAATGTTTAGTCCACTTGTAGATCCTCAAGTGGTACTTGTAAATCCTGCTCGGCCAGACACTTTCTGAGGTTCAAAACGTGGAAATTCGGGTGGACGTTGCTAAGTTCCTTTGGTAGTTCGAGTCTGTAGGCCACTTTTCCGATCCTTTCCAGAATCTTAAAGGGTCCAACATATCGAGGCGCGAGCTTTCCTTTCTTGCGGAATCTGATCACACCCTTCCAAGGTGATACTTTTAGGAGTACGTGATCGCCAATGTCAAATTCAAGGGGTTTGCGGCGTCTATCGGCGTAACTTTTCTGATGACTCCGAGCTTTCAGCAGGTTGTGTCACACCCAGACTCATAGCGGAAGTAAAATATGGGATGCAACAGACACATGGAACTGACACATTGCTCATAAAGATATAATATTATACATTACCAATGTGTTTCGTTTACATTATTTATTCACAGAACACCACGTAAGTTACAACTAAGTTTTCCCATAAGTAGTCTGGTACTAGAAGCTATGCCTCTATTCACGTATTATCCATACTCAAAACTTGGAAATCCTACAAGCTTATTCCTCCTTTGTTTTACCTGCAAAACATGTTACAATTTGGAAAAAGTCAGCTAAACATAGTTGGTGAGTTTCATTGTTTTAGTTTGTATTAAATAGACGTAATTATAATTCAAGTTTGGCACATTTGATTGAATATATACTGAGCCCACAAGTGAAGCCTTGACTGTCAACTCAACCCCGTGGTCCACCACCATGGCACTGCCCATGTGTAGCTATGGCTAGTACCCCATAGCCTATGCTTGAACATGTACAATTGCGTATGTATCTCATGGCGTTCCTGGCCATCGCAATTGGGTTTGTCGGACCAATAGTACTATTTACACATTCCCCGGCCTACGGTTAATCACTTGGGTCTGTGGGGACTTTTCATGTACTAGTGTTTACTCAGATAATTCACGTTATATCATGTATATATGTGCACGTATGAACGTATGTAACATGCATTTCACCCCATGTAAAACAGAAAAACAGATTTAAAACGGGGAAGTAAAACTCACATAATAAGTAAGCACAGCAATCACGCGGGGTATATGTGTCAGTGATCTACTACTTCAGTCCTGGTATCAGTTATTGTTGGGTTAATTACCAAAAACAGGGTTCTGTTTGGGAATCGCTATAACTTTGTTCGGATGGGAAAAAATCATCCGAGAATTGACCTATAGCATAACAGTAGAGTTGTGGGTATTATTTAAGTGTCAATAACCTAGACAAGTTACCTGGTTATCTAGGTTATCAGGCATAACCCAGAAGAGTTATCTGGCCGTCTAGGTTATCAGGCATAACCCAGACGAGTTATCTGGTCATCTAGGTTATCAGGCATAACCCAGACGAGTTAGCTGGTCATCTAGGTTATCAGGCATAACCCAGACGAGTTAGCTGGTCATCTAGGTTATCAGGCATAACCCAGACGAGTTATCTGGTCATCTAGGTTATCAGGCATAACCCAGACGAGTTATCTGGTCATCTAGGTTATCAGGCATAACCCAGACGATTTATTTGGTCATCTAGGTTATCAGGCATAACCCAGATGATTTATTTGGTTATCTAGGTTATCAAGAATAACCCAGATTAACAACAGGTAATCAGGAACATCCTGGAAAATATGAGATCTTTCCGAAATTGTTATACTGCGTTTCCGGCTACCGAAACTTCGCGACAACGCGATTTATGAAACCCAAAGTAAAATTCAGTTAATGATCCCCAAACTTTTCCAGGATGTTCCTCATAGTAAACTCAACATCTCTGAAATTTTTGGTGATTTATTGAGCTCGTTTACTATTTTATCCGAAATTATTTCTTTAAAACAGTTAAAAATTCACCAAAAATCACCCAAAATTCATAAATTTCTAAAATTTTAATCGAGTCATATTTTCACCATATATGATCAGCTTGCAAAATTTCGAGTTTTTTGAATACCCACGAACCAAGTTATGCTATAAACAATTTTGTATCTCCTTGATTCGATTTTCAGAAGTTATACCTAGCGTTTCTTGGCGATTCAAGCGATCCTTTTACTTTTAAAGACTTAGTTATTTCTTGTATAGTACCTATACATAACACACAACACAAATATGCAAAAAAACCCATGTCAATCAAGCCTTAGAACCATTATTTTTCGATTAGTGTTTGATTTGACCGAAAATTGTCGAATATGTTAATCTGATTTTTTACAATACCAAACACCATGTATGATCTTATTATATCTTATTTAGGTTTGAACAACCTTTTTGCTTAGAAAAAAATATCATTTCATGGATCAAAATGATTTCTTTTGTTAAATACATGTTTTAAGTATGAAAAACATAAGAAACTTAATTAAAACCACTATCATACCTCAAGAATTTGTTGTATTTTGATGTATACTTGCTGGAACAGAAGGTATAAGGTTTTGAGGAGGTGTTTTGAAATGTGATAAAAATGAAACAATGAAGAAGCATGCCTTTTTAAGTATCGTATGGAAATGTCAAGGGGTTTCTAGACCCCTTTGACTTAGTCAAAGACACAAATTTTGAGGATAAATGATAAGTATCAGCTGATATTTTGAGCTAGGTTCGTTATCGGGTTTTAAACGTGTCACGGGTACGCCAAACGGGCTCTTTTTCGTGCGTTTTTCGCACGGTTATTAACGGTTTTGAAAACCGAACCCACCGACAACGAAACCAATACAATTTGATATTTTGACTTAGAAGAACTTATATTTATGTTAAATAAGTGTTTTTAGGCTTGACTGACTGTTCCTTGCATGTTTGGTCATTTCCGGTTGCGTTAAAATCAAAGGCGTTCCGCTAACCGGAAGCTGCTTTGTTTAACGTGCCAACTACCTGTTAAGGCCTCAAATCTTATGTTATGGTCTAAATATCATATTTAAGTATTTTCGTGCCCTTAGAATCATGTACGACACTATCATTTGTATCCAATTCGGTATTATTCGGTTTGTGCACTGTTAAACGGTAAGCTTCCGTTTAACCTGTTTTTAACACACTGAGGCATTTTGATCGCACTGTTTGTCATTATTGATCATGTACCACTCATAACGTACCATCGGATTTATCTGAGTCATGTTTGTTATCGTTTCGTGAATTGTGTAACTTGAACGTACAATTATTGTTTCAGACACAATTAGGGTTTACCTAGTTTTGCAGTGGTCGTCACATTCTCCCCAGGTTAAGAAATTTCGTCCTTGAAATTTGATGTATCTAGTTGGGGAAGAGGTGCAGGTATTTCCTGTGGAATTCATCCTTCCGCTCCCACGTGTATTCAGGCCCTTGTTTCGAGTTCCACCAGACTTTCACCTGCGAGATTTTGTTATGACGTAGTTGTTTGGTCTTCCCGTCTATGATTTCTACCGGTTCCCCCACAAAGTGGAGTTTGTCATCAACATGCACATCTTCTAATGGTATCATAGCTGCTTCATCCGTGAGACATTTCTTTAAGTTGGATACATGGAAGACATCGTGAATTGTGCTCAGTTCATCTGGTAATTTCAGTCGGTACGCTACAGATCGAACCTTGGAAATAATTTCATACGGCCCAATGTACCTTGGAGCCAACTTTCCAGCCTTGCTAAACCTTATCACTCCTTTCCTTCTTTGTCACCTACTTCAAACGATAACGGTTTCCGGCGAACATTGTCGTAACTTTTCTGCCGATCTCGTGCCGCTTTCAGTCTACTTTGGATCTTATGCACCTTGTCTATCATCTCTTGAATTAGTTCAGACCCCATGAGTTGAGTATCGCCCACTTCAGCCCAACAAAGTGGCGATCTGCACTTCCGGCCATATAGTGCTTCGTACGGAGCGGCTTGTATGCTACTATAATAGTTGTTATTGTAAGAGAATTCAATGAGGGGAAGGTGCTTATCCCAACTTCCTACAAAGTCTAGGGTGCAAGCACGAAGCAGATCCTCCAATGTCTGGATAGTTCGTTCTGATTGGCCGTCGGTTTGGGGATGGTAAGTTGTACTCAAGTCTATCCTAGACTCCAAAGCTTCTTGTAACTGTTGCCAATAGTGTGAAGTGAAATGACCATCACAGTCTGAAATGATTGCAACTGGTACCCCGTGTCTAGCCACAATTTCATTCATGTAGATCTTGGCCAATTTCTCGGTTTTGTAGGTAGTATGAATCGGAATAAAGTGTGCCGATTTGGTTAGTCTATCTACTACTACCCAAATCGCATCATGACCTCGGGGTGTTTTTGGAAGGTGGGTCACGAAATCCATCGTGATTTGCTCCCATTTCCATTGAGGTATTTCGGGTTACTGTAACATTCCCGAGGGTTTCTGGTATTCCGCCTTGACCCGGGCACAAGTCAAGCATTTGCTCACGTACTCTGCTACATCCTTTTTCATACCCGGCCACCAATAAAATCCCTTAAGGTCGTGGTACATCTTGTCTGTACCGGGGTGAATAAAGTACTTAGACTTATGAGTCTCATCCATAACCAGTTGATGTAGGTCATGGAGAGTAGGAATCCATACTATATCTTTGAAATATAACACTTCATCCGGTTTCTTCACAAAATTCCCTTCATTTCCATGTAAGTTTTCGCTATTTAGTTGGCCTTCCTCTAAAGCTTCCATTTGAGCATTACGAATCTGCTCTTTGAGACTAGTTTGAACAATCATCCCAAGAGCTCGCACTCTGAGTGGCTTTACTCGGTCTTTTCTACTCAAGGCATCGGCTACTATGTTAGCCTTACTTGTGTGGCATTTTATTTCACAGTCGTAATCGTTCAATAGCTCCACCCATTGTTTTGTCTCATATTCAGCTCCTTTTGATCGAAGATATGTTGGAGGCTCTTGTGATCCGTATAAATTATACATTTGGTACCGTACAAGTAATGCCTCCATATCTTAAGTGTAAATATCACCGCGCCCAGCTCTAAATCATGTGTAGTATGGTTCTTTTTGTGTCCTTTCAATTGTCTGGAAGCATATGCAATAACCTTGTTTCTCTGCATCAATACGCATCCTAGACCACGTCGAGATGCGTCGCAATACACTACAAAGTCATCATTGCCCTCTGGCAAACTCAAAATTGGAGCCTCACATAACTTTTGTTTTAACAGCTGAAAAGTTGTTTCTTGTTCTTCGCCCCATTCGTACTTTCGATCTTTCTGCGTCAAGGCAGTTAGGGATTGAGCAATGCAGGAAAAGTTCTCAATAAAGCGACGGTAATATCCAGCCAATCCCAAGAATTGGCGTATCTCTTTCGGAGACTTAGGCGCTTGCCAATTCTTAATAGCTTCGATCTTACTAGGGTCAACATGAATCCCTTGTTGATCTACCACATGTCCTAAAAATTGCACCTCTTGTAACCAGAAGTCGTACTTTGACAGCTTGGCGTACAACTTATCTTTTCTCAATATCTCCAGTATGGCTTGTAGATGGTGCTCGTGTTCCTTTTTACTCTTGGAATTGATCAAAATATCATCAATAAAGACTATAACGAATTTATCTAGATATGGTTTGCAAACTCGGTTCATGAGGTCCATAAACACCGCTGGTGCGTTGGTTAACCCAAAGGGCATAACCAGGAACTCATAGTGACCGTACCGAGTTTGAAAGGCTATTTTAGGGATATATTCCTCTTAAACTTTCACCTGATGATAACCGGATCTAAGATCGATTTTGGAAAAGTAACAGGCTCCTTGCAACTGATCAAACGAATCATCGATTCGTGGAAGAGAATATCGATTCTTTATGGTAATCTTGTTCAGCTCCCGGTAGTCGATACACATCCGAAAGCTTCCATCCTTTTTCTTCACAAATAACACTGGTGTTCCCCAAGGTGAATAACTGGGACGGATAAAACCTCAGTCTAGTAGTTCTTGTAATTGAGAAGATAGTTCTTGCATCTCTGAAGGTGCTAAATGGTGCTTCGGCATTGGAGCTGCTCCCGGTATTAAGTCGATACGGAACTCAACTTGCCGATTAGGTGGCAATCCGGGCAATTCATCGGAAAACACGTCTGGGTAATCACGCACTATTGGGATATCCTTAATACGTCGTTCTTCTAGTTCGGTCATCATTACACTTGCTAAGAACACATCACATCCTTGATGTATACATTTCAACACATTAAGGTGGGATATAAGGGTTAATATGGTACCAGACTTCTCTCCCTGTACCATAATAACTTCATCATTAGGAAAAGGGATCCTAACAATCTTTTGCTCGCAGATAATCTCCTCCTTGTACTTGGAAAACCAGTGCATTCCCACTACTATATCGAAACTTCCGAGCTCTACCGGTAGTAGGTTAATAAGGAATTGGTGGTCGTTAAGAATTAAAGGACAATCACGAATGATTTGGTGACTAGTTATAGGTTTACCGTTAGCAAGTTCTATGGAGTAGGGACTTGTTAATTCAATAGCCGGCATATTTAATAGGGGTAAGAAATTAATGGAAACGTAGCTCCTATCTGCACCCGTATTAAACAATACTGAAGCATACTGATTGGAGATGAGAAAGGTACCTATCACCACATTCGGATCCTGGCGTGCATCACCAGATCCGATCACAAAAACGCGTCCTCGGGCTTGGTTTGAAGTAGAAGCTTATCCCTGGTTCATTTTTCTCGTTTGACCTTGGTTAAGTTTAGGACAATTTATTTTAAAGTGTTCCATACTACCGCATTCGAAACAAGTATGAGGGTAGGTCAACTGCGGTTTCTGGGGTTGTTGTAGTTGTTTTTGTTGGGTCGGTTGAGATCTTGGCGGTTAGAAACAGATAGGTTGGTAAGAACGAGTGGAGGTATCAGTAAAAGCTCTACAACTTCTAGCGTAATGCCCCGTCTTCTGACATTCGTTACAGACCACGGTTCGACATTCACCCGAATGGTGAAATCCGCATTTTTTGCACTTTGGTAACGTCCCTTTATAATTATCTGCTCTTGCATATTTAGTAGTCATGTCATAGGCTTGGGGTGTCGCTCGGTTCAGTTTATTTTTTTGGGTTCCTAGGGGTTTTCAATCATATTCGGTTCTTTTCGTATCAGATGTTTCTCCAGGCATTTTCAGGATTTTCCTTCTAACCATGTCAAACGTGATTGTGCCAGACCTGGACAAAACACTTTCCATTGTGAGATGTTCCACGGAGTTTATAATACTGCGGACCTCTGGGGCTAAACCCCATATGTATCGCTCAATACGTTTCGACTCAGGTCGAACCATATCAGGTAGTAATCGAGCAAGAGTGTTAAAACGGTTGGTGTAACCAACGTGGTCTACTCCTTGCATTTGTAAATTCTAGAATTCGTGTTCCAACTTCTGGATTTCGTTCTTCGGGCAGTAGTGTTCCATAAGCATCGTCGTAAGTTCGTCCCACGTCAGGTGATCAATTGCTTCATGTCCACGTGTTTGGACTATTGTATTCCACCAGTTTAAAGCTTCATCCACAAAGGTGGATGTCGCGTACTTGACAGTAGAGTCCGCCAGACAATTACTGATATTGATGACAACTTGTGTTTTCTCTATCCAACGTACAATTCCCGTCGGTCCTTCGATGCCATTAAATTCCATAGGTTTACCCTCCATGAACTGTTTGTAACTGCATCCCTGCCGCACGTTATTCGGGGCGACCGGGATAACATTAGGATTAGGTTCGCGATTAGGTAAGTTTGCGGTCACACAGGCGGTAACTTGGGCTACGATAGTTGGGATCACCGCATGTAATTGTTGGGTTATCAACTGTGCGATATCAACCTCAGTCAAGTTGTTTGCACGTTTTGGTGCCATTTCTGTTAGCATAGAATGCACATAGGTTGGCACACAGATCGAGTATATAATTCATAACTTCACATATTTCAGTCATTGCATTGCATTCATAAACACGTATAAACAAAATTTAACAACATGTGCATATATATAAGTGCCGTTGTACAATGTCAAAATTTGCACGTAGACTTAATCCACTAGGGATCAGTGGTTATAACATGCAGGTCAAAACGTGTCACTACCATGACGTACAAGCAAGATAAAACATCTAATACTGAAGTAGAAAGAGTAACACATCACCACCTCGACATAGGCATCTAGTGCCTAGTGCTTGATGTGATGTCAAAAGACATATGTACAAAAGTAACTGTGTCTCTATACGTGTCTCTAGAAAGCCAACCACACAAACCCTATCATCAACAATGCGATAGCTCCTCCATAAAACCATAATAATGCCTGATCACGTCCTTGATGGAACTCAGTATATGTCTGTCTGTCCTGGACCCTCATCATCGCCTGCTGGGTAACTATAATGCAATCATACATGGCGCTACGATGATGTGTTTCCTCTGTCACTACCACGGTGAGTGCTACCAACTGCTCAATCACATATCCAATCCAACTCCTACTCCCTGGTGACTCAGGGGGCTCCGCTTGAGGTACTGGGATACCCCCAAACTGGCGGAGGGGAATCCTCTACGGGATGTGAAGGCCCACCTGGCTCATATGTATGGTAGGGTGAGGAAAGTGTGGATTCGTCCATCGGTACCCTCCTACGCGCCGTCTGTCTAAGGCTAATAGCAGGAGGAGTGGGTGTATCTGATAGGGCAGGTGAGATACGAGTTGCTGGAGTGTCGGGAGTATGGGACCTACTAACCCTGGGATTGAGAGTAAGAGATCGTCAAATAATAATAGGGTTAGGGCTCCTCCTCGCCATGTCCGGGTAGTAATAAGGGTCTGAGGTATGACTATATTCCGTCGTAGCAGGCTGGTCATGCGGCGGAGAACGATATAAACTCGTGACCTCAATCCCCTGTCGTGTAGGAAGTCTCAGGGGGTAACTATCACAGCAATATCCGGACTGATCGGCCTCATCACTGGGTTGCTCATATGGAACTACAGAGTCCTCCTGCTCCGACTCTGTTACTTCAGCCTCAACATTCGGATCCATCGATGGATCCTCCTCGTAACTCTGACTAGGGTCAGTCGACATCCTACCTGTAAGGAAGCAAGTTATAAAGACAAAATTATAATTACCGAATAGTATGGATATAATGTACACAGAACATATACACATACATACACGTTGACACGAAATATTAATTATATGTATTCCCTTTTGTTTTTGTTAGTGTCTACGTTCCTTTCTTGTCCTCTCTTAGTGACGTTCTCAGAAATCCCAAGTACAAGCAAATATGTTATTATGTTCCGGAATATAATAACTTACTTGCCCGACAAGACCATCCTGATAATAGCCACGATGTTTCAGTCGCTACATGTTTTGATCTGTGGGAAGAAGAGCTTATGATTATAGTCTAGGTTCACTAGGGATTCCTAATTCTCTATAACCAATGGCTCTGATACCATCTTCTGTCACACCCCGACTCACAGTGGAAGTAAAATATGGGATGCAACAGACACATGGAACAGACACATTGCTCATAAAGATATAATATTATACATTACCAACGTGTTTCGTTTACATTATTTATTCACACAACACCACGTAAGTTACAACTAAGTTTTCACATAAGTAGTCTGGTACTAGTAGCTATGCCTCTATTCACGTATTATCCATACTCAAAACTTGGAACTCCTACAAGCTTATTTCTCCTTTGTTTTACCTGCAAAACATGTTACAATTTGGAAAAAGTCAGCTAAACATAGTTGGTGAGTTTCACTGTTTTAGTTTGTATTAAATAGACGTAATTATAATTCAAGTTTGGCACATTTGATTGAATATATACTGAGCCCACAAGTGAAGCCTTGACTGTCAACTCAACCCCGTGGTCCACCACCACGGCACTGCCCCTGTGTAGCTAAGGCTAGTACCCCATAGCCTATGCTTGAACATGTACAATTGCGTATGTATCTCATGGCGTTCCTGGCCATCGTAATTGGGTTTGTCGGACCAATAGTACTATTTACACATTCCCTGGCCTACGGTTAATCACTTGGGTCTGTGGGGACTTTTCATGGACTAGTGTTTACTCAGGTAATTCACGTTATATCACGTATATATGTGCACGTATGAACGTATGTAACATGTATTTCACCCCATGTAAAACAGGAAAACAGATTTAAAACGGGGAAGTAAAACTCACATAATAAGTAAGCACAGCAATCACGCAGGGTATGTGTGTCAGTGCTCTACTACTTCAGTCCTGGTATCAGTTATTGTTGGGTTAATTACCAAAAACAGGGTTCTTGTTGGGAATCGTTATAACTTGGTTCGGATGGGAAAATTCATCCGAGAATAGACATATAGCAAAACATTAGAGTTATGGGTATTATTTTAGTGTCAATAACCTAGACAAGTTACCTGGTTATCTAGGTTATCAGGCATAACCCAGAAGAGTTATCTGGTCATCTAGGTTATCAGGCATAACCCAGACGAGTTATCTGGTCATCTAGGTTATTAGGCATATCCCAGACGAGTTATATGGTCATCTAGGTTATTAGGCATAACCCAGACGAGTTATATGGTCATTTAGGTTATCAGGCATAACCTAGATGAGTTATCTGGTCATCTAGGTTATCAGGCATAACCCAGACGAGTTATCTGGTCATCTAGGTTATCAGGCATAACCCAGACGAGTTATCTGGTCATCTAGGTTATCAGGCATAACCTAGAAGAGTTATTTGGTCATCTAGGTTATCAAGCATAACCCATATTAACAACAAGTAATCAGGAACTTCCTGGAAAATATGAGATCTTTCCGAAATTGTTATACCGCGTTTCCGGCTACCCAAACTTCGCGACAACACGATTTTTGAAACCCAAAGTAAAATTCAGTCAATGATCCCCAAACTTTTCCAGGATGTTCCTCATATCAAACTCAACATCTCTGAAATTTTTGGTGATTTATTGAGCTCATTTACTATTTTATCCGAAATTATTTCTTTTAAACAGTTAAAAATTCACCAAAAATAACCCAAAATTCAGAAAATTCTAAAATTTTAATCGAGTCATATGTTCACCGTATATGATCAGCTTGCGAAATTTCAAGTTCATTGAATACCCATGGACCAAGTTATGCTATAAACAATTTTGTATCTCCTAGATTCGATTTTCTGAAGTTATACCTAGTGTTTCTTGGCTATTCAAGCGATCCTTGTACTTTTAAAGACTTAGTTCTTTCTTGTATAGTACCTATACATAACACACAACACAAATATGCAAAAAAAAACCCATGTCAATCAAGCCTTAGAACCATTATTTTTCAATTAGTGTTTGATTTGACCGAAAATTGTCGAATATGTTGGTTTATTGATCCATAATCTGATGTTTCACAATACCAAACACCATGTATGATCTTATTCTATCTTATTTAGGTTTGAACAGCCTTTTTTCTAAGAAAAAAATATTATTTCATGGATCAAAATGATTTCTTTTGTTAAATACATGTTTTAAGTATGAAAAATATAAGAAACTTAATTAAAACCACTATCATACCTCAAGAATTTGTTGTATTTTGATGTATACTTGCTGGAACTGAAGGTATAAGGTTTTGAGGAGGTGTTTTGAAATGTGATAAAAATGAAACAATGAAGAAGCATGCCTTTTTAAGTATCGTATGGAAATGTCAAGGGGTTTCTAGACCCCTTTGACTTTGTCAAAGACACAAATTTTGAGGATAAATGATAAGTATCAGCTGATCTTTTGAGCTAGGTTCATTATCAGGTTTTAAACGCGTCACGGGTACGCCAAACAGGCTCTTTTTCGAGCGTTTTTCGCACGGTTTTTAACGGTTTTGAAACCCGAACCCACCGACAACGAAACCAATACAATTTGATATTTTGACTTAGAACAACTTATATTTATGTTAAATAAGTGTTTTTAGGCTTGACTGACTGTTCGTTGCATGTTTGGTCGTTTCCGGTTGCGTTAAAATCAAAGGCGTTCCGCTAACCGGAAGCTGCTTTGTTTAACGTGCCAACTACCTGTTAAGGCCTCAAATCTTACGTTATGGTCTAAATATCATATTCAAGTATTTCCGTGCCCTTAGAATCATGTACGACACTATCATTTGTATCCAATTCGGTATTATTCGGTTTGTGCACTGTTAAACGGTAAGCTTCCGTTTAACCTGTTTTTAACACACTGAGGCATTTTGATCGCACTGTTTGTCATTATTGATCATGTACCACTCATAACGTACCATCAGATTTATCTGAGTCATGTTTGTTATCGTTTCGTGAATTGTGTAACTTGAACGTATAATTATTGTTTCAGACACAATTAGGGTTTACCTAGTTTTGCAGTGGTTGTCACAGGTTGTCTTGAATTTGGAGGATTTTGTCAGTCGTTTCTTGCAACAGCACAGGACCGGTTATTTGTGAGTCTCCGATCTCGTGCCATACAATAGGCGATCGACATCTTCTTCCGTATAATGCCTCAAATGGTGCCATTTGGATGCTAGAATGATAACTGTTATTGTACGAGAATTCGACTAATGGTAAGTATGCGTCCCAATTACCACCGAAATCTATGACACACGAGCGAAGCATGTCTTCAAGGGTGCGAATCGTTCTTTCAGTCTGACCGTCGGTTAGGGGATGGAAAGCGATACTTAGATTAAGCGTAGTACCGAGCGCAGATTGAAACGTTTCCCAAAGACGCGTGGTAAACCAACCATCGTGGTCAGAGATGATGTCGCGAGGCATCCAGTGTCGACAAATGATCTCATCGGTGTAGATTCGGCCTAATTTTTCTACCTTATAGTCTTCTCGTATCGGCAGAAAATGAGCAGATTTAGTCAAACGGTCTACGACAACCCAGATGTTGTCGTGACTTGATGGCGTGCGCGGAAGTTTCGTTATGAAGTCCATAGCTATACTCTCCCATTTCCACATAGGGATTTCGGGTTGGACGAGTAAGCCAGAGGGTCGTTCATGCTCGGCCTTGACTTTCGAGCAAGTCAGGCACTTCGAAACATAGAGAGCGATATATTTCTTCATGCCCGGCCACCAGTACTTGTAGCGAAGGTCCTGGTACATTTTATCGGCACTGGGATGAATAGAATATCGGGACTTGTAGGCTTCGTCTAGCAGAATCTGTCGTAAGTCAGTGCGCTTGGGAATCCAAATTCGGTCTAGATAGTGGAATATCCCATTCGATTTATTTACTAACTGGGTGCCATCGTTAAGAATCCTTTCCTTCTTCAAAGTGCGTTCGGTAAAACAAGCATGTTGGGCGTCACGGATGAGTGCTTCGAGGTTATGTTGGGCTTGGATATTACGAATGCTATGCAAATAGCTTCGTCGACTTAGGGCGTCGGCAACGACATTTGCCTTGCCAGGATGATAATGAATCTCACAGTTGTAATCATTAAGAAGTTCAACCCAGCGGCGTTGGCGTATATTCAGTTCATTTTGACTCAAAATGTGTTGCAGGCTCTTATGGTCTGTGTAGACCGTACACTTGGTACCGTAAAGGTAGTGTCGCTAAATCTTCAACGTAAAAACAACTGCACCAAGCTCGAGATCATGGGTTGTATAGTTCTTCTCGTGGATCTTGAGCTGACGAGACGCGTAAGCGATAACCTTGTCCCGTTGCATCAGAACACAACTGAGACCAAGGTTCGAGGCATCGCAGTAGACAACGAAGTCATCATTTCTGTCGGGTAAAGTGAGACGGGAGCATTGCAGAGCATATGCTTGAGAGTTCGAAAGGCAGTCTCTTGTTCAGTTCCCTAAACAAAAGGCTTGTCCTTGTGCGTGAGAGAAGTAAGCGGCACAGCGATTTTAGAGAATTCTTCGATAAATCGGCGATAATAGCCCGAGAGTCTGAGAAAAGAACGGACTTCAGACAGGTTCTTAGGTGTAACCCAACTCTTAACAGCTTCGATCTTCATGGGGTCGACATGAATACCTTGACTATTGACAATGTGACCGAGGAATTAAACCTCATCCAGCCAGAATTCACACTTGGAGAACTTGGCATAGAGTCGATTCCCCTTGAGTAGTTCGAGAACCAAACGTAGATGTTGTGCGTGTTCGGTTTTCGACTTGGAATAGATCAGGATATCATCGATGAATACGATGAAAAAGCGGTCGAGAAAGGGTTTACACACGCGATTCATCAGATCCATGAAAACCGCGGGTGCGTTGGTTAAACCAAAGGGCATAACAACATACTCATAATGGCCGTATCAAGTGCGAAAAGCGGTTTTGGGTATATCCTCCTCCTGAATGCGCAACTGATGATAGCCTGAGCATAGATCGATCTTCGAGAAACATGTAGCACCTTGCAACTGATCAAACAAATCATTGATTCGAGGCAGGGGATAGCGATTCTTGATTGTCAGCTTATTCAACTCCCTATAGTCGATGCACATCCGGAATGACCCGTCCTTCTTTTTGACGAAAAGAACTGGCGCGCCCCAAGGAGAAGTGCTAGGGCGAATGAAGCCTTTGTCAAGTAATTCCTGGAGTTGACTTGAGAGTTCGAGCATTTCGAACGGAGCGAGTCGATAAGGAGCTCTAGCAACAGGATTGGCTCCAGGAATGAGATCAATATAGAAGTCGATATCACGACTCGGAGGTAAACCAGGTAGATCATCAGGAAACACAAGAGGAAAATCACGAACTACAGGCACCTTGTCTATTGCATTCTCTTTCTTTTCCTTCTCTGCTACTACGATGTTAGCCAAGAAAGCTCTGTATTCCTTGCGGAGATACTTGCTCGCTTGGGTACATGACATAAGTTTGAGACCTTTCGAAGGAGTTTCGCCATACACACAAAGTTGATCACCATTAGCGAGTGAGAAACGAATCATCTTATCGAAGAAAATAACTTCAGCACGATTTTCGCGAAGAAAATCCATGCCTACTATGACGTCAAAACTACCAAGTTGCATCAGAATAAGGTCGATAGGGAAGACATGATTATTGAGTTCGAGAGTACAATCACGAAGAACAGAATTGACAGTGGCGGTTCTTCTGGTGGCAACTTCAACATCGAACGTCGAGGGGAGATGGGTGCGCTTACGATTAAGGAGCTTTTCGAATTCAAACGATACAAAAATAGTAAACTGCTCCAGTATCAAATAAACACGAAGCATATATACCATTCACAAGGAACGTACCATTAACCACATTGTTGTCTGCTTGAGCCTGGCGGGCGTTGATGTTGAAAGCACGTCCGCGGGCTGCTGGCTGTTGTTGCTGAGGCTGCTGCTGGGGCTACTGCTGTTGTGGCTCTTGCTTCGCCACTCGATTGGGGTACATGTTTGCTAAGTGGTTGGGATCACCACACGCAAAGCAAGCTCTAGCATGGATCGTGGGCACAGGAGCCGCTTGTTGGCCTTGGGGAGCAGGAAGTAGAGCTTGTTGAGCAGGAGCTTGACCTTGAGCTGGAGCTGGAGCTTGGTGTGGACCGGTATGGCAGTTAGCGGTGAAGTGGCCGTACGCGTTGCATTGAACACAAAACCTGCAAGCAATCCCCACGGGATGATGATAGGTGCAAGTAGGGCAGAGCGGGTGAGGACAAGTATATGCACGCTTGGCTGGCGGTGCAGTGGTCACTAGGGCAGCTACTTAGCGGTGTTGGGGCTGCGGTTGAGCAGGTACTGCTTGGAGTGGAGCGGCAGCTGTGGCAGCACAATTCTTGTTACTATTGTTGTTGTTCTTTCTCTTGTGGCGAGAAGACTTTGAATACTGCGGTGCGGTAGTAGTTTCAGCGGTGGGAGCAGTGGTAAGTTGGTGAAGGTTCTTGGAGGCTTTATCAAAGTAACCAGCCCTGACTCGTTTGTCGTTAATCTCAGCAGCGAGCAAGTATGTTTCCTCAATAGTTGTTGTCTTTGCAGCTTACACAAAGTCTGCAACACAATCCGGCAGAGCGCGGATGTATTTCTTGATGGTAATCTCGGGGGTAGTAACTTGACCAGGGCAGATGATACTCAACTACTTAAAACGAGTAGTTAAACCAGCGTTATCTCCACCATCCTGCTTGATATGCCAAAATTCGTCCTCCAGCTTTTGGAGTTCGTGGGGAGGGCAGAACTCTTGCATCATGATGTCCTTCAACTCGTCCCACGTTAGCCCAAATGTTGCATCATTCCCTCGTTTGTTTCTCTCGGCCGTCCACCAATCAAGAGCTCGGGATTGGAAGACGCCGGTGGCGTTAACAGTTCGAAGGTTTTCCAGACAGCCACTCTGGTGCAGGGTGACTTCGGTTGAATCAAACCATTGAAACATGGTCGTAGGCCCATCTTCGCCGGTAAATTCTTTTGGGCCGCAGGCTTTGAACTGCTTGAAGCTAAAAGTAGATTTAGGAGAATCAGTCCTGGACTCTTCAGAAGACTTGATAGCATTTTCATTCAGCTCGCAAACAATCAGCGGAATGACTTTCGCAATTTTCTTGGCGACCAGAGAAGCGATACGCTTTTCTTCATGGTTACGACGAGCTGAGCGCGAGTGAAACGACCCAAATGACGATATTGTCTTCAATAGACATCGCCACAGGACTTAGACACAAATTTCGATCACCCTATTATAGACTCCTACTCCGCTCTAAACTACTTCATATAAAGCTCAGGAACACAAATGATCACATAACTACATACGCACATAGGCACATAATCACAGAAGCACATAAGCACATAACCACATAGAGCACAGAAACATGGAAACCACACTATATTTTGCACATATTCACCTACATTTGTCTTACTGATTCACCTATCATTCAAGGTTCGCACGTTTGAGAATAGCAATTGCGATAAGCGAGCCTCAAGCGATTTGTTAGTGTATTGAGATAGATGTGCAGTGCGGGTCGTGTGTGTTGATCGAAGCGATGAGCAAAAAGCGTACAAATCACCAAAAATCGAAACACATAAACAGGTAAAATCACATAAAACCACATAAAAATCCAAATAAAAGTGACAAATTTCAGAGTCAGCGGCGGCGAATCCAGAATTGAAACACATAAAATCGAGATTAGATTGTCTTGGGTGCTTAGACGTCGACTACCCAAAGTGATTCGACTATTCACAAGGACCCTGTGTACACACTTTGGCCTTCCGGACTGTGCTCTCACCTCGATTTTGGGCGAACAACACGCATCCTTCCAGTTACTGTGTGACTTCAAGTCGTTGGAGTTTGTCGAGACTTTGGTGAGAGTTTTGTAGAACAAAATAAAGAACGGAACAAGTCGTTAAGGTTCGGGTTTCACCCCTGACTTAACAACCTCGTTCCTATTTGATGAGATAAAGAGGAAAATCTGTGTTAAAGTGTGGATTTCACTCCTGATTCAACACAAATTCTCATGTTTTATAGTATAAAATGTGGATCGAATGAGCGATTCAGTCGAGAGTTTGCGGCTTTCACACCTAATCTCGACCTAATTACTCGTTTATTTTAGAAAAATAGCGTGCAGTGATAATGTTCAGCGAGTACGAGCGAGAATAGCGAGCAAGTTCATACAAAACCCCTACAGGGTATGCATAAGTCGGTCTGTTGGTACTTAGACTATAGACTAGGTCGTTTCTAAGAAATCGACCCAGACTAGGTCGAGTCTTGCCTAATTCCCTATAGTTATGGCTCTGATACCAATCTGTCACACCCCAACCGATGACGGAAACATCAGGGCGCGGCACTGAGCGAAACAGATTGTCCAGGAGTTTCCATAACAACTACGATTACCAATTATTTAAGCATCACGTCCCATACCATGACATAATAAGTAGCATAGTTATTACAGACAAATCAAAGACAAATAGTTCTGTTCCGACAACTCAAATATAAATTGTTTTTGTTTGTTTCTAGACTCCATCCTAGCACAATTCCAGCAAGTAACAAGCAAGCATCCTAAGCACCTGTCACATACGTTAAAATAGAGTCAATACACATAGTGTAAAGGTGAGCATACAAGTTTAATAGTATAATATATAGCGAAAACGTTTACGCATAACCAGCATGTAACATGTAGCAAACTGAAGGCTAGTAGGTTATCGATGATGAAATATGCACAGACGTGACTGCGAGTTGTAGAATGCGCAACACATATTCCCACTGGGACATGTGAAGTAAAGCCCTTAACAACCCCTGTCCACGACAGGTGCTGAGTCCAAACTATAGTACTATCGTTGCTAAGGTGTCAGGCAACAATCACTGTGTAAACATAACATACAAGCATTCATCGAATAACACGTAACATGCAATAACGGTCAGCGTATAAATAGTGTTTGCGTTGTGTGATCGAGGTGATTTGAATAAGAAACGTATGTAACACCCAAAAGTGCGTAAAGCAAAAAGGGATCGGGTATACTCACAGATAGCATTTAACAAGTAAACACTCTCTTGGATTGAAGGGAGCGCTGAGGGAAATTAGCCTGAACAGTTAACGATAGCATAAGCGAATGAACGGCGCGTAAAATGGTGCAAGTAATCAAGTATCGAATGGTAATCCGGTCGGATGGCAATCCGAACGAATGGTCATTCGATCGAATGGCAATCCGTTTGGATGGCCATTCGATCGGTTTGCCACTCGTTTGGGATGGATGCGTTTGTGTATGATGGCTTTGAAGTTTTCATTGTAGCATTTTGAAAACAGAGAAGTATCTCTACCCTTCAGGTCAATCGATCGAACGGCAGTTCGATCGGATGGCGATCCGTCCAGCGAGACATTTCTTTGGAGAACAAGTTCACAGCAGGTTTGTCATTCGATCGGATGGTCTTCCGATCGGATGGCAATCCGTTAGAAACTGATGAACCTTGAAAATTATAAAAAGTTTAAGTGTTGAAGTCTAGATGCAATCCGATCGGATTGCGGTTCGATCGGACGGCAATCCGATCGGACAGCAATCCGATCGGACGGCAATCCGATCGGACGGCAATCCGTCCCACGATCTGATCGTTTTACGACTTAGAATTTTGTTAACTTTTGAAAGTTTTGCGGTTTGCTCGAGACGGTATGTCAACGTATTAAACAACGGAAACTCCATCAGACCCAGGTTATCCGATCGAATGGGAATCACCCCAATCCGATCCGTTAACTGTTCGTGACGGGTGGTTTCATGTTCAACCCAAAATCAGTTGTCTCGTTGATAGGATTCAGATCACAACCCGACACAACACTAGAGGAGAGTAGAAGGCCTGAATGAGCTCCGATTCTATCGGTTTTGAGT
This sequence comes from Helianthus tuberosus, assembly GCA_030545235.1. NCBI lineage: Eukaryota > Viridiplantae > Streptophyta > Magnoliopsida > Asterales > Asteraceae > Helianthus > Helianthus tuberosus. The sequence continues at coordinate 124,687,247 of CM060365.1, read as the reverse complement.
GCATTGAGTGTAAAAGAGTTGAATGAAAGTTGAAAAGTATCTATCAATCCTTTTAACTTTGGAAAATATTTAGATCTATGCAAAAACAGTGTTTAATCTTGTGGAAATCCTTCAGATCTGAGTTATTCTTGGTGGAATGAGGTCAAAACTTGAAGTTCATAAGAACTCCGTGATGACATCACCCTAGAAAACCTCAAATCCGCTGATTTCATGATTAAAAGTCAAGATTCAAAGGTGAAAAAGATGAAGAAGTGCGTGTAGATCATAGAATACAAGATTTGGGGAAGAAACTTACAAGAATCATGAGAAATCGAAAGAAAAGTGGGCTGGAACGCTTGGTCGGACGAGAGAGAGCTGTCACATCACTTTGGTGATGTGACAGGGGGTATTTATAGGTTGCCAAAAATGGAAAGGAGGAGCAAGTGTCGGATGGCGTGCCGATCGGATGACACTTCGATCGGATGGCAATCCGATCGGATGGCAATTGGATCGAACGGTCATTCGATAGAGTGGCTCCGACGAGTTGCGTTTTGACGCTTCGTTTCACGTGTTGAGCGTTGCGATGCATTTAAGCGAGTGTCGATTAAGCGATGCGATAGGATAATAATAACCACACAAATACTATATCTAACATACAATCATCATAAATAACTTGCGTTCAGCGTTTGCGATTAGGTTGCGATTGCGATGCGACTGCGTTTCGATTAATCACCACAAAACATAAACATAAATAAACATGCATAAGTAACACATAAATAGCACACACACATAAAACAATATCCAGAACGCATAATTCGAGTTGCGAATACGATTACGATAGCGATTAGCGATTCAAGTGATGAAACATACGATTAAACCTCAATTATTCACAGGTACTCCACATAATACAACTAAAGTCAATAAATAAAAGATTCAATTACAAGTCACGGTGTACAATCCATAGTTAAGCAAGGAGTGACAGATCGCAATTAGCAATCTTTTATTCCTTTGACTTTGACTTGTACTTTGACTTTCGTAACACGGGGTGTTACATGGGTGATATGGTTTTGTTGAAAGTTGCACCTTGGAAAGGTGTAGCACGCTTTGGGAAGCGTGGCAAGTTAAACCCACCTTATATCGGGCGATTCAGGATTCTAGAAAGGGTTGGTACTATAGCATACAAGTTGGAGTTGCAAGAAGAACTTAATGGTGTTCATGATACATTTCATGTGTCTAATCTGAAGAAAAGTCCAACTCAAGAGACAGTGGTCATCACTGCGGACGAAGTTCACATTGACGACACACTCCACTTTACCGAAGAACCCGTTGAGGTTACTGATTGGAAGGTTAACAAGACTCGGAGGAGTAGTGTTAAGCTTGTCAAGGTTCGATGGAATGCACGTCACGGCCCAGAGTTTACTTGGGAGCGTGAAGACCGTATGAAAGCAAAATACCCACATTTGTTCCCCAACTCCCCTGCAGCTAGTGGTAAAGCTTAAAATTTCGGGACGAAATTTTCTTAACTGGGGGAGAATGTGACAATAGTCAAATTTCCATGTATCCGTACAATAATTAAACAATGATTAGTGCTTAATGACTGTGCTAATTTACGTTGACTTGAATTGCTTTCTGATTATTGCTATCATACATACGTGTGCATCACATATTGCTTAATGTCACATCATTATTTCATGCAAACTTTATTGATTCAAATGATGCACGAAACAAAGGTAGCACAGTTATCAGATAAATCAGAAAAATGCTGACGGAGTTCAGTACATAGACAGACATGGTATTGAGACACAGAACGAGCCAAAAACCAAGAGTTACACTAGTATAGTGTGTAGGAAAGTAGGGATCATAAAACTGCCTTGTTAGTGATAGTTTAAGTGTCGGAAAGTGCCTGAAACTCACTTAAATTTGCTGATTTCAGCAAAATGCAGCTTTTAAACACTTTAATATCATGCAGAAATATGGTTAAATGGTCCAGAATGCTTTCCTAAGTGTCGGGAATCAAAACTGTCACAAAAGATAACATAAAGCACACTAAACTGCGTAGTTTAGCACCTTAACGAATCAGTAACTAACCGAACAACCGGACACTACCCGAAACACCAAATTTTCACTAGAAGCATTGTTTTGACATTACCAAGCTAGTTATGGTCCCCGAACATCATAACACACTATCTAACACACTAACAACTAAACACCTAACTAGATTACTTAGATTTCAACTATATGATCCAACTAACCATTAAGCCCTGATCTATACCCCCCCCCCAACCTATTCACGGCTAGACAAGCATGGCCCACATGTGATTTTATTTGTTTATTATATTAGATCATGTTTCTTCTTTACTAAACATATTAACCCATGGATTACAAAGAGTTGGAGTATTATAACTTAAACCATTAGAACATTCATCTTATCATTCTCATCACAACAAACCAACACAACTCTTCTTCTTCCTCCTCTCCCACTTACGGCCGTAACCCACACACACACATCCACCTTCATCAATCATCTTTCATCCATTCCATACATATACAAAGGTGTAAGAAGCAACATAAGGAAGCTAGGAACTCTTGGAAGTTGAAGGACCTCTTACAAGTGCTTTTAACCACCTCTTCTTCATCTTGTGATCATCCCTAGCCTTGAGCTAGTAGTAAGATCATCTACACTCCATTTTACATCTTGTTTAGTTGGTTAAAGAATGATATAAGTTGATAATCATGAAGAACACTATGAATCAAGAACATGAAACTTAAACATAAGCTTAAAAATCATAAGAAATCATGTTGTTAAGTGTTGTTATGCTTCTTGATTGATGATTATTTGTGTTTATGATGTTAAACATTATATGATCTTGCTAGATGGTGATTAAAGACATAATCTAGCAAGATGAGAGGATGATTATGTTAATGATCAAGAGATCATCCTTATGTTACAACATGAACTTGAAAGATTTAATTCTTTTCTTGAAGTATGATGATCAAAGTGAATATAAAGTCTTGTAAACATATGATTTTAAGAATGATTTTTCAAGAAACTAAGTTAAAATACAAAATTTACAAACTTGGTTCTTAGAGAGATTAACCACATTTTTAGTGGTTAATCAAGTGTAGAAATATATATTTAACAAGAAAAACCCAAGAAGAAATATTTTTAGAAAATTTATTTACAAGTTATAAATATCTAACTTCTTCAATAATAATGTTTTTAAATAAACAATCACACTTTAAAGGGTAACTAAGCCTACTAAACACACTAGTAAGTTACTACAATTTTTTGTAAATTTTCAAGTTCATGAAGTAGTGATTATGGCATGATTTTGGCAAATTGGTAAGTGTAGTTTGATTTGTTGTTGATTGTGATGATTTATAAAAGAAAATGATATGCTTTGAAAACATGGAAACCTCCATTTTTAAAGGGAAACTATGGCAAAATTTTTCTAAAAATTAAACACTTAGAAAAATATTTTTAAACAAATATTTACAAGTATATTTTTAACCATGATTTTTATATAAAGTTTGCCATAATTTTTTTTACAAAAATTATAAATATTGGAGGTTGGTTTTTGATAATAAAAGTGACTAAATATGTATTTAGGAAAATATATATTTAGATGTCATCATGTGTGTGATTATTTGTATATTATGTGTATTAGTTATATTATTTTAGGACTTGAAATAATATAACTCACCATTAACCAAGAAATTACAATACAAAATACTACCAAAATATTACCAAGATTCCAAGAAATGAATACATAATTTATACCCAAAATATTGGTGAAACCGAACAAGGAATATAACTTACAAAATATTACGGAATTAAATTCATAAGTATATTTTGGTAATTTGTATTTTGGACACCAAGAGAAACAAAAATATGATTTTTACAATTATTACAAAAATATATCATATTTTTTATAAGGAGAAAATATATTATTTTTGGGTAAATAAAAATATATATTTTTCTTGAAATTATTAGAAGATATATTATTTTTGTGAGAAAATATATTTTCTTAAATAAACGTGGAACATATTATTTTTGGGTGAAAATGGATTTATAAATATTTTCTAAAGATGGTCTTGAAAATATATTATTTTTAAGGTTTATATAAAAACTATAAATATTTTTGCCAAGCGAAAATTATAAATAATTTTTCTATGAAAGTTTTCTTAAAATATATATTTTGAGAATATATATTGATGAATTTTATTAGAAATATTATTCCGGAAAAGTTAATACAAAAATTAAGTATGAGATACTTAATAAACACAATAAAAATACGTATTCTCGTATGTATAAATACACACCGGAATACACCACCGATACTTGGCAAAAATATACAAGTATAAGAATACGAGTAAGAATACACCCATCCTTGGGAAATTATACATGTACAAATACATAAATGTGTCAAAGTTAAAATATTTATTATTTTAACAAATAATTATATACTTGGAATAATATTAAAGAAACAATGAAACGTAACTCAAAGACACTAATTAATACTAAGTCAAGGCACGACCCGCTCATCTAATAAACCGTAGTACGTATGTAGGTAGTCGTGCGAACTAGAGGAAGCTTTGAGTTACATTTGGATACGAAGAACGCAAGATTGTGAGTTCATGTTCCCCCTTTTCTTTTAACTGTTTTTGGTTTTATATGTTAGTGTATACGTCTGTCGACTTCGTCTTGTATCGAGTCTTGTATTAGAATAGTTAGATCAGGGCATGCAGTGCGAGAAAAATGTCAAAAATGTGTTGAAGGGGTATTTCGCACGAAATGACAATGTGTCATTTCGTACGAAATCAAATAGTGCTTTCGCACGAAATAGTGATTTCGTGTGAAACTGATTTCGCATGAACTATTTCGTGCGAAACCAGCTTACCTATAAATACTTGAGGTGCCTTGTCATTTGTAACTTTCCGGTTTCAGAGTCGAAGTGCTGCCGAAGTGTCTACTCGCTGTAAAACGTTGTTATATCAATCAAAAGACAGTTTAAAGTGATATTCTAGCTGAATTAACTCGATACGTTTGTTTCCGCCTCTCGTATTGAGGAAAAACTCTTCTGAACGACTCGTTTGGTCATGAAAACGATCCTACAAATGGTATCAGAGCTCAGGAGGAAGAGTTCTTACCAATTCAGCTGAAAATTTCTGATTTCTACACCTTCTTTTCAAAATTAACGAGTTTTCACGGACAAAATGACTTGAATTTTACACATTATGTGCGAAACTGTGTTTTAACAAAGCCTTGAAAGAATTGGACCTAAAATCAGACTAAAACCTGTTCAATTTTGACAAAAACAGTTCGAGATGATGACATCAGCAGTATTTCGTACGAAATAAGAGTTTGATTTCGCACGAAATAGCATTTTCAGGGTCTTTTCGCACCAAGTTGGTATTTCGTTTGACCATTTCGCACGAAATCACCTATTTCATTTGAAAGTGTGTTATTTCGCACGAAAACAGTTATTTCGCATCAGATTGGGTATTTCGTTTGAACAGGGTCTTTTCGTGTGAAAGTTGATTTCGCTTGAAAGTGTATTTCGCTTGAGTTGTTATTTCGTTTGAAAGACATAGTTTGTGAACTTTTAAAACCGAATCATGGAAGAAGAATTTTACAACGCCTTTGCAACTCCGATTTGCATTGCACAAAACACAATGTTGGAAAACGAAACGGGCACTATGCAAAAACCGCCAAAGCTCATGAATATCGAGGAGTATAAAGGATGGGAGGAACGATTTGAGAATTGGGTTCAAGCAAATTATTTGGATGCTTGGGAATGTGTTGAAACGAAATATATTAGACCGATGAATGATGATGAGGAGGTTATTGCAATTAAAGATCTTAGTGCTGAAGATAAAAAGAAATACAAAGATGAAAAGATGATGATGAGTCTTCTACATCAAGCTGTGAAAGAAGATATCTTGGTTTTATTGCAACACAATGGAACTGCATATTCAATCTGGAAAGCATTAAAATCAAAGTTTGTTGGAAGTAAAGAAATGATTAAGAACAAAAAGTCACTTTTGAAAAAAGAATTCGATTTATTTCGTGGTTTGAGAACTGAAAGCACAAAGCAGATTATTGAAAGATATTGCAATTTGTTAGTCAACATGAAGAGAGTGAGCATCACAAAGGATAATGAAGAGTTGATTGAAAAATTGGCTGATGCATTGCCACATGAAACTTGGGGCACATATCTCATGATGTTGAGAAATAAGAAGGATTTTGGAAACTTAACACTAAGTAAGTTCATTGAAAAACTTGAAGCTCAATAGATGGAACAAAGGAAGATCTCAAGAATGAAGGATTTTGATGGTGAACAAGATATTGGACTTTATTACAAAGGAGGTATCAGTGATAAGACCAACATGTCACCAAAGATCGAAACTGCATTTAATGCTAAAAGTTTGTCTGGAGGGTCATCTAAAGGATCAAACAGCAAAATGAGTTTTTCTTCATATTCATCATTTGATCCAAACTTGTCAACAACAAAGAATGGCAAAGTAATTCAATGCAACATTGCATTAAACTTTGAAAATAATCAAGATTACTCAGAAGAAGTTGCAAAAAGTCACATGTCTTTGTTGGTGACTGTGTTAGAATCGTATGGTAGTTTAGTAGCAGGAAGGATCGGGAATCCAATGTTGACTAAAGAGGATTACGATCAGATTGATGCTGAAGAAATGGAATTAATGGATATAAAGTGGTGTCTTGCGAGTGTTTTGAGAAGAGCTGAAAAGTTTAAACAAATTACGGGAAGAGATGATTTCCGTGATGCTAATGTTTCTACTTTAGGATTTGATAAATCTAAAGTCACTTGTTTTCGTTGTAGGGAAAAAGGACACTTCAAGAGAGAGTGTACAAATCGCGAAGCAAGTGGAGCTCAAAATCCGTTCAACAACAATGATTACTATCGGAAAGCAATTTATCATCAAGTTGCTCAACAGTCGCATCAACAAGAACCATGCTAAGAAGGCTATCGAAGAGTCATCAAAGAGAGCTCTTTATGGTATAATAGATCAAGATGATGAAAATTTACCAGAAGGTTTTAGCTGGGAAAATTTTAGCTGGGATAATTACTGTCCGGATAAAGAGATTTTAAAAGCCAAAGCTTTTGTTGCTCGAGTTGCTGAAGACAGTGATAATGATGATGATTATTATGCAAAAAGAATGGAAGAGCATTTAAGATTGATGGAGGAGAGTGATAGTGATGATGAAAAAATTCGAAAGAAAAAGAAGAAAGTTAAAAAACAAGTTAGCAGTGATGATGAAGAAGTTCCTGTGATAAAGAGAAAGATAAAAGAAGTTCCAGCTTTCAAAATTGAAGCAGAAGCTGATGCACGAAAGATTCCTGTGAAATGTGAAAATTGTGAAGCAGTGAAGAAGCAAAATAGTACTTTGATTTATAACATGAATAGATTGAAAGAATCTTATGATGTTCTGAACAAAGTAATGAATCAGTACAATCAATCAAGTAGTGAACAAGCTACAGCTATGAAAACACTTCAAGGAGCTTTTATGACAAAGCAGAAAGTCGTCAACAATTACATTGAAAAGTGTGCTGTTCTGGAACAAACACTGGAAACCCAGAGAATTGAAACAGAAAGAGTAAATAGATTGTTAAAAAGTTACTCATGTACTTCTTATGTTATTGACAGGATTTATCCAACCGTTGAAGGCATGAAGGCATTTGAAGAAGAGGATACTGAAGAAAAGAATTCTGGAAAGAAACCTAGTGCCAGTTATACAAAGTGTCCGCCTCCGCTTGAAAATGGATATTCTCCACGAAATCCAAATTCAGAAAGAGTCAAAAAGGCAACCAACTTACAGTGGGAGTCTGAGTCTTCAGAAAATTTGCCAGACAACATTGATGTCACTTTTACATCATCTGACACTGATCATGAGTCAGAGTTAATAAAGAAAGTGGTCGATCAGGTGTTGGATAAAGATGAAACTGAGGAGTCAAAGTCAGAATCAAATTCAGAGTCAAACTCTGAAACGTCAAGTCCAACATTCAAAAAGGACAAACGGTTTTACAATAAAGAATTTTTGTTATCAAAATCTAATTTGAATGATGAAACATTCAAAGTAGCTTATACTTTGAATGATTCTGACAAATTATATTCTGATGAAGAATTTCCAATAAGAGGTGTTAAAACTGAAATGATCAAAAAGGTTTTCAAATTAATAGAAATTAATATTTCTGAAATGAAAGATGTAAATCTTTCTGAAAAACCTAAAAAGTACACCTCAAGAGATCAACAAAGAGAAAACAAGAAAAAGGGTTACAGTTCTGGTTCTGGTTTTCAAAAGAAACCAAACCATAATGGTAATTTCAAAAGGAAAGGTCTTGGTTTTATTCCATCGAAAAATCATAAAAATGAGAAAACTTATAAACCAAAAACTGTATTTGTTTTAGGAACATCATCTGAAAAAGAAAAGGAGAAATTGTTCAGAAAGCAGACAAACAAAGAATTCATTGAAAAAAAGCAAGAGGAAATGAAGAATGAAGTTGTTCAAAGGAAGGAGACGAGAACCTGTTTTCAATGCAAAACATTTGGTCATATTGCCAGGAATTGTCCAAAGGCAATACAAACAAAACAAGGAGTCTTTGATAAACTCAAAGAAAAGATGGTTGAAAATGAACCACCAACCAAACCTTTTATAGTTTTCAAAAACTCGAAATTTGAGGTTGGTGAATGTTCAAAAGGTTTTTACAAAAGAAAAGCAAATCTTGATAACCAAAAGTGGGTTGTTAAGAAATCTGATGATAGTTCTAGCAATGATTCTGATTCGTAAAAATCAGAGGAGCTATTTTCTGGCGATGAATCTGATTCCACAAAGTCAGAGGAGCCACAAGTTGAACCAAATGTTGAAAAATCAGTACCACCAATGGATGATGCAAATTTTCCACCATTGCGGGCTGAAAATTTTAAACAGAAAATTGGAAAAGTAGAGATTTCAAATCAATTTTTTGTTGAAAAGAAAGAATTTGATGTTGAAAAAGTCTTTAACCCCAAAGTGCAACATATTTTTGTAAAAATGGTTGACAGGAAAGTCAAAAGGGTAAAGGAATTCCATGAGAAGAAAATGAAAGGAAAGAAACCGAGTGTTGATAACTCGGAATCTCCCAAGGTCTGTCAGGCTTGGGATAATTTTCTTAACTGAAAAAAAAAACCTGACTTGCCGGAGCTTCCAGGTTGGTAAGTGTGAAGCAGGTATCGGCATCTTTCTTGAGAAATTCATATCTATGAGATTTCGACTTACAAGTGGTAAATCAGGGACATTAAGTTGTACTTGATTTTCTACAAGTGGTAATTGTTGTTAGAATCTAAAACTGTTAAATTTTTCAAGTGGTTGAAAGAACAAGGTGATGAATTGATCCCCTAACCTACAAGTGGTTTTATGCAATCAACAAAACTAATTTTCCGGAAAAACCATTTGATTAAAACAAACTTAAGTGTTTTGAAATCATAATGGGAAAATAGTTTGTTGTCAAAGGGAGTTCTGATTGTTTATGCCAAGTGGATGGCGATTTGAAGTAATTCACAACAGTTGTCACTTTACTTGTATAGTTTGTTTTTCAAAATTTTTTTAAATGGTTTTGAATTTTATGGGGAGTAAGAAATTTCAGAAAATCCAAAAACATTAGAAAATTTGAAAAAGGCAAAAACATGATAAAATCAAAAACGAGTTTTGTTGTAAAAAGAGGAAATGATAGTACATCAGTGGACTATCACAGCATGCTAAAGAATTGGAAAGTCAAAATGTGATAAACGGTCTCACTGATGATATGCCAGTAGGTTTTTACACATTTAGTAGATTGTATCGAGATATAAACCTAAATTTCAAACTTACTTATATAGTGGGGAACATCTCTCGGATATATGGGTAAGCCCCGAAATCTTGTTTGAAAGGTCCCTCTTTCTGAGATACTAGGTCTTTATACTCAGTGATATCTGGGATATTATCCCGGGACTTCTGATTTTGCGGAAGCAATGGCCTAGTCCCCGTATAATACTTTTCGCTTGCTTGAAACATAGCACCACCCTCAGCATAAAAAATGATGAAACATTGAAAAATGCTAATCATGTGCTGTTGAAGAAAAGATTCTCTAAAGGGAACACACCAAAAGTCGAAGCCATCATCTCTCTGATTTTGCGGAAGCAATAGCCTGAGCTCTCATGGACCTCGCATTTAACCCTTTACAGATATCATCTAGGTATACTCACCTGTAAGACTGAATATTGGGATCTGGATACGGGAGTATATTCTGAGGTGGGACACGCGAATAAGTTTAAGTCTCTAAAACATTAATCTCGTATCTCGAAACAGTTGAACTTCTAGAAAATACCACTATCTTGACACGCGAACGATGACACGCACTCATCTTATGACATTCAAAAGCGTGTGTCACAAAATAAATGTCATGAATCATAAAATCTGATAAATTAATGACACTCTTTTTTGTGTGTCATTCTTTTAGCGTCATAAAAAACAAACATGACACCATCAAAATATGCATGTCATCTTTTAGTGTCATGTTATATTTTCTAAATTTCTTAAATTAATTTCATGACACCTCTTTTTGTGTGTCATTCTTTTAGCGTCATAAAAAGAATAAGAAACCATCAAATTATGTACGTCATGTATTAGTGTCATATTCTTAAATTATTTTTCTTTTTATATCAATAGAGTACAACATCATTAATTTAGGTTTTGTAATCTCAAAATGTTTATATTTCATTCCAACCTCATTTTCTGATGTAACTTGGATACTTTTTCATTTCAATCACAAAATGGTAGCAAAAAAAAAAAAAAAAAAAACTTATGGTTATTGATGGTTAATTACAGTTATTGATTTAGTCTATAAGACTCGTTAGTGGCCTTTTCATTTCAATCATAAAATGTTCATAGAAAACGAAAAAAAAAACTTACATTTATATATTGTTTGCAAACACATCACAAAATGTGAAAAAAGAAACTAAAACAAAACATAAAATTGGGTTGAAAAAAAAACAAAAAAGAGAAACTTAGATCTACGGTTAAGAGGAAAAAGAATGAGTTGTTAGCAAATATTCAAAGTTTCAAACCTAGGGTCCAAAACGATAGCTTATAACATTATTGTGGGATTAACTTGTATAATGGTTAAACTTTTAAAAAAATTAAAGGTAATTACTCTTTTTTTAATTTCAAAAATATAAATTGATTATTAAATAAAAAATAAACAAAATATTATACTGAGATATTAAATTGAAAAATATATGGTTACAATAATTAAATTTATACAAGGCCTAGTATGATCCATTAAGACATGTCTAGTCTATTGTTGCTTAGTGTGATCTAACTTGACTCAATACAACCTAGTATAACCATATAAGACTTAATATGACATAATATATCCATTCATAGTCAGTTAAGAGCTACCCTTAAGACTCAATATAGTACATTAAGACATGATGATCTATTATTGCTCACTTGTGATATTATATGACTACCTACAACACGAATTAACCCTCTATGATCTAAAATGATGTAATAAAGCCAATCATATACTATTAAGAGCTATTGTAGCCATAAGGTCTTATTTGGCCCAATACGATATATATATATATATATATATATATATATATATATATACACTTTGTTATCGTCTAATATGATCCACGTACAACTTGACCTAAGACGTAATAAACTTTATAATGGGTCATTATGAGCTATTGTGACTTTTAAGGCCCAATATGGTCCATTAATACATGTATTATTTCTTAATGCTTGTTCATGATCCAATACGACTCGGTCCAAACCGATCTAACACTTTAAGATCTAACATGACATAATAAAAGGGTAATTGCACGGTACCCCTGACCGCGGAAGGGATCTCCCTTCCCAGTTCACCACCCGACAAGGATCCCTGGCGGCAAATACCCATAGCCATCAAAGAGGGGTAAGAAACATGTTTCGAACCCGAGACCTCGAGTGTCCTCGGTCCGGCTTTAAAGCGGGTGTCGGTGGCCACCAAAGTGGCACTAATGGGAATTGAACTTGGGTCTCCATTGGAGAACCCAAGTCACTCCACCACTAGGCCACTTGTGGTGGTTAAAAAGTCCTTTATGGGCTATTGAAAGAGGTTCGTGATCATTAAGGCCTGTATAGTCCTAGATGTCATGTGCGAGATTTTATTGGCAATTTATGATAAACTATGAATCATATAACTAAGTATAACCCGAAATATCGCTCTAAGACCTAATATGCCATAATAAAATCCCTCGCCGGCAATTTGTAACTATGATGACTATTAAGGTTCAATATGGTTCATTAGGAGTTCACATGACAATTAAAGCCCAATATGGCTCATTAAGAATTATCATGACTATTAAGGTCCAACATAGTCCACCAAAATATGTATGATATATCATTGACCACTACGATATACTATGACTCGATGCAAACTGATCAAACCATTTAAGAACCAAACTGGCATAATAAAGCCCATCATGGCCTCTTAAGAATTATCGTTGTTATTAAGGCTCAATATGATTCGATAAGACATGCATTATCTATTATTATCCACTATGGTCTAATATAACTCTTTACAACTCGATCTAACAATTTAACACTAAACAGTAAACACAACATAATAATGCATACCAAGGAGTATAATGAGCAATCATAAATATTGATTCCAAATAAGGCTTTGTGAAGACATGTGTGGTCCATAACTTGTTACGCCATATTTCAGAGAATGTATAAGTACTCGTACCTTATTTTTTATATACTATTATTTTTTACATATAATTTTTTAGCATTAGTCGATGTTAGGGATGAGCTCGAAAGTATTGATCTCGAAAATCGCAAAAAATGGATACCGGTATAGGTACGGTATGATACGGTACCGGTCATCCCTAGTCGATGTACATAAGTATATTATTACTTAGTTTGTAAACTATTTTTTAGATGTAACTTCACTTTAAAAAAATATATTTTTTGTTTTTAAAATATCTAAACAATCTAGCTCTTTCTCCAAAATTGTTCATTAAACTTTATACATAAAATTTTTTTAGAGTTAGTTGATGGATATTACTTTGTAACTATTGTTTATGGTGTAACTATAATTTAAAAAAAATAGATTTTGTTATTTATATATATACATATATTTTAGTTGATGTATAGAATTGAAACATGTAGAACGAGTCTTCTTTTTTATAAACTAGTAGATGCCCCGCCCGCGTTGCGGGGCAATGGCCGAATAATTCTCAATCAATTAAAAAAAGACTACTATAATTTTGCTATGAAAAAAAAACGATGATAAGACCGTAATTTTGGGCTCAGGGCAAAAATGTAAATTTTCAGGACTAATGAGCCAGTGTTAGGCAGCTAGAGTTACGCGCCGCCCGCGTTGCGGGGCGCTAAACCGAGTATTTCTTAGGTTAATAAAATGTACGCCTTTATGTCGGTTAGTTATACATGCTACCTATAACACGGTATAAAAAAAAAACATCAAGTTAACCAATTAAAGGAAAACATTACTATAGTTATGATAAAAAAAAATTTAACTAAAACGATGACAAGCGTGTAATTTAGAGTTGGGGGCAAAACAATAATTTGTCAGGACCAATTAGCGAGTGCTAGGCAGCTGTTTGGCATGAATAAAAACAAAATTAAGTGAACAAAGTAAAATAAAATACTACCATGGTTTTGCCAAAGAAAAAAAAAACGATAGCAAGATTGCAATTTTTAGCGGAGGTAAAATCGTAATTTTAAAATGGAGGTAAAATAATATTTTGAACTGGGGGCAAAAACAAATTTTTTATTTTGAAATGGGGGCAAAATCGTAATTTTAAGCTGGGAACCAAATCGTAATTTGGCAGGAGTCTAGCTAAGGGCATAACCATATTTTTATTTTGAACTGGGGGCAAAATTGTATTTTTTCACTGAGTGCAAAATCGTAAATTTAAGCAAAGGACAAAAAGCAAAATTTCATTTTGAATCGAGGGCGAAATCGTAATTTTACACCTGAGATAAAATTGTAATTTGGCATCACATATAAATCACTATTATATGAAAAAAAAAAAAAAAACAGAAGTTCAAATCGCCGCCAAAAGTGGCCAACCACTTACCAAAACTATTCAATCAACTTGAAAATGTATATGTTGAAAATTCTATAAATTCTAACTTTTTTTGAATAAACTTTCTCTTCACACTTGTTCCATCCCATTTTCTTCTAGAAAATTTTAAAAATTCCCCTGCTAATTTTTCGTTTCCCCCCAAAGACCATGATTTCACCAAAATTTGAAGTTTCCTCCACATCTTCACAACTTCACCGCTCTGCTTTCTCTAGTTGTGTTCTCCACCTCCAAATGGACCCTCTTATTCATCGATGGTTGCCGAAATCTATCACCTGCTAGCGAATCACCGTCGCCTAACAGTCGGGCAGCCTTTTCGTTTTACTCAATGATCCTTGTACTATTCTCTACACCGTCCGACGGACTCCGACCTACAGTTGCCGCCATGTTACCCAACATTCCCTTCATGTTACCCTCACTTTCATCCGGTTAGGTAAGATATTCAGTCTTGGTATTTTTCTCTTTCAATGTATGATTTTTGCTATATCAACATGTCGAAGCCTTGAAGCTAATTTTTTTTTGAAAGGTAGGCCTTGAAGCTAATTGATTATGAGTTTCTCATATAATTTCTGAATTAGGGGTAATGCTTATAGTCGTGTTGTTTCAAAACTAGAAGGTCTAAAGATGCGCACCAACTGCTCGATGAAATGCTTCACCCAAATTATAGAATTATTTTGAGGTTTTAATGCAGCTAGTTCATAAATAAAAGCAAGTTTATTGTTACTGGTATGCTTATTGTGCTATGTATGTATCTTTGGGTTCGTTGTAAGCATGGGGTTCTTATTGCTTTAGCAAAATTGAATCGTTTTGTTGTAGTCAATTGATATTTTTTTTAATTCATTTGTTTTTATTTATTAATTAGTTGTTTTGAACGTGCAGCTTATATTAAGAGGGCAGGCATGAAATATGGGAACAAACATTTTTTTATAGACAGGAGCAGGCGTGATACCTACAAGGTTAAAAGCAGTTTCATCCATTGAATTATGCTAACACAAATTCCCTTGTAACTAACTTTGGTGTGGAAGGCAAGCAGCTATTAGTGGTATAGATATATTTTTTTTAAACTGAAAGTGTTTTACTTTACTTTTTTATATTTTTTCACCCACCTGCAAGGCTGCAACTCATGTGTAAAGTCCCGTAAATGATGAAATCTTTACAAGCTAAATGCATAAAATCAGTTGAAAGCTTTCCAAGATAGAATTCTATGATTATTTTGTTCAAAGATTTGACTTTTTTTTTTAATTTGTAATAGTTTTTTTTAACAGCCAACATAATCAATCCCGAGTACTCTCGGGGTACTCACTAGACCAAACGGAGTACTACAAGATTAACCTGAGTCCACCACCAATTCCGGGGAAAACCTGGTAACCCACCCGCTCGTAGGAATGACGGTGAAATTACCGGTAAAACCCGTTTTGCTCAAAGATCAAACCCAGGTTTCTCTGGGTCTCATATCATTGGCCACCAGTGCCTCACTCTTCACCAAGTGGGAGTTGAACCTTATCTTCTAGAGAAATGCAAGACTTCATTGGCTATTCTGTAAAAGTATTGTTTTTTTAATTATAATCAACTCAGTTAACTATTTATATAAATGTTTTTTAAAATACACAATAATTGATTTTTGGGACAACTCAATTTGGCTTCACAAGTTTTGGTCATACTAAAAATGTAAAAAGACTTGTTACACAACTCTTCTAACGTGGCTCAACAAGATTTGATTTTTCCCCATATTAATGCAGGTAGGTTCATGATGTACATGGCTACTTGAGAAGCCTGGCTTGGTTTGTTGCTAACATGGGCCTTGCCGTGGGAAATTGCTTCAAAGAAAATAAGAATAGTTTTGCCACAAGGTGTCACGTTTGGTCTTGGTCTTGGTTGGGGGAAGAGTAGAGGAATACTCGGCTGCAGATATGGATGACATTCGCAAAGATTGGTCGACTTATGCGGTTACCTCTATTGTTAAGTGAAACCATATTTTAGGTGTTGACGAATGTATTGATAAACAATTTTTTTTGTTAGCGTTAACATATTTGTAATATACTTGACATATGGTTATATAATGGGTTGTTTTGGTATATATATGTGTATTTGTTTTATGAAATAGATTTATTGTTTTTGATATTATATATGTATCCAGGGTAAATTAGTAATTAAAAAAAACATTTTTTAAACAATTAAAAGCATGACACGCGTAAACAAATGTCATATGTATGTGTCATAAATGCATGTCATGAACGTGTGTCATTAAAAAGTGTCATAAAATGAGTGTCATTAAAATGTGTCATAAAATGAGTGTCATTAAATGTGAGTCATAAAAACATGACACACAAATGCATGTCATGTTAATTTTATGACCCCTCAATCAACGACACGCTTTTGCGTGTCATAATTACCGTTTTATGACGCACAATGTGCGTCAAGAAATGTGTATTTTCTAGTAGTATTTGTGTGAAAATTTAAGTGGATCAGTATACTGACAATCTAAGTGAATCGTTTAGAACTTAAAATGATTAAAGCTTAACGGTGCTAGTGATTTGTCTCATAAACTGATATGACCCTCTTACACAAACTCACAAAAATATTGTTTGTAAATATTTTTTTTTACTGTATTTCATTTAAATTCAAAATCCAAAAAGATTTTCGGAGTGTTTTAGCATAAATTTTGAAAATACAAAAAGATTTTTGACAACTGATGTTGGAGAGCTGATTTTCAAAATTCCAAGTGCTAAACATGATGACAAAAGGTTTGGGAGAATTTGTTTGAGACGAAAAATTGTTTGAAATGAAAAATGTTATTTCTACAAGTGGTTCATCAGAGATTAACATTGTAAAATCATTTATTGATTGTTTATTACCTGCAAGTGATATATAAATTTGTGAAATTTATTGTGAGGTAGAGTTTGTGCAGGAATGAAGCTTGAAAAGAGTCAGGTTCTGATTTCTGAGGATCAGGTGGTTTCAAGAGAGCCAGGTTTTGATCCTGGGTAGTAGTGTGTAAGAGCCAGCCAAAGATCTTGGGATAAAGGATGATAGAGCCAAGTTTTGATTCTGGACCTGATTTTCATGTAAGCTGATGATGCTGATGAACTTAAGGAATCAAGAGATCTGATCAAGAGAATTAGAGGGAGATTAGAGCCAGGTCGAGATTCTGGAAATGAAAAGAGACAGAAATTGAGGATGCTTTACATTGTTATATACTTCGGAAGAGTTTGAGAAGACTGATAAAGACTGAAGATTGAAGACTCGACATTGAAGACTTCGTCAACATCCGAGGGGGAGTCTGTTAGTGTATACGTCTGTCGACTTCGTCTTGTATCGAGTCTTGTATTAGAATAGTTAGATCAGGGCATGCAGTACGAGAAAAATGTCAAAAATGTGTTGAAGGGGTATTTCGCACGAAATAGTGATTTCGTGTGAAACTGATTTCGCATGAACTATTTCGTGCGAAACCAGCTTGCCTATAAATACTTGAGGTGCCTTGTCATTTGTAACTTTCCGGTTTCAGAGTCGAAGTGCTGCCGAAGTGTTTACTCGCTGTAAAACGTTGTTATATCAATCAAAAGACAGTTTAAAGTGATATTCTAGCTGAATTAACTCGATACGTTTGTTTCCGCCTCTCGTATTGAGGAAAAACTCTTCTGAACGACTCGTTTGGTCGTGAAAACGATCCTACATTATAACTTCAGGGGTGAAGTACATGTTACAAATTGTTTACAAACGTTTACATATGGTATGGTTAGCTAAGGAATGTACTGCTAGATCATGTGAGTGGTGGGTATAACGCTTAAGACCATTAATCCTCGTAGTAGGACCGAGGGACATGAGTGATAGATCTATTTGGGTGTTGTGAGCCCCACCCGTGAGGACCGGGATTTGGCCCATGAGGTGACTATGTCTTCCAGCCGGAAGCCCAGTACAAAATCCACTAGGATTAAGCTTTCCTGCATCACGTCACACATATTAATGGCCTTGCAAACCATTAATCGATCTGTTTTCCTTGTTTGCTTTCATACCGGGTTTACAAAACATACATACTTACAATGATTACAAGGTTTATTCGTGCACACATACAAAACACATGAACTTGCTCAACTTTTGTTGATGTTTTCAAACTACATGTATTTCAGGAAACTAAATATGGATCTGGCGGGCGTTGGAAGTTTTCAAGTGTTATTTGAAATAAAAGATGTCATCCGGTGTCAAAGGGTTTGGATTGTGTATCTTATCCTAGTCAAGATACACAGTTCAAAGTCTAGTTTTTAGTAGTGTCCTTTGTCGAGTCCTTATGGAACTATAAACAATTTGAATGGTTTGTAATATGGAATTGAAGTCCGTGTTGGGATTTGAACGACGTTGTTTGTAATGTTTTAAAACTTATCTATGGATGAACATCTTGGGTTTTATCATATAGTTGTTTGTTATGGTTGAATGCAATGATATTAAGCAAACCACACACAATCACTCTTCCACAAAAGTTAGGGTGTGACATGTCGTACGCCCATGATGTTCAAAATCCTTTTGAATCTCGGGAATCATAGTTCCCAACATGAGGCAAGAAGCTAGTATGGAGTCCTCGGTATACTTAACCCAATCGTTATAGGCATCCTCATCTTCCATAAGAGGTTAATCGGGAATAGGATCGTCCAACACATAGGATATCTTCTCTTGCTTGAGAATGATTCTCAATTTTCGATACCAATCCATGAAGTTGTTATGGTTGAGACGATCTTTTTCAAGGATTATTCTTAGTGATAGGTTATGGACAGTTTGGGTAATTTGGTTTGCATTGTTAGCGGCCATCTACAAAATTTAACAAAGTTCAATTTTAGTATTTTCGATATTATTAAATTTTAACCATTAATACCCTTTTATGTCTCATAGACAATTAATAATTAAAATCTAGAATCCAACATTACATTTAAATATTGGTTAGGTGACATTTATCCCATTATTTAAATTAACAAGGTAGTCAACGTTTGACAATTGCAACCCTTTGCAACTTCTAGCCATATGGGATCGGTTAAACATCTTTATGTTTAGTTGGCATGTTTAATCCCATCAACACCTTTGTACACCATGCTTCGGTGACCCTAAGCACTTGGTTTCCAAATCAAGTCGTCCAACTTACACACACATGTGAGTTTACACATACAAGTGGTTAGATGACCTTTATCCCACAAATATGGTAACCCCACCTCAAACACACAAGTTTCCTCAAATATGGTTAGGTGACCTTTATCCCACAAAGAGTTCCAAAGTGATTCGAGTGTTGTATAAAATGATGGTGTTTGACTTGTTTTTATAAAAGGGGTTTTAAGTTTTCAAAATTCTAGTTTAGAAAACTTTATGTACCATACATTTGCATGCATTAAAATCCTTGGTACCTTAGTGAAAACCAATTTTCAAGGTTCTTTTAATAAAACTCATTTTATTATAAAATCATTAACCTTTAATAAAACCTTTTATTAACTTTAATGATTTTTAAAGAACCAATTTTAAGCTTGTTATGGATTATTAGTTGTTAAGTAAGCATATCCAAATATCATCCAAAAAACCATAAATAAACAACCATACAAGCATGTGCCAAAAGGTCCCTCCTAAGGGGTGAATATTGACACAAGAAATGTGTCGTTGAACTCCCACTTGAACACGCATCCAAATGCTTCAAGTCCTCCTTTTGTGTTGTGATTTCTCCACTTTCTTTGGGCTTCCAAATGATCTTTAAATTCAGCTCCAAACTCCTTTGGGCTTCAAAAATAATGTTTTGGTTATTGAGCTAAAATCCTGTTAAGAACTATGAAGTCCTTTAGGCCCAAAATTGGCTCAGACCAAAAACGCATTTTTGTGTGCATCTTCTTTTACAATAAAGTATCCTAATACATTTTTTCTAGTAAAAGAAATGCAACTAATCTATTTACTTACATACCAAATGAAAATAAATAAATTACATATTTTTTAAATGGAAGAACAAAGACATTTAATTATTACAACCCATTGAAATAATCAAATATAAATCACAAACACAACCATTCAACATATTCAAACACAAGGTCATGGCTAGGTTATGAACACCAAAATATACATCTACATATGTATATTATTCAAAAGCAAAATGGTTCCCTTTTTATAACCTACATTTTCGGCCAAGAATGAAAAACCGAAAAATGTGGGTTTTTGTCCAAACAAAACAAATAATCCATATGACATAATTTTTCAAGATACTTTTATGCATGTATGAGAAACATCTTGAAAAACAAAAGGAGAACCAAGGCTTAAATTTTCGGCCATAGGGTTTCTCCAAACCCAAAACCCGAAATTTTTTAAATCCTATGAAGCATACACTCATATAAGCGGCTCTTGATGCCATTGTTGGGTTTTTCACATGTTTATCAAAGTCATTTTATCCAAATAAAATGAAAACGCAGCGGAATAATTATTTAAAACATGTAACTTTCAAGATATAAAACACTTTTATATGCAAAAACCCAATAACCTGAATCCATATACGATCATGCATGCTATAAAAAACACAATCATAGGGTGTTATAAGAATACTACCTTCCAAAGAGCAAAATATATGAAGAAGATGATGTTCTTGAATGGAAATCTTCAAAGGAGAAGACCTCAAGCTTGCATACCCCAAGCCTCCAACAAACACCTTATGTTGCTAGGATTTTCACTTGAAAAACCTCTTTTGACAACCACCCTTGGCCGAAAATTTGAGAGAGTTTTTTAGAAGTTCTTGCACTTGAATTATGTCTTATGAAACAATGTGAAAAAGTGAGAATATAAGAAAAGAATCACCAAATCAAGTGTGATCTTTTGAGAAGTATTGCATGCATTTTTAGTGGTGGAAACCACCTTGGGAAACCCCCTTGGGGCCGGCCATACATGCCCTTTTGTTAAAAAAAATTCAAAATTTTTCTTTAATTAAAGTCTTGTATTTATTTTTATAACTTTTATAAAATATAACATCACATGTTACAAGACTTTTGCAACATCTCACAACCTTTTATAATGTTATTTACCCATTAAATAACAAAATAAAATATTCTCTCAAAATAAATTATCCATATAAATTATTAGTTTCTCAAGTGCAATTATTTAGAAAACTAATTTCTAAATATTCTACGTGTTAATATTTATTTGTTTGATCATATCATAAATAAATATTATAAGTGTTTGTCTAGCTTGTTATTGGGTATGACCCAACTTGGATCATAACGTACTAGCCATATCAATTTAATATGTGTCTTAGGCATACAGAGTCCAATAAGATTATCCTCCCTTGACGTTGCTTGCAGGGTTAGCATTGTCTCTTTAGGTAAGTTTCAGGTTTGTGTATCTCGAGGACACCTTTATGTGTTGTAGAGAAAAGTCTAATCAGTTTGACTTGTTGGGTTCAAGTTCCAAGGTTGTACAGTAACCTTAGCTTCCTGTCACCAGCCGTTGGTGTATCAGCTTCTCGCCGGGAGCTGTCCAGCTTCTTATTTTAAGTTTATGTTTAGCATTCTTTGTTACTTTCTTCCAATTGTTGTTGACTTTGACTTTGCTGACTGGGATCTCCGAGTACCCACGTCATCAAATATAATCAAATATAATAGAAGATAAGATCACCTGCCTATATAGCTTCAAATTGATTGATGATATACAAGACTTAAATTCGCGTACCTCGCCACTACAACAATATAAGTTATTTTAACATGCTTCGGAAAAAAATCACTTTCATGTATGATGTACCACAACTATTTCTACAAGAAATAATACAAAATGTTTTATATATTTATACGATAAACAATCACCACATCATAATTTATGCTACTATGTTGCTTAAAATCCCGGTTGCCAAGTGCATTATTCTTTATCACGGTGGAGCATAGTAAAGTGTCCAAATTGGAAGAAAAAAAAGTGATGTAGTCACTTTTCCCATTAATATACTACGTAATAAAACAATTATACATATTATTATAAACTCTTTTTTAAATTATTTGTTTATTTTTTTCTACTTTTTAGCATTTATTTATTTATTTCTATGTTTTTAGTATTTATTTTTTTAATGAATTTTTACTCATTATTTAGTTTAATTTTTTTCTTAATAAGTTGTATTCGTTAACTTTTGAAAAAATCTTCGTAACTATGTTTATATATTTTTCAACATTGCTATATAAGTTTTATTGAGAATGAATACCGTGTCGTTATCGTATTAAACCGAACCAAAATGAACGATGAATGATAATTTATTATCTGTTCTATGTTTAATTTTTAGTTTTTTCGACATTGTGATATAACTTTTATTGAAATCGGATATGGTGTCGCTATCGTACCAGAGTGAGCTGAAACGACCGAAAAACATTTGTATTGATGCAGGTGTTTAGTTTTATTGTTTTTTTGCTTTCGATGAACTGACACCGTATCGCTATCATACCGTAACGAACAAAACAAGATCAGTAACGGTACTGTATCCATTTTATGGCTTCATGTTTAATAACGGATATTGTGCCGCTACCGTAGTGAACCGTGCTAAGACCGAAGGAACAATATCAGTTTTGGTACCAGTATATATTTTATTGTTTTTGCTTTCAATAAACTTACGTCGTATCGTACCAAACAACATTGGTACTAGGACTTGTACTCACTTTTATTGTTTTTGGTTTCGATAATTTTTCATACAATGCTATCCGCGATGGTATATAAACATCGGTACCGTGACGATCTGAACCGGTCGATACCGTTCGAACACCATTGATGCCGGTACCGGTGTTCGCTTCTATCGTTTTCGATCGATGTAAAACATATGTTGATTTCTATACTTAATGCATGTATTGTACTGCTACTATAGCAAACCAAAGCGATACCGATCCAGTGATCGCAGTACAGTACCGCCGCATGGCGCGGTCAAATACACTAGTTCCAATTATTTCAAATTTAATATTTATTTGTTGATGCAAACCCATTCCAAAAATTGTGTACAATTTCTAACTGATTAATTTGTACCCAGGTACTAGCTAGTCACAACATCAACATCTACACAACAAATAGAACACACAACCCGGTAATCTCAAAATCCGAGTAGTGTCGATGGGAGACGAAGTAATGGGCCTAACGCATCCGGGCTAAACTTTCGAGCAAACAAGAAGCAAATGGAAGTTCTCTCTTCATTATAGGAACAAGTGGTCCCATTGTTTCTAATGTGTTGTATTAAGTTCACTGTAATGTCTTTGGAGCCAAAACTCGCTGGATGTGGGCCCCCCAAAGACCAATCAACATAAGTTACCGTCCGATTAGCGTTAAGAGCACCATGAAACATGTTCACAAATGTTGGTAGATAATGCTCATCCGGGTAGCAAGAGGGTAGGCAATACCATTTGAAGAGTTTATAGTACCTGGCATCACAAAAAGTTGCGTTTTAAAATTTTTCCTACAGAATCACCAGTAATGTACACTGGTTTGTATCTTTTGTTTTCTATATGTGGCAACTTCAGCCCATTCACTAAGGAATGGGTCAACCCCGATTTTTTTGACTTCTAAAGGGTTGTAAAATAGCTAAAAAGATAACGGATTAAACATCACTAAAGCGTTTTTAAAATGTATAATCCCTAATAGAAATTTTACAAATATGAGGTCAACCCATCCTAGCCTGTTTTGACGGGTGCAAAATAATGCCCCCTTCGACCCGAACCCATTACCCAACCCCTTGATCAGTCCTTTTTGCCATCAACCAATGAAATTTTGAGTGTTTAAAAGATAAGTACCTTGTATCGGAGACTATTTTGATGGCAAGATTGCGCTGAATCTCGAACCATTGAGACCCTTTCCTCCAATCACGAAGCTTGATATCGGGTTTCATTCTGCGACTGTAACGACCCCGCCCGTAACGAGACGGGTCATCATACGAGTCGAGGAAGCTGTGGGTTGAACCAATGAGATATTTATATATGGTTGGGAAGTTGTATACTGGAATACAGCTTTCTGATAGGAGAACGAATCGCTCATTAGAAAAATCGAGCAAGGCATTGCCTAGAAGTCGTCTCTCAGCATCGACAAGTGTGACGGTTCCCCATCTCACATCCTATAAAAAGGAAACAAACATGTGTTAGAAAGGAGATAATAACAAGAAAAATAAGACACAACCATATTTACTTATAAACGGGTCTATTTAAGTTGTATCTTACCTCAAACTGGTGAAATGCACAAATCCAGCCAAAACGGAAATGGCTCAACTAGGTCAAATGGGTCAAAAGTAGGTGAAATGCACTGATATTTCTTAAAAAGATCAACAAATTCGAATAGGTAGTCATCAGCACCGCCCCTTTTTTATCTAAACAAAAATTACCCTGTTATCCGCAAGGGCACCTGACCCGACCCACACACTAGTCTATGCAGTAAATGCGGTAAAATATCGGATATCGGTCAAGGACCGATATTTGAGATATAGGTTATCTCGGTGAGATATCGGTGGGATATCGGTAATTTTAATATAATGCAGAATTTATATATATAGCAATTTAACACCAATAATTCAGTGATATATCGGTTATATCGGTCTAATGTCGGCGATATATCGGTCAATATCGCTGATAATATCGTACCGATATTCTGACCGATATTTGACACCGATACATTACTAGGGGACCGGTATATCACCGATATTAACTACATAGACACTAGTTACACTTTTTGACCTACTTTCAAGCTAAAGTTTTACTTATTTGTACATTATCATCTTTACAACAAATCTTAAAGTCTTAGAGACCTGCAACCTAACACACTTGATACAGATATTCATCAAGGGACAAATCATGAGCCAATTCCTATAATATTAATCTCAGCAACCATTTTGCATACAATAGTCGTTAACACACAAAATTGAGTACTGAACACCAGCCAACACCATACGCAATGAATCAAATATATATACACAAATTAAGGAGACCAGTCACAACCCAATAAGCATAAAACAGATCCATCCATACCTGGCTAGGAATCTGCCGATTGTAAAAAACCGAAGAATTGGAAAACTTCAAATGAACCCCAGGATTAGTATGCACATAAATCGAATACTTATTCACATCCTGACCGCGAAAAAACCGCTCCCACAACAGCAAGAATGGCAGTGGCCCTCTTGTCATGAACATAAAGGCAACCTTAGGCACTCTTTCAAATGGATACTCGGGTTTATCAGGCACTAACGAAGCCCTCCAAAACAGCTCGTTATCGGTCATTTTATGGGTCAGACTCTTAGGCATTCTAAAGCTATCCATACTCAAACAATCATCATTCTTGCAAACAGTTGAACCACTACTACAATTATGATCAGAACTACTAATTTTTGCAATGCTAGTGGTGTAAGTTGGTGCAGGTGCAGCAGTAACATAATTCATATAAAAATTATTCGGCTGTGAAGTGAAATACCTATCGATATGCGAACTCGAAACCAACCCGATGATTATACCGATCACAAACAGAAAAAGAACAAAGAGAAGCCTCATTAATCCAACTGATGAATCTTTAAACACATGTTCATCTTTCTCCCCTCTGCCCCTCATCTTATGATCCAATAAACACACAGAAAATAGCAGATAATTAAATCAATTAATTTGTAGTCATCAATGTAGATTCTAATAAAAGTACATGATTAGCGAAACTGAATCGAGATCGGTGGTTGAATTTTGAAAAGAATAATAATAATAATAGGGTTTGATGTTGAGGTGGGTTAAAAAATCAGATCAAAATTGCTCAGACGAGTAGGGTTTATAATGATTTTGAAAACCCAGAAACACAAACATGCGATTTTGTGGTTATCAAGATTCGGGAGGAACAGAACATGAATAAGTGTTGAGAAATCTATGTTTGATGATTAAATCGAAGAGAGAGAGAGAGAGAGAGAGAGAGAGAGAGAGAGAGAGAGAGAGAGAAGAAGAAGTTAAAGTAAAAAACTGTCGAGAATCCAACATGAATGAACATGGTTAAGACTTTTAACACAATAGAGTCGTGCAGTTGTCAATGACTTCACCCTTTCCTCGGATCTTCCACTTTCCTAGTTCACATAGGGTTAATTCTTTTATTACAAGACTGGTTATTATTCTATACAGGGCATGTTTGGCTAAGGGGTTGTGTAGCCTCTTAATGACAATTCAGATGGTATCTCTTAATGGTTTAAAACATCTGAATGAATAAGAGGTAACCTCAAGTCTGAATGGTTAAGAGGTAACCTCTGAATGGTAAATCATCACATGTCACATTCTTCTATCTTCTCATTGGTAAAATTCTTAATGGTTCCATTAAGAGGTAGCCTCTTAACGACCATTCAGATGCTACCAAACAGCCCCTAAGCTTATTATAGTTAAAAAGGACTTTTAAAAAAAGTGTTTGGATTAGCTTATTGATGTAAAATGACTAAAATGGGTATTTTTTTAGATATAAGGGGGTAAAGAAGGGGTATATTGGTAATTTGTAGTTTGAAAAGTTAAAAGCTGGCCAAGAAGTCACAATATTGTAACTTCTTGAAACCTCCTTTTTCTTCTTTGCAAAAAGCCATTTCTAAAAGGACTTTTGGCTTAGCCAAACACAAAAACAACTTATTGGCTTTTTGATAAGTCAATAAGCCAATAAGTTGTTTTGAAAAGCTTAGCCAAACATGCCCATAATAACAATTGATGAAGGATGTTAGCTACAGTAGCAACTTTAACCTTGATATGAAACTTAATTACAACAATGACATTTGTTTACCTTCTGTTTGATGTGAAGTTGTGTGTTTATACTGCTAATGTCTGCATCACTTTTAGATAGTGGTAGTGGGGTTAAATATTAAAATATCAAATATTTTTTATACTTTTTTACGAAGATCATATTATTTTATTAATAAGTGGTATGTATCACTTTTAGAACTATATTTATGATTCATCAGTATAATCAATTGTGTCGGTATAAATTTGAGTTTACATGTTTGACGTCGGTTCGCGTTTGTCTTTGACTTCGCTTTACGTCACGTAGCGGTATAAATTCACAATTTTGTTTTATGATTTTTACCGGTTTTGATCGATATTTGCTTACAACTTAGTGTGTGACGGGGGTTAACCAAACAAATTCCCGCCGCGTAGCGCGGGGTATTTTTACTAGTTATACTTATGAATTGAAAGTCTTGATGAAGGGTGATCTAATATTTTAAAGTGTTCTTTTGTTTTTTAGCTATATTTCTTAAGCAATTATTTATTTTTAAATAATATTTTATTCAGAGTCATGATGCTATATATGTGAATTGAGCCGAAACCAAATGAACAAACACATTTTCAACACTGGTATTTATTTTTATTGTTTTTTCTTCGATAAACAGAAAACGATTCGCTACAGGTACCTATGTTCATTTTATTGTTGCTAATCTCGATAAATTTTTATTTATACAACTCAGTTTGTGACGATGCCAGTACTTTGACGATCTGAACCAATCAATGTTGTTCGAACAATATCGGTGTCAGGACATGTTGGTGCTCTACATCTGTCGACTTCGTCTTGTATCGAGTCTTAACCTTAGAATGTTAGATTAGGACACGTTTTACAAGAAAGTAGGAAGAATATTGTGTTTAGTAAAGAGGTTTCGCTCATAGGGCCCTTTGGAGGTAGTTTCGCTTATTTGAACATGACAGGTTTCGCTTATATGGACATCATGTCCATATGAGCGAAATCCCCTGCCCTATATATATGTTGCATGAGCGAAACCAGTTAGAGGTGTTCTTGTTATCCATACCGAGGTGCTGCCGGTGTGAGATTTGATTGTAAACGCTGTAATATCAATCAAAAGTGTGTTTAAAGTGAAGATCTAGCTGTTTCTACGTTGGTTACTTGTTTTCCGCACCTGTAACTGATCGAGACTCCTCTGATAGACTCGTTCGGGTCAGAATACAATCCTACAAGTGGTATCAGAGCTTCAGGAGGAGGAGTTCTACAGAGATTTGCTGGATATCATCATAAATTCTTACTTCTACACCTTCTTTCTTCATCAGAACGAGATTTTACGGTTGAAACTTGTTCAAATTTTCACAGGCTGTAGTAAATTGATCATAGACAAATCCCTGAAAGTTTCACACTAAAATTCGAACTAAAAATGGTCCAAAATAACCCCCGAGTTGATTTCGCTCATACAAACAACCAATGATTTCGCTTATAAGGTCTTTCAGGTTTCGCTCCAAAGTACACCAAAGTGACCTAATTTCGCTCATCTGGACACCTAGAGTCTCTGATTTCGCTCTTACGTCCAACCCAAACCCTATTTCGCTCATTAAGCATTTCTGATTTCGCTCTTAAGGTCACCAAAACCTTGATTTCGCTCATAAGGACTACCTGATTTCGCTTTTGTGTCATCTGTTAACCCTAATTTCGCTTTTAGGACACTCAAGAAACCTAATTTCGCTTTTGTGACACCCAAGGAACCTGATTTCGCTTTTTAGGTCATCCAACAGAATCTGATTTCGCTCATAAGTACCTGTTTTTTGAAAAACGTGCATTGAAAAATGGATACTGAGTTCTACAACGCTTTTGCTACAACCCCGACTAGTCCATCCGACATTACTAAGACCATGACAATGGAGAATGAAACTGGAACAATGCAAAAACCCCCCGAAACTTATGGGAATTGAGGATTATCACGGATGGAAAAAACGGTTTGAAAATTGGGTTAAGGCAAATCATCTAAAAGCTTGGGAGAGCATTGAAACTGAATATGAGAGGCCAAAGAATTCAGTGGGAGTTGATAAAATAATTTCAGAGTTCACGGAGCAAGAAAGAGAGAGTTATAAAGCAGAAAAGATGATGATAAATTTGTTACAACAAGCAGTTAAAGAGGATATATTTGTGTTGCTTCAACATGATGAAAATGCTTATTCTATCTGGGAAGCTCTTAAAAAGAAATTTGAGGGAAGTACTGAGATGTTACAGAGTAAAGCAGCATTGCTGAAAAAGGAATTTGAACTGTTTACGTGCATGCCTGGTGAAACAACAAAGACACTTATTGAAAGATATTGTCATCTTGTTCGCACCATGTCACAGTTGAAGATTACAAAAACTCCAGCAGAATGGGTTGAAAAGCTTGCTGATGCGTTACCACAAAAGGAATGGGGCTCATATTTGATGATATTGAAGAATTCCGGACAGTTTAGCAGGTTATCAATTGCACAGTTTATTGAAAAGTTGGAGGCACAAGATCTGGAGCAGCAGAAAATTGCTAGAATGAACAGTTCAACTCATCAACAAGATATTAAATTGTACTATAAAGGAAATGTTCAAACTGCAGAAGCTAGTCCAAATATACAAACTGCATTTAGTGCTGGAAATCAATCTGAACCAAGCAGTCAAGGATCAGTTAACAGTAGTAGGTTCTCTACGGTAAATCCTCCAAGTGTTCAAAGTGCATCTGCTAGAAATGGGCATTTGATTCAGTGCAATGTAGCTCTACATCTTTAAAACGGTCAAAATTATTCTGAAGAAGTTGTAAAGCATCATATGGGATTATTGGTCACTGCATTAGAGTCTTATGAAGGGTTGATTGCCGGAAGAATTGGTAATCCGATGCTCACAAAGGAAGATTATGACCAAATCGATGCAGAGGAGCTGGAACTGATGGATATTAAATGGGCCTTAGCTAGTGTTTTGAGGAGAGCAGAAAAATTTAGATTGATTACTGGAAGAAATGATTTCTTGGATGCAAATCTTTCTAATCTAGGATTTGATAAATATAAAGTTGTCTGTTTTCGTTGCAGGGAGAAAGGCCATTTTAAAAGAGAATGCAAGAATCAGGAGTCGAGAGGAGCAAAGGAGTCGTCCGGGAAAGATGATTATTATAGGAAAACCATTTATCAGTAAATCACTCATCAACCGAATCAACAAAAAGAAGCTCAAACGGCACATGGAAGAATGATCGAGGATGCAAACAAGAAAGCTTACTATGACATCATTGATCAAGATGACGAGAAAGTGGCTGAAGGTTTTAGCTGGGATAAGTATATTCTAGCTGATCCTAATGTTAAAGCTTTTATTGCTCAGATTGTGCAAAAGCCAGAAATGTTGAAGGAATGGATAGGAGTGTTATCTGATGAAGAGAAAAGTGAAGATGAAGGATCTATTTCATCTTAAAACAATTTATCAGAAACAAGTGATAGTGATGAAGAGATGGAACAGATAAATCTTGGAAAAACGCATTTATCTTCTAACACTTTTGAATTTTATTTTGCAGAAAAATTGAAGAAACTGAAAGAAAGGAAAGCTGCAAAAGATTTAAAAGAAGTCAAAGTGATTGAGAAGATTGTGGAAGTTGAAAAGATAGTTGAAGTCGAGAAGATCGTTGAAATCACAAAACCCTGTCTTACATGTTTAGAGTCTTGTAAACAATGTATAGAGAAAGATGAGAGGTTTAGTGAGTTAGAAAAGTTGAAAGAAAAGTTGTTGTTTGATGTAAAAAATTTGAAAGAGTCATACGATGTTTTAAACAGAAATGTGAATAGTCTGGAGAAGACTAACTCTGAAAGAGAAAAAGCTTTGAAGATGATGAATGCTACCATGATGACAAAGCAGAAAGAGATCAACTTGTACATAGAAGAATGTGCAAAGTGGAAGAAAGAGTTGGATAGTGAAGCAACTGAGAATGAAAGAATCAGAAGATTGCTGCGAAGTTACAAAGGTTGTGACTACATAATTGATAGAATTTATCCAACAGTTGAAGGATTTGAAGCGTTTAAAGGTGAAGAAACAAAGCCAAAGAAGAAAAAGGATATTGGTAAGATACAGGGTGTCTGTTATAATAAGTGTCCGCCTCCGATTTGGGAAGGGTACTCGCCTAGAAAACCTAATGAGGAAGAACTAAAACAGGCAGTCAATATTAAGTTAGAATCCGAGATAACCGATGTTTTACCGGACAATATTGACGTCACGTTCACAGCGTCCGACACAGATCATGAGTCAGAACTGATAAAACGAGTGGTCGATCAGGTGTTGGATAAGGATGAGGAGTCAGAGTCAAAGTCCGAGTCCAAAAGTTCGTGTCAGTCAGTTGGGAGTTCGAGTTCGTCCGAAAGGAGTTCAAAATCGTCGGGAAAATGGGTTTATAGTAAAGAGTTTTTATTGTCAAAATCTAATTTGAATGATGAAACATTTGAAGTTGTGTATACTTTGAATGATTCTGACAAATTATATTTTGATAAAGAGTTTCCAATAAGAGGTGTTAAACCAGAAATGATCAAAAAGGTTTTCAAACTAACAGAAATTAATATTTCTGAAATAAAAGATGAAAATCTTACAAGAAAACCAAGACCTTACACCTCATGAGCACAACAACGTTTAAACAAGAAAAAGGGTTACAATTCTGGTTCTGGTTTTCAAAAGAAACCTAACCAAAATCGTAGCTACAAAAAGAAAGGCTTAGGTTTTATTCCACCTGAAAACTATAAAAATGAAAAATATGTTCGAGATTTTAAATCAAAAATGACATATGTTGCAGGAACTAGCCATGAAGAAGAAGCAAAGAGCTCATTCTGGAAATAGTCAAACAAGGAGTTTCTTGCTGAAAAGATGAAGTTTGAAGATTTTCAAAGGAAAGAGACAAGAACCTGTTACAGATGCAATGAAGTTGGTCATATTGCATGGAACTGTCCTCAAGCAACAAAAACAAAACAGGGAGTCTCAGAAAAACTTAAAGAAGTAGTTGTTGATAAAACCGAACCACCAACAGAAAAATTTAAAGTGTTTAAAAACTCTACATATGAAGTTGGTGAGTGTTCGAAAAGGTTTTACAAGAAAAAGGGAAATCTTGACAACCAAACTTGGGTTGTTAAGAAATCAGATGTTAAATCTGGCGATGAATCTGATTCCATAAAATTGGAGGAGCCACAGGTTGAGGTAAAAAGTGAAAACTCAGTGCCTCTAATGGATGATGTTCATTTTCCACCATTGAGAGCTGAGAATTTTAAATCAAAGGTTGGAAAGGTTGAGATCTCAAATCAATTTTATTCTGAAAAGAATGAATTTGATGTTGAAAAATCTTTTAATGGGAATGTAAAGAAAATTTTTGGAAAGATGGTCGATGGGAAGGTTAAAGGAGTTAAAGATTTTTACGCTACAAAAAAGGCAACTTATACTCCAACTGAATCTGAATTGAAAACACCCAAGGCTGGTCAGGCTTGGGTGGACATTTTCTTTCATTGAAAAACCTGACTTGCCGGAGATCCCAAGTTTGTAATTGCGGATCAGGAATCGGCATTCTTCTTGTTATTTTAGATTTTGTGAAAGATTCTTAAATGTGTTTAATTTTTACAGGTTAAGTGTGACTTGCCGGAGCTTCCAGGTTAGTAAGTGTGAAGCAGGAATCGGCATCTTGATTGGTAAAATGGTTTGTGTAGATGAGTTATTCCTACAATTGGTAAAAAGGTCTACTTTTACAAGTGGTAAATCAGGGACATTAAGTTGTACTTGATTTCCTACAATTGGTATTTTGAAAGACAATGTGATGAACCACACCCCTAAATTTTACAAGTGGTAAATTTAACAAAACTTATTTTCCGGAAAAATCATTTTGGTTAAAACAAACTTAAGTGTTTTGAAATCATAATGAGAAAATAGTTTGTTGTAAGGGGGAGTTCTGATTGTTTATGCCAAGTGGATGGCGAATTGAGGCGATTTGATATCAGTTGTCACTTTACTGTATAGTTTGTTTTCAAATTTCCTAAAATGTGTTTGCATTTTAGGGGGAGTAGAATATTTCAGAAAATCCAAAAACATTAGAAAATTTGAAAAAGACAAAAACATGATAAAATCAAAAATGAGTTTTTGTGTCAAAGAAGAGGAAATGATAGTACATCAGTAGACAGTTATAGTATGCTAAAGAAATGTATTGTTTAAATAGCGTTAAACAGTCTCACTGATGATATGCCGATAGGTTTTCACACATTTAGTAAGCTTTTTCGGGATATAAACTTAAATTTCAAACTTGCTTATTTCGTGGGGAACTCTACTTGGATATATAGGTAACCCCTGAAATCTCGTTTGAAAGGTCCCTCTTTCTGAGATACTAGGTCTTTATGCTCAGTGATATCTGGGGTATTATCCCGGGACTTCTGATTTTGTGGAAGCAATGGCCTAGTCCCCGGAGAATACTTTCTGCTTGCTTGAAACATAGCGCCGCCCTCAGCAAATTGATGAAACAATAAAATTGATAGTCATTGCTGTTGTAATACAAAAGATCCTCTAAAGGGGACACACCAAAAGTCGAAGCCGTCATCTCTCTGCGTATACGGGAGTATCGACCTGAGCTCTCACGGCCCTCGCAATTTAACCCCTTACAGATATCATCTGTGGTATACTCACCTGTAAGACTGAATATTGGGATCTGGATACGGGAGTATATTCAAGAGGTGGGACACATGAATGAGTTTAAGTTCTTAATACACCTAACTCATATCTTGAATCAGTTGAAATTTGTGTGAGAATTTAAGTGGATCAGTATATTGGCAATCTAAGTGAATTGTTTAATTCTTAATGTGTAACTAAGCTCAACGGTACTTGTGACTTGTCATAAACTGATATGATCCTCTTGCACAAACTCACAAAAATATTGTCTGTAAATATTTCTTTACTGTATTACATGTTTTTTATTACAAAATCTAAAAAGATTTTCAGTGTGTTTTAGCATAAAATTTCAGAAAATTCAAAAAGATTTTTGACAACTGATAATTGAAAAGCTGATTTTCAAAATTCTGAGTGCTAAACATGATGAGTATGATTTGAGGGGGAGTTTGTGTTTAAAACTGATTATTTTTTATCAAACCTTCAAGTGATTCATCAGATTGAAAAATCATTTTGTTTGGTTTTTGAAAGTGAGTCTGAGTTAGTGCATGGGTTTATTTTAATATATGTTAGTGAGAGAAATTTACTTTGAGGTAGAGCTTTTGCAGGATAAGATGAGCCAGGTTATTTGTTCCTGAGATCCGAGCTGGATGAAAATCAGGTTCCGATACCTGAGGACTCTGATTGGAGGTAGTCAGGCAACGATCTTGGAACATGAAGAGTCAAGCTGGTTGATCTTGAGAAGCTGTGAGATGGAAAGCCAGACAACGATCCTAAAACTGATGATGCTGATGAACTGAAGAAATGCCAGCATGTCGCAAGGGGGAGTCTGAAGTCCTGCAATAAGAGATTGAGAGAAAGAAGCCCAAAGACAGATCAAGACTGAAGATGCGAAGTCTCGACACTTAAGACTCGTCAACATCTGAGGGGGAGTCTGTTGGTGCTCTACATCTGTCGACTTCGTCTTGTATCGAGTCTTAACCTTAGAATGTTAGATTAGGGCACGTTTTACAAGAAAGTAGGAAGAATATTGTGTTTAGTAAAGAGGTTTCGCTCATAGGGCCCTTAGGAGGTAGTTTCGCTTATTTGAACATGACAGGTTTCGCTTATATGGACATCATGTCCATATGAGCGAAATCCCCTGCCCTATATATATGTTGCATGAGCGAAACCAGTTAGAGGTGTTCTTGTTATCCATACCGAGGTGCTGCCGGTGTGAGATTTGATTGTAAACGCTGTAATATCAATCAAAAGTGTGTTTAAAGTGAAGATCTAGCTGTTTCTACGTTGGTTACTTGTTTTCCGCACCTGTAACTGATCGAGACTCCTCTGATAGACTCGTTCGGGTCAGAATACGATCCTACAGGACATGTGTTTGTTTTTATCGTTTTCGGTTGATTTGTATACCGAGCGCATGTATCGTACCGATAGTGTAACAAACTAAACCGGTACCAATCCAAAGCACACGGTAACGTACCGCAGCAACGCGCGTTGAAATAACCTAGTTATTATTATTATGGACAGGTTTAATTCTTTTATTTTAAGTTATTATTAGACTAGAGGGTATGGGGGCCTGAGGCCCGGCTTGGCCAGGCGTCGGTCCCCCCACACCGCCCCTGGGCCCCGCTAGGCAATTTCGGCTCCCACAAGACGGAGAGGACGGGCCAATTTTCAAATTTAGAGCCGTTACACAACGGCTATATTTTAATAAAAAAAAACCTTTTTAACTTTAAATAAATACCCTCATCTCATCCATTTTTATACCATTTTCTCTCATTCTTCTCCCATTCTCATCCAATTTTATAAAAAAACACTCTCTCTTTTTTATACAATCATGAATCCATTCAACCCAAACAACCCCAACCCGAACAATCCCAACCCGAACAATCCCGACCCGAACCAATCTAACTTTTTTTCGACTCCCGCTTACACTCCGACTATGGATCCTTCATGGGTGTCTCCGCAATTTACGTTTTCGGGTTTCCAACAATCACCCAACGCCTTCAAACAAATGTCCCAAGTTCAAAAAAATGAAACAATACCAAGCACTCCAACAAATCATGCAACGCAATTCGTTTGAACAATTCCAATCGCAACCGTCAATTTCCCAACCGCAACCCCCGGTTCAACTTGACGATGATGATGAAGAAGTCGTCCCCGAATCGCCACCTCAAGAGCTCAAGCGCAAAAAAAACAAGGGGAAGGGGAAGGCGGTAGAAACCGTACCCGTAACCGCGCCAAAAAGCGGTTCGAGAGCAAAGGCGAGACCTTGGACGAAAGTAGAGGAGGAGGCGCTAGCAATAGCATTTGTTAAGTCCTCAACTTGCCCGGTTGTCGGTATGAACCAAAGTTTATTTTTTTTAATTTAAATTTAAAAAGATTTATTTTTTTTTACTAATGCATTTTTTTTAAATTTAGGGAACAACCAAACGGGTAGTAGTTTTTGGAAGGCGACAACGGAAAGATTTAACGGGATTGTGGAGCAAGGCCCGATGCGTGATGTCGAATCCGTCTCGGGCAAGTGGCGTAAAATGAGCAAGACCATCAATACCTTTAGCGGGTATTATAACCAAATTTACACTAATCCTCCTAGTGGGAGTAACGATGAGGACATTCTTAACCTTGCTTTGGCTAAGTGGGACTCTAAAAATTCAACGCCTTTCCCACACCTCCGAGCATGGAACATTTTAAAGAAAGAAAACAAATGGAAGCCGGTTCCAAATGAGGTCGCAACCGCCAAACGGAGTAAAACTTCTGAGTCCGGAAGTTATAGTGCGGGAGGCTCCATCGCTCGTTGTCAAATAGACATAAACGACGACCCGGAATATGACGAGAATGTGTTGCCCGTTCATGAGCCGGAACGTCCCATCGGAAGGGACAAAGCAAAAAAAGAGGCGGCCGGAAAGCGAAAAGGGGGCGGCTCGAGCGGTGGGGGCTGCTCGGGCGGTGGGGGCGGCTCGGGGGCGGGTTCGAAAATGGATGAGTTGATATCCGAATTCCGTTCGTTCAAAGAGCTCGCGGCCGAAAAATATAGTTACAAGAAAACCTTGTCGGCCGACTATGCTCGAGCGGAGGATTTTAGGATTATGAGGTTGGATCTCGACTCGGTTCCGGAGGATGAATGCGAGGTTTATCGGAGGATGAAAGAGGAGGTTAAGAAAAAATGGACGTCGTAGGTTGTTTACTTTTCTAATCGTATCGTTATTTTTTTTTCGTTTTTATGTTTACCGTTTCTAGGATTAGTAATTTTAATTTTTAGGAAATGTAATTTTTTTTATGTTATGAAATGAATTTATTTATGTTGTATTTTTTAATTTTTATGAAGTTTTTATTAAGTTAACAAAAAAAAGTTAGAAAATTATAAAATAATTAGGTGGGGTAGCCCCATCCTCCAACCACCCTCAAAATGCAAGGAGGCCCATCCTCCATGGGATGGTGATGTAGCGCCTACGTGGCGGCCCATCCTCATGGGGATGAGCCTCTCCATACCCTCTAGTATAATGGGGTCAAGTTATTCTACAAAGGCTCCTAATTGTAAGAAGTGTAAGAAGGATTTATAGAGTGACAAGTG
This sequence comes from Helianthus tuberosus, assembly GCA_030545235.1. Classification (NCBI taxonomy): domain Eukaryota; kingdom Viridiplantae; phylum Streptophyta; class Magnoliopsida; order Asterales; family Asteraceae; genus Helianthus; species Helianthus tuberosus. Next base: position 124,650,223 of record CM060365.1, on the reverse strand, counting down.
TCCAATAACCTAAAATTAAACCCACTACATCACCACCCACAACCTAAACACCCACCCCCACCCCACCCCACCACCACCCCACCACCACCCAAAAACCTAAACCCCCCACCCCTACCCCCCCCCCCCCCCCCCGGCAAAAAAAAAAAAAAAAAACAAAAAAAAAAACTATACCTCATCAAAAAAACCCCCCAAAAACCTAACCCCCCACCCCCACCCCCCAAAAACCTAAAAAAAATTAAAAAAAAAAAAAACTAAACACCCACCCACCCTCACCACCACCACCACCCAAAAACCTAAATCCCCACCCCCCACCCCCTCGGCAAAAAAAAAAAAAAAAAAAAAAATTGGGTGGGTGATGGGGGAGGGGGTGGGGGTTTAGGTTTTTGGGTGGTGGTGGATGTTTATTTTTATTTTTTTTTTTTTGTAGTAGGTTTTTTTAGGAGTCTTTGTACCATTCTTACAATTAGGATCCTTTGTATTTGATCCTAATCCATTATTATGGACGTTTTAGTTTATTTATAAAGAAATCATGAGTAAATTACAATTTTTATACTAATTTCAAGACTTTAAATTGACTAGAATCTACTTAATTTTTGCAAGTTTTATATATTATGTCATTTGTCCCTAACCTAGTTAATTTTAAACATTAAGTTAGGTCATATGCAAGACACGTGAGGGCAGTTTAGTCTTTTTCCTTACCCTTTTCATTTCCCACATTTATATCATCCCAAACCATCATGTTGCCACCACCAGCCACCCCCACCAGCATTAGCTGACCACAACCACTAGCTAATTACCCTTACCTTACACGACCTTACCCCTCTTCACCTCTACAATAATATAAGAAACGGTGGTCAAATTCATGGGAGAAATCCCTACTTGTTCCAATAATAATCATATTCTAAACCATAACCCTAACCAAAAACCCAAATCGAACAATAGGAAGCATTTCCACAATTCAGTTATCAACGGCCGGACTCACAACGGTTCCGTTGATCTGTGTGCAATGGTGGTGAGTCAATCCGCTTTAGATGAAGTTTATCCATTCAATCAAAGACCAGTGAAATCGGAGTATATGGAAATAACTTCAATTACAGTGCGTTTGTGACGTACAATGTTGCTACGAAAGAAATTGATCTTGAACGAATCCGTAGCCTCAATGAACGTATTAGGCTGATGAAGTAAACCCTAGATTGGCTAAAGGAATGTTTAAGAAATTGTCATAATAAATGGTTACCGGTTTCAATGTCGTTTAGATCTAATAAAGAACCGGAACATTTTCGTCAGGGTTTGGTTAAGAAAGTGAAGTTTTAAAGAGAGAGAGAGAGAGAGAGAGAGGCAGAGAAAGGAGAAGGAGTTGTAAAGAGAAAGAAGAGATATGTGTCATTTTCGTCCCTGAGGTTTAACCAGTTTTGTGACTTTCGTCCAAACCTTGTAAACTTAGACTTAACAAAAAGATTCGGGCTAAAAGGATTATTCTTGAAAGGAATACATGATGTAACACTCCGCATTTTCGCACTTTCTTATTTTAAGCAAGTCATGATGTACTTTCCATATTTATACACTTGTACTCCCTTTGTAATCCACTTTAATTTCAATGGTAATTCGAAACTATTTATCATATTGAAAACGAAGCTATTTTGTGTATTCATATTAGTCTTATGTGCAACTGATAATCAAATTCTCGTTTGAACGAAATATTATTCAAGGATTCTTGATTCTTTATTTATCGACACTTGATACTCATTAAACTAATTAAAACTCTTGAAATGATGAAATTCGGATCCTAATTCTCGAAACTCGAAAGCTTCGTGAAATAAATAATCGTTTAAAGATTTTTATACTAATTTAAATTCTTTTATAAATATGGTTACTTATCTATCCTATTTTATTTAATTAATTAATATTATGATAAAAAGTTTTTGTTTGTTTTTATAAAATAAAAATAATAAATAAATAAAAACTAGTTAGTTTTGTTAGAATTCAAAGTTAGTTTGAAGTAATATAAGTTAATCTAGTTAGTAAACTAAGTTAAACCACCTAGTAATTAATCCCTAAACTTGAGGGACTAATTTGTAATATCATGAAACTTATTAAAGGTTAAAAACAATAAAAAAAAGGGCTGCCATGACTCGAACTCGGGTACACCCTCAGCCCAAACGCGCGCACAACCAGTTGAGCTATGGCTTCACATTGAACAAATCCAGCCCCTAAAATACTTATACACTCGCTCAGATGGCCTGATCAGCGCGACCAGCCCTCTTCCCAGCTCGATTTTTAGCGCGATTTTTGTGTTTTTCTTTGAATTTAAACATTGTTTAGCATTTATTATCCAACTACAACCTAACCCAACTTTCTCTATAAAACCTAAGCATAATCCAAGAATTATACACTTTTCTAATCATCTAAAACTCTCCAAAATCAGCCCAAAATCAGCTGCAAAACACAAGTTCGAGCAGATTCATCATCTCTTACAAAAGTGAGCATAACTCACTCATTTCTTATCCGATTTACTCGATTCTTTTTCCTACTTCTTTGGTTTGACCTTAGATACGTTTCCATTGGTTTTTCATGGTAAACCAGGCCCTGGAACGTCACCAAAAAGGCTCCAAAGTTGACTGATTTTTCTGTTTTCATCTAAAACTTTGTTAAACTTAGTAAACTTGAGTTAATCTCATCTCAAATCTATGTCCTAATGCTCATAATCAATCAAATGGTTAGTTGGGCTTAAAAACAAGGCTGAGAAATGTTAAATCAGAGGTTAAAACCTCACAAACATTCTGTTTTGGTTAGGGTTTTACCCACAAGAAGTGTTCAAGCTTGAAACTTGATGAATGTGTGATTGTTAGACTAGCTTGGGCTATCTTTCATAAAAATCCACTCACTTCTAGATGTTTTCTCATAGATTAGATGTTGTATTTCATTATTCTTGTAAGTTCATGACCCTCCTTGTTGTTTATAACAACAAGTGTAGTGATGAACAATAGAGGTGTCTAAATGGAAGCTTGTTCTTCCTATCTCATGTATGAATTATATGATACTTAGAGGTTCCTAAATGAAGACTTTAATCTTCTACCTCATGCTTGACATATATGATGTAATAGACACTATGTAATACTTATGTAACAACCAAATAATTGAACTCTTGGTGATGAACTAATGGACATTCCTTAAGCTAGTAGATTGTATCATCTTAGGCCTTAACAACTTGTCACGATTCTAATGGAACCTTGTTCCATGAAAAAATTTAAACTCTTTTAGAGTTTCATAGTGTCAAGAACAAATGTCATATGTGTTAGATGATTATTTTCATATGTTTATTTTCATGTTATTTAAACTCCAAATCCCTAGAACCATATGTAAACACTTCTTAAACTCCAAATCGAACACATTCAACTTTCTAGTCTCAACAACTTTGTCACTTTGGATAATCGGAAAGCATATGCAATTTTGTAAGTATACTCGAACCCATTTTTACTTTTACACACTTTTGGGTACAACATGTATTCTATGAAAAAAAAACACGAAAACACTTGAAACTAGTTGAATCACACTCTATCCATATTGAAACATGTTAATCTCCCGCTAGACTATTGGGAGTGAAACTTTGAACAATTTGATGCTTGTTAATCTCGTATGCTACGTAAACTATTTGTGTTGATATATGCTCATTAACTTTGCTAGCCCATCTTAACAATTATAGCGCTATAGGAGTAATGCACCGCCCATGAGACTTGGGGTATTGTTAAGTTAAACATGTTACCTCCCGCGATACTTTGGGATAGGCTATTTTAACGCATTGGATTCTTGGGTTGAACATATTGTTACACAATCTCAGCGTACTAGTAACTTGCATATTGTTGTTCATGTTGGATATGAGCACGTTAAACAATTTTATTCTATGTTATACTATGTATCAAACTTGTATACTCGCCAACTTTTTGTTGATTGTATTTTAATACATGTTGCAGGATGATAGACAAGATGATGCTAAGTAAAGAAACAAGATTTAAGTGGACTTAGAAACACACCTAGATTAAACTATTTTGTTGTTGTACATTCGAAACAATGTTGTTTATGTTGATTTCTTGTATTATACTTAAGCAATTTATGAAATCCAATTTTAATTTAGAGTAAACTGCCATTTTGGTCCCTGTGGTTTGGCCAGTTTTGCCATTTTAGTCCAAATCTCAAACTTTTTACATCTGGGTCCCTGTGGTTTGCATTTTGTTGCCATTTTGGTCCAAAAGTGATATTTGACCAGAATCCTCAAATTAAAACCTCCTATTTTGTCCTTACCCTCAGGGGTATTTTGGTCATTTTGGAATAATTATAACTGAATTATCTGTATATAATACCCTTAAAACAATTAATATATAAATATATATATATACAGACATACAGACTAGACTGCTCTCTCTCTCTCTCTCTGAACTACCACCACCCCCCCACCACCCCGACCACCGCATCATCCCCACCACCACCATCCCACTGGTGCTGGTGCGACGGTGCCGGAGACGCGGGTAAAACACCACAACCACCATCAGCGCCGATAACCCCCTTTCTCTCTCTTCTCTCTCCCCCCTTCTCACCACCGCCACCTCCTCCCCCCCTCCATTAACACCACCACAGCACCACCACCACTGCAGTTTGTGCACCACCACCGAATGAAGAAGATGACGAGGATCCACTGCCTCTCTGAACAAACACACGAGTCATGAAACCATAGATTTAGATTTATCACGAGTTATAGCCTTGGGAGACGTGACTCCAATGCCGGAAGTGAAGGATTTCCAACCGATTTCTTCTTCGTCTCCCAGCTGAAACGATCTGTGCATTCCCCTAACAATTCTCATGAGATTGAAGACGAATTAAAGAACAATTGAAGAGCGATGAAACCCTATCCCTAGCCTTAGAGAACCTGCAATCGGAAAGATAATAAGGCACAAAAAGAATCTGTGATGTGAAGAGTGTCGATTGAGAACGGAGATCGAAGAAACCCTAGAGGAATTTTGGAATTTGTGATGTGAAGAGTGTCGATTTGAAGGGGAAAGTTGGTAGGGTTTTTGTGGAGCACAAATTGATAAGGTGGGATGAAGAGGATGTAATGTATGTCTGTATTGTACTGTGTGTATGTATGTATATGTATATATGGAGATGGAGATGAAATTGGGTATGGTTGAACACGTGGCGGAAGTTTGGGGAGCACGTGAGTGTCAGGTGAGGTAAGAGAGAGTGTGTGTGCAGGAAGAGGGTATAATGACCAAAATGCCCTTGGGGAAAATGAAAAAAACCAGGTCTTTTTTTTAGAAATCTGATCTGATTTGAGATTTGGACCAAAATGGCAACAAAATGCAAACCACAGGGATCCAGATGTAAAAAGTTTGAGATTTGGACTAAAATGGCAAAAGTGCCCAAACCATAGGGACCAAAATGGCAGTTTACTCTTTAATTTATATTGTCACATAGTGTTATGATGTTTTGAGCAATTTGTTTGTCTCATCCCGATGTTTCCGCCATCGGTTGGGGTGTGACACATGAAAAGATGATAAGCAACTACAACAAATCCTGTCTGAGGAATACAGAAAAGTAGATGCCTTGGAAGATTATGCAAGAAATATATGCAAAAATCTCTTACATGCTCCAATACATGATCCAGATCTCAAAAAGATGTTAAGGGAAGATTATTTAAAGCACATCATGGATAAAAGCCTTGTGATGCAACCAGAGATCAATTTATAGGATGGACAACTGAGTCCTTGCTAGGTGAAATAGTAAGGATCGAAAAGATGAAGCTTATTCCTGAAATCAATCCTACTTCTCCCAACCGGAAAATAGGAAGAAAACCTAATGATAAAAGGGGACTATATAAAAAACGTACTCGATGTTTGCAAACCCCTACACATTATTTCCTTTATCCTTAACTTAGTTATTTTTCATTGTTAAGTGGGTGTGAAATGACCTAAATACCCTTACTGTTAAATAAATAACTAAAAAGTAAAAAAGAAATATAATTAATATTTAAAAATTCATATGGACTCACCACCCACCCCACCCTCTTCATCTTCCCCAATCTTCACCACCTCCACCTTTCACCACCACCACCACCTCACCCAGCTGGAAAAATGCCACCACCTCACTCTCTCACCATCATCTTCAACCTCATCCACCACTGTTACCATCACCTATAGTCAAATCAGTTTGCTGATTTAGGTTTCCATGGGGTTTTGTGAGTTTTAGAACTTTTAGTGGGTTTTTGCTTCATATGTTGCCTAAGAAAATACCTGTTATAGTGGTTAAGTTTGATGATGATGACAGTAGTGATGATTGTACTGATAGTTTGCGTATAAAGTTGCGGATCGGTTGGTTGACCTATTTTTATGAATTGATAATCTGTAGAACGACCACCGCTGTTGGTGAGGAATTTAATAGTAGTGCAATCGGTATGGGGCTAGAGGATACGAATATGCAGGATATTGATGAGGATCTGCATAGCAGACAGCTTGTCATGTATGGTCATGAGACAATGAGGCGGCTCTTTGCGTCTAATGTGCTGATTTATGGAATGCAAGGACCTGGTACTTAGATAGGTAAACATGTCACTTTTTTTGATCTTGTGGTTATAAAGTAATAATTTTCATTTCTGTGAGGAGTCTGCGGTTGTGGCAGTAATTGGTTTTGTGTATGTCGAATATGAATATATTTTTGATTATTTGACTGTGATTACGCTGATTTTTCGATTGCAGTTAGTTCAAGTGCTCTTGTTTATGAGGTTGAAGATGATGGTGAGAGGGTGAGGTGGTGGCGTTTTTCTGACGAGGTGAGGTGGTGGTGGTAGAAGGTGGAGGTGGTGGTGGTGAAAGGTGGATGTGGTAAAGATTGAGAAAGATGAAGATGGTGAGGTGGGTGGTGGGTCCCATATGAATTTTTAAATATTAATTATATTTCTTTTAACTTTTTAGTTATTTATTTAACAGTAAGGGTATTTAGGTTATTTCACACCCACTTAACAATAAAAAATAACTAAGTTAGGGATAAAGAACATAACGTGTAAGGGTTTGCAAACATCGAGTACGTTTTTTGTACATTTTGAGATAAAGGACACACTTTGCAATCTAGTGTCAACATAAAGGACGATTTTTGTATTTTACTCTTAAAAGAATTGATATCGTGATAAAATCGGTTGCTCTGGGATTGATTTGGTCAATTTTGGAAGTTTCGTATTGCCGGTATTAACGCCGGAGAAACAGGGGGCTTCGGCGAGGTTTGGGGGTTTTTTTAGTTTGAGTTTTAAAAACGACATAAATGATCCCTGTAGTTTGGGAAGTTTTTAAAACATAAATAAAACTAAAAAACCATATATTCTTATAAACAATTTTATGAATCCTTTATTATTTATAAACTTTTAACATGATTTTTAAATCTTAGCTAGTAAAATCCCCCACGTGTTGAAGCGGGATTTCAGTTGATAAGGGTTCGATTTGCAAAGTTATACAGAATGGACCAAACCAAACCAAAGTGTTTTCACCTGACATGATAGTTCCTGGATATGACTTGTAATAGTTAGTTTACCTTCAAAATTAAAACATCAAACATAAAATTGTTGTCAAAAGCTACAACCATTTGCAATTTTAGGTGGACCTACATTTTCTTTAATCCTGAGGATCCTATCAAAATCTTTATCGTCCTTGGGCTTCGACATTACATCGGCGCATCCGATGTTTTGATATACCCCCTGTGACCATCGTCAATTATGTTATTATCATAATGGTTGGCCTTGGCAACCCTTTCGATCTCATCCTCCTCCCTAATAGCATAGCTTCACAAAGAACCATGAAACCACCGAACACATAATCATAAACCAAACATTAAAAATAAATATATTCATAACATCATAAAAAATGTATATTTATAAAAATGCACCTGTATGAAGAACCCACCAAGATAAAGAAAACAAAACACTTGTTTAACATCAAATGAACTATATGCCATCAGCTAGACACTCTACAATAGGTGGCGTAACATTCCTATTGGTCCACTATATATAATATATATGTCACATTATAATTAATTGTTGTAAACCTTTATAACAGTGACAACCATTGGTCATTGTGAAGACAAAAAAACAAAATATTTGTTGAACAACATATAAACTATATACCAATCATATACTTTGCACAACAAAATATGTTTTATGCAATAGGAAAAAAACACTTTCAATCCATTTAATTATGAACGGGTCATCAAAGTTTGTATTTCATCTGTAACTATTGCAAAATCACAAATCAGAACCAAAAAAAAAAAAAAAAAACTAAATCATACCATCAAACGGCTTCTCAAATATGTCATTCCAACTCAAAGAACCTTGAAGCAACTGACATCACTGACTTGTAGCCTTTAGATTGACTTTGATTACACGTAATCTCTATTTATTTGTCTAAAAACACATAAGATAAACATGTAAGCTAAATGATTTATAAAGTATACGTGAAAACCAAATGACATAAGAAAAGCTGAGGTGGCAGCCATAGAGGCTGTATAACAAGGCTTTTCTTATATCCTTATTGCACCATAAACCTTAATATATAAAATCACTTTAATTTTCAAAGGTCTGGCCCACATCTATACTTTCAAAGGTCTGGCCAACACTGAAAATTCAAACGTCTGCCCACATACAAAAGGGCAACTGTTTATACGCACTCCAAAACTCTGCCCATAACTTCTACCCATATTCAAAATTCAAAATCCTGGCTCCAAATTCAAAATTCAAACTATATATGAATCTGGCTCCCTATAAATAACATATATGAGTCTGGCTCCACATTCAAATTTGAATTCATCTCTCTTACTCATATTTGCGATCATATCTCTCTCTCTCAAATCCATAGCTCTCATGATTCAGTCGGTTAATCTCCGATTACAGTTCTTTGTTCGATCATTTGTTGACTCTGTTTACACATTATCCTTCCAATATCATTGTTCCAACATCGTTGTTTCAGTGAAGCTCTGTTTCACACATCAACGTTTCACCTCAGCTTTTCTTATGTCACTTGGTGTTCTCTTTTTATAGAAAGTATAGATAGATTGTTGCAACATCGTGAAAAGTTATATATGTTACCTTCTTTGATGGGAGAGTTTCATTTTAGGTTTGTGGCTTATTTTTATTAACTGTAGTTATACTAATTTAATTTGATGTGTGAAGAAACAAGTGTTGATAATGTTGATAGTTTTTATTAACAGTCACATTTTAGAGTATGTTAACATCCATATTGATAGTATTAAATTAAATGCATATACATAGAAAGATATAAATGCATGAGAGCTATTACACACTATAGTTAACACTTGCAAGGATTTCGTATACTCTCGCCTTTCTCCATGTGATTTCATTCTCTCTTTTATTTTTTAGATCGGTTAGCATGTCGCAGATTTTCTGATCCTGTTTTAGTAGTTGTGACAGAAACTCTTCTGCATTCTTCTGGAAATCTGATGGAGGAGAGTGGAGGATTTCATCAAGTAATGCTATGCTGTTCCAGGTTTGTTGTAATTATTGTTACTGATTATGCCGAATTTTCTGTTTAGTTCCTCATCTGATCATTTTTCTTTGAGTGACCAGATTGAGAATTGTGTTTTAACAGCGCTGGTGTCTGACCAGTGGTAGAAGCATCTGTTTTCCATCTATATTTTTGTTGGATTTACTGATTTTGATTTGTTTTTTAGGGAAAGTGATTTGTAAGACAATTTGTTGATGTTTTGAATTAAACTAATCATCGGTGTTTTATAGTGTTGAAAACGCGTCTATGTGGTAAATGAAGAGGTTAATTGTAATTATGATAGCCTGTTTTTTCTTTGAATCTTTAAAATTTGTCCCTTGGGTTTCTTGATATTTAATTTTATAGTTTTCCCATAAAAGCTATGATTGTATGTGAAAACACTTAGTACAGGGTTGCGGATGCTAAGGATTTGATGTGCTTTAGGGAGAATGATGTCAAGCTTCTAGTAAGAACTCAGATTAGAAGCGATCCTCAGTATGAAGTTTGTGCTAAAAACTTCACAGCTTCGCTTGCTCAGATTATGTTGTTTAAGCTATGGTCAGGACAACGCACCAGAGTGGAAGCTGCCTGATCTTCAGAAGAAGCAGAAGAAGCGCAAGTAGAGAATGAAGGACCAAGACAACATAAATCTACGGGGATATTGTAAGGGCATAAACTTGTATATGTTTACGTTTGTCTTGGTTTATTTGTTTTGGGCTAGCTAGACTCGAATAGTGGGCTTGGTAGATGTTAGTATGGTCGATTGGGGTGGGCTTGGCCCATTATACTAGGGCATCCTATAAGCTATAAATAGGATGTTCCTCCTCTTGTTTTAGGTTGTTGATCGATTGGAAAACCCTTGTAATTTACGAGTACCAGACGGTTCATAGAAACCGTGTGCTCTTGATCAATCTTATTGACATACATTCAATCTTCTACACCTTTCTTGTTTTTCTGCAACTAGACTAGGTGTCGTGATATCCATTGTATCATTTTCTGGACTTACATAATTCGTCATTCTCCTTCTGAATACCCAACCTCCTCATTTCTACAACCAGATGGCAATACCGTTCAATGAATTGCTTCATCGATTCACCTTTTAATGTAGTGAAAATATCAAATTCCTTTTTAAGCAAGGCCTGTTTACTCTTAATCATTTGTGTACTACCTTGAAATTACACTTTTAATGCTTTCCATATCGATTGTGCATCTCCCTGATGTTGTAACAGTGTGAAAATATCTTCTTTAATCTCTTGTTGCAAAATATTCAACATCTTATTTTCCCGTGTAAACTTCTCCTTTTCAAGTTGAGTAAACTGCATGATACTTTTCTCGAGTCCATTCTCTCCTCTATGAGCAGTGTAACCTTCTTCAATTGCATACCAACACTCTAGATAATTCGCCTGAACCTAGTTCTCGAAATGTTCATGCCAGCCTTTATATTCTTCTAGATTCATCAATTTAGGAGGCTTCGTCATCGTTCCCATTTCGTTATCGAGACTGACATTGTGGCTGTAGTGGCGAAGGCATTGTAGAATTCGTTCTCCATTTTATCAGAAATTTTTAAACACAGAAGGCTTAGTGCGAAGGTAGCTTTGAGCGAAGTAGGTCTTTTACGAACTAGAATGAGAAAAACACAAATTTGTTAAGTTCGTACGAGGGTAAAAAAAAACTTTTGAGTTCTAGCTTCGTACGAAGGTAAAATTTTAATTTGAAAGATTTACGTTCGTACGAAGGTAGTACTTCGTACAAACAAGGTAACTTCACACAGAGAAGAATTTTCAAGTTTTCTTGCTTTTCGTTGATTTTATCATGATTTTGATTGATTTTTTCACACCCCAACTGTAAGGACTTGCAAAAATGCCCCAAAACGACCCGTAAGTGAAAACCCGGACCCCTGAAACCCAAATCTACATGAAAAACCAAGAATTTGAGATAATTGGTTTTCACGCGGGCCGCGTAAATGTAAGCATAAGCTTAAGCGGGCCACGTCAACCTAAAGTTGACCGGATAAGCTTCCCTGGCCACGTGTCACACACGTGGCGCACCTAGGTGTGACACGCTAGCCCTAGTTATAGACTAGGTGGCCCTCGCGGACCGCGTAAATGTTAAGGAAGTGGCCCAAAAGATTACCCAAGGATTTCGTGTGGGTAATAGTAGTAATTTCAAGAAAAAGGGAACTGGGCAATCTTCCACTCCGCCGTTCTGCATGTACTGTAAAAAGAAACATTTTGGGAAATGCAATGAAACCTACAATTTCTGCAAAGCTATAGGACATCGTGAAGAAGATTGCAGAAAGAAAACAAAGATTTGCTACAACTGTGGAGAAGTTGGGCATTTCCGACCAGAATGCCCTAAATTGGTCAAACCAGCAGATAACAAGGCCAAACCCGCTGAAGGAACTAATAAGAAGAACGCAAGAGCCTTCCAATTGACCACGCAGGAAGCTGAACTGATTCCTGACGTAATAGCTGGTACGTTTCTGGTACACAACGTTTATGCGAAAGTATTATTCAACTTTGGTGCAAACCAAAGTTTTATTAATACTTCATTCTGCCAAGCTCTTAAGCTACCCTTAACCAAACTTAGGTAAATTTATACTGTAGAAACGGCAGACGGGAACTCTGTTAAAATAAATACAGTTTTGCAAACAGAAAATATAGAACTTTCAGGTCATAAATTTTCTGCAAATCTATTACCTATGAATTTAGCTGGATTCGATGTCGTATTAGGAATGGATTGGTTAGTAGCCAACCATGCTCGAATCCTCTGTGATAAAAATTCCATAGAAATCCGTGCACCCACAGGAGAAGTAATTATGATTACAGGGGATAGGCCACGTAAACCAATGAAGTTCATTTCTGTAATGAAATTGGCCAGTTATTCAAGAAAACAAGGAATAGTGTATATGATTTCGGTAATCATTAACACGAAAGGTAAGGAACTTAAGGAGATTCCAGTAGTATCAGAATACTCAGATGTATTTCCAGAAGAACTACCAGGATTACCACTAGATAGAGAAGTAGAATTTAGAATTCATTTAATTCCAGGAATTACACCAATAGCCAAGGCACCTTATCGATTAGCACCCACTGAAATGTTAGAACTGAAAAAGCAATTAGATGAATTGCTCAGTAAAGGATTCATACAACCTAGTTCATCCCCTTGGGGAGCACCAGTATTGTTTGTGAAAAAGAAAGATGGTTCGATGCGAATGTGTATCGATTATAGGGAATTAAATAAGGTTACAATTAAGAATCAATACCCATTACCTAGGATTGATGATCTTTTGGATCAACTTTAGGGAGCTAGATATTTTTCTAAGATAGATTTACGCTTCGGATATCATCAGTTGAAAGTACAAGAAGAAGACATACCTAAAACTGCTTTCAGAACTAGGTATGGTCATTACGAGTTTACAGTCATGCCCTTTGGATTAACAAATGCTCCTGCAGCATTCATGGACATGATGAATAGAATCTGTAAACCATATTTGGATAAGTTTGTAATTGTCTTCATCGACGATATACTCATTTATTCAAAAAGTTAGGACGAGCATTGTAAACACTTGCATGCACTCTTAACTTTGTTAAGAAAAGAGAAGTTTTACGCCAAATTCTCGAAGTGTGAATTTTGACTACAGGAGGTACAATTTTTAGGACACATGGTGAATCATGAACGTATTCATGTAGATCCCTCCAAAATAGAAGCGATTACCAAATGGAAGGTCCCGCAATCAGCTATGGAAGTTAGAAGTTTTCTAGGATTAGCTGGGTACTATAGGCGCTTCATTAAATATTTTTCTAAGATAGCTGTGTCATTAACTAAGCTAACCTGTAAAACAGTTAAGTTTGAATAGGGACCTAGGCAAGAAGAAGCTTTTAAGATTTTAAAGCAAAGGTTAACAAACGCCCCAATTCTTGCCTTACCGGAAGGGACAGAAGATTTTGAAGTTTACTGTGATGCTTCTAAGCTAGGATTAGGATGTGTGCTAATGCAACGCAAGAAGGTAATTGCTTACGCCTCAAGGAAATTGAAAAAGCACGAGGAAAATTATACGACGCATGACTTAGAATTAGGAGCCATAATTTTTGCCCTTAAGATTTGGAGACATTATTTGTATGGCAGTAAGTTTACAGTCTATACAGATCATAAAAGTTTAAAATACATATTTGGGCAAAAAGAATTGAACATGAGACAAAGGAGATGGATGGAAATTCTTAGTGACTATGACTGTGAAATTCAATATCATGAAGGAAAGGCAAACGTAGTTGCAGATGCCTTAAGTCGTAAGTATCATGAAAAGCAAAAGTGAGTTCGTGCTCTCAGATTAAGTTTACAATTAGACTTAATGGAACAACTGAAAAATGATCAAGGAACAGCAATCAAAGATGATGCTGAAGGAATGAAAGGACGAATAAAGGAATTAGAACAAGGAAGTGATGGAATTTGGAGATTCCATAAGAAAAGGATTTGGGTACCTAAACAGGGAGAGTTAAGAAATAAAATTTTAGAGGAAGCCCAAAAATCTAGATATACCATGCATCCTGGTAATAATAAAATGTACCAAGATTTAAGGAATAACTTCTGGTGGATAGGAATGAAAAAGCACATAGCTAGATATGTATCTAAGTGTCTAACTTGTTCACAAATTAAGGCAGAACACCAGGAACCTTCAGGATTACTCCAACAATTAGAAATGCCTGTATGGAAATGGGAGCTCATAACAATGGACTTTGTTACTAAGTTACCCAAAACCAGAAAAGGTAATGATGCGATTTGGGTAATTGTGGATCGATTAACCAAATCAGCTCATTTCCTGCCCATGAAGGAAACTTTCAGTATGGAAAGATTAGCCAAGTTATACGTAGACGAGGTAGTATCCTTACATGGAGTCCCACTCTCCATTGTATCGGATAGGGATAGTCGTTTCACTTCACATTTCAGGACAAGTTTCCAAGAAGCAATGGGGACCAGACTAAATTTAAGCACTGCATACCATCCCCAAACAGACGGACAAAGTGAAAGGACAATCCAAACCCTGGAAGACATGCTTAGGGCATGTGTAATAGATTTTGGAGGAAACTGGGACAACCATTTACCTTTAATTGAATTCTCCTATAATAATAGTTATCATTCAAGCATCGAAGCTGCCCCGTTCGAAGCACTGTATGGACGAAAGTGCAGAACTCCAGTTTGTTGGGCAGAAATAGGAGAAAGTCAATTATCAGGTCCCGAGATTGTGCAAGAAACTGCCGACAAGATCACTCAAATCAAGGAAAGACTAAAAAAGGCTCGAGATCGCCAGAAGAGTTATGCCGATAATCGACGCAAGCCACTAGAATTTCAAGTTGGAGACAAGGTACTCTTAAAAGTTTCTCCTTGGAAAGGAGTAGTTCGGTTCGGTAAGAAAGGAAAGCTAAGTCCAAGGTACATAGGACCATTCCCAGTAATCCAGCGGATAGGACCAGTTGCTTATCGCTTACAACTACCAGAAGAGCTAGCAGGAGTACATGATGTATTTCATGTATCTAACCTCAAGAAATGCTTATCGGACGAATCACTAGTGGTCCCTCTTCATGACATACAGGTGAATGAGAAGTTAAAGTTCGTGGAGAAACCGCTTCAAATAGAAGATAGAAAGGTCAAATTTCTCAAACACAAAAGATTGGTGCTGGTCAAAGTCAAGTGAGATTCAAAAAGAGGACCCGAATACACCTGGGAACTGGAATCGGAGATGAAGCGAAAGTACCCTCACTTATTTCAATCTCGAGGACGAGATTTTAAATAAGGTGGGGAGGATGTAAGGACCTGCAAAAATGCCCCAAAACGACCTGTAAGTGAAAACCCGGACCCCTGAAACCCTAATCTATATGAAAAACCAAGAATTTGAGAAAATTGGTTTTCACGTGGGCCGCGTAAATGTAAGCATAGGCTTACGCGGGCCGCGTCAACTTAAAGTTGACCAGATAAGCTTCCCTGGCCACGTGTCGCACCTAGGTGTGCGACGCTAGCCCTAGTTATAGAATAGGTGGCCCTCGCGGGCCACGTAAATGTTAAGAGTGGGTTTACGCGGGCCGCATAAAACCCAAAAAAGTTGCTATAAATTGCCAGGGCATGAGCAGTTCATCTGTGTCGAAAATTTTGATAAAAAACAAAGTCTACTGCTCCAAATCGTCATTTCTAGTAGAGAAACGCTGCTACGATACAGGGTATTAACTCGATCGCTGCTACGATTCAATGTCTGATTGATTGAAACCAATCCGATGGATGTTTATGTGCTGCCCGAATCAGGGCTATACTTTGTCATTCGTCGTGAGGGTTTTAGTCTCATGAGTTATCGTAAATGTTGTATTAAGTTACTGACCTAGTTCGTGTGCATTGTTATTTAAATTAGGTTACAAGGCTTATCAGTAGGCTAAACTCTGCCCGTTAAACTTGCAAGGTGAGTCATTCTCTTTTTACCAAATTGTTTCCAAAACCCTATTTATTTTCAAGGGTATAATTACAGGGATTAAGTCTTTGTAATCTTCAATTACTGTCGGTATGTGGGGTTTTGTATACATTACTTAATACCCGTCACCATTGGACAACGGGTTAGCCAATGGGTGATCTGACCATAGTCACAAATATTGTCAAGTGAGAAATACCGATTTGGGGGTAATTGACTGATAAAAACATTGTAATCACCCTTAATACTGTATATTATAACAATGTGTCATTTTATGCAACTTGGATGACTCGCCAGTATTTCCCCGCTGATAAAATATTTTTTAACATGTTTCAGGTGACCTGCTGTGAATCAAGGAAAAGTGCTACGGAGCACTATTAAAGCTTGAAGTGGTGGCACAATAAAATAAAGAAACATGTTTTTGTGAAAACAGGGATTTCCCAGTGAAATCAACTTTATTGTAAAATTATGGGTGTTATCCCCAATTTGTGAAATAAAATAAATTGGGCATTTTCAAGTTTTAAAAGATCCGGTTAAACTTCCGCTGTCAACTCAATTAATAAAATACCACGGGGTTTCTGTCCCGCGGCTCCTGGATCAGGTTACACCGGGACGTGGGCCGTGACAGGAAAAGGTGGTATCAGTGCCACTGATTTAAGCCAATTAAGTATTTAGAAATACTTAATTTTTCTGATTGCCATTCTGTAATTCTATTAAAATTTAATTTACAAAATTTAAACTTAGAAGTTGTGTATTTCTTCATGTATGCTAACAGTATGAATGAACTATCAGAAGCACTTCAAAACTTTACCATCCATACCACAGATATGGATACCACCAGTACTTTTACTGGCTACCAGGCTGATACTGAAGAGCCAATGGTATTTCAAGCCCAATCTCAGGAGAAACCAAAGCCGAAAAAGAGAAGAAGACTCGTAGGCTGGAGGCGTGTGCGTAGGAAGAAACCAGCGGTACAGAAAGTTATAAAGACTGAGGATCCGAAGGATAAAGGAAAAGAAAAAGAAATCGGGGAAAGTTCCAAGCAAGCCCAGGAAATGCCATCATGGGAGGAGCTGGATCGTAAACTGGCACTTAGTGACCTCATCGGACCTGCCGATGAAAACCTCTTTAATTACCCAATTGAAGCACAACTTCCAGTTAATCTGGAACCTGCTATTCCAAATCCTATTATCCACCCCCGACCTCTACCAGGAGAGCTGGAAGAATGGTGGACCACTGACTGGCAATTTCAGAATCTTTTGAATAACCCTAACACCTTTTCCCCCCAATTTGACCCTGAACCTCCACTACACCCACCTATGAGCACAGAGAACTTGGCTGAACTCCGCCACTATGGGGAGGAGTTGGTGGATGTAGGAAATCGAATCCGGGAGGTGGGGGAGAGAATATCATGGAAATACGACGAGAGGGAACGTCGTTTCTGAAATGCCAGCTGATGAGGATCGTATGTGGTTGTGGGAATGTGTGTTTAATAATAATATAATAATAAAAATATAATCATGTAAAATAACTAAAAATAAAACTCTTGTAACATATCTGGTAATGTACGGATGCATATTAAAATATATAAAATATGGAAGTCGCAAAGTCGACAATTTTGGCTATACGTGTTGACGTAATTATGTGTGATTGTTTTATTATGTTTGGTTGTTATTTATTTTATGTTAATAACTTATATATATTATTAATTACCAGATGGAACACGCTGGTAATGAACCAGTTAACGAGGTTAATCAATCCAAGAAAAACAATGAAGATCACTTTCTTAACCGACAAGATATAGAAAACATCGTTGCTCAGGGTATAGCCAATGCTATTCCAGCAATCCTTGCTGCTGCCCGAAATCCAGTTGAACCTCAACCAATTATTCCCAACAAACGTACTCACGGCGATAATTTCAGTAATAGTGTAAATGGAGGCGGCAACATCAATAATAATGATAATGATGGAATGCAAGCCCCATTCCTTAAGAAAATGAAAGCTGCAACGCCTGGTTGCACTTACAAGGAATTTCTTGCCTGTAAACCAATCGAATTTGCAGGAAATGAAGGGGCAACTGCAGCATTGCGTTGGTTACGGAAAACCGAAGCAGTAATTAAAATAAGTAAATGTGCCGAGGAAGATAAGGTAATGTACGCGTCGCATCTTTTTAAAGAAGGGGCCCTAGAATGATGGAATACGGTATTACAAGCCAAGGGAAGCGATGTGGCTTATGCCATGACTTGGGAGGAATTTAAGGGAATAGTAGAAAGAAAATTATGTCCCGAGTATGAAAAGGAACAAATGACAAATAAGTTCCTAAACCACTAGATGGTGGATGTTGATTGTAGAGGGTATACTTCGACCTTCTTCGAGTATGCTCGAGTGGTACCAACTTTGGACTCGCCAGAACCGGTACTTATTTCTCGCTACATCTGGGGTTTGATTAGCGAGATCCGGGATATTGTCAAAGCTGCGAGACCCCGCACAATCGATGAAGCGGTGGAATTAGCCAATACTTTAACTGACGGGCTGGTACGCACAAGAGAAGAAAACCGGAAGAAGGAAGTAGCCCAAAAGATTACCCAAGGATTTCGTGTGGGTAATAGTAGTAATTTCAAGAAAAAAGGAACTGGGCAATCTTCCACTTCGCCGTTCTGCAGGAACTGTAAAAAGAAACATTTTGGGAAATGCAATGAAACCTTCAATTTCTGCAAAGCTATAGGACATCGTGAAGAAGATTGCAGAAAGAAAAAAAAGATTTGCTACAACTGTGGAGAAGCTGGGCATTTCCGACCAGAATGCCCTAAATTGGTCAAACCAGCAGATAACAAGGCCAAACCTGCTGAAGGAACTAATAAGAAGAACGCAAGAGCCTTCCAATTGACCACGCAGGAAGCTAAACTGATTCCTGACGTAATTGCTGGTACGTTTATGGTAAACAACGTTTATGCGAAAGTATTTTTCGACTCTGGTGCAAACCAAAGTTTTATTAATACTTCATTCTGCCAAGCTCTTAAGCTACCCTTAACCAAACTTAGGCAAATTTATACAGTAGAAATGGCAGACGGGAACTCTGTTAAAATAAATACAGTTTTGCAAACAGAAAATATAGAACTTTCAGGTCATAAATTTTCTGCAAATCTATTACCTATGAATTTAGTTAGATTCGATGTCGTATTAGGAATGGATTGGTTAGTAGCCAACCATGCTCGAATCCTCTGTGATAAAAATTCCATAGAAATCCGTGCACCCACAGGAGAAGTAATTATGATTACAGGGGATAAGCTGCGTAAACCAATGAAGTTCATTTCTGTAATGAAATTGGCCAGTTATTCAAGAAAACAAGGAATAGTGTATATGATTTCGGTAATCATTAACACGAAAGGTAAGGAACTTAAGGAGATTCCAGCAGTATCAGAATACTCAGATGTATTTCCAGAAGAATTACCAGGATTACCACCAGATAGAGAAGTAGAATTTAGAATTCATTTAATTCCAGGAATTACACCAATAGCCAAGGCACCTTATCGATTAGCACCCACTGAAATGTTAGAACTGAAAAAGCAATTAGATGAATTACTCAGTAAAGGATTCATACAACCTAGTTCATCCCCTTGGGGAGCGCTAGTATTGTTTGTGAAAAAGAAAGATGGTTCGATGCGAATGTGTATCGATTATAGGGAATTGAATAAGGTTACAATTAAGAATCAATACCCATTACCTAGGATTGATGATCTTTTTGATCAACTTCAGGGAGCTAGATATTTTTCTAAGATAGATTTACGCTCCGGATGTCATCAGTTGAAAGTACAAGAAGAAGACATACCTAAAACTGCTTTCAGAACTAGGTATGGTCATTACGAGTTTACAGTCATGCCCTTTGGATTAACAAATGCTCCTGCAGCATTCATGGACATGATGAATAGAATCTGTAAACCATATTTGGATAAGTTTGTAATTGTCTTCATCGACGATATACTCATTTATTCAAAAAGTCAGGACGAGCATTGTAAACACTTGCATGTAGTCTTAACTTTGTTAAGAAAAGAGAAGCTTTACGCCAAATTCTCGAAGTGTGAATTTTGGCTACAGGAGGTACAATTTTTAGGACACATGGTGAATCATGAAGGTATTCACGTAGATCCCTCCAAAATAGAAGCAATTACCAAATGGAAGGTCCCGCAATCAGCTATGGAAGTTAGAAGTTTTCTAGGATTAGCTGGGTACTATAGGCGCTTCATTAAAGATTTTTCGAAGATAGCTGTGCCATTAACTAAGCTAACCTGTAAAACAGTTAAATTTTAATGGGGACCTAGGCAAGAAGAAGCTTTTAAGATTTTAAAGCAAAGGTTAACAAACGCCCCAATTCTTGCCTTACCGGAAGGGACAGAAGATTTTGAAGTTTACTGTGATGCTTCTAAGCTAGGATTAGGATGTGTGCTAATGCAACGCAAGAAGGTAATTGCTTACGCCTCAAGGAAATTGAAAAAGCACGAGGAAAATTATACGACGCATGACTTAGAATTAGGAGCCATAATTTTTGCCCTTAAGATTTGGAGACATTATTTGTATGGCAGTAAGTTTACAGTCTATACAGATCATAAAAGTTTAAAATACATATTTGGGCAAAAAGAATTGAACATGAGATAAAGGAGATGGATGGAAATTCTAAGTGACTATGACTGTGATATTCAATATCACGAAGGAAAGGCAAACGTAGTTGCAGATGCCTTAAGTCGTAAGTATCATGAAAAGCAAAAGTGAGTTCGTGCTCTCAGATTAAGTTTACAATTAGACTTAATGGAACAACTGAAAAATGATCAAGGAACAGCAATCAAAGATGATGCTGAAGGAATGAAAGGACGAATAAAGGAATTAGAACAAGGAAGTGATGGAATTTGGAGATTCCATAAGAAAAGGATTTGGGTACCTAAACAGGGAGAGTTAAGAAATAAGATTTTAGAGGAAGCCCATAAATCTAGATATACCATGCATCCTGGTAATAATAAAATGTACCAAGATTTAAGGAATAACTTCTGGTGGATAGGAATGAAAAAGGACATAGCTAGATATGTATCTAAGTGTCTAACTTGTTCACAAGTTAAGGCAGAACACCAAAAACCTTCAGGATTACTCCAACAATTAGAAATGCCAGTATGGAAATGGGAGCTCATAACAATGGACTTTGTTACTAAGTTACCCAAAACCAGAAAAGGTAATGATGCGATTTGGGTAATTGTGGATCGATTAACCAAATCAGCTCATTTCCTGCCCATGAAGGAAACTTTCAGTATGGAAAGATTAGCCAAGTTATATGTAGATGAGGTAGTATCCTTACATGGAGTCCCACTCTCCATTGTATCGGATAAGGATAGTCGTTTCACTTCACATTTCTGGACAAGTTTCCAAGAAGCAATGGGGACCAGACTAAACTTAAGCACTGCATACCATCCCCAAACAGACGGATAAAGTGAAAGGACAATCCAAACCCTGGAAGACATGCTTAGGGCATTTGTAATTGATTTTGGAGGAAACTGGGACAACCATTTACCTTTAATTGAATTCTCCTATAATAATAGTTATCATTCAAGCATCGAAGCTGCCCCGTTCGAAGCACTGTATGGACGAAAATGTAGAACTCTAGTTTGTTGGGCAGAAATAGGAGAAAGTCAATTATCAGGTCCCGAGATTGTGCAAGAAACCACCGACAAGATCACTCAAATCAAGGAAAGACTAAAAAAGGATCGAGATCGCCAGAAGAGTTATGCCGATAATCGACGCAAGCCACTAGAATTTCAAGTTGGAGACAAGGTACTCTTAAAATTTTCTCCTTGGAAAGGAGTAGTTCGGTTCGGTAAGAAAGGAAAGCTAAGTCCAAGGTACATAGGACCATTCCCAGTAATCCAGTGGATAGGACCAATTGCTTATCGCTTACAACTACCAGAAGAGCTAGCAGGAGTACATGATGTATTTCATGTATCTAACCTCAAGAAATGCTTATCGGACGAATCACTAGTGGTCCCTCTTCAAGACATACAGGTGAATGAGAAGTTAAAGTTCGTGGAGAAACCGCTTCAAATAGAAGATAGAAAGGTCAAGTTTCTCAAACACAAAAGATTGGTGCTGGTGAAAGTCAAGTGGGATTCAAAAAGAGGACCCGAATACACCTGGGAACTGGAATCGGAGATGAAGCGAAAGTACCCTCACTTATTTCAATCTCGAGGACGAGATTTTAAATAAGGTGGGGAGGATGTAAGGACCTGAAAAAATGCCACAAAATGACCCGTAAGTGAAAACCCGGACCCCTAAAACCCTAATCTACATGAAAAACCAAGAATTTGAGAAAATTGGTTTTCACGCGGGCCGCGTAAATGTAAGCATAGGCTTACGCGGGCCGCGTCAACTTAAAGTTGACCGGATAAGCTTCCCTGGCCACGTGTCGCACACGTGGCGCACCTAGGTATGACACGCTAGCCCTAGTTATAAACTAGGTGGCCCTCGCGGGCCGCGTAAATGTTAAGAGTGGGTTTACGCGGGCCGCGTAAAACCCAAAAAGTTGCTATAAATTGCCAGGGCATGAGCAGTTCATCTGTGTCGAAAATTTTAATCAAAAACGAAGTTTACTGCTCCAAATCATCATTTCCAGTAGAGAAACGCTGCTACGATACAGGGTATTAACTCGATCGCTGCTACGATTCAATGTCCGATTGATTGAAACCAATCCGATGGATGTTTAAGTGCTGCCCGAATCAGGGCTATACTTTGTCATTCGTCATGAGGGTTTTAATCTCGTGAGTTATCGTAAATGTTGTATTAAGTTACTGACCTAGTTCGTGTGCATTGTTATTTAAATTAGGTTACAAGGCTTATCAGTAGGCTAAACTCTGCCCGTTAAACTTGCAAGGTGAGTCATTCTCTTTTTACCAAATTGTTTCCAAAACCCTATTTATTTTCAAGGTTATAATTACAGGGATTAAGTCTTTGTAATCTTCAATTACTATCGGTATGTGGGGTTTTGTATACATTACTTAATACCCGTCACCATTGGACAACGAGTTAGCCAATGGGTGATCTGACCATAGTCACAGATATTGTCAAGTGACAAATACCGATTTGGGGTAATTGACTGATAAAAACATTGTAATCATCCTTAATACTGTATATTATAACAATGTGTCGTTTTGTGCAACTTGGATGACTCGCTAGTATTTCCCCGCTGATAAAATATTTTTAAACATGTTTCAGGGGACCTGCTGTGAATCAAGGAAAAGTGCTACGGAGCACTATTAAAGCTTGAAGTGGTGTCTCATTATAATAAAGAAACATGTTTTTGTAAAAACAGGGATTTCCCAGTGAAATCACCTTTATTGTAAAATTATGGGTGTTATCCCCAATTTGTGAAATAAAATAAATTGGGCTTTTTCAAGTTTTAAAAGATCCTGTTAAATTTCCGCTGTCAACTCAATTAATAAAATACCACGGGGTTTCTGTCCCATTGCTCCTGGACCGGGTTACACCGGGACGTGGGCCGTGACACCAACCGATGGCGGAAACATCGAGGTGCGGCACTAAGCGTTCAGATTGCTCAAAAGTTTCCATAACACTAATAGTTTCCAATAGTAATTAGTTAAGTTTCATGATAACATTGTCTAAAAAATCAAACATAAAACCAAAGTACCAAATACATCAACAAAACATTGTTTCAAGTTTCTAGATTTACTAGGCGAGTTTCTAAGCATCAATCCTAGCATGTTTCTTGAGAATCAGCATCCTATCAGCCTGCAACATGTATTAAAATAAAGTTAGTACAAAAACGTACTAGCGAGTATACAAGTTTGAGTATATAGCATAATAGATTAAAAGAACTCATATCCATCATGTAAACGATAAAATAGTTTCAGCCATGCTAGTGTTCGTAGTCCAAGTGATAGCCCAAGTATCCTGATGCTTTAGGTGTTTTCCCAAGACTCAAGGAAAACTAGAATCCTCCTAACAATACCCCCAAGAATAACGGGGTGGTGCATCTTCCTATAGTGCTACTATTGTTAAGGCGGAACTACACACAAGGATTAAACGTTCATATAGCATAAAGAATCAAGAATTAAGAATCAAGAATCACAAGTATCAAGTATCACATTCACAGAGGATAGAGTTTAGATTCAAAAAGTTTCAAGTTTCAAGTTTCATAGAATACATATTGCATCCCAAAAGTTTAAAACGAAAAGGGATCGAGTATACTCACAGTGATTGCTCAACAGTAACACTGTTATTGGATCAAAGGGAGCTCTTAGGATTAGCCTGATTGGAGTACAATTGTCACACCCCCAAAATTCAACCTAGGGAATACCCCTGCTAGGTGTGTGACGTACCAACAACGAGCCACTAATCATGTTGAACCCATACAAGTTTTCAACTAAAAAGATTTCATTCATTTCAAACAAGTGTTACAAAATCATAAGTTATAACTCGTTATGTTCAGCGGAAGCATAATACATAGTTTAACCAAACCCAAGTGTATGAAATCAGCTAGTCCTTTTCAAGTTTCCATGTATCTCAACCCATGACCACTTCAGCTTCCCAGACAGCAAGTTCCACATCCACACATATTAAATAACCTGCGAGCATGCACACAAGTGTATCAGACAACGCTGGTGAGTTCATAGTTTTACGAAAACGTTAGTTACCACGTGTTTAGTTCAGTTCATTGATTACAATGTTGATAATACCTCGGATACAAGACGGCTCCTGATTTATTTTGCCCTTTCCCCAATGCTCCTATCAAAGCATTGGTCATGACTAGGTCATTAGTTCACACTCATCCTCTCCGGTATGGGGTGAGGGTGCCAAACCTAAGTAGCGCTACCAACTAATACCTTGTTACCTCTCAGGTAACCAAACAACTCGGAGGGACTTTAAAGGTGATAGGACGAGTATATTATCCAACAATCCAGATTTACCACAAGAAGTATTCCTCTCAGGAATACCCAATTGATTTACCCAAACCCATCCCTCTCAGGGATGCCCAATGACTGTCCCAACCACCGGGACGCATGCTCATGAGAAATGAACTCACCTGTGGTTTGCTCGTTATGTTATACTACTTTGTTTCACAATGATCAATCAAGTCCTAGCACAATTATCATTATAATCAGTTTCACATATCCATAAGTCATAAAGTCAACGATGTGCATACAATGTATAGCAGTCAAAAACACATACTACACATTCAGTTTGTATCCAAGTTCTTTCACTAATCCCTATTTGATTCACCTCTTAACTGTGTTCGGCCCAACCACTACCGGCCCACTTAATGAGTGCACTTTATCCCCTCGTGTGCGGCCCGAGTAGGTTAGTGTAATTTAGTTTCCAGTTTAGCCCGGTGTGCGTGCGGCCCAAATCTCAACCTTTCGGCCCAATCCCCGTGCAAACAATTGCCATCGGCCCACTAAACCAAAGACTCACCTCAAGTGTATTACATTAGACTAAATAGTGGCCCAATTACTATGTGATTACCAAAGAGTGTGTGGCCCAAGCTTAATCCGCAGCCCATGTTTAATTCCCTTAGGCCTATTACGAAGTTATTTCATAACTTCTAAATCCCAATTAACAATTCCTTCTTCATTAATTAATAACCATTAACAATCATCCTATTTACACATAATCATCTGATGCAAGCTTTATGTTAATTCTTTAGTCCTAGTTTACAAGTCAAGTATAAATCTGATACATCACAGTTTATGAAAAGGTCCCTTAACCCTCATATAATCATCACCCATTACAATCATTGATAAACATGAGTCTTAAAACAATTTGGTAGTTCACATACGTTCATATCAGATAATTCATCATCACAATAAATCCCCTAATCATAAGCACATTAATTACAATAACAACTCCCCATATTCGATCCATGCATGTCAACAACTTCATGTTATCAATATATTATGCAACATATTCGAATGATCCCAAAACATACTCAATTAATCTACACACACACACACACACACACACACACACACACACACATATATATATATATCACTACCACCAACCCACCTATGCCACTCGACAAAAACCAAATCATATAACATTCTGTTCGGTTCACAAACCCCTATAACTATCATAACTCTTATTATTAAAATACCATTTTCTTATCAGACCCTTTATTACTATGCCACTTTAATTGTTACCCCATTTTTATGGTCAAACATATTTAATATGAAAACCCTAATTCATAATCATTATCATATCATCATTATCAGTTTTTCCCATATTACACACCCTACACCCAGATCATCGAACAAGTCACTATGGATGTTCTAAATCAGCCAATTATCACAAGAATTTACTAGCTTCATACGATCATATTAGCATTGGTTTATCATACTATTCATATAGCACATCAACTATTATTAACACAGTCACATATGTACGTTCATACACAATAAACACACTAACCGGTAGGAGATTAGGAAGTGGGCTTCGAGTGGGAGGACTTCGGAACAGATGCGACTGGGTGTTGTGCCTTCCTGCAGTCGTCGAGTGTAGAAGGGGAAGGAAGAATAGGGTTTGTTACTTGTGTAGGGAATTACGTAACTCCCCCCATCTTTTGATACGTGAAACTCATATCACAAGGAATGGGTTGGGCTTCAATCAGTTGGGCTCGATGGTATATGTGTGGGCTGAGACTTAAGACACATATAAGTTAGAGAGTGTGCGGTCGAGAGTGTAGTGTGCGAGATGCACGGTGAGGAGTTGAATGTGATAAATCGGTAATACGTGTAAAAATAACACATAAGTTTTCAATATACGGATATAACAAATCAGTATTCTCCATTAAGTTTAGTAAATTGACTTATCGCTACAACGAAAAGTGAAGTGATATGCAATTAGAGACTTTGAAAATACAGGTTATCACATCATCCCCAACTTGAAAGAAATTTCGTCCCAAAGTTTAATAAGCAGTCTCAAAGAAGTGAAGTGATAGGTCAAAATGACTGTGAATTTTCCTTAGGTGCCACATCATCCCGAACTTGAAAGGGAATTTCGTCCCGAAATTCACCAGTTGCGTGAAGATTGGATCCAGCAGCTTCCCGATCTGTGATTTTGATGGATTCCTCAACAAACTGTAACTTGTCTTCAATCTTAGGCTCTGGTAAGGGTATCACAAGTGTTTCATCGGACAACCATTACTCTAGATCCGAGACATAAGTGACATCGTGAACGTTACCCAATTTGTCAGGTAACTCGAGTTTGTAGGCCACGCTACCGACTCTTCCCAGAATTTTGAATGGCCCAACATAACGTAAATTGAGCTTGCCATGCTTCCCAAAGCGTACCACACCCTCCCAGGGTGAAACTTTCAACAAGACTCGCTCGCCTGCAGCGAACTCCAGTGTTTTCTAAACTTATCACCTTTCCTGACGGTCGCGCGTTGCCGCCAAACAATTTTTGATCTAAGCAATCCTCCCAAGAGTTTCGAGTACAAGTCCTGGACTTGTGATTAGGTTGTCACCCACCTTAGTCCAACAAGGAAATCGGTATTATCGTCCATGCAATGCCCCAATAGAGCTATCTCAATGCTAGAGTGGTAACTGTTGCAGTAGAGCTCAACCAAAGGTAGACATCCCTCCAAATTTACTAACGGCAATCACTCACATGCTCATAGCATGTCTTTGAGTGTCTGGATGGTTCGTTTATTCTGACCGTTTATCCTACGGTGATAAGCAATGCTCATGTCTAGACGGGAGCCAAGGGTGTCGTGTATTGCCTGTCATAAATCAAGCATAGATCAAAATCAGAGGTAACAGGGGTTGGCACCTCGTGCCTAAAACTGCCTCTCTTAGAGGAACATTCACAGCTTGTGAAGACTCATCAGTTTCCTTGATTGCAAGAAAATGTGCTGGTTACGTGAGACAATCAACGATCACCCAGGTGATACTGTTTCCGTTTCGAGTTGCAAGTAGACTAGTGACAGAATCCATGGCAGTCTGTTCTCATTTCCATATGGGTGTGTCCGGTTGCTGATACTCCACCTTGACTTTCCCACAAGTCAAACATCATTCACATACGTAGCTAGGTGGGCCTTCATGCCCGATCACCAGTACAAGATTTTATAGATCCTAATATCTCTTATCAAAACCCAGACGACTAGAATATCGAAGCTGGTGTGCTTTGCTCAACACAAGTTCCCTAAAGTTGCCGTATAGTGAGATCCACACTCGTTCCTTGAGGTAGCGAATATCGTCCATCCTGCCAAAGGTTGCTTCTCCGTGCCCCGCATGGGTTTAACTTGAAAATTCTCTTCCTTATGTTCTCCAGTTTGAATAGAGCGAGTCCGATCAGGTAAGTTAGAGTCGGTAGTGTGCTACAAAGCTCGTGCACGTTCAGGTTTCACAGTCGAAATCATTCAAAAGTTCCATCCTGCGATGCCATTACATGTTTTAGCTCCTTCGAAACAAAGGTACACGGGAGGCCCTTGTGATCGGTCTAAGTAGTGCATTTGGTACCGTCCAAGTAATGCCTCCAGCTTAAATCCAAGACCATGGCTTCCACCGCCGGTTGTGACTCGGGCAATTCTTCTTGTAAATATACTACGTAAGCCATCACCTTCTCGTTTTGCATCGGCGTGTAACTGGGACTCTGACTTGAACCATCATGGTATACCACTAGATTACCCGTACCCTTGGGTAAAGACGATGCTCAGTGCATTGTAGTGTTGGGTTTCAAAAGTTGAAAAGATGTTCTCCTGTTTGTTTCCCACGAATACACAGCACCCTGCCATGCTAAAGAGATTAAAGCTGCGAAATCCTCGAAAATCCTGTGATGAATCTACGATAGTATCTAGTTGGACCAAGAAATTACTGTATCCCCGATGGACTATTTGGTGCCGATTAATATCTAATGAAATGGACCTTTAGCGATATCTGCATGTATCCCCACTTCATTGACTACGCGACCAAGAAAGTGTATCTCCCGAATCCTGAAATTACACATAGGTAGACTTCGCGTGAAGTTGCTCCTCCCCTAGGAGCTCTAGGATAAAATACAGGTGCCGTTCATGGTGTTCCTTTCCCCTGGTAGTGACTCTAAACATCACAGATAAATGCGGTCGATGAATCTGCGAAACGAGGTCGACGCATACTACTCATGTGATCCGTAAAGCTGCTGGTGTATGGAATGACTTGAGTGACATACACAGAAAATTGTAATAGCCATACTGCGTTTGAAATGTCGCCTTAGGAACATCTTCCTCCTGGACTTCCCGATCTCAAGTCGGTTTGCCCGTAGAAGCTTGATCATTACAGTGGGTTAAGCAGGTCATCGATGCGAGATAGAGGGTGACGGTCTATGATTGCCACCTTGTGGTAGTCTGTTCACGTACGAAAGGACTCGTCTTTTGTTTCCACAATAGAGCTCGTTTTCCCCAAAACGAGAAGCTAGATTGATATAACTCCCATCCCGTAATTCCTGAAGCAACCTTCCAGGCGCCAGGCAATAAAGAGTACGAGTAATCAAGGCTGCCTCTGATCGTGAGATCAAACTGTGATTCTACCAATTCAGTCATGGAAGTAAACCTGAAAGTTCCTCGAGTAGCACACTGATAGGAATCACGATTAAATGGGTGGATCCTCGATCCTTTTTCTTAGCCTAAACATTAGTAACGGTTGCCAATTTAGTGGGGTAATCCCTCCGTAGACACTTATGGGCTTTCATTGCTGATAGGATGCTAACCTTTGCACCACTCTGACATTTCAGCTCAGACGATGATTCTCCACTAGGGAGAGGGATACGCAAAATTCTCTCCTCACCGGGTGTATCTGCGCGACATCTGGATAACCAATCCATACTAACTACTGCGCCAAACTATCTAGGGTAGCAGAAAGAAGGTCGATGTCGAACACTTGTCCCACAAGGTCGAGTTTACATCCTAACGAACATATAAGGTGTCAATTGACTTGCCATCAGCCGATTCCACAACAGGTTCGGTTTCGAGAATCATTAGGGTTAAGCAGAATAGGGACGAAGCGATTAGCTACCCATACAAGCTACCAGGCTGCTATATTCCTGGCGTCGCCCACGCCAATCCTGAATGCCCTTCCATGAGCATCATTTCCAGTGTTGTTATTGTCGTCGTTCCCTTGGTTGTTGTCATCTTGTTTTAACAACGCCACTCCATGTCGTAGGCACCTTCATTTCCATACTGTTGGTTACCATTACAAGTACCTTGATGTTGCCGTGATTGTTGCCTCTAATGTTGTTGTTTGAAACAGAGCTCTACGATCTTCCATCGACAGGGTGCATCCTTCATATTCCGTGTCACGTCCTAAGGCACTACTCCTGGTGCGAGCAGTTACACATTCCACCCTATAGCCAATTGTCATCGATTACGTCCCGATTGATTCGTAAGTGTTGACTCCCATAAGTCGCTTACTAGGGTTAAGGATTCGATTGAAGCCAATTTGCTGGTGTTCATTGCCAGAAACCAAGGCCGTTCTAATGCTGAAGTCGGTGAGATACTATGATCATCCTCTTGCCCCTCGATCTTGCAAGTTGGTCGAGTAATACACAGTACGTTGCTAGGGTGTTGTAGAAACGATCGCACTTACGGAATCTAAGGCGTCAATACACAGAGTTCCAACCAATGAAAAGGAGTGAAAAGGTATCGTCCAATTATTCGACGCTGCAACATCCAACTCAGGGTTGTTCGTACAAGCACCTAACATTCTACACAGTTCGCTAGGCGTTCAGATGGGTGTTCAGGTAATACTCGATAGCATCGTGATTCGTAATGGTTCAGAGTGGAGTGAAAAGATCACATTTAAGTAAGAGACAATCACTGCTATGACTCTTATAGACTGTTGTTTTTCACATTGATCAACTAACAGAACAGAACCCCTTTTTCACTTGTTAAGCCTCACTGGGACTCGCATGCACCCCACATTATTATTATGTGTGCACCCATAATAATATTGTGATTTGCATGCTCATCTCAGTTCCTCCTAACTCATATCAAATGGTTCCTTAAATTCGAATAGCAAACAAAGAACATCACAAAACATGAGTCACGAATGTCTAAGGTAACACCACACCATCAATCACTTAACACATGCAAGTAACACATGAATCCATACTGTTGTGCTAAACGTTCAATTACATGCAATATCATATGTAAGTGTTCACTAGTTATGCAGTACAATGAGTAAACGAGAGACAAACCTTGCAATCTGGAGCGAAGTGTCATGGTCGTATTCACATTTTCAGAACTGTTCGGTTATAGTCTGGTTTTATAAAAACGTTTTTAAAACCAAGTTCACTATAACCAGTGGCTCTGATACCAAACTGTCACACCCCCAAAATACCACCTAGGGAATACCCCTGCTAGGCATGTGACGTACCAACAACGAGCCACTAATCATGTTGAACCCATACAAGTTTTCAACTAAAAAGCTTTCATTCATTTCAAACAAGTGTTACAAAATCATAAGTTATAACTCGTTATGTTCAGCGGAAGCATAATACATAGTTTAACCAAACCCAAGTGTATGAAATCAGCTAGTCCTTTTCAAGTTTCCATGTATCTCAACCCATGACCACTTCAGCTTCCCAGACAGCAAGTTCCACATCCACACATATTAAATAACCTGCGAGCATGCACACAAGTGTATCAGACAACGCTGGTGAGTTCATAGTTTTACGAAAACGTTAGTTACCACGTGTTTAGTTCAGTTCATTGATTACAATGTTGATAATACCTCGGATACAAGACGGCTCCTGGTTTATTTTGCCCTTTCCCCAATGCTCCTATCAAAGCATTGGTCATGACTAGGTCATTAGTTCACACCCGTCCTCTCCGATACGGGGTGAGTGTGCCAAACCTAAGTAGCGCTACCAACTAATACCTTGTTACCTCTCAAGTAACCAAACAACACGGAGGGACTTTAAAGGTGATAGAACGAGTATATTATCCAATATTCCAGATTTACCACAAGACGTATTCCTCTCAGGAATACCTAATTGATTTACCCAAACCCATCCCTCTCAGGGATGCCCAATGACTGTCCCAACCACCGGGACGCTTGCTCAAGAGAAATGAACTCACCTGTGGTTTGCTCGGTATGTTATACTACTTTGTTTCACAACGATCAATCAAGTCCTAGCACAATTATCATTATAATCAGTTTCACATATCTAAAAGTCACAAAGTCAACGATGTGCATACAATGTATAGCAGTCGAAAACACATATTACACATTCAGCTTGTATCCAAGTTCATTCACTAATCCCTATTTGATTCACCTCTTAACTGTGTTCGGCCCAACCACTACCGGCCCACTTAATGAGTGCACTTAATCCCCTCGTGTGCGGCCTGAGTAGGTTAGTGTAATTTAGTTTCCAGTTTAGCCCGGTGTGCGTGCGGCCCAAATCTCAACCTTTCGGCCCAATCCCCGTGTAAACAATTGCCATCGGCCCACTAATCTAAAGACTCACCTCAAGTGTATTACATTAGACTAAATAGTGGCCCAATTACTATACGATTACCAAAGAGTGTGTGGCCCAAGCTTAATCTGCAGCCCATGTTTAATTCCCTTAGGCCCATTACGAAGTTATTTCATAACTTCTAAATCCCAATTAACAATTCCTTCTTCATTAATTAATAACCATTAACAATCATCCTATTTACACATAATCATCCGATGCAAGCTTTATGTTAATTCTATAGTCCTAGTTTACCAGTCAAGTATAAATCTGATACATCACAGTTGATGAAAAGGTCCCTTAACCCTCATATAATCATCACCCATTACAATCATTGATAAACATGAGTCTTAAAACAATTTGGTAGTTCACATACGTTCATCTCAGATAATTCATCATCACAATAAATCCCCTAATCATAAGCACATTAATTACAATAACAACTCCCCATATTCGATCCATGCATGTCAACAGCTTCATGTTATCAATATATTATGCAACATATTCGAATGATCCCAAAACATACTCAATTAATCTACACACATATATATATATCACTACCACCAACCCACCTATGCTACTCGACAAAAACCAAAGCATATAACATTCTGTTCGGTTCACAAACCCCTATAACTATCATAACTCTTATTATTAAAATACCATTTTCTTATCAGACCCTTTATTACTGTGCCACTTTAATTGTTACCCCATTCTTATGGTCAAACATATTTAATATGAAAACCATAATTCATAATCATTATCATATCATCATTATTAGTTTTTCCCATATTACACACCCTACACCCAGATCATCGAACAAGTCACTATGGATGTTCCAAATCAGCCAATTATCACAAGAATTTACTAGCTTCATACGATCATATTAGCATTGGTTTATTATACTATTCATATAGCACATCAACTATTATTAACACAGTCACATATGTACGTTAATACACAATAAAGACACTAACCGGTAGGAGATTAGGAAGTGGGCTTCGAGTGGGAGGACCTCGGAACAGATGCGACTGGGTGTTGTGCCTTCCTGCAGCCGTCGAGTGTAGAAGGGGAAGGAAGAATAGGGTTTGTTACTAGTGTAGGGAATTACGTAACTCCCCCCATCTTTTGATACGTGAAACTCATATCACAAGGAATGGGTTGGGCTTCAATCAGTTGGGCTCGATGGTATGTGTGTGGGCTGAGACTTAAGACACATATAAGTTAGAGAGTGTGTGGTCGAGAGTGTAGTGTGCGAGATGCATGGTGAGGAGTTGAATGTGATAAAACTGTAATACATGTAAAAATAACACATAAGTTTTCAATATACGGATATAACAAATCAGTATTCTCCATTAAGTTTAGTAAATTGACTCATCGCTGCAACAAAAAGTAAAGTGATATGTAATTAGAGACCTTGAAAATACAGGTTATCACATCATCCCCAAATTGAAAGAAATTTCATCCCGAAATTTGATAAGCAGTCTCAAAGAAGTGAAGTGATAGGTCAAAATGACTGTGAATTTTCTTCAGGTGCCACATCATCCCCAACTTGAAAGGGAATTTCATCCCGAAATTCACCAGTTGCATGAAGATTGGATCCAGCAGCTTCCCATTCTGTGATTTCGATGGATTCCTCAACAAACTGTAACTTTTCTTCAATCTTAGGCTCTGGTAAGGGTATCACAAGTGTTTCATCGGACAACCATTACTCTAGATCCGAGACATAAGTGACATCGTGAACGTTACCCAATTCGTCAGGTAACTCGAGTTTGTAGGCCACGCTACCGACTCTTCCCAGAATTTTGAATGGCCCAACATAACGTAAATTGAGCTTGCCACGCTTCCCAAAGCGCACCACACCCTCCCAGGGTGAAAATTTCAACAAGACTCGCTCGCCTGCAGCGAACTCCCAGTGTTTTCTAAACTTATCACCTTTCCTGACGGTCGCGCGTTGCCGCCAAACAATTTTCGATCTAAGCAATCCTCCCAAGAGTTTCGAGTACAAGTCCTGGACTTGTGATTAGGTTGTCACCCACCTTAGTCCAACAAGGAAATCGATATTATCGTCCATTCAATGCCCCAACAGAGCTGTCTCAATGCTAGAGTGGTAACTGTTGCAGTAGAGCTCAACCAAATGTAGACATCCCTCCAAATTTACTAACGGCAATCACTCACATGCTCACAGCATGTCTTTGAGTGTCTGGATGGTTCGTTTATTCTGACCGTTTATCCTACGGTGATAAGCAATGCTCAAGTCTAGACGTGAGCCAAGGGTGTCCTGTATTGCCTGTCATAAATAAAGAATAGATCAAAATCAGAGGTAACAGGGGTTGGCACCTCGTGCCTAAAACCGCCTCTCTCAGAGGAACATTCACAGCTTGTGAAGACTCGTCAGTTTCCTTGATTGCAAGAAAGTGTACTGGTTACGTGAGACAATCAATGATCACCCAGGTGATACTGTTTCCGTTTCGAGTTGCAAGTAGACTAGTGACAGAATCCATGGCAGTCTGTTCTCATTTCCATATGGGTGCGTCCGGTTGCTGATACTCCACCTTGACTTTCCCACAAGTCAAACATCATTCACATATGTAGCTAGGTGGACCTTCATACCCGATCACCAGTACAAGATTTTATAGATCCTAATATCTCTTATCAAAACCCAGACGACTAGAATATCGAAGCCGGTGTGCTTTTGTCAACATAAGTTCCCTAAAGTTGCCGTATAATGAGATCCACACTCGTTCCTTGAGGTAGCGAATATCATCCATCCTGCCAAAGGTTGCTTCTCCATGCCCCGCATGGGTTTAACTTGAAAATTCTCTTCCTTATGTTCTCCAGTTTGAATAGAGCGAGTCCGATCAGGTAAGTTAGAGTCGGTAGTGAGCTGCAAAGCTCATGCACGTTCAGGTTTCACAGTCGAAATCATTCAAAAGTTCCATCCAGCGATGCCATTACATGTTTTAGCTCCTTCAAAACAAAGGTACACGGGAGGCCCTTGTGATCGGTCTAAGTAGTGCATTTGGTACCGTCCAAGTAATGCCTCCAGCTTAAATCCAAGACCATGATGTCATCCTCAAGGGCTCAAATCTCTGATATTTCACGGTGAAAAGTTTGATTTCAAAGGAGAATCATGTAGAGAATAGTGTATAGATTAAAGATGTGCAAGAATCTAGTGTAAAACATACCGAAATCACCGAGAAATGGAAGAAAAGTGAGAGAGCGTGTGTCTGGTCGAAGGAGACTGTCACATCAGTGAAGAATGATGTGACAGGTCCTATTTATAGGGCAAGAGTGGGGAATAAGGCGGTATGGCATGGATCTGATGGCAGTTCGATCGAGTGGCCCTCCGATCGGATGGTCATCTGATCAGATTGCCATTCGGTCAATCCCATCCTTTCCACCTTTTGTATTTGGTTCGTTTTGCGAGTTAGATTGAGCGTTGCATTGCGTATTATTGTGTAATAGTATCACATAACTAGATTATATCATTAACACAAAAGTTTCCAAGTTTCATAGTTTTCGCCAGTGACAAGTCTCCAGTCCCTCGTTCAACCAAGTTTCAAGTTTCACGA
The DNA here is from genome assembly GCA_030545235.1 of Helianthus tuberosus. NCBI lineage: Eukaryota > Viridiplantae > Streptophyta > Magnoliopsida > Asterales > Asteraceae > Helianthus > Helianthus tuberosus. Next base: position 124,614,185 of record CM060365.1, on the reverse strand, counting down.
GCCTCAAGAGTCAAGCACCAAGTATCAAGTATCAAGAATCAAGCCTCAAGCATCAAGAATCAAGTCTCAAGAATCAAGTATCAAGAATCTAGAATCAAGTATCACATCATCAAGTATCAAGAATCAAGTGTCTAGAGTTAAGTATCAAGAATCTAGTATTAAGAATCAAGTTTCAAGAATCTAGCTTCATAGAGTTAAGTATCAAGTATTGATAAGATTCAAGTATCATAGCATAAAGGTCCATAAGTGTCAAAAGTGTTAAGAGTCACATAGTATAAGGACTAAAACTGACAATAGCTAAAAGTTTAAGAACGCAAGCGTTACAGTCTCCCCTCCTTTAGGAGATTTCTTCCCCGGAATCTAAGAGGAAGACTGCTCGAAGAGCTACGGATACTTGGCCTTCATTTCGCTCTTGAGTTCCCAGGTGAATCTAGCGCCACGCTTGCCTTCCCATCGTACCTTAACTATGGGAATTTTGCTGCGCCTCAATTGCCTGACACCTTAGTCCATGATTTCAATTGGTTTCTCCACGAAATGTAAGGTTTCGTTTACTTGGAAGTCTTCGACGGGAACCTGAAGTTCCTCGTTGGCCAAACACTATCTAAGATTAGATACGTGGAATACCGGATGTACACTGTTAAGTTCTTGTGGTAGCTCAAGTCGCTACGCCACCTTACCAATCCTTTCGAGTATCGTGAAAGGACCCACATAGCGAGGGGCGAGCTTTCCCTTCTTACCAAAACGAACCACTCCCTTCCATAGAGATACCTTAAGTAGTACTCGATCTCCAACACCAAATTCCAAAGGCTTACGCCTTTTATCAGCATATCTCTTTTGCCTTCCCCAAGCCTTGATCAAGTTATCGCGGATTTGAAGAATCTTATCCATCATCTCTTGAATGATCTCAGGGCCAGTAAGTTGCTTGTCACCAAACTCATGCCAACTGAGAGGAGATCGGCACTTGCGACCATATAAAGCTTCAAAAGGAGCCATCTGAATACTGGAATGATAGCTTTTGTTGTACGAGAACTCAATCAGTGGTAAATGTACATCCCAATTACCACCAAATGTGATAACTGAGTTCTGTAATCAATGTACAATGTAAAACAATGTTGATTATTAATAAAACAACATGCCTTGGTGTTATTATATGTGTTTTAATGTTATTATATGTGTTTTGGTGTTATTAGGTGTGTATTTGTGTTTGATGATTTTACAATTTGATTCGATTCCGATTTCAAGCTTTAAATCGCTTTCTGGAAGGTTATACGCAAACTGGTGCGTAAACGCAGTCAGTATAACGTGACAAACACTCTGGAATAGTGACATAGTCTTAACATACCTTAAACAACCTCCACATAACTTAGAAATAAGCTTTGGATGGTTTGGTGAGCTGAAATCAAGTTTGTTCGATCGAAGGGACTAATTGTGTCAAACTGCAAAACTATACCGACTTGTATAGTAACGAACATTCCAGAACTTGATCATAACTTAAACATACCCTAAATATCCTTTACATAGTGTAGAAATGGGCTTTGAGGGGTTCGGTATGCTAAAATAAACTTTATTGATCAATAGGGACTAAAAGCGTCAAAAAGTGCACAAGTTTGCATTTTCGCGCATATCTTACGTTCTGAATATATCCGGACATCCAAAATTTATGTAATCATTAAAATATTTTATTTTAGTGATTGACATGATAAAATTCCATTCGTCGCTTAATTTGGATCGTTTTTGCGTTCGTTACGACTTCCGTCGTAATTAACCGAACAACGCAACCGTACGACCAAATGAGTTGACATCCGAGATATTTTTGAGCATGGTTTGAGTTCCCTATACTTTAATTTCATTTTAGAGCCTTGAAATGGGGTTAACGGGGCTTAAACATGTCAAAAATGAGCCAAAATCCAAGTTTCTGAAGTGCAGGGACCTGTTTTGACATTCTGTGAAACATCCTTACACGGGCCGCGTAAGGTTTGATAGTATTTTTACACGGACCATGAGCCATGTCAGACAAAAACATCAGATTCAGCAATCTGGTCCAAATTCAGGGGTTTTAATGTAATATTTGCAATACCTGGAGCAGGTTTTCGACCCCCATTGTATTCTAATACCATGTACCCACATGTATGGCCAAGATTACACCCTCTAAACACATGGAATGATCCTATTGATCCTAACTTCCTATAAATAGCAAGCTTCCTCATTTGGGTTCTTCACACCTTGATTCAATCTCTGCTCTAAGTTGAGGTTTAAACACCTCATACCTGAGTAATTTTGAATCAAAACACCTTCTTGGACCCTTTGTAAGTCCTCTTCTTGCTTGTTCTTGTATTTCAAGCATGAAAGTCAAACGGTATTTGACTTTCAGCTTTGACCAGTCAATGGTCAACACAAAGTTCATTTGAACTTTGCAACGTGAGCGTAATCACGATGGTTATAGTCCCTTGTGACTATACCTACTGATTACCACGTTGACTAGGCGTAGTGACGAGTCGTAGTTTCGGCCAAAATGCGTATTTGTACGTATTTTGTAAATATTGGGTATCAAAACCGTTTGTTTTGATACCAAAACCTTTTTTCTAACTTAACTAAACATGTTTTAGCATGTTTAGCTCGTCACTTTTAGTTTAGTGCTTGTGTAGAGTTGTAAATCAAGCGGACTAAACACCCGCTTAGACTTTCAAACTTGACCCGTTTGGTCGATCATTAGGATCCGACCAAACATGTTTAGTGACCATAGTTACATAGGGAATAACCTTCCGAGGTTATACCTTATGGTCACTTAGGTTTAATTAGTTGTATGATAAGTAGTTTATATGCCTTAGGTAAATGACCAAAATACCCTTTTTATGCATAATTGGTAATTAAGCATATGTAACATAAACTTTTGTCACTTAATTGATCATGCAACATGTTTAGGCATATAATACTTGTCATAGGACTAGTTAGACGTCTCGAACGCGCATTTGCGCAAACGACGCGTTAAAGTAGCATAAGCTACCTTAATTGGTCGCAATGGGTCGAAAGCACTTAGGTTAGGTTCCGATCTAGAATGTAGACTTTGTTAAACCATATCACATGAGTTCCAACACTCTTTTGTTTTACAAGACCTTATTCTATCCGATCTTCCGATTGAGGTGTCAATTTATTTACTAGTGATTCGATTACTAGGTGCTGCTTGATTTCTCTGGTTTACTTGAGTTTGTTGAAGTTCTATTGATTGAGGATACTTTGCACTTCATGTGAGTACATAGTTCCCCTATTTTACTGTTTTCAATTGTTTTGGGGTGATTCATATGTATCAAAACGATTTTCGATATTTTAACAATGGTTTCAAAAACGATTAAGATGGTTTATACTAAACTAATAACGATTTCAATACTGTGAACGAACTTGTTGGTTGTAGTTACACAACGAATTAGGTTATGGTACCATAGGATCTGACAAATCCCGTTATCAGACTGCACCCATGGTTATGCGTGGGTTAGGCGGGTAACGACTGAATCTGTGATTATTAATTTACCATTTGGAGGTTTGTTAATACGAGAAGCGAGATAGTCGAGTCATGAAGGTTTGAATGTTATTAGCGAGACGACCAAAAATAGTTTTCACAATTAAAACGAGGATGATTTAAACGTGTTAACGATTTGGAAATGATTTGAACAAGATTAAACGAGTTGGATAAACAATTGGTTTTTGGTTAAGTGTTTAGATAACGGGACGGGTGTAATATGGTGAAAACATGGTATATACGCCGCTGGTACTTCTTATATATAAGTGTTTTCAACATATTACATACCGTGGCGTTATTTAGTTAACTTGGGTAAACGATTTTGAAACGATGTCACATAACGATGTTTTTGAAAGGATATAAACCATACGAGATTTATTAAACGAGTTAATACGAAATGTTTTACAATTTGGTTTACTAAAAAAAATGTTTTTGGGTTAAGAATCATGGCTACGAGGTTTTATAAATTATAACCCGCTTGATTTGAGTTGGTTAATTTCGTTGCAATATTATACTCTTTTCAAAACATGGTTTTAATAAGGTATTGCAACATGTAAACTAGCCATGAATCCGACACTCTTATAAAACCTATGTGCTCGCCAGCATTTCTTTGCTGACTTTGTTTTTACATATGTTTCAGGTGTTGTCGCTTGATGTTGATTGCTAGGATGCATGAGTCACATAGGATCTGGACGAGGCCTTAGTGACATAATAACAGTGATAGTCGATATGTAACTTGTTTGTTTCGTGTTAAAACAATGTAAATTACTTGATGAATAAATAAAACGAAACTTTTTGTATTCCATGGTTGTGAAACAATAATTCTGTTACAACACTCCCCGACGTTTCCGCCATGATTTGTTGTTTTACGTGGTCGGGGTGTGACAGAAGAGTTGGTATCAGAGCCAATGGTTATAGGGAATTAGGTTATTAGTAATGCTTTGACCTAGACTATAACTTTTAGGACCCTAACGCAAGTGAATTTGCGTTTAGATTTTTAAAACAAAACCGTCACCTACCCTTAGGTGATAACCACAATGAGAATACAAATTCGAATCTGCTTCGAAGATTAATCATCTATTCTAGGATGATTGATTACTAGGTTTTGAACCCTTCCAGTTTGACTCATATTTGGCTTAGTGCCTTCTGAGTTTTCAAAATCTCGTCAAAGTTTGGGTCTAAATAATGTGAACACGTGCAAACTGGAAGAGTGAATGCCTGTACCCTGAGTTTTCTGTCTAAGGCTAGAGTGTTCGTACAAATCTACATAATTGGACCAGTCACTCTTACCTTGGAACTCTTGGGGTGAGTGTTCACTTATAGGCGAGCATGTCTTCGCGATACGTTATTTTGACCCATTTACTTTGATTAGTCACTGCGTGTCGTTTGTTTGTTCGAGGTAACAAACAAATGAATCGCCTTCCTTATGTTTTGTCGATGTTTTCAATACCTCTTTTGTTTTTTTTCCAATTATCAACCTCACTCGTTTCTCATATTTCCTTTTAGACAATGCCTCCTCGACGTGATGCACAATCTTTTACTGCTGAAGAAGTTGCAGCCCTTGTCTCTCAGCAAATGGCTGCTGTGCTTCCAGGCGTTGTGACCCAAATCCACGAGTTATACAACAACAATAATAATAACAATGCACAGTGTAATTTCAAGAATTTCAATTCTGCTAAGCCGTTGAAGTTTTCTGGGTCGCAAGGAGCAACTGCGCTCCTTCAATGGTTCGAAAGTATCGAGAGCACATTCAGACATGTGCAATGTTCGAATGGGTGTAAGGTTGAATTTGCATCAAGTGTGTTTGAGAAACGTGCTCTTACGTGGTGGAACGGAGTAATGCGTGATAGGGGTGCCGAAGTGGCATTAGCACAAACTTGGGAAGAGCTTCGAGCTCTCATGATGAAAGAGTTTTGTCCCCGTCATGAAATTCGAGCTTTGGAATAAGAGTTTGACGATATAAAACAAGATGGGGGAGAAAACCGTGCGTATACGGATCGTTTTGAGGAACTCGGTCTTTTGTGTCCTACTATGGTTACCCCGTTGGAGAAAGCGATAGAGAGGTATATCGATGGTTAACCCGATTCCATACAGGATATTGTGAATGGCATTAATCCTACTACTGTTCGTCACGCGATCGAGTTGTCGGCTACCCTGACTGAGTCTCAAGTCAGGAAGGGTAAACTTACCCGTAAGGGTGATAAGAAGAAGTCGACCGATTCTGTCAAGGAAAAGGGTAAGGGTAAGAAAGGTGAGTCGTCGAAGAAGTCGAGAAAGCGAAAGGGTGCTCATAATTTTGCAGTAACAACTCAGAACCCTCAAAACCCACCGGCTCAACCGCCTGCGAAGAAAGTGTATGCTGGTACCGCACCTCATTGTGCTCGCTACAACGGTCATCATGTTGCACAACAAGCTTGTAAGAAATGCACTACGTGTGGTAAACTTGGGCATTTGGCCAACATTTGTCATTTGGGACAGAATCAGGTTACCCAGGTTCAAGCTTCGGTTCAGGGGAATGCTGCGAGATTTCCACCGGGTTCATGTTTCAATTGTGGAGAGTTTGGTCACTTCCGCAACAACTGTCCGAGGTTGGCGAATGCAAATGTGAATCCGAACGTGAATGTCAACGCGAATGTAAATCCCGCTCGTGGACGAGCGTACAACTTGAATGCCAACGAAGCGAGGGCTGACAACGAGGTTGTCAATGGTACGTTCCTTGTTAACAATCGACCTGCATCTATTCTTTTTGATTCTGGTGCCGATAGAAGTTTTGTTTCGTTATCTTTTGAAGCTTTGCTTACGATACCTAGAACTAAACTGAGGAAACCCTTATCTGTCGAAGTTGCTACTGGTAAACCTCTTGTTCTCGATTCTGTTATTCGTGATTGTCAGTTGAACCTTGATGACCATCTTTTTCCCATTGACCTCACACCGATGCAACTTGGGAGCTTCGATATTATCGTGGGGATGGATTGGTTAACCAAACATCATGCTGAGGTGGTTTGTTTCGATAAGATTGTTCGTATTCCTCTTCCGTCTGGCGATGTTCTGGAAGTTAGTGGCAAGAAACCTTCAGGTGAATTGAAGCTTATGTCGTGTACAGAAGCCCAAAGTTATTTGCGAAAAGGATATGTTGCTTTTCTGGCACATGTCACCGAGGAAAAAGGGAAGAGCAAGAGTATTCAGGATATTCCAATTGTTCGGGATTATCCAGAGGTGTTTCCCGATGAACTACCTGGTTTGCCTCCAGTTCGTCAAGTTGAGTTTCATATTGACCTTGTACCCAATGCCAACCCGATTGCGAAAGCACCTTATCGTCTTGCACCGTCGGAGATGCAAGAGTTATTAAAACAGCTTCAAGAGTTATCTGATAAAGGATTCATCCGTCCGAGCTTTTCACCATGGGGCGCTCCTGTCCTCTTTGTGAAAAAGAAAGATGGATCTTTTCGAATGTGTATCGATTATCGTGAGCTTAATAAGCTTACCATCAAGAATCGATATCCCCTACCTCGAATTGATGATCTCTTCGACCAGCTGCAAGGTGCTTCATGCTTTTCCAAGATCGATCTGCGTTCTGGGTATCATCAACTTCGTGTTCTCGAAGAAGTTGTTCCCAAAACTGCCTTCCGCACAAGATATGGACATTACGAGTTCACTGTCATGCCTTTTGGTTTGACGAATGCCCCAGCTATCTTCATGGACTTAGTGAATAGGGTCTGTAAACCTTATTTAGACAAGTTCATCATTGTGTTCATCGATGATATTCTCATTTATTCAAAGTCTCGAGCCGAGCACAAGCAACACCTTCGCTTAACATTGGAACTCCTTAAGAAGGAACAACTTTTTGCTAAATTCTCCAAGTGTGAATTTTGGCTTAAAGAAGTTCAGTTCTTGGGTCATATAGTCAACGAGCAGGGTATTCATGTGGATCCATCCAAGATAACTACTATTAAGGATTGGAATACACCGACGACACCTACAGAGATTCGATCTTTTCTTGGTCTTGCTGGTTATTATCGTCGATTCATTTCTAATTTCTCGAAGATCGCGGTTCCACTCACTGCTTTGACTCAGAAGAATAAGCCTTTTGAGTGGGGACCCAAGCAAGAAGAAGCGTTCCAAACGCTGAAACAAAAGCTTTGTGATGCTCATGTTCTATCTTTTCCTGAGGGAAATGATGATTTCGTTGTCTATTGTGACGCGTCGAATCTAGGCCTTGGTTGTGTTCTTATGCAACGAGGTAAAGTGATAGCTTATGCGTCAAGACAGCTAAAAGTACACGAGAAGAACTATACAACTCACGATCTTGAGTTAGGAGCTGTGGTTTTCGCGCTTAAATTATGGAGACATTATCTTTATGGCACAAAGTGTGTGGTTTTCAAAGACCACAAAAGTCTCCAGCATATTCTTAATCAGAAAGAGCTGAACATGAGGCAACGATGCTGGGTTGAACTCTTGAACGATTACGATTGTGAGATTCGCTACCATCCTGGTAAGGCGAATGTTGTAGCCGATGCGCTTAGTCGAAAGGAGCGAGTCAAGCTTCATTCTGTTCGAACTCTATCTGATATTCAATCTCGTGTCCTTCAAGCTCAACGATCTTGTGTGATCAAAGGTTTATTGAAATATGAGCTACCGCTTCAACTTGAGCTTAAACTCGAAAGGAAAGACGATGGTTTGCTTTATTTCAAGGATTGTTAGTGGATTCCGAAACAAGATGATCTCCGCACTTTAGTGATGGACGAATCTCACAAGTCTCGATATTCTATCCATCCTGGTGCTGATAAAATGTACAAGGATCTTCGTACTCAGTATTGGTGGCCTGGTATGAAGAAGGATGTTGCCTTGTATGTATCGAAATGCCTGACTTGTCTCAAAGTCAAGGCTGGACATCAAAGACCTTCTGGCTTGCTTGTACAGCCAGAGATACCGGTTTGGAAGTGGGAGAACATTGCTATGGATCTCATCACAAAATTACCGCATACATCTAAAGGTCACGATGCTATATGGGTTGTTATCGATCGGTTAACGAAGTCAGCTCATTTTATACCGATTTGCGAAGATCTATCTGCTGATAAACTTGCAAAGATTTATGTTGATGAGATTGTATCACGACATGGTGTTCCTTTGGATATCATTTCCGATCGTGATGCTCGGTTTTCATCTCATTTCTGGAAGACCATGCAATCTGCCTTGGGAACCCAGCTAAATCTAAGCACTACTTATCATCCCCAAACAGATGGACAATCTGAGAGAATGATTCAAACTTTGGAGGATATGCTTAGAGCATGTGTGATTGTGACAACCCTCATGATTTCATGTATCCGTACGATTTATTAATGATAATTAAAGTGCTTGGTGACTGTGTTGAATTACTTAACTGTTTCCTGATTGCTGCGTCATACTTACATGTGCTTGTTAACACACTAGTCATGTGCAGAAAATTGACTAAATGGTCCTGAATGTTTTCCTAAATGTTAGGAATTAAAGGTGTTACAAAAATATATATATAAGACACTTTACGGAATAATTAAACACTTTAACGGAATAGTATCCGACCGAACAACCGGACATTACCCGGGACACTAAATTTATGTCAAATACATTGTTTAATTATTTTTGAGCTAGTCATGGTCCTCGAACACCCTAACACCCACTAAAAATCAAGTAACTAATATATGCAAGTGCATACTTGAGATCTAACTAATATTTACCAACCTAGTTACAAAGTTACAACCAACCCCCCCTAAAACCGATTTCGGTCCCTTATGGACCCACCCCAATATTTGCACCATACTCTCAATCTTGCTCTAGATTTTATCACATTATTTAAGTGGATTGTTGCTTGAGAATGTTGACAAAATATATGAACATATCTTATATAAGCATGGCTCATGATCCTCCATCATTCTTCACAATCATCACACTCTTTCACTCACTCTCTCCCTCCTCCCTCTCGGCTCACTTGTGCCGCCACCATCACCACCATTCCACCACCATAATCATCCATTTTCAAGTTCCATTTAAGCTTGTAAGGTGATTCAAGGAGGTTGCAACTTGTGGAGCTTCAAAGGACTTTGTTTCTTGCTTTTTCACCATCATTCTTCATCATCCTCTTCACTAGAATCATCCCTAGCTATAAGCCAGTAGTAAGTCTTGATTTACTCTTGTTTATGTCTACTTTGAGTAGTTAAAAGTTGTACATTGTTGAAATCCATAAGAACACTAAAAGAGTTAGAACAAGAAGCATAAACAAGAAGCTTACATAAAGTTTACATTAGAATGGAACATGAAGATGAAATGTTGTTAGTAGGATGTTGCAATGAATATGTAGTTGATTTCATGTTGATTTCTTGATAAACCCGTTGTTAGGACATTTGTTGATACGATTTAGTAACGTTTAAACTATAAAGAAACATGCTGATTTACATTTTCAGCCGACTTCAACTGGCTGTAAACAGATCATAATAAATCGAAAAACTGATTTTCTGAAGCCTAAATTATGTATTTTCGAAAAACAGATCCAATGGCACTGGAATCAAAATTTTTCAAGGCCGTTTACTATTTTTAAAGGCCTGTTTTTGGACAGCAGCTAAAGCTGCATTTTTCTGCTGAAAACGTGTGTTATGTTTTTTGTCATAACTTGAATTCTGTGTAGAATTAGCTCATGAAATTTGTACTGTAGATGACCACTGATGTATTTGTAATTCTCCCACTGGAATTTCATCAAGCGGACTTACGAAGAATTTTAAATGAATTATTCCGTGGACTGCAGTCAGAAAGTGATGAATCTGATTGCAGTCCGGTAAATGAATTTTTATAAAATATTGGTAATGAATTGGATCCCGAGATTTTTACACGATAATATTTGGATCGTTTGAGACATTTTGTAAAAAGTTGGGAAGTTTTGGAACTAGTTAACTATTTTATTAAAATCTCCGAAAACAGCCCAGTTTTGAAGATTAAAGCTGAAACGACATAAGTAGTAATTTGCGTGTCTAAATGTCGAGTAGGTTATCTGAGAATAATCTAACATGTTATATGTCAATAAAAGTGTTATGTGCAATATCGTATGTTTGCTTATGAACGGGAATAGATGGGAAGTTTATATGGGCATGAACCGTTAAAGTGATGCGTGTTATGTGATAGATACGTGTAGGAACTTTGTGCTCTATTTGAAACCACTAAATGACTAACTGGTAATCATATTAGGACGTGATTGACCGACCTTGACAGTTAGCTATTTTTGAGAGTCAAACCGAGCAACCAAGGTGAGTTCACACTCTTACTAAGGCATGGGATTCCCAGTGGTTTGGGAATGGGTTAAGAAACTAAAATGGAACCTACATATCCTCCTTGGGTAGGATATGTACCGCCATCCTCCATAGGTAGGATTCCAATATTAAATCCTGCGTATTCTCCTTGGGTAGAATACGTACGTTCGTCCTCCTTGGGTAGGACAACAACCTTAAAACTTACTAGACAAAACTCTGTCATTCAGTCCCTCATCTTATATCGACTTAATCGTCGAGGCCAATGGCGAGCGGGTCATTAGTTAATAGCGCTATTAGGTTTAACAAACCTCACACCGTGCCAGTCGGACGGGCGTGTACTAATGGAGTATGGCAAACTGTCAATGATGATAGACATTGACGTAGGGCACATTATTGTTCGTCAGTTGTCGATATCGGTCTAGTGGTTCACATGGGGAAGTCCCCACTGATTATGGATATGGTTTGGGTAACGAAGAAGGAACTGGTTAATCATACTTTCAACTAAGGGGTAACCCCCCACGGCAATTAAGCCAACGAAAGTCAAACCACATTTTCAGAAACAACTTAAAACTAAACAACCAACCGTGAACTCACTCAACTTTGTTGTTGACTCGTTGTTACATGCCTTACAGGTCGTTAGATGCTTATGGAGCTTGCACGAGGATGAGGTTGTTGTGGGATACGGACTGTTATGTTCCGTGCTTAATATTTAAGTCCTTATGAACTTATTAAACCTACGTTTTGGACTTTAAACTTATGAACTATGGAACTTATGTTTTGGACTTACGTTTTATGATTCCGCTGTTAACTTAAAATCGGTTACTCTCTTTTGGTCACCAATTGTATTGTGGTTGGTTTTATTTACTTAATTATGTTGTTCAATATGATTGGTGGCTCGATCCTGGTCATGTCACGCCTCCAAGCGGTGATACTCCGCATGGTGGATTTTGGGGGTGTGACAGATTGGTATCAGAGCCATTGGTTATAGTGAATTTGGTTTTAAAAAGGGAAAATTTTTTGATAAAACCAGACTATAACCTGTACCGTGCTCAACGATCCACAACGACGCTTCGCTCCACGTGCAAGACTCAACATCCTAGGTGATACGGTTTATGTTTATATTACCTACTTGTTAAGTTACATGGTACGTTGTTCATGGTATGCATTAGTTAATGTGATAACTGCTATTTGAACCTTGTGTGCTTACTCTCTTCTGTCACTCCACACTTACGCACCTTGCGACACCTTTCTTACGTGTGTTCCTTCGATGTGAAGATCATGAGTGGACATCTCGACATGACCCAGGGTCAGCTGACGACCTTGATTAACGAACGGATTGCTGAAGCCTTAGCAACCCAATCAGGGAGTCAACCCATGCATACCCAATCACGCATAGGCACTTTCAAGGCGTCCTTGGAATGCAAACCTCCCACTTTCGACGGCACTGGAGGAGCAATCGACCTTCTACACTGGATCTGAAGAATTGAATATACATTCGAAGAAAGTGAAAGCCCTGCCAGCAAACGGGTAGAGTACGCTACTGGCATGTTGCAAGGGAAAGCGTATTCTTGGTGGAACGCACAAGTTCAGATGCTCGGGTTGGCAGACGCGAATGCCACCCCCTGGAGCGATTTCAAGGATTTGATTAAGGAAGAATTCTGCCACCTGGACGACATTCTGGAACTTGAAATAGAGTATTATGGTTTGAATATGGAAGGATCAGAAATTGAGGCGTACATAAAGAGGTCCAACGACTTGGCCGCCTTATGTCCTAACATGTCACAACCCATATCTAGACAAATCAAGCTATACCTCAGAGGCTTAGTCCCGGAAATCCAAAGGTCTGTAATTGCGGCCAGCCTTCCCACAATCCAGCAAGTCATTCGTTTGGCGCACCAACTCACCGATCAGGCGGTGGAAGAGGGCAAGTTACCCAAGCGTAACTTTTCCAATTCAAATGCCCTTATTAGTAACAAGTATATTTGGGGTGACCACCAAGGTGAGGGTCCTAGCTCTATACAACAGGAACCGCACAGGAAACTAGTACAGCGGGGGCTGAACTACCAAAATCAGGGGGGATACCTAGGGAATAAACCGAGATGCCGCAAGTGCCAACGGCACCACAGCGGGGCATGTGCGGGATCGTGTTGCCAGCGGTGCAAGAAGATGGGACATATGGCTAGAGACTGCAGGAGCCCATATCCTGCAAACCGGAACCAGCAGCAGCAGGGTAGCAAGAAGGGGTGTTTTCGATGTGGTGCTAAAAACCACTTCAAGAGGAACTGTCCGCAGATGAGACAGAATCGTGACAACAGCAGCAACCAGGGCAACGGGAACAATAACGGAGACAATAAGGATAACCGCAGGACTGGTGAGCATGAGTTCCTGAATGGACAAGAGGAAGAAAGAAACAACCCCAACGTTGTGGCGGGGAAGTTCCTACCAGACAATTTTCTTGTTTCTATTTTAGTTGATTCGGGTGCCGATGTTAGATATGTGTTCCTAAGAGTTAGTCAGGTGCTTGAGCGTACCCCATTACCCTTAAAACACCAAACATGTTGTAGAACTAGCAAATGGTGAAAGTCTTAAGGGCACACACACAGTTAAGGGTTGTAACCTCGTCTTAGCTGGTCAGACCTTCTCTATCGATCTTATCCCTATCGTACTTGGTAGTTTCGACGTCGTTATTGGGATGGATTAGCTATCTCAACATCAAGCTGAGATTATTTGCAAGGAGAAAATCGTCTGTATTCCTCGCTCTAGTGAAGAACCCCTCGTGATTCATGGCGACAAGAGTGGTGTTGTCGTAGGCATTATCTCTCTCCTTAAGGCCCAGAAGTGTTTGCGAAAGGGCCAAACTGCCATTCTAGCACTCGTTACTGACACATCAATGGAAGAGAAGAGAATTGAAGACATTCCTATTATGCGCGATTTTCCTGAGGTATTTCCTGAGGAATTACCTGGTCTTCCGCCTCATCGACAAGTCGAGTTTCAAATCGAGCTAGCTCCTGGAGCAGCACCAATAGCTCGTGCACCTTATCGACTAGCTCCGTCAGAACTTGAAGAACTGTCCACGCAATTACAAGAACTCTTGGAAAAGATTTTTATACGTCCTAGCTCTTCGCCCTGGGGAGCTCCAGTCTTGTTTGTGAAGAAGAAAGACGGTACTTTTAGAATGTGTATTGACTATCGCGAGCTTAACAAGGTGACCGTGAAGAATCGTTATCCTCTCCCATGTATTGATGACTTATTCGACCAGTTGCAAGGGTCGAGTTTCTATTCCAAGATTGATTTGAGATCGGGATACCATCAACTGAGAGTCCGGGATGAGGACGTCTCTAAAACAGCATTCAGAACTCGTTACGGCCATTACGAGTTTCTGGTTATGCCTTTCAGGTTAACAAATACACCTGCGGTCTTCATGGATCTCATGAACCGAGTATGCAAACCTTACCTGGATAAGTTCATTATTATTTTCATCGATGACATCCTGATCTATTCTAAGAGTCAGGAGGAACACGAGCAGCATCTATGACTTATGCTGGAACTTCTTCGAGCAGAGCAACTGTATGCTAAATTTTTGAAATGTGACTTCTGGCTTCACGAAGTCCACTTTCTAGGCCATGTGGTAAACAAGGATGGGATTCATGTTGATCCATCCAAGGTTGACTCGATCAAGAACTGGCCTGCACCCCGTACACCCATAGAAATCCGCCAATTATTGGGTTTGGCAGGATATTACAGAAGGTTTATCAAGGACTTCTCAAAGATTGCGCAACCTCTCACTTCACTGACTCAGAAGGGTGTCACCTATCGTTGGGGTGATGCACAGGAATCTGCTTTTCAGCACTTAAAGGATAGACTTTGTAGCGCGCCTATCCTCTCATTGCCGGAGGGCACATATGATTTTGTGGTTTATTACGACGCTTCCATCCAAGGACTTGGTTGCGTGTTGATGCAACGTGACAAGGTCATTGCCTACGCATCGCGCCAACTCAAAGTTCACGAAAGGAACTACACTACGCACGACTTGGAACTGGGAGCAGTTGTTTTCGCGCTTAAGATATGGAGACATTACCTGTACGGTACCAAGTGCACCATTTACACCGATCACAGAAGTCTCGAGCATATCTTCAAGCAAAAGGAGTTAAACATGCGACAACGCCGATGGGTCGAACTCTTGAATGATTACGAATGTGCGATCAAGTACCATCCGGGCAAAGCCAATGTTGTGGCCGACGCCCTCAGTCGAAAGTATACTATACCTAAGCGTGTACGTGTGTTACAGCTTACCATCCAATCTAGTCTTCCTGCTCAGATTCGTGATGCTCAGGTCGAAGCCTTAAAAACAAAAAACATCATGGCTGAGTCCTTGCGAGGATCGAGGCAGCGGCTAGAACAAAAGGAAGACGCTTACTATGTAACAGGGCGCATCTGGGTTCCACTTTATGGAAACTTACGCGAGCTTGTGATGGACGAGGCGCACAAGTCTCGTTATTCGGTACATCCTGGTTCGGATAAAATGTACCACGATCTCAAGACTACGTATTGGTGGCCTGGTATGAAAGCCAACATAGCTACCTACGTCAGCAAATGTTTGACTTGTGTGAGAGTCAAGACTGAATACCAGAAACCATCAGGCCTACTCCAACAACCAGAGATCCCGACATGGAAATGGGAGCAAATTTCCATGGATTTCGTTACTAGCCTGCCTAGATCTCAACGCGGAAATGACAGTATTTGGGTGATAGTGGATCGATTGACTAAGTCTGCACACTTCTTGGCTATCAAGGAAACCGACAAGTTTTCTACTCTAGCAGACATCTACCTAAAGGAAGTAGTATCGAGGCACGGAGTGCCAACTTCCATCATCTCTGACCGTGACTCACGTTTTACATCTGAGTTGTGGCAAGCTATGCACAAATCCTTTGGTTCTCGAATAGACATGAGCACGGCATACCATCCACAGACGGATGGGCAATCTGAACACACCATCCAAACCCTTGAAGACATGCTTAGGGCATGTGTAATTGACTTTGGTAATGGCTGGGAAAAGCACCTCCCATTAGTGGAGTTTTCGTATAACAACAGTTACCACACCAGTATCCAAGCCGTTCCGTTTGAGGCATTATACGGACGGAAGTGCCGATCGCCTCTTTGTTGGGCAGAAGTTGGTGATAGCCAAATCACAGGCCTAGAACTTGTGGTAGACACGACTGAGAGGATTGCTCAGATACGACAGCGAATGGCGGCAGCTCGTGACCGTCAGAAAAGCTATGCTGATAAGCGCAGGAAACCACTCGAGTTCCAGGTTGGGGATCGGGTGCTACTCAAAGTCTCACCTTGGAAAGGTGTAGTTCGTTTTGGCAAACGAGGCAAACTCAATCCGCGTTATGTCAGACCGTTCGAAATCATTGAGAAGATTGGCAAGGTCGCCTACAAGTTGAATCTACCTGAAGAACTCAGCGGAGTTCACAACGTTTTCCATGTGTCAAATCTGAAAAAGTGTCTGTCAGATGAGACCCTCATAGTTCCCTTAAAGGAGCTCACTATCGACGACCAGTTGCGATTCGTCGAGGAACCAGTTGAAATTACTGATCGAGATGTTAAGATTCTCAAGCGTACCAGAATACCTCTTGTTCGAGTTCGTTGGAACTCCCGTCATGGCCCAGAGTATACCTGGGAACTAGAAGACCAAATGAAACTCAAGTATCCCCAGTTGTTTAAGAAAAGTGCAACCACTACTGAGGCTGAAGCTACTGCAGAATTTCGGGATGAAATTCCAAATCAACGGGGGGATGATGTGACACCCCAGGAAAAGCCAGTAAACACCGCAACTTAACTAGCTTCCTCAGTAAACACGTGCTAAATTTCGGGACGAAATTTTCTTAACGGGGAGAGAATGTGACAACCCTCATGATTTCATGTATCCGTACGATTTATTAATGATAATTAAAGTGCTTGGTGACTGTGTTGAATTACTTAACTGTTTCCTGATTGCTGCGTCATACTTACATGTGCTTGTTAACACACTAGTCATGTGCAGAAAATTGACTAAATGGTCCTGAATGTTTTCCTAAGTGTTAGGAATTAAAGGTGTTACAAAAATATATATATATAAGACACTTTACGGAATAATTAAACACTTTAACGGAACAGTATCCGACCGAACAACCAGACATTACCCGGGACACTAAATTTTTGTCAAATACATTGTTTAATTATTTTTGAGCTAGTCGTGGTCCTCGAACACCCTAACACCCACTAAAAATCAAGTAACTAATATATGCAAGTGCATACTTGAGATCTAACTAATATTTACCAACCTAATTACAAAGTTACAACCAACCCCCCCCCCTAAAACCGATTTCGGTCCCTTATGGACCCACCCCAATATTTGCACCATACTCTCAATCTTGCTCTAGATTTTATCACATTATTTAAGTGGATTGTTGCTTGAGAATGTTGACAAAATATATGAACATATCTTATATAAGCATGGCTCATGATCCTCCATCATTCTTCACAATCATCACACTCTTTCACTCACTCTCTCCCTCCTCCCTCTCGGCTCACTTGTGCCGCCACCATCACCACCATTCCACCACCATAATCATCCATTTTCAAGTTCCATTTAAGCTTGTAAGGTGATTCAAGGAGGTTGCAACTTGTGGAGCTTCAAAGGACTTTGTTTCTTGCTTTTTCACCATCATTCTTCATCATCCTCTTCACTAGAATCATCCCTAGCTATAAGCCAGTAGTAAGTCTTGATTTACTCTTGTTTATGTCTACTTTGAGTAGTTAAAAGTTGTACATTGTTGAAATCCATAAGAACACTAAAAGAGTTAGAACAAGAAGCATAAACAAGAAGCTTACATAAAGTTTACATTAGAATGGAACATGAAGATGAAATGTTGTTAGTAGGATGTTGCAATGAATATGTAGTTGATTTCATGTTGATTTCTTGATAAACCCGTTGTTAGGACATTTGTTGATACGATTTAGTAACGTTTAAACTATAAAGAAACATGCTGATTTACATTTTCAGCCGACTTCAACTGGCTGTAAACAGATCATAAGAAATCGAAAAACTGATTTTCTAAGTCCTAAATTATGTATTTTCGAAAAACAGATCCAATGGCACTGGAATCATAATTTTTCAAGGTCGTTTACTATTTTTAAAGGCCTGTTTTTGGACAGCAGCTAAAGCTGCATTTTTCTGCTGAAAATGTGTGTTATGTTTTTCATCATAACTTGAATTCTGTGTAGAATTAGCTCATGAAATTTGTACTGTGGATGACCACTGATGTATTTGTAATTTTCCCACTAGAATTTCATCAATCGGACTTATGACGAATTTTAAATGAATTATTCCGTGGACTGCAGTCAGAAAGTGATGAATCTGATTGCAGTCAGGTAAATGAATTTTTATAAAATATTGGTAATGAATTGGATCCCGAGATTTTTACACAATAATATTTAGATCGTTTGAGACACTCTGTAAAAAGTTGGAAATTTTTGGAATAAGTTAACTATTTTATTAAAATCCCCGAATACAGCCCAGTTTTGAAGATTAAAGCTGAAACGACATAAGTAGTAATTTGCATGTCTAAATGTCGGGTAGGTTATCTGAGAATAATCTAACATGTTATATGTCAATAAAAGTGTTATGTGCAATATCGTATGTTTGCTTATGAACGGGAATATATGGGAAGTTTATATGGGCATGAACCGTTAAAGTAATGCGTGTTATGTGATAGATACGTGTAGGAACTTTGTGCTCTATTTGAAACCACTAAATGACTAACTGGTAATCATATTAGGACGTGATTGACCGACCTTGACTGTTAGCTATTTTTGAGAGTCAAACCGAGCAACCAAGGTGAGTTCACACTCTTACTAAGGCATGTGATTCCCGGTGGTTTGGGAATGGGTTAAGAAACTAAAATGGAACCTACATATCCTACTTGGGTAGGATATGTACCGCCATCCTCCATAGGTAGGATGCCAATATTAAATCCTGCGTATTCTCCTTGGGTAGAATACGTACATTCATCCTCCTTGGGTAGGACAACAACTTTAAAACTTACTAGACAAAACTCTATCATTCAGTCCCTCATCTTATATCGACTTAATCGTCGAGGCCAATGGTGAGCGGGTCATTAGTTAATAGCGCTATTAGGTTTAACAAACCTCACACCGTGCCAGTCGAATGGGCGTGTACTAATGGACTATGGCAAACTGTCAATGATGATAGACATTGACGTAGGGCACATTATTGTTTGTCAGTTGTCGATATCGGTCTAGTGGTTCACATAGGGAAGTCCCCACTGATTATGGATATGGTTTGGGTAATGAAGAAGGAACTGGTTGATCATACTTTCAACTAAGGGGTAACCCCCACGGCAAGTAAGCCAACGAAAGTCAAACCACATTTTCAGAAACAACTTAAAACTAAATAACCAACTGTGAACTCACTCAACTTTGTTGTTGACTCGTTGTTACATGCCTTACAGGTCGTTAGATGCTTATGGAGCTTGCACGAGGAGGAGGTCGTTGTGGGATACAGACTGTTATGTTCCGTGCTTAATATTTAAGTCCTTATGAACTTATTAAACCTACGTTTTGGACTTTAAACTTATGAACTATGGAACTTATGTTTTGGACTTACGATTTATGCTTCCGCTGTTAACTTAAAATCGGTTACTCTCTTTTAGTCACCAATTGTATTGTGGTTGGTTTTATTTACTTAATTATGTTGTTCAATATGATTGGTGGCTCGATCATGGTCATGTCACGCCTCCAAGCGGTGATACTCCGCATGGTGGATTTTGGGGGTGTGACAGTGATAGACTTTGGTGGTAATTGGGATTCTCATCTGCCATTGATCGAGTTCTCATACAATAATAGTTATCATGCTAGCATTAATATGGCAGCATTCGAAGCTCTCTACGGTCGAAAATGTCGTTCACCTGTCTGTTGGAATGAGATCGGTGAAGCTCAGCTTACTGGACCTGAGCTCATTCTGGAAACAACAGACAAAATCAAGAAAATTCGCGATAATCTTGTGACAGCTAGAAGCCATCAAAAGAGTTATGCGGATATGCGACGCAAGCCCTTGGAATTTCAAGTCGGAGACCGTGTCCTACTCAAGGTGTCACCTTGGAAGGGAGTGGTAAGATTTGGAAAGAAAGGAAAACTTGCACCTCAATATGTTGGACCATTTAAGATTGTGGAAAGGATTGGGAAGGTTGCCTATCGACTAGAGCTACCTCCAGAGCTTGGAAATATTCATCCGACTTTTCACGTGTCCAATTTGCGAAAGTGTTTAGCTGATGCTGATCTTCACATCCCTCTCGACGAGATCCGAATCGATGAAACGATGCACTTTGTCGAGAAACCTGTGGAGATAGTGGACCGTGCAGTCAAACAGTTGAAGAACAAACAGATTCGATTGGTCAAGGTTCGCTGGGAGTCCAAACGTGGCCCAGTGTTTACTTGGGAACGTGAGGACCAGATGAAGACGAAATATCCGCATTTGTTTTCACAAGTTTCCTCTAAATAAAATTTTGGGACGAAATTTCCTAAAGTAGGGGAGACTGTGACAACTGTGTTCTGTAATCGATGTACAATGTAAAACAATGTTGATTATTAATAAAACAATGTGCCTTGGTGTTATTATATGTGTTTTAATGTTATTATATGTGTTTTGGTGTTATTATGTGTGTATTTGTGTTTGATGATTTTACAATTTGATTCGATTCCGATTTCAAGCTTTAAATCGCTTTCTGGAAGGTTATACTCAAACTGATGCGTAAACGCAGTCAGTATAACGTGAAAAACACTCCATAATAGTGACATAGGCTTAACATACCTTAAATAACCTCCACATAACTTAGAAAAAAGCTTTGGATGGTTTGGTGTGTTGAAATCAAGTTTGTTCGATCGCAGGGACTAATTGTGTTAAACTACAAAACTTTACCGATTTGTATAGTAACGAACATTCCGGAACTTTATCATAAGTTAAACATACCCTAAATATCCTTTACATAGCTTAGAAATGGGCTTTGAGGGGTTCGGTATGCTAAAATAAACTTTATTGATCAATAGGGACTAAAAGCGTAAAAAAGCGCACAAGTTTGCATTTTCGCGCATATCTTACGTTCTGAATATACCCGGACATCCAAAAATTTATGTAATTATTAAAATATTTTATTTTAGTGATTGGCATGATAAAATTCCATTCGTCGCTTAATTTGTATCGTTTTTGCGTTCGTTACGACTTCCGTCGTAATTAACCGAACAACGCAACCGTACGACCAAACGAGCCGACATCCGAGATATTTTTGAGCATGTTTTGAGTTCCCTAAACATTAACTTCATTTTAGTGCAGGGACCTGTTTTGACATTCGGTGAAACATCCTTACACGGGGCGCGTAAGGTTTGATAGTATTTTTACACGGGCCGCGAGGCCATGTCAGACAGAAACATCAGATTCAGCAATCTGGTCCAAATTCAGGGGTTTTAATGTAACATTTGAAATACCTGGAGCTGGTTTTCGACCCCCATTGTATTCTAATACCATGTACCCACATGTATGGCCAAGATTACAGCCTCTAAACACATGAAATGATCCTATTGATCGTAACTTCCTATAAATAGCAAGCTTCCTCATTTGGGTTCTTCACACCTTGATTTAATCTCTGCTCTAAGTTGAGGCTTAAACACCTCATACCTGAGTAATTTTGAATCAAAACACCTTCTTGGACCCTTTGTAAGTCCTCTTCTTGCTTGTTCTTTTATTTCAAGCATGAAAGTCAAACGGTGTTTGACTTTCAGGTTTGACCAGTCAATGGTCAACACAAAGTTCATTTGAACTTTGCAACGTGAGCGTAATCACGATGGTTATAGTCCCTTGTGACTATACCTACTGATTACCACGTTGACTAGGCGTAGTGACAAGTCGTAGTTTCGGCCAAAATGCGTATTTGTGCGTATTTTGTAAATATTGGGTATCAAAACCGTTTGTTTTGATACCAAAACCTGTTTTCTAACTTAACTAAACATGTTTTAGCATGTTTAGCTTGTCACTTTAATTTAGTGCTTGTGTAGAGTCGTAAATCAAGCGGACTAAACACCCGCTTAGACTTTCAAACTAGACCCGTTTGGTCGATCATTAGGATCCGACCAAACATGTTTAGTGACCATAGTTGCATAGGGAATAACCTTCCAAGGTTATACCTTATGGTCACTTAGGTTTAATTAGTTGTATGATAAGTCGTTTATATGCCTTAGGTAAATGACCAAAATACCCTTTTTATGCATAATTGGTAATTAAGCATATGTAACATAAACTTTTGTCACTTAATTGATTATGCAACATGTTTAGGCATATAATACTTGTCATAGGACTAGTTAGACGTCTCGAACGCGCATTTGCGCGAACGACGCGTTAAAGTAGCATAAGCTACCTTAATGGGTCGCAATGGGTCGAAAGCACTTAGGTTAGGTTCTGATCTAGAATGTAGACTTTGTTAAACCATATCTCATGAGTTCCAACACTCATTTGGTTTACAAGACCTCATTCTATCTGATCTTCCGATTGCGGTGTCAATTTATTTACTAGTGATTCGATTACTAGGTGCTGCTTGATTTCTCTGGTTTACTTGAGTTTGTTAAAGTTCTATTGATTGAGGATACTTTACACTTCATGTGAGTACATAGTTCCCCTATTTTACTGTTTTCAATTGTTTTGGGGTGATTCATATGTATCAAAACGATTTTCGATATTTTAACAATGGTTTCAAAAACGATTAAGATGGTTTATACTAAACTAATAACGATTTCAATAATGTGAACGAACTTGTTGGTTGTAGTTACATAACGAATGACATTCATTAATTTTGGCCGAACCGACCAATATTAGGTTATGGTACCATAGGATCTGACAAATCCCGTTATCAGTCTGCACCCATGGTTATGTGTGGGTTAGGCGGGTAACGAATGAATCTGTGATTATTAATTTACCCTTTGGTGGTTTGTTAATGCGAGAAGCGAGATAGTCGAGTCACGAAGGTTGAATGTTATTAGCGAGACGACCAAAAATAGTTTTCACAATTAAAACGAGGATGATTTAAACGATTTAAACGAGTTAACGATTTGGAAATGATTTGAACAAGATTAAACATGTTGGATAAACGATTGGTTTTTGGTTAAGTGTTTAGATAACGGGACGGGTGTAATATGGTGAAAACATGGTAGATACGCCACCGGTACTTCTTATATATAAGTGTTTTCAACATATTACATACCGTGGTGTTATTTAGTTCACTTGGGTAAACGATTTTGAAACGATGTCACATAACGATGTTTTCGAAAGGATATAAACCATACGAGATTTATTAAACGAGTTAATACGAAATGTTTTACAATTTGGTTTACTAAAACAAATGTTTTTGGTTTAAGAATCATGGCTACGAGGTTTTATAAATTATAACCCGCTTGATGTGAGTTGGTTAATTTTGTTGCAATATTATACTCTTTTAAAAACATGGTTTTAATAAGGTATTGCAACATGTAAACTAGCCATGAATCCGACACTCTTATAAAACCTATGTGCTCGCCAACATTTCTTTGCTGACTTTGTTTTTACATATGTTTCAGGTGTTGTTGCTTGATGTTGATTGCTAGGATGCATAAGTCACATAGGATCTGGACGAGGCCTTAGTGACATAATAACAGTGATAGTCGATATGTAACTTGTTTGTTTCGTGTTAAAACAATGTAAATTACTTGATGAATAAATAAAACAAAACTTTTTGTATTCCATGGTTGTGAAACAATAATTCTGTTACAACACTCCCCGATGTTTCCGCCATGATTTGTTGTTTTACGTGGTCGGGGTGTGACACCAAAGTTGATGACATAAGAGCGAAGCATATCCTCTAGGGTTTGTATAGTGCGCTCAGTCTGTCCATCCATTTGAGGATGAAAGGCTATGCTAAGATTCAAAATAGAACCCATAGTGGTCTGGAAAGTTTGCCAAAGACGTGAAGTGAATCGACCATCACGGTCAGAGATTATGTCAATGGGTATGCCATGATGGCATATAATCTCATCGGTATAGATTCGAGCAAGTTTCTCCACTTTATAATCTTCGTGGGATAGGAAGAAAGTGGGCTGATTTAGTTAAACTGTCAACGATCACCCAAATACTATCGTGACCAGCGGGTGTACAGGGTAGTTTGGTAATAAAGTCGATAGCGATACTATCCCATTTCCAAACAAGGATTTTAGGTTGTTCAAGAAGACCTGAAGGGTGTTGATGTTCAGCTTTCACTTTCAAACAAGTGAGGCACTTCGAGACATAGACGGCAATATCCTTTTTCATGCCAGGCCACCAATAGGTCGTACGCAAGTCATGGTACATCTTATCGGCACCGGGATGAATAGAGTATCGAGACTTGTGGGCCTCATTCATAATGAGCTCACGTAGGTTATCGAGATCCGGCACCCAGATGCGATTAAGGTAATATTGAAGTCCATCCGACTTCGTTTCAAGTTGATCGATTTTAGCGCCTTGGATTTCCACTTCTAAACTTCCTTCATTTGCTGACGAATATTGAGCTTCACGAATACAAGTATGAAGATTGCTAGAGGTATGATAACAACGAATAGTATTAACATGAGCCTTACGACTAAGAGCGTCGGCCACGACATTCGCCTTGCCAGGATGATAGCGAATTTCATAGTCGTATTCGTTAAGCAATTCCACCCAGCATCTATGTCGCATGTTCAGTTCCTTCTAGTTAAAGATATGTTGAAGGCTCTTATGGTCAGTGAAAACCACACACTTAGTTCCATACAGATAGTGTCGCCAGATCTTTAACGCATACACAACTGCTCCAAGCTCTAGATCATGAGTAGTATAGTTTTTCTCATGTATCTTGAGTTGACGGGAGGCATAAGCAATAACCTTGTCCTGCTACATGAGCACACAGCCCAAACCACAGTTCGAGGCATCGCAATATACCACGAAGTCATCATTCCCATCAGGAAGAGTAAGAACAGGAGCGTTAAACAAAAGGGTCTTAAGAGTCTGAAAAGATTCCTCTTGCCCGGGACCCCAAGCAAAAGGTTTCTCTTTTTGAGTCAACGAAGTAAGAGGAATGACGATCTTAGAAAAGTCTGAGATAAATCGATGGTAATAACCCGCCAATCCTAGGAAAGAATGAATCTCGGATGCAGATTTAGGCGTACTCCAATTCTTCACAGCTTCGATTTTAGAAGGGTCGACATGGATACCTTGCTTACTAACAACGTGACCAAGAAATTGTACTTCATCAATCCAAAACTCACACTTAGGGAATTTAGCGTATAAGCGTTCACCACGTAGTCACTCAAGCATCAAGCGTAAATGACGAGCATGATCAGCTCTAGTTTTAGAATAAATGAGAATATCATCAATAAAGACTATCACAAAACGATCCAGATAAGGTTTACAAACACGATTCATAAGATTCATGAACACGGCGGGTGCGTTGGTCAAACCAAAAGGCATGACCACGAACTCGTAGTGTCTATAACGAGTACGGAATGCGGTTTTGGGTACATCATCTTCGAGAACACGGAGTTGATGATAACCAGAATGAAGGTCAATCTTCGAGAAGCAGGACGCGCCTTGTAGTTGGTCAAATAGATCATCGATGCGAGGGAGAGGATAACGATTATTAATGGTAAGCTTATTAAGTTCACGGTAGTCGATACACATACGAAATGAACCATCTTTCTTCTTGAAGAATAGCACAGGAGCACCCCACGGAGAGGTACTTGGATGAATGAATCCCTTGTCGAGCAATTCTTGTAATTGACTAGATATCTCTTGCATCTTGGAAGGTGCAAGTCGGTAAGGAGCCTTGGCGACAGGAGTCGCGCCAGGTATGAGATCGATACGAAAATCAACAGATCTAGGAGGAGGAAGACCAGGTAGATCTTCAGGAAAGACGTCAGGGAAATCACGCACTACTGGAATGTTGCTTATGTTCTTTCCTTTGCCCTTTTGTTCCACCACGTGGGCCAAGAAGGCAAAGTTCTGTTTACGTAAGTATCTGTTCGCTTGAGTGCATGACATCAACTTCAGCCCTCTAGAAGGTCGGTCTCCATAGACGTGTAAGATATCACCGGACGGAAGAGGAAGACGAACAAACTTCTCGTGACAAGCAATCTCAGCATGATTCTTATGCAACCAATCCATGCCGACTATGACGTCAAAGCTACCCAATTGCATGGGTATGAGATCAATAGTAAAAACATGGTCGTTAAGAGTCAAGGAACAACCACTGAGAATAGAATCAACTAGAATAGACTTGCCATTGGCAACCTCAACAGAGAATGACTTAGGTAGTTATGAGCGTGCACAATTTAACAAAGATTCAAATTCTACGGACACAAAGCTTTTGTCGGCACTAGCATCAAACAGTATCAAAGGGTAAAGATTATTGACTAGAAACGTACCATTAACGACGTCATTGTCGTTACGAGCCTGATTAGCATTGAGGTTGAACGCTCGTCCACGAGCGGCTGGCTGTTGCTCTTGGTTTAGCTGAGGGCACTGGTTACGGAGATGATTAGTGTCTCCACACTTGTAGCACGCATGAACTGCATTGACTGGTCTAGGATTCTGCGGACGAGCTGGGAGAGCTGGTAGAGCTGCCTGAACTGGGGCTTGCTGAGCTGGCTGGGCCGGGTTAACTTGACGGCAATAAGGAGTCGTGTGACCATAGCGATTGCAGTTGGCACACAAACGACAAGCTGAAGTAGCAGGGTGATGAAAGTTGCATGTTGTACACTTGGGGTGAGGTCCAGTGTACTGCTTTTTGACTTCAGGAGCAGGAGGGTTTGGAACAGCAGCAGCAGGAGCAGGCTTAGCAGCAGGGTTTGCAGCAGGAACAATCGCATTGCATCCTGAACCCTATGACTTTCTCCTCTTGTTCTTGCTACCACTAGGCTGCTGGGTGACTTAATTCGCTTTTTTCGAAGGGGCGTAGTTTCCAAACTGCTTATCACGTACGCGATTGTTGTTCAAACTTGCCGCCAGACGATAAACTTCTTCAATTGTCTAGAGCCGAGCTGCTTCAATCAAATCTCGCATAGCAGGAAGTAACCCATTGATGTACTTGGTTATCATGCTTTTAGGCGTAGAAACCAAGTGAGGCACGATTAAGCTGAGCTGCTTAAAACGAGTAGTATAAGTCAGATTGTCATCACCAATCTGCTTCAAATGCCAGAACTCTTCTTCGAGCTTCAGTTGTTCATGGGGAAGGCATAATTCAAGCATCATCAATTCTCATACCTCAGTCCATGGAAGAGCATAGGCTTCTTCATTAGAACGGATGTTTCTCTCATTCGACCACCACTCTAGAGCTCTGCCTTGAAACATTCCCGTTGCACTCCTAGTCTTTAGATGCTCTGGGCACTCGCTGTTAATGAAGGTAACCTCGATGCTGTCAAACCATTCCAGCATAGCAGTCACCCCATTACTACCCGTGAAAGGCTTAGGGTTGCAAGAGACAAAGTGTTTGTAGCTGAACCTTGTAGGCTTCTCTTTCTCTGTCTTAGAGTTAACAAAAGAGGGTGGAGTGTTCGATCCCTGGATCTCAGAGACGATCTTTGGCACAACTCGAGCGATCTGGTCGGCCATGAAGGACATCATCTTTTTCTGAGACTTCTCCCTGGTCTCTTGAGAGTGTCAGATAGCTTACGAGAAGACATCTAAAGATCCAATAAGAGGATCGTATAAGTCTAGGTTACAAAATCTCACAATATAGATTCACACACGATAGATTAAGACTCAAGATTCAACAAGTTTCACGTAGTTTAAAGATTTGAGCTTTAGTTTCACATACATTCCAATAGATTCAACATCGCAAACCCACGACCTTCGCATGGCACGTTGTACGAAGTTTGGCAACATGTCAGAAACGCTTATATATAGGAAGTACCAGCGGCGTATCCACCACGCTTCGGGCACATCGCTTCCACCTCGTATTCGGTGTCATGTTACATGTCGCAATTGCCAAACATAACAACACACTCATCATCATCATTATACGCGCTTAGATTAACCCAATAGATTCACATAGATTAGTGTTCAACCATTTCACCATAATCCACAAACAATGAATCCCCACACGACACGTGCTACGAAAGTTCGGCAACATGATGGAAGCACTTATATATAGGAAGTACCAGCAGCGTATCCACCATGCTTCAATCATGCCATGTCCGTCTCATCATCGGTGTCGTGCTTCGCCAACCATAACACTAAACTCCATCATTCTCATAAGACTTTCACATAGATTAACCAAATAGTTTCAACAACTTCAACTGAGCCTACAAAACTACGAACTTCACTTAGCGTGTGGTACAAAGGTTTGGTAACATGCCAGAAACATTTATATATAGGAAGTACCAACGGCGTATCCAGCATGCTTCGGACATGCCACGTCCGCCTCGTCTTCGGCGCTAGGCTACGTTTCGTATTTTGTTACTCAAAACAACACATACATAGATTACACATAATTTACGCTAGAGTACACATAGATTACACATAGATTACACCAGTAGTTTCCCATAGTTTTAGAATTCAACAATCTCATCCCCGGTCTGCAAACACTAAGTTTCGCATGGCACGTGGTACGAAAGTTGGTAACATGTCGGAAACACTTATATATAGGAAGTACCAGCGGCGTATCCACCATGTTTCAGATATGTCACTTCTGTCTCGTATTTTAGTGCCATATTACACTTAGTGTTTCAAAACTACAATAACACATAGATTCATCAGATAGCTTCACATAGTATCTTAGTCGTTCAAGATTCACATGTAGGTTAACATGATGAATAAAGCTTCATAAATTTAGTTTGTTCTGAAAGATTATGATTAGAGTTTTAGATTGCGGACATACGTGCGATCTGTGTAAAAAGTCTCAAAATAAACAGAGAATCAAGTTTAAAATCACATGCAAAAATCAAGATAACGTATGTTGGGATTGAACCCTACAAAGGAACAGTTGATAAAGCCAAAACTGGATCAGATCAGTGGATCCAGAATAAGCAGTTGTTTGCATCTGTCTTTCCCTTTGAATGTGACCTAACATTTGATGCCCTCTAAGTACTGCCCTTCTACAACAACTGCTGATCTACATCAACTGCTGTTCACTCAAAGACTGCTGAAGACTAAACACTGATGAGTCAATCTGCTGTTGTAGTTCAAGCACTGCTGAAGACACAAAACACTGCTGGGGCTAAAGCAGTGGAATGAATAAGCAGCAGTTAGACTAGTATTTGTATTCATTTATTGTAATCAGTTGTTAGATAACAGTGTTTGTATTAGTCAGTGGTTAGAGGTTGTTAGGAGGTTAGATGTCACTTTCATGGTGACGTCAGCAAAGATGCCACAGTGGTTTGTTCTGTAGTATAAATAGAACAGTACTCTGTACTGTTCTATTAGCTCTCTTCATCACAAAGTCATTCTGTACGAACATTCACTGTGAGCTCAGGCTGAGGGGAATTGTATGCATGCATGCGTTGTAATTGAAGATTGAAATAAATATAATCATTAGATTTCATGTTAAACATGTTTGTTAAAAACAATTCTCTCTTTGATTGTGTGTTGAAAGTTTGTTCCATTTAGTTTCCATTGCACTTAACCTTAATTCATCTTCATTATAATCAAATAAGCACAATCATAAGAAACTCAGATCCTAACAACGTAAAAGTTAGGCTCATAAAACATAGGATTGTTCCGGGTAGGGGAATGGTGACTAACCAAAGTGAATCGAATCCCCTTTCGAATCGAGGCAACGTGTCTTGACATACTTAGACAAATACGTCATCGATATTAGCCCTACGATATTCATCCTTTTGGTCATTCCACGTTCCTAATTGATTGGGAATTTCGAGACTTTGGCGAGACATGAAAATCAAAGAGTGAGACTAGTTATCAAGGTCTGATTTTCACCTCTATCTTGACAACAGCGTACCCTAATAGCGTCGGTACTTGTCAACAGACAGGACCTACTAGAATGAAGTAAGGAAATTTCCCCATCAAGGTGCGGATGTCACTCCTGTCTTGAGGGCAAATCTCGTGCAAAATACATACACTGTTTAGCAGTGTATCCAAAGGTTACAAGTGTCTATCTTGTCAGCCTTAGGAAAGGCATGTAAGTTTAACAGGAAATGTGCTTCTAGGAAGCAGATATGGTAGAATGCATAAGTGTTAAACAATAGATAAGAGTCAAGATTCCTAGAACTATAGACTAGGGCAAGTATCCCTACTTATCCTAATTCCCTATAGTTATGGCTCTGATACCAATCTTTCACACCCCAACCGATGGAGGAAACATCGGGGTGCGGCACTAAGCATTCAGATTGCTCAAGAGTTTCCATAACACTAATAGTTTCCAATAGTAATTAGTTAAGTTTCATGATAACATTGTCTAAAACATCAAACACAAAACCAAAGTACCAAATACAGCAACAAAACATTGTTTCAAGTTTCTAGATTTACTAGGCGAGTTTCTAAGCAACAATCCTAGCTTGTTTCTTGAGAATCAGCATCCTATCAGCCTGCAACATGTATTAAAATAAAGTCAGTACAAAAACGTACTAGCGAGTATACAAGTTTGAGTATATAGCATAATAGATTAAAAGAACTCATATCCATCATGTAAACGATAAAAATAGTTTCAGCCATGCTAGTATTCACAGTCTAAGTGATAGCCTAAGTGTCCCGATGCTTTAGGTGTTTTCCCAAGACTCAAGGAAAACTAGAATCCTCCTAACAATACCCCTAAGAATAACGGGGAGGTGCATCTTCCTATAGCGCTACTATTGTTAAGGCGGAACTACACACAAGGATTAAACATTCACATAGCATAAAGAATCAAGAATCACAAGTATCAAGTTTCACATTCACAGAGGATAGAGTTTAGATTCAAAAAGTTTCAAGTTTCAAGTTTCATAGAATACATGTTGCATCCCAAAAGTTGAAAACGAAAAGGGATCGAGTATACTCACAGTGATTGCTCAACAGTAACACGGTTATTGGATCAAAGGGAGTTCTTAGGATTAGCCTGATTGGAGTACAATAGATAAGTTTCGGATCAGTCACCTGATCGGATGGCCATCCGGTCGGATGACATATGTGATTTGGGACGGATCGCCATCCGATCGGATGGTCATCCGTACGGATGGCCATTCGATTGAATGGTCATTTGATCCATTGACCGAGTTTCCAAAAGTGATTAAGTGTTCATACCAAGTGTTTAAACCAGGGTTTTCGATCGGATGGTCATCCGATCGGATGGTCTTTCGGTCGAATGACCCTTTTAATTGCTCGTTTTGTTGAAAAACAGAGTAAGGGTTAATCATGAGCAAAGTTGATTAATCAGTGCCTGTAAAACAACCAGGATGACGTCACAACCACATGATATCAATAATAACATTGGTTCTCTCTTCAAACCACCTATGTTGAAGAGAAATGAATACAACATCTGGGAGTGAAGGATGAGTCATGTCACACCCCCAAAATCCACAAGCGGAGTATCACCGCAGGAGGCGTGACTGACCAGGATCCAGCCACCAATCATATTGAACAATGTAATTAAATAAATAAAAGTCCAACCACACAATATAATTGGTGTTCAAAACAAGTTAATCAAATTCAAGTTATCAGCGGAAGCATAAAGTTTAAAACCCAAGTATAAGTTTAAAAGTTCAAATGTTTAACATGGAACTCAACAGTCCATGTCCCACAATGACTCATGCTCCCATGCAAGCTCCAGCTAAGCATCTAATGACCTGCAAGGCATGTAACAAAAAGTCAACAACAAAGTTGAGCGAGTTCACTGTTGGTTGTCCATTTTAAAGTTGTTCCAAAAACCATAAGTTCTTTCGAAAACCATGTATTAACCAATTCCTTGTTTCCCAAACCATAACCAGTGGGGGCTACCCCATGTTAACCACTAGACCCAATACCATATCGACAACTGACTGGAGTCATGTTTATGTGCCCTACGTCAATGTCTATCATCATTAACTAAGTGCCCAGATCCATTAGTCCACTCACGTCCTCTGCGGCACGGTGTGAGGCTTGTCAAACCTAATAGCGCTATTTAACTAATGACTCGCTCGCCATTGGCCCGGCAATTAAGTCGATATAAAAATGAGGGACTTCATGAGAGAGTTTTGTCTAGTAAGTTATATGTTGTCATCCTTCCTACAGAGGATGGAGGTACGTAATCTACCCAAGGAGAATACGCAGGTTTAATGTTGTCATCCTTCCCATGGAGGATGGAGGTACATATTCTACCCAAGGAGAATAAGCAGGTTCCGTTTTAGTTTCTTAACCTGTAAGGACTTGCAAAAATGTCCCAAAATGACCCGTAAGTGAAAACCCGAACCCCTGAAACCCTAATCCATAACAAAAATCAAGAAAAATCAGATTTTGCTTCTCAGGCGGGCCGCGTAAAAGATAAGCATATGTTTACCCGGGCCGCGTCAACTAAAGATTGACCGGATAAGCTTTCCGGGCCACGTGTTGTCCACCAGGCAAACCTACTCGTGACACATGAAGCCTACACGTAGACTAGGTCCCTTCGCGGGCCGCGTAAGGTTTGTCTTATGGTTCACGCGGGCCGCGACAGACCCAAAAATCAGCTATAAAAGGGTTGGCCATGAGCAGTTCATCTGTGTCGAAAGTTTTGATTAAAAACAAAGTTCTACTGCTTGAAAATCATAATTACAATAGCAAGGCGCTGCTACGATACAGGGTATTAACTCGATCGCTGCTACGATTCAATGTCCGGTCGATTGAAACTAATCCAATGGATGTTTAAGTGCTGCCCACATTAGGGCTATACTTTGTCATTCGTCGTGATATCGATGGATGTTTAAGTATTGCACTTTGTCATTCGTTGTGAGGGTTTTAATCTCATGAGTTATCGTAAATGTTGTATTAGTTACTGACCTAGTTCGTGTGCATTGTTGTTTAAATTAGGTTACAAGGCTTATCAGTAGGCTAAAACTCTGCCCGTTTAAACTTGCAATGTGAGTCATTCTCTTTTATCAAAAGTGTTTTACAATACTCCAATTATTTTCAAAGGTTATAATTACAGGGATTAAGTCGTGGTTATCTTGAATCACTGGCTAGTGGGGTATTGTGCACATTACTAATTTCTCACGGTTAGGTTCATCAACCTAACAGTGATAATCATCACTACTTGGGTGGAAGGACCCAATAGTGGTATGACCATCGTCACCAGGAGGTGACATGGCGCCAGATAAAAATAAGATAGTAGCCATTGTAATTGCTCTTATGTTGTAATTTATAATTAATGTGTCGTTTTGTTTAACCTGAATGACTCGCCAGTATTTCCCCGCTGATAAAATATTTTTTAACATGTTTCAGGCGACCTGCTGTGAATCAAGGAAAAGTGCTACGGAGCACTAATAAAGCTTGAAGTGGTGGCTCAGTTAAATAAATAAACATGTTTTATAACCAGGGAATTTCCTCGTGAAATTCCTCTATATTGTAAATTAAGGGGTTTATCTCAAATTATGGGAAATAAAATAATTGGGCATTTTCAAGTCTTCAAAGATCATGTTTAAACTTCCGCTGCCAATTCAAATAATAAATACCACGGGTTTTCTGTCCCGTGGCTCCTGGACCGGGTAAAACCGGGACGGGGGCCGTGATAGAAAAAGGTGGTATCAGAGCCATGCCACTGATTCAAGCCAAAGAAGTGTTCTGCTGACACTTAAGTTTTAAGTTCTGTGTTAGGAAATAATTTATGTGAGTATGTGCTTTATGTTACAGTATGGGTAAGCAAAGAATTTCGGACATCTATCGTCAATTAGATAGTTCAACAAAAGATAAGGAAACCTCATTTCAACCAAATTCCTCAGGATACTCAGCAGATACTCAGGAAGGAATATTTATTCGTAAGGCACAGTCTGAGAAATCATTTACCCATAAGAAAAGAAGTTGGATTATTAGAAAAAGCCGAGAAAAAATAAGGAAGTCACAAACAAAAGGAGTGATAATTAATAAAGAGACTCGGGAGACAGGTAATAAACCACCATGGGAAGATGAATTAGACGAACAATGGGAAAATCTCTACATGTTAGCCACTACAGCAGTAAATGTTAACTTGTAGTTGAATCGCCAAACCAGTACCCGCATCTATGCCACCTACGAGCCAGAAAGTTAAAAAGAATTTCATCCATAAGATGACAACCTAGTAGAAGAAAGAGACAGAATAAACTTTACATAAACGCATGTTGAGTATAATACTCCTATAACCTAGCTAGACTAAAATAATTTACGGATGCATAACCACTAGTATATTTCAAATTTCAGTTGTAATTTGTAATATATATATATAAATTGCAATATTTCATTTTAATAATTGTATTAGATATTTGTAATTAATACTTAATTTTTCTGATTACCATTCTGTGTTTCTGTGAAAATTTAATTCACCAAATTTTAACTTAGAATTTTGTATGTTTCTTCATGTATGTTAACTGCATGAATAAACTATCAGAAGCACTCCAAAACTTTTCTATCCATAGTTCAGATATGGATATCACCAATACCTTTACTGACTATCAGGCTGACACTGAAGAGCTAATGGTATTCCAAGCCCAACCTTAGGAAAAACCTAAACCAAAGAAAAGGAGAAGACTTGTAGGCTAGAGGCGTGTGCGTAGGAAGAGGCCAGCAACACAAAAAGTTATAAAGACTAAGGATCCCAAAGATAAGGGCAAAGGAATAGAGATTGGGGAGAGTTCAGGGCAAGCTCAAGAAATGCCACCCTGGGAGGAGCTGGACCGCCAACTAGCAAATAGTGTCCTCATCGGACCTGCCGATGAGACTCTTTTCAATTACCCAGCTGAAGCCCAACTTCCAGTCAATCTGGAACCTGCTATTCCTGATCCCCTTGTTAACCCCCGACCTTTAGGAGAGCTGGAGGAATGGTGGACCACTGACTGGCAGTTTCAAAATCTCCTGAATAACCCTAATACCTTTTTCCCCCAATTTGATACGGAGCCTCCACTACACCCACCTATGAGCTCCGAAAACTTGGCCGAACTCCGCCATTATGGCGAGGAGCTGATTGATGCAGGAAATCGAATTAGGGATGTGGGAGAAAGGATATCCTGGAAGTATGACGAGAGAGAACGTCGTTTCTGAAGTGCCAGCTGACGGGATCATATGTGGTTGTGGGAATGAATGTTTAATAATAATAATAAAATCATAAAAATATAATTATGTGAAAAACTTAAAAATAAAACTTTTGTAAGATAACCAGTGTGTACGGATGTCTATTATATTATATAAAATATCGAAAGTCGAAAAATCGACAATTTTGGCTATACGTGTTGACATGATTATGTGCGATTGTTTTGTTATGTTGGGTTGTTAATTATTTCATGCTAATCACTTATATAAATTAATTACCAGATGGAACACGCTGGTAATGAACCCGTTAATGAAGTAAATCAATCTGAGCAAAACCATGAAGATCAATTTCTGAATAGGCAAGATATCGAGAATATCGTTGCTCAGGGAATAGCCAATACTATTCCAGCAATCCTTGCCGCTGCCCGAAATCCAGTTGAACCTCAACAAATTATTCCTAGCAAACGTACTCATGAAGACAACTTCAGTAATAGCGTAAATGGAGGTGGTAACATTAATAATAATGATAATGATATACTGCAAGCCCCAATTCTCAAAAGAATGAAAACTGCAACGCCTGGTTGCACTTACAAGGAATTCCTTGCCTGTAAAGTTGTTGAGTTCGCAGGCTATGAAGGGGTGACTGCGGCGCTGCGTTGGTTGGAGAAAACCGAGGCAGTAATCAAAATAAGTAAATGTACCGAGGAGGATAAAGTCATGTATGTTTCTCACCTTTTTAAGGAAGAAGCATTAGAATGGTGGAATACAGTATTACAAGCCAAGGGAAGTGACATGGCCTATGACATGAGTTGGGAGGAGTTTAAGCGTCTGGTGGAAAGAAAAATCTACCCAGAATATGAAAAAGAGCAGATGGCGAATAAATTCCTGAGCCACCGAATGGTGAATGTTGATTGCCGAGGGTATACTTTGAAGTTTTTTGAATATGCTCGAATTGTGCCTACTCTGGCTTCGCCAGAGCCGGTACTTATTTCCCGCTATATTTGGGGATTGATTGGCGAAATCCGTGATATCGTCAAGGCTGCGAGACCCCGCACGATCGACGATGCGGTGGAATTAGCCAACACTTTGACTGACGGACTGGTGCGTACGCGAGAAGAAAATAGAAAGAAGGAAGTAGCCCAAAAGATTACCCATGGATTCCATGTGGGTAACAGTAGTAATTTCAAGAAAAAGGGAACTGGGCAATCTTCCACTGTTCCATTTTACAATACCTGTAAAAGAAAGCATTTTGGTAAATGCAAAGGGCATTGCAATTTCTGCAAAATTCCGGGGCATCAAGAGGAAGACTGCAGGACGAAGAAATCAACAATCTGCTACAACTGTGGAGAAACTAGACATATTAGGCCAGACTGCCCAAAATTGGTCAAACCAGCTGATAACAAAGCCAAACCTGCAGAAGGAACTACCAAGAAAAATGCAAGAGCCTTCCAGCTGACTACTCAGGAAGCAGAGCTAATCCCTGACGTGATAGCTGGTACGTTCCTAGTTCACGACGTTTATGCAAAAGTATTATTTGACTCTGGTGCAAACCAAAGTTTTATAAATACTTCGTTCTGCCAAGCTCTTAACTTACCCTTAACCAACCGTAGGCAGATTTTTACAGTCGAAACGGCAGATGGGAATTTTGTTAACATAGATAAGGTTTTGCGAGAAGGAAAAATAGAACTCTTAGGCCATAAATTTTCTGCAACCCTGTTACCTATGAATTTAGCCGGATTCGATATGGTGTTAGGGATGGATTGGTTAGTAGCCAACCATGCTCGAATTCCTTGTGATAAAAATTCCATAGAAATTTATACAACCACAGGAGAATTAGTGGTGATTACAGGAGATAAGCCACGAAAGCCACTGAAATTCATTTCAGTAATGAAGTTGGCCAGTTATTCAAGAAAACAAGAAGTAATATATATGATTTCAGTAATCATTAACACGAAAAGTAAGGAACTGAAAGAAATTCCTGTAGTAGCAGAATACCCAGATGTATTCCCAGAAGAACTACCAGGATTACCACTCGATAGAGAAGTAGAATTTAGAATTCATCTAATTCCTAGAACTACACCAATAGCCAAGGCACCTTATCGGTTAGCACCTACCGAAATGTTAGAATTGAAAAAGCAGTTAGATGAATTATTAAGCAAAGGATTTATACAACCTAGTTCATCCCCGTGGGGAGCACCAGTGTTGTTTGTGAAAAAGAAAGATGGTACGATGCGAATGTGTATCGATTATAGGGAATTAAATAAGGTTACAATCAAGAATCGATACCCATTACCTAGGATTGATGATCTTTTTGATCAATTGCAAGGAGCTACATACTTTTCTAAGATAGACTTACGCTCCGAATATCATCAAATGAAGGTACAAGAAGAAGACATACCTAAAACTGCTTTCAGAACTAGGTATGGTCATTATGAGTTTACAGTCATGCCCTTTGGGTTAACAAATGCTCCTGCAGCATTTATGGACATGATGAATATGATCTGTAAGCCATAAATTTGTAATTTTCTTTATCGACGATATACTCATTTATTCCAAAAGTCAGGACGAGCATTGTCAGCACCTGCATGCACTCTTAACTTTGTTAAGAAAGGAAAAGCTTTACGCCAAATTCTCGAAGTGTGAATTTTGGCTACAGGAGGTGCAATTTTTAGGACACATGGTGAATCACGAAGGTATTCACGTAGATCCTGCTAAGATAGAAGCAATCACCAAATGGAAGGTTCCGCAATCAGCTACAGAAATTAGAAGTTTTCTAGGATTAGTTGGGTACTATAGGAGCTTTATTAAGGATTTTTCTAAGATAGCTGTGCCATTAACTAAGCTAACCTGTAAAACAGTTAAGTTTGAATGGGGACCTAAGGAAGAAGAGGCTTTTAGGATTTTAAAACAAAGGTTAACCAACACCCCAATTCTTGCCTTACCCCAAGGGACATAAGATTTTGAAGTTTATTGTGATGCCTCTAAGCTAGGATTAGGATGTGTGCTAATGCAACGCAAAAAGGTAATTGCGTATGCTTCAAGGCAATTGAAAAAGCATGAGGAAAACTATACGACGCATGACTTAGAATTGGGGTCTATAATTTTTGCCCTTAAGATTTGGAGACACTATTTGTATGGAAGTAAGTTTACTGTCTATACAGATCATAAGAGCTTAAGATACATATTTGGGCAAAAAGAATTGAACATGAGGCAAAGAAGATGGATGGAAATC
The DNA here is from genome assembly GCA_030545235.1 of Helianthus tuberosus. Classification (NCBI taxonomy): domain Eukaryota; kingdom Viridiplantae; phylum Streptophyta; class Magnoliopsida; order Asterales; family Asteraceae; genus Helianthus; species Helianthus tuberosus. Next base: position 124,575,918 of record CM060365.1, on the reverse strand, counting down.
TTAAGTGACTACGACTGTGATATTCAATATCACGAAGGAAAAGCAAACGTAGTTGCTGATGCTTTAAGTCGTAAGTATCATGAGAAACAACGACGAGTTCGTGCTCTTAGATTAAGTTTACAATTAGACTTAATGGAACAACTGAAGAATATTCAGGAAACAGTAATCAAGGATGATGCTGAAGGAATGAAAGGAAGAATAAAAGAATTAGAACAAGGAAGTGATGGAATTTGGAGATTCCATGAGAAAAGGATTTGGGTATACCATAAGTCTATGTATACCATGCATCCTGGTAACAATAAAATGTATCAAGATTTAAGAAATAACTTTTGGTGGATGGGAATGAAAAAGGATATAGCTAGATATGTATCTAAGTGTCTTACTTGTTCACAATTAGAACACCAGAAACCCTCAGGTTTACTCCAACAATTAGAAATGCCTATTTGGAAGTGGGAACTAATAACCATGGATTTTGTTACTAAGTTACCCAAAACCAGAAAACGTAACGACGCTATTTGGGTAATTGTGGATCGATTAACCAAATCAACTCATTTCCTACCCATGAAAGAAACCTTTAGCATGGAAAGGTTAGCAAAATTGTATGTAGATGAAGTAGTATCCTTACATGGAGTCCCACTCTCTATTGTATCAGATAGAGATAGTCATTTCACTTCACATTTCTGGACAAGTTTTCAAGAAGCAATGGGGACCAAACTGAACTTAAGCACTGCATACCATCCCCAAACGAATGGACAGAGTGAAAGGACGATCCAAACCCTAGAAGACATGCTCAGGGCATGTGTAATAGATTTTGGTGGAAACTGGGATGACAACCTACCTTTAATTGAATTCTCCTATAACAATAGTTATCATTCAAGCATCGAAGCTGCCCCGTTCGAAGCACTGTATGGACGAAAGTGTAGAACTCCAGTCTGTTGGGCAGAAATAGGAGAAAGCCAATTATCAGGTCCTGAAATTGTGCAAGAAACTACAGACAAGATCACTCGAATAAAGGAAAGACTAAAGACGGCTCGAGATCGCCAGAAGAGTTATGCAGACAATCGACGCAAGCCGTTAGAATTTCAAGTTGGAGACAAGGTACTTTTGAAAGTTTCTCCTTGGAAAGGAATAGTTCGGTTCGGTAAGAAAGGAAAGCTAAGTCCAAGATACGTAGGACCCTTCTCAATAATCCAACGCATAGGACCAGTTGCCTATCGCTTACAACTACCAGAAGAACTAGCAGGGGTACATGATGTATTTCATGTATCCAATCTCAAGAAATGTCTGTCTGACGAATCCCTGGTAGTACCTCTTCAAGACATACAGGTAAATGAAAAGTTGAAATTCATGGAGAAACCACTTCAAATAGAAGACAGAAAGATTAAGTTTCTCAAGCACAAAAGACTAGTACTGGTCAAAGTCAAGTGGGATTCAAAAAGAGGACCCGAATACACCTGGGAGCTGGAATCTGAGATGAAGCAAAAATATCCTTACTTATTTCAGTAAATCTCGAGGACGAGATTTTAAATAAGGTAGGGAGGATGTAAGGACTTGCAAAAATGTCCCAAAATGACCCGTAAGTGAAAACCCCAACCCCTGAAACCCTAATCCATAACAAAAATCAAGAAAAATCAGATTTTGGTTCTCAGACGGGCCGCGTAAAACATAAGCATATGTTTACGCGGGCCGCGTCAACTAAAGATTGACCGGATAAACTTTCCAGGCCACGTGTTGTCCACCTGGCAAACCTACTCGTGACACATGAAGCCTACACGTAGACTAGGTCCCCTCGCGGGCCACGTAAGGTTTGTCTTATGGTTCACACGGGCCGCTACAGACCCAAAAATCAGCTATAAAAGGGTTGGCCATGAGCAGTTCATCTGTGTCGAAAGTTTTGATTAAAAACAAAGTTCTACTGCTCGAAAATCATAATTACAGTAGCAAGGCGCTGCTACGATACAGGGTATTAACTCGATCGCTGCGACGATTCAATGTCCGATTGATTGAAACTAATCCGATGGATGTTTAAGTGCTGCCACATTAGGGCTATACTTTTTCATTCGTCGTGAATTCGATGGATGTTTAAGTATTGCACTTTGTCATTCGTTGTGAGGGTTTTAATCTCGTGAGTTATCGTAAATGTTGTATTAGTTACTGACCTAGTTCGTGTGCATTGTTGTTTAAATTAGGTTACAAGGCTTATCAGTAGGCTAAAACTCTGCCCGTTTAAACTTGCAATGTGAGTCATTCTCTTTTATCAAAAGTGTTTTACAATACTCCAATTATTTTCAAAGGTTATAATTACAGGGATTAAGTCATGGTTATCTTGAATCACTGGCTAGTGGGGTATTGTGCACATTACTAATTTCTCACGGTTAGGTTCATCAACCTAACAGTGATAATCATCACTACTTGGGTGAAAGGACCCAATAGTGGTATGACCATCGTCACCAGGAGGTGACACGGCGCCAGATAAAAATAAGATAGTAGCCATTGTAATTGCTCTTATGTTGTAATTTATAACTAATGTGTCGTTTTGTTTAACCTGAATGACTCGCCAGTATTTCCCCGCTGATAAAATATTTTTTAAACATGTTTCAGGTGACCTGCTGTGAATCAAGGAAAAGTGCTACGGAGCACTAATAAAGCTTGAAGTGGTGGCTCAGTTAAATAAATAAACATGTTTTGTAAACTAGGGAATTTCCTCGTGAAATTCCTCTATATTGTAAATTAAGGGGTTTATCTCAAATTATGGGAAATAAAATAATCGGGCATTTTCAAGTCTTCAAAGATCCAGTTTAAACTTCCGCTGCCAATTCAAATAATAAATACCACGAGTTTTCTGTCTCGCGGCTCCTGGACCAGGTAAAACCGGGACGAGGGCCGTGAGATAACCCATTCCCAAACCACCGGGAATCCCATGCCTTATAGAAAGTGTGAACTCCCCTTGGTTTGCTCGGTTTGTTAAGTTACATGTTCTTAGTTAATCAATCAAGCCTATGATATTCATGTATACATAATCTGTTCACATTCACAAGGTTCACGTATAACTTGTAATCACAGTGTGCATTTAGAATCACAAACACTAAATAACACATAATCGTTATTCAATCTCATGCAGTAACCAGTCTTCGCTATCACCAATAACAGATAACAACATAGTTATTCATTATCTTAGGTGTTCTGAACTACAGTCTGTTGTGACTACTCACAAGGCGACGAAACTCCAAACGACGAAACATATAGTGTTTCGTCGAGATGCTAAGTGGCAAAACTTATAGAGTTTCGACAAGTTAATATGTGACGAAACACTTCATGTTTCGTCGAGGTATAGTGTGGCAAAACATCTCAGGTTTCGTCACTCCTCGTCAGTTAATGAAACACAAATGCACATGGTTACAGTTTCACGATTCCTAGATTTCTAATCATCCACAGCGATTCCAATTGTGATCATGCATAATAGATGACATAACATACATACTGCAAACAGAATTATCAAGTCCATATAGTGAATCATGAATGAATAAGAGACATCACATTCTCAACCTGCATGTTCTCATCTACTTGATTAAATAATAACTAATAAAACCCTAGTTAACACAGAATCACAATCATCAATACTGAGCAGTGGACATAACGGAACGATCACAAACATCAGATCTAGTCTAATAGATTAGCTGTCACACCCCGACCACGTAAACCAGCAAAACGTGGCGGAAACGTCGGGGAGTGTTATAACAGAATTATTGTTTCACAACCATGGTAATTAAAGATATGTTTTATTCATCAAACATGAGAGTTACATTGTCTTAAACGAAAGAAAACAAGAGTACATAACATTATTAAACTAGTTCTAGCTTCATTTTTAAGTCACTAAGGCACAGGTCCGCCCTAGTATGTCCTGCTCAAACCTATGCACCAGCTCCTGAAACACATGTGAAAATAGATACGTCAGCATAAAAATGCCTGTGAGATACATAGGTTTTATTGATTTAGGATTCATGACTTGTAAGTTTTAAAGAAAAGGTTTAACAAAAGTAGTCATGAACCTTGTAAAATGTTTTTGTTTTATATATCATATGAAAATCGATAAGAAAACAGATGATATAAAAGTATAGTGTATGGTTAAATAAATAACCAAGTAAAAATGAATTTTGTATAAAATGTGTTGTTTGTAAAACAATGTTTTGTAAAGAAGTGTTAATTGTGTAAAGTGTAATATGTCAATGTTGAAATGGTTTAAATAATGCTACGATATGTAATGTCATAAAAGCACTTATATATAGGAAGTACCAGCGGCGTATCCACCATGCTTTTATCACATTACACACGCCTCGTTACTTAAATCACTTACCCAAACAAACCATCAAAATGCCAGGTTTAAACCAATTGTCAAATGTTTATGAGTAAACCAAGTCTATTGTCAAATGTAAACCATGTAATGTATAAACAAAAGTCATGTATGGTAAGTAAAAATTACCATAAGTAAAAAGTGCACCAAACAACGTTTTTGAATAAATCAAAGTTATGTTTTGTAAAATAAATGCATGCTTTACTGATACAAACACTACTTATGCGGTAAGTTAAATGTATACATTCAAGCCTTGAGACTGTAGGATAACCTTAGAGTAAAGGTTATCAAAATGTTTTCGGATTCAGTCATTCCTTCAATCCAAACAAACCTAGGATATCAGGAATGGGAGTTGTCAAGTCCTATGGTACCGCTACTTACTACCGAGCGGCGTAGCTAATGTTAATGAATGTATTTTAGTTCGTTAAGCAAACCAAATGTCATACCAAATGTAAGCATGTTTTATGAAAACAATGTACCTAGTATGCTAAGTAAACATACAAGGTAGAGATGTAAAACAATGTGTTCATATGTTGAGTAAACATATGTAACAGAAAATGTAATGTAAAACAATGTGCTAGCATGCCAAGTAAACATACATAGCAAAAGAAATGTAATGTAAAACAATGTGCTAGCATGCCAAGTAAACATACATAGCAAAACATAATGAAATCATGTACTATAATTGTACTAATGAACATAGCAAGCATATGATGTAAAACATGGAAAGCACGAAAGTAACAAGTAGGCACATGTGCTTCATCCCAAAACAGTTTGAAAACAGTAAAAGAGGGGTCTATGTACTCACTTGAGATTGCTCAATAGTCTTTAGATAACCACCAAGCAATGTTAGAACATCACAGAATCAAACGGCACCTAATATAGGTAACTACGTTAATAAACGGACCTAAATCGGAGGACCGGATAAAATGTGGTTTCGTAAACCAATTGAGTATAAGAACTCATGTAATATGGTTTAACAAAGCCTACATTCTAAAACGAAACCTAACCTAAGTGCTTACGACCCATTACGACCCGTTTAGGTAGCTTATGCTACTTTAACGCGTCGTTTGCGTAAAACGCGTTCGAACCGCCTAACTAGTCCTATGATAAGTAAAATATGCCTTAACATGTCTAATATTTTTGTCAAATCAGTTTAGATGTCAAAATTTATGTTACATATGCTTAAAATGAATTTTGGCATAAAAAAGGGCATTTTGGTAATTTACCTAAGGCATACAAATTACTTATCATACAACTAACTAAACGAAGCGACCATAAGGTATAACCTCGGAAGGTTATTTCCCTATACAACTATGGTCACCTAATGTGTTTGGTCGGATCCTAATGATCGACCAAACGGGTCGGGTTCGAAAGTATAAGCGGTTGTTTAGACCGCTTACCTTACGACCCTACATAAGCACTAAACCTAAAGCGACGAGCTAAACATGTTAAAACATGTTTAACGAATTTAGAAAACAGGTTTGGTATCAAAACAAACGGTTTTGATACCTAAAAGTAGTTTGGTTACAAAACACGCAAGAAATGCATTTTGGCCGAAACTACGACTCGTCACTACACCTAAACAACATGGTAATCAGTAGGTATAGTCACTAGGGACTATAACCATCGTGATTACGCTCACGTTGCGAAGTTCAAACGAACTTCATGTTGACCATAAACTGGTCAATGCAGAAAGTCAAACAGAGTTTGACTTTCGTGCTAAAAACGCATAAAAGAACGAAAGAGGACTTACAAAAGGTCCAAGAACGGAAGTTTGACCCGATTATTCTCAGGTATGAAGTGAAAGCACTTCAACTTAGAGAAATATCAGATCAAAGGTGTGAGTTTTGAGCAAAGGGGTGGGGGGTATTTATAGTTTTCGTACAACCGGTAGGATCGTTCATCGAAAACCGAGCTTTAATCTTAGTCGTACACCTCATGCCCACTGATTTGAATACCATGGGCACCTCCAAAAGAGCCCATAGGATCATAAAAACCATGTGCAAAGGTGTGGTACAGCTGGAACAAGCTGGAAACAACTTTTCTGTCCAGATAGGGTGCTCGCGTCGCACGACGGCCAACCCAAATAGTGGTGGCGTGACGCCAGCATGTGCCCAGTTCCAGAAAGTTTCAAATATTTACAGTTTTGGTCACTGCACACATGTTTAAGGCCTATTTTGATGCGTTTAAACCACGTTAACCCATTTTCAAGGCTCAATAATGAAGGTTAAGTATAGGGAACATGAAACATACTCAAAAATATCTCGGATGTCGGTTCGTTTGGCCGTACGGTCGTGTTGTTCGGTTAATTACGACAAAACACGAATGAATGCGAAAAACGATCCAAATTACGCGACGAATGGAATTTTATCATGCCAATCACTAAAATAAAATATTTTAATGATTACATAAATTTTTGGATGTCCGGACGTATTCAGAACGTAAGCTATGCGAGAAAATGCAAAGTTATGCACTTTTTGACGCTTTTAGTCCCTGAATGAGCATAAAGTTTATTTTAGCACACCAAACCCCTCAAAGCCTATTTCTAAGCTATGTAACGGATATTTAGGGTGTATTTAACTTATGATCACATTCCGGAATGTCTGTTACAGTACGAATCGGCATACTTTCGCAGTTTATCGAAATTAGTCCCTGTAAGCGAATAAACTTGATTTTGCCATACCAAAGCCTTCAAAACTTATTTCTAAGTTATGTAAAGGTTATTTAATGTATGTTAAGCATAAATTGATGTTCTGGAGTGTTTGTCGCGTTAAACCGATTACGTTTATGCACCAGTTTGCGTATAACTCTCCAGAAAGCGATATAGAGTTTGAAATTGAGCGAAAATCAAAACATGAAAAATGTCAAACATAAACAAACAAACATTGGGATCAAATAAAATTGTTTTATTGATAATTGATATGTTTACAATGATTACAGACACAGGTGTCATAGTCTCCCCTACTTGTGGAAATTTCGTCCCGAAATTTGTTTAGAGGAAACTCGTGAGAAAAGATGTGGATACTTCGCCTTCATTTGATCTTCACATTCCCAAGTAAACTCAGGTCCACGTTTAGATTCCCAACAAACTTTGACCAATGGAATGCGCTTGCGTTTAAGCCACTTGACTTGACGTTCCATGATTTCCACAGGCTTCTCAACAAAATGCATCGTGTTATCCACATGAATTTCATCAAGCGGTATGTGGAGGTTCTCATCAGCTAGACACTTCTTGAGATTGGACACGTGAAAGGTTGGATGAACATTTCCAAGTTCAGGAGGTAACTCAAGTCTGTAGGCTACCTTACCGATTCTTTCGACGATCTTGAATGGTCCAACATATCTAGGTGCAAGTTTTCCTGTCTTTCCAAATCTGATCACACCTTTCCAAGGTGAGACCTTAAGTAATACGCGATCACTGACTTGAAATTCCAAGGGCTTGCGTCGTCGGTCCACGTAACTCTTTTGACGGCTTCGAGCTGTCTAAAGGTTATCACGAACTTTCTTAACCTTATCTATTGTCTCTAGAATGAGGTCAGGTCCAGTAAGCTGAGCCTCACCGATCTCATTCCAGCAGACTGGTGAACAACATTTTCAACCATAGAGAGCCTCGAAAGGAGCCATGTTGATGCTGGATTGATAACTGTTGTTGTAGGAGAATTCAATCAATGGAAGATACGAATCCCAACTACCACCAAAATCAATCACACAAGCTCTAAGCATATCCTCCAAGGTCTGGATTGTTCTTTCAGTTTGACCATCAGATTGTGGATGATAAGCTGCGCTCAAATTAAGTTGGGTCCCCATAGCAGACTGCATGGTTCTCCAAAAACGAGACGAGAATCGAGCATCTCTATCAGAAATAATGTTCAAAGGAACACCATGTCTAGATACAATTTCATCCACATAGATTTTTGGGAGCTTGTCAGCAGATAGATCCTCGTGGATCGGCAAGAAATGCGCTGACTTTGTAAGATGATCAACAACTACCCAGATGGCATCATGACCTCTCTTTGTGCGCGAAAGTTTGGTAATAAGATCCATGGCAATGTTTTCCCATTTCCAAACTGGAATCTCTGGTTGCTCCAATAAACCAGAAGGATGTTGATGTTCAGCCTTAACCATAAGACAAGTAAGGCATTTTGACACGTATAAGGCAATGTCTTTCATCATACCAGGCCACCAATACTGAGTACGAAGATCCTTATACATCTTGTCTGAGACAGGATGAATAGAGTAACGAGACTTATGAGCTTCATCCATAAGCAAGGTGCGAAGATCATCTTGGCTTGGGACCCACAAACGGTCCATGAAGTAATATGATCCATTGTCCTTCAGTTCAAGACCAGGCTTAATGTGATAGGGTAATTCTTTACCCATCAAGTCTTGCGAAACGCAAGAATGTTGAGCCTGAGAAATGCGGGTTTGGATATTAGATCGAGCTTGAATATCAGATTGAACACGAACACAATGAAGCTTGACACGTTCTTTACGACTCAAAGCGTTAGCCACGACATTCGCCTTACCAGGATGGTAGTGAATTTTTCAATCATAGTCGTTTATAAGTTCAACCCAACGTCGTTGCCTCATGTTGAGTTCTTTCTGATTAAAGATATGCTGAAGACTTTTGTGGTCAGTGAAAACCACACATCTTGTACCATACAAATAGTGTCTCCAGATTTTGAGAGCGAATACAACTGCACCTAACTCAAGATCATGAGTGGTGTAGTTCTTCTCATGCACCTTCAACTGCCTCGATGCATATGCTATGACTTTGTTCCTTTGCATTAGAACACAGCCAAGACCTAATTTTGATGCATCACAATAGACGACAAAGTCATCATTACCCTCAGGCAAAGATAGAATAGGCGCATCACAAAGCTTCTGCTTCGAGGTCTGAAATGCTTCCTCTTGTTTGGTTCCTCATTCAAAGGGTTTGTTCTTCTGAGTTAGAGCAGTTAGGGGAACTGCAATCTTTGAGAAGTTCTCGATGAAGCGGCGGTAATAACCCGCCAGACCAAGAAATGAACGAACTTCGGTGGGTGTAGTAGGTGTATCCCAATCCTTAATCGCACTGATCTTGGAGGGATCTACGTGAATACCTTGTTCATTGACGATATGCCCCAAAAACTGAACTTCCTTAAGCCAAAATTCGCACTTGGAGAATTTGGCAAAAAGTTGCTCTTTCTTCAGGAGTTCCAGAGTAAGACGAAGATGTTGCTCGTGATCAGCTTGCGTCTTAGAGTATACCAAGATGTCGTCAATGAAAACGATGATGAACTTATCTAAATAAGGCTTACAAACCCTATTCATCAACTCCATGAAAACAGCAGGAGCATTAGTCAAACCGAATGGCATAATTGTGAACTCATAGTGCCCACATCGAGTGCGGAATGCTGTCTTGGGAATATCTTCTTCGTGCACACGGAGTTGATGATACCCAGATCGCAGATCAATCTTTGAAAAATAAGAAGCACCCTGTAACTGATCAAAGAGATCATCAATGCGAGGTAGGGGATATCGATTCTTGATGGTAAGCTTGTTAAGCTCACGATAATCGATACACATTCTGAAAGATCCATCCTTCTTCTTAACAAAAAGAACGGGAGCACCCCAAGGTGAAAAGCTAGGACGGATAAAACCTTTGTCAGAAAGCTCCTGAAGCTGCTTAGACAACTCTTGCATCTCAGACGGTGCAAGACGATATGGAGATCTGGCAATAGGATTTGCACCAGGTACAAGATCAATACGGAACTCGACTTGGCGCTCTGGGGGTAAACCAGGTAACTCTTCAGGAAACACTTCTGGATAATCCCGAACAACAGGGATATATTCAATTGACTTACCTTTGCCTTTATCCGCCATAACATGTGCCAAGAAGGCCACATAGTTCTTTCGCAGATACTTCTGAGCTTGAAAACAAGACATGAGCTTGAGACTACTAGCAGGTTTCTCGCCACGAACCTGTAAGATCTCACCTGTCGAAAGAGGAATACGAACAATCTTCTTGAAACAAACTACCTCTGCGTGATGCTTGGCTAACCAATCCATACCCACTATAACGTCGAAGCTTCCAAGTTGCATAGGCATGAGGTCGATAGGAAAAAGATGGTTGTTAAGGTTTAACGGGCAGTTATGAAGAACAGAATCAAGAACAATGGGCTCACCACTAGCAACTTCTACTGTCAAAGGCTTTCTTAGTTTCGTTCTAGACACGCGAAGCAATGGCTCAAAAGACAATGACACAAAACTCTTATCGGCACCCGAATAAAAAAGAACAGAAGCAGACTGATTGTTAACAAAGAATCTACCGTTCACCACCTCGTTGTCTGCCCGCGCCTCATTAGCATTCATGTTAAAAACTCGACCTCGAGCCTGAGCCTGATTCAGAATTGCATTGACCAGCCTTGGACACTGGCTTCTGTAGTGGGTCAGATCCCCACAGTTATAGCAAGAACCAGGTGGGTAGTGAGGTCGTGCAGCTTGAGCCTGTTGGGGAGCAGGAGGCCGAGCAGCTTGCTGAGCTGCCCGATTCTGGTTTGCAGGAAGACAACATGTGGCAGCAAGATGACCAGATCTTCCACAGTTAGTGCAATAACGACACTGGGTGTGCGGCTGATGATGACCATTACACCAGTTGCACAGAGGTACATTGCCAAGGTATGGTTTCTTGGCAAATGGTTGCGCAGGCTGATTTGGAGCAGCTTGATTGGCTTGTGTGGTAACGGCGAAGTTTTGGGAAGCCTTACGCTTCCTAGACTTCTTTGTAGATCCAGCTTCCTTATCCTTCTTGTTTTTACCTTTCTTGTTCTCACCCTTGTCAGACGAATGTTTCTTGCCCTTGTCACCCTTCCTGTGTAACTTACCCTTTCGGACCCGCGACTCAGTCAATGTCGTAGCTAACTCAATTGCCTGGCGAACTGTGGTAGGGTTACTACCAGTGACGATGTCTTGTACAGAGTCAGGTAAGCCATCAATATACCTCTCGATAGCCTTATCGAGTGGGGTAACCATTGTAGGGCAAAGTAGGCTTAGCTCCTCATACCTGTCAGTATACGCACGGTGCTCTCCACTATCCTGCTTCAAGTCATCGAATTCCCTTTCTAAAGCTCTTAGTTCATGACGAGGACAGAATTCCCTCATCATAAGAACCCTAAGCTCGGCCCATGTTTGTGCTAAAGCAACCTCGGCACCACGGTCTCTCATAACCCTGTTCCACCATGTAAGAGCCCTCTTCTGAAATACACTTGAAGCAAACTCGACTTTTCGATTTTCAGGACACTGAACGTGACGAAACGTACTCTCAATGCTCTCGAACCACTGTAGGAGCCCAGTTGCTCCTTCAGAACCACTAAACTTGAGTGGTTTAGCCGAATTAAAACTCTTGAAATTGCATGGAGCATTCTGGTTATTGTTGGCTTGGTTCACCTGAGCAATAATGTTTGGGAGTATAGCAGCCATATGTTGTGCCATGATATCTGCCATTTCGGCATTAGATAGCGGATTTTCGCATCGCGGAGGCATTCTAAAAGAGGAAACATGAAGGAAAACAAGTGAGATGATTAGATGAAAAGAATGAGATGAAACAAAATCGATAAAAGCAAAGATGGGGGTCATTCGTTTGTACCACAAAGCAAACAAACGACACACAGTGACTAATCAAAGTAAATGGGTCAAAAATAATGTGTCGTGAAGACATGCTCGCCTATAAGTGAACACTCACCCCAAGAGTTCCCAGGTAAGAGTGACTGGTCCGATTATGTGGATTTGTACGAACACTCTAGCCTTAGACAGAAAACCCAGGGTACAGGCATTCACCCTTCCAGTTTGCACGTGTTCACACTATTTAGAACCCAAAACTTTGACGAGATTTTGAAAACTTGGAAGGCACAAGGCCAAAAGAATCATTCAAAAATGGATGATTAAATTTTCAAAAATCATTATGAAAAATCGAAGGGTTCAAAACCTTGTAATAAATCATTTAAAAACAGATGATTGATTTTCAAAAATCGTTTCGGAAAATTGGGTTCTTGTTTTGGCAATCACCTAAGGATAGGTGAAGTGTATGTTTTAAGAACTAAACACAAGATAGCTTGTGTTGGGGTCCTAGAAAGGTTATAGTCTAGGTCAAAGCATTACTAATAACCTAATTCCCTATAACCATTGGCTCTGATACCAACTCTTCTGTCACACCCCGACCACGTAAACCAGCAAAACGTGGCGGAAACGTCGGGGAGTGTTGTAACAGAATTATTGTTTCACAACCATGGTAATTAAAGATATGTTTTATTCATCAAACATGAGAGTTACATTGTCTTAAACGAAAGAAAACAAGAGTACATAACATTATTAAACTAGTTCTAGCTTTATTTTTAAGTCACTAAGGCACAGGTCCGCCCTAGTATGTCCTGCTCAAACCTATGCACCAGCTCCTGAAACACATGTGAAAATAGGTACGTCAGCATAAAAATGCCTGTGAGATACATAGGTTTTATTGATTTAGGATTCATGACTTGTAAGTTTTAAAGAAAAGGTTTAACAAAAGTAGTCATGAACCTTGTAAAATGTTTTTGTTTTATATATCATATGAAAATCGATAAGAAAACAGATGATATAAAAGTATAGTGTATGGTTAAATAAATAACCAAGTAAAAATGAATTTTGTATAAAATGTGTTGTTTGTAAAACAATGTTTTGTAAAGAAGTGTTAATTGTGTAAAGTGTAATATGTCAATGTTGAAATGGTTTAAATAATGCTACGATATGTAATGTCATAAAAGCACTTATATATAGGAAGTACCAGCGGCGTATCCACCATGCTTTTATCACATTACACACGCCTCGTTACTTAAATCACTTACCCAAACAAACCATCAAAATGCCAGGTTTAAACCAATTGTCAAATGTTTATGAGTAAACCAAGTCTATTGTCAAATGTAAACCATGTAATGTATAAACAAAAGTCATGTATGGTAAGTAAAAAGCACCATAAGTAAAAAGTGCACAAAACAACGTTTTTGAATAAATCAAAGTTATGTTTTGTAAAATAAATGCATGCTTTACTGATACAAACACTTATGCGGTAAGTTAAACGTATACATTCAAGCCTTGAGACTGTAGGATAACCTTAGAGTAAAGATTATCAAAATGTTTTCGGATTCAGTCATTCCTTCAATCCAAACAAACCTAGGATATCAAGAATGGGAGTTGTCAAGTCCTATGGTACCACCACTTACTACCGAGCGGCGTAGCTAATGTTAATGAATGTATTTTAGTTCGTTAAGCAAACCAAATGTCATACCAAATGTAAGCGTGTTTTATGAAAACAATGTACCTAGTATGCTAAGTAAACATACAAGGTAGAGATGTAAAACAATGTGTTCATATGTTGAGTAAACATATGTAACAGAAAATGTGATGTAAAACAATGTGCTAGAATGCCAAGTAAACATACATAGCAAAATAAATGTAATGTAAAACAATGTGCTAGCATGCCAAGTAAACATACATAGCAAAACATAATGAAATCATGTACTATAATTGTACTAATGAACATAGCAAGCATATGTGTAAAACATGGAAAGCACGAAAGTAAAAGTAGGCACATGTGTTTCACCCCAAAACAGTTTGAAAACAGTAAAAGAGGGGTCTATGTACTCACTTGAGATTGCTCAATAGTCTTTAGATAACCACCAAGCAATGTTAGAAGATCACAGAATCAAACGACACCTAATATAGGTAACTACGTTAATAAACGGACCTAAATCGGAGGATCGGGTAAAATGTGGTTTTGTAAACCAATTGAGTATAAGAACTCATGTAATATGGTTTAACAAAGCCTACATTCTAAAACGAAACCTAACCTAAGTGCTTACGACCTGTTTAGGTAGCTTATGCTACTTTAACGCGTCGTTTGCGTAAAACGCGTTCGGACCGCCTAACTAGTCCTATGATAAGTAAAATATGCCTTAACATGTCTAATATTGTTGTCAAATCAGTTTAGATGTCAAAATTTATGTTACATATGCTTAAAATGAATTTTGGCGTAAAAAAGGGCATTTTGGTAATTTACCTAAGGCATACAAATTACTTATCATACAACTAACTAAACGAAGCGACCATAAGGTATAACCTCGGAAGGTTATTTCCCTATACAACTATGGTCACCTATTGTGTTTGGTCGGATCCTAATGATCGACTAAACGGGTCGGGTTCGAAAGTATAAGCGGTTGTTTAGACCGCTTACCTTACAACCCTACATAAGCACTAAACCTAAAGCGACGAGCTAAACATGTTAAAACATGTTTAACGAATTTAGAAAACAGGTTTGGTATCAAAACAAACGGTTTTGATACCTAAAAGTAGTTTGGTTACAAAATACGCAAGAATACACATTTTGGCCGAAACTACGACTCGTCACTACACCTAAACAACGTGGTAATCAGTAGGTATAGTCACTAGGGACTATAACTATCGTGATTACGCTCACGTTGCGAAGTTCAAATGAACTTCGTGTTGACCATAAACTGGTCAATGCAGAAAGTCAAACAGATTTTGACTTTCATGCTAAAAACGCATAAAAGAACGAAAGAGGACTTACAAAAGATCCAAGAACGGAAGTTTGACCCGATTATTCTCAGGTATGAAGTGAAAGCACTTCAACTTAGAGAAATATCAGATCAAAGGTGTGGGGGGTATTTATAGTTTTCGTACAACCATTAGGATCCTTCATAAAAAACCGAGCTTCAATCTCAGCCGTACACCTCATGCCCACTGATTTGAATACCATGGGCACCTCCAAAAGAGCCCTTAGGATCATAAAAACCATGTGCAAAGGTGTGGTACAGCTGGAACAAGCTGGAAACAACTTTTCTGTCCAGATAGGGTGCTCGCGTCACACGACGGCCAACCCAAATAGTGGTGGCGTGACGCCAGCATGTGCCCAGTTCCAGAAAGTTTCAAATATTTACAGTTTTAGTCCCTGCACATGTTTAAGGCCTATTTTGATGCGTTTAAACCCCGTTAACCCATTTTCAAGGCTCAATAATGAAGGTTAAGTATAGGGAACATGAAACATACTCAAAAATATCTCGAATGTTGGTCCGTCTGGCCGTACGGTCGCGTTGTTCGGTTAATTACAACGAAACACGAACGAATGCGAAAAACGATCCAAATTACGCGACGAATGGAATTTTATCATGCAAATCACTAAAATAAAATATTTTAATGATTACATAAATTTTTGGATGTCCGGATGTATTCAGAACGTAAGTTATGCGCGAATATGCAATCTTATGCACTTTTTGACGCTTTTAGTCCCTGAATGAGCATAAAGTTTATTTTAGCACACCAAACCCCTCAAAGCCTATTTCTAAGCTATGTAAAGGATATTTAGGGTGTGTTTAACTTATGATCACGTTCCGGAATGTCTATTACAGTACGAATCGGCATACTTTCGCAGTTTGTCAAAATTAGTCCCTGTAAGCGAATAAAGTTGATTTTGCCATACCAAAGCCTTCAAAACTTATTTCTAAGTTATGTAAAGGTTATTTAAGGTATGTTAAGCATAAATTGATGTTCTGGAGTGTTTTTTGCATTAAACCGATTACGTTTATGTACCAGTTTTCGTATAACTCTCCAGAAAGCGATATAGAGTTTGAAATTGAGCGAAAATCAAAACATGAAAAATGTCAAACATAAACATAAACAAACAAACATTGGGATTAAATAACATTGTTTTATTAATAACTGATCTGTTTACAATGATTACAGACACAGGTGTCACATTAGCAACAGACATCAAACCCCAATTGATCACATATGAGAGCATAGTTTCTAATAAACCCCTATGTTCATAATAGATCACAATTAACACATAACAATCATCAACAATGAATCAAGCAGATTAAGTCTGGTAATCTAATCACATACTAACCGGTTGCAAGATGAAACTAGCAAGAATTCGAGAGAGATGATGGTTGCCATCAGGTGCAAAGGAGAAGAGAGCCTAGGGTTCGCAGGTTATGATTTGTAATTAGGGTTTCACGAATGTGAGGTATATAAATGGTTTGTGCATGGGCCTTGCTTGGGCCACGGGCCCACATGGTGAAACACCCTAGTTTCATCGTAAAGTGCATGACGAAACCTCTAGGTTTCGTCGAGTGAGAGTTGTGGCGAAACTTCATATGTTTCGTCGTGGTGTGTGTGTGGCGAAACACCATGTTTCGTTGAGTGAGGGGGCTAAAGTCATAAGTTTCATCATACATGAATAATACACCACATATATCAAACAGTCCATAGTTTATTATTTAACCCAACTATAACACAATACACCAAACGTCTAGCAAACATGAACAAATTACAGTGCACAAGTTACAATGCAACGAATCATAAAAACACAGTATGAAATAGGTGATGTGTCAGGAAGGACCTTGAAAACTCGAGTTGTCACATCATCTTAGCTCAACAGAATACCGGATGTTAGAAGTCGGTTATCTTTGGACCACATGTTCCAATGGTGCCAAGTGCTGAGGATCTAAAGGTTTTTGTTCCTAAGAAAATTGAGAACTATACTGACCAAGATTTTCAGAAAATTGAACTAGATGCCAAGGCATTTAGCATCGTTGCATCTGCACTACCAAATGAGATTTATGCTGGACTGTTACATTGTAACAGTGCCAAGGAATTGTGGGATGCACTTAAGGAACAGTTTGAGGGGACTGAAGAAGTAATTGAAAATAACAGGGAAATTCTAAACCAACAGTATGAAACCTTTTGTCACATTAAGGGTGAAACATTAACACAGCAGTTTGAGCGATTTAGTTGTCTCATAAGTGACCTTAAGCTTGTTAAAACTGAATTTCCTAAATCAACTGTAAACATCAGGTTTTTAAGGTCACTTCCTGAAAAATGGGACACAATTGCTTTTGTAACCAGAAACTCTGTTGAGTTCAAAGATCTGACCCTAACCCAACTTCATGGTAGACTCCTGACCTATGAAAGGGAGTTGAACCAGAAAAAGAAGTTACAAGAGTCTGGAAAAGTTGTAGATGATTATTCATTTGGCAGCACAGCTCTTTTGGGTCAGGAAGAATCTGGTAGTAGTAAGGATCAGAGTTATGATCATTACATTGACATAACTGCTGGTGGAGCATTTAACAACTCTGATTCTTACTCAAACAACTATGCTTTCACAGCTAGTAGTGAAAACCAGAATTCTGACAATCTGTGCTTTGAACTCAATGATCTGCAGCATTTTGATCCAACTGACTTAGAGGAAATGGACATTTTGCACCAACTTGCACTGCTGAGTGTTAGAACCAGCAAGTTTTACAAAAGGACAGGGAGGAAATTTCCAGGGTTACATGGGAACTTAAAAGTAGGGCTAGATAAGTCAAAGATTAAATGCTATAAGTGTAATAGGTTAGGTTATTTTGCTAGGGAGTGCAGGAGCCAAACCAATGGACCAATTATTACACATCCTAGCTCAAACCCTAGACAACAAAATAACCAAAACACTGTGCATTATGCCCAATATGCCCCTACTGCTCATGTAAACACTGCTCACCATGCACACCCTGCAACCCCTGTTCCTGTGCATTATGTTCAAACCACTGTTCCTCAGATACAGTATGTCCAAGCCCCTGCTCCTCAGGTTCAGGTGCAACAAGTTGCACCTCAACAAGTTGTACCAGTAGTGGTTCAACCAGATCAGCAAAGCTTTTTCACCCAAGGCCTTGTTGACTAGAGCAGCTTACCTGAAGAGTTAGGAGATGAAAATTTTGCACTCTATGCTCAAAATAATGTTTCTAGTGATGATGTTTGTTTTGTAGCTTTGGAGTCTATACCAGAAGGGCTGGAAACTGAAGAAGGACAGTCAAGTGATGAAACAGTGGATACAATTGCTGAAGCAGTGGTTATTGTTGTTGCTAATGAAATACTGCTAGGAGAAAGTTCAGAACCCCTGTTGGAACCACTGTCTGACCCCTGGTCTGAAGAAGAAGAAAAGAAGAAACAAGGTGAAAAAGAAGAGAAAGCTCAAGAAGAAAGTGATCATACCTGTGATTGTGCCATGATGGCTGCAACTAAGGTATCACCCCAGGTTCTTAAAAACCTTTGTTCAGACAAATGCATTATAGCATTTGCAAACATTAAGGAGGTGAATGAAAACCTTAGAGATAGGTTATTAACTGGTGAAGTACAATTTGAAAAGTCTTTAAAAGAAATGAAAATCAAATTGTCTGAAAAAGAGAATGAAATTTGCAGCATCAAACAAGAGCATAGCATAACCAAGGACCAACTCCAAACAATGATAGAAAAATATCAAGTCTGCAAAAAGGAGTTGGAAGCCACCCAAATCACTTGTGAAAAATGGGTGGAATCCTGCAAAGGTTATGAGATTATGCTTGAAAAATAGCTTGAAAGTAATGTAAAATTTGGTATAGGGTTTAGAAAAAATGACCAAGTTGAAAACATTGCTGCAAATCAAGCTGGTTCTGTTGAAATCATACCAACCAACAAGAATGGCCAAGAAGTTAAAATAACTGATAAACTTGGTAACAAAATCACTCTGGAAAGATTTGTGGGGTCCTCAACTTTTGAGGAGATTGAGAAATACCAATTCAAACCCACATGGTCTGATGAGTGTGACATTCTTGAAAATTTCAAACCAATGGACTTCACAACTGTGGATGGTGTCAAAGCTCCTAAGGCCAAGGTCATTCCTCTTAAGGACATCCCAACAGTGGTTCAAAACTCTGTTGCAAAGGAGTATGAAAAGAAGAAAAGAAAAGAAAAGGTTAAAAACTTGTTTTGTGATTTTTGTGAAAAGAAAAATCATTTGACCAAAGATTGTTTTCATCTTAAAGCATATGATATCAACAAAACAAGCATAATTGTGCCTTCTTAGAGCTGCACCATCTGTGGTAAAACAAACCACCTCACTCAGGAATGTATGTATCTCAAATCCTTTGATGTAAAAAAGAATGAGTGCACTTCAAAAACATCCATGAGTTCATCAAAACCACAAGTCAAGAAACAACCACTGTTTGTGCCAGATCAAACAACTGTTACAAAACAGCTGAACCAAACCTCTGTTAAAAGAGATGTTCAGGTAACTAATGCCCCCCTGCCAACCAATACCTAATAGGTAAAGGTCAACCACCATATCCTAGGGCCCCACATGTTTATGAAGCCTATAAAAGGCCTTCTAAACCAAGAGTGAATAGGCATCCCTATGGATATCAAGAATTGATTGGAAATGGCCCCCAACAGTGGTTAGAGAAACAAGCTGCAAAAATTAATCAATCCCCTGATCTAACCACTGTCCATCTTCCTGACCTTAACATAGACACTGTTGAGACCCCATCCAAAGCCTTATTGGCTTTGGAGACCCTCCTGAACTAATTATTTACTTGATGTGCAGGGAGCTTCTGCATGCTTAGATAGTCTTTGGTATGTAGATAGTGGAGGCTCCAGGCACATGACTGGATGTAGAGCCCTACTCAAAGAATTCAAAACTCATGGAGGGGGTGATATATCTTTTGGTAATAATAGTAAAGGGAAGGTGATGGGTTCTGGTACAGTACAGTCTGGAAATGTTAAGTTTAAAAATGTCAATCTGATAGACAATCTAAAATTCAACCTCCTTAGTGTCTCTCAAATGAGTGACAAAGGTTATGGTTCTTTCTTTACTAAGGAGTGTTGTAGGATTATTGGACCAGAAATGGTTGAAAAGATTGAAGAAATAATAAAAAATGGAATAACTAAACTTGTTGCTCAAAGAAGTGGCAATGTTTATGTAGTTAATTTGTCAAAAGAGAACCCAAGAACTGATGCCTGTCTGTTCTCAGTTGCCTCTAACAAAGAGATAGAACTTTGGCACAGGAGATTGGGGCTCACAAATCTCAAGACAATCACTGCTTTGTCAAAACAGGGGTTAGTAAGAGGTCTTCCTCAAAAACTGTTCACCTGTCCTGAGCATTGTGTTTCCTGCTTAAAAGGAAAACAACATAAAAGCTCATTTAAGTCCATTGAAGAGTCCAAAACAACCAAGTGCTTGCAAATGCTTCACATGGATCTGTTTGGCCCAGTTAAAGTCATGAGTCTTAGAAAGAAGAGATATTGTTTGGTAATTGTAGATGACTTTTCTAGGTTTACATGGACTTATTTCTTACATTCCAAAGATGAGACTGCAGGTATTCTGCAAGACTTTGTCACACGGGTTGAAAAGCAGTTTGACTTACCACTAAAAGTCTTCAGTAGTGACAATGGCACAGTATTCAGAAATAGGGAGTTGGATGAGTTTTGGGTGTCCAAAGGAATTGTAAGGCAGTACAGCATTCCAAGGACACCAGAACAAAATGGGGTAGTTGAAAGAAAGAACAGAACTTTGATAGAGGCTGCCAGGACCATGCTTGCTGATTCAGGTTTGTCATTAACTTTCTGGGTAGAGGCTGTAAACACTGCCTGCGATGTCCAGAACAGAGTTTTAATAAACCCCAGGCATCAAAAGACTGCCTATGAAATTTTGTATAAAATAAAACCACTGATCTCATATTTCAAAGTTTTTGGCTGTCCATGCTTCATTTTAAACTTAAAAGATTCCATCTCAAAGTTTGCAGCCAAAATTGATTGTGGTTATCATTTGGGATACTCAACCACTACTAAGGCCTACAAAGTGTTCAACACTAGGACTAAGACAGTGGAAGAGACTTTGAATGTGAAGTTCAATGAACTCTCTTCAATGAAAATCCCTGCAAATCCTGCAGATTTATTTAATCTTGATAAATTTACCTTTGAAAATGTTTCTATCAAGACTAACAGTGCAGGTTCATCTCAAAGTCCTCCATCAGACTATGGATATGAATTCATCATTCCACAACAAAAGTCTGCATCAATTGGTAGAGCAGCAGATGTTCAAATTAGCTGTCAAAGCTCAACCACTGCTACCTCAACAGTTGTTGATCAAAGTAGCCCCTTAACCCCTGCTTCCACATCCTCAAGCACTGTTGATAAAAATCCCCAAAAAGTGGATAAAAATCAGCATGTTTCCACACCACTTCCTCCTATTCCTCCACCTCCATTTCAAGACCCTGTTGGATCCTCAAAGTCACCAATAGTGGTTAGCTCAGATGATTTGCATCTGCAGCCTTCACCTTTAAATGCCATTGTTCCATACAAAGGAGATATAATCTTCTTGAAGTCTCATCCACCTGACCAAATCATTGGCAACATCAGTGAAAGGGTGCTCATAAGAAGTCAATCCCAAAACATCTGTCTTTTTGCTGGTTTCCTATCACTTCATCAGCCAGTCAAGTACCAAGAGGCACTGAAAGACAACAGCTGGGTAGAGGCCATGCAAGAGGAGCTCCAACAGTTTAGAAGACAACAAGTATGGGAGCTTGTACCACTGCCAGAGGGTATGAGTCCTATTGGCACAAAGTGGGTCTTCAAGAATAAAACTGATGAAAGGGGTATTGTTGTCAAGAATAAAGCAAGGCTAGTGGTTCAAGGGTTTAGACAGGAAGAGGGCATTGATTATGATGAAACTTTTGCCCCTGTAGCAAGATTAGAAGCTGTCAGATTATTCTTGGCCTTTGTTGTCAACCACAATATAAAGGTGTTTCAAATGGATATTAAATGTGCATTCCTCTATGGTAAAATACAAGAAGAGGTATATGTTTGTCAACCTCCAGGCTTTGAAGATCCATTTAATCCAAATCATGTCTACAAGCTAAATAAAGCTTTGTATGGCTTAAAACAAGCACCTAGAGCCTGGTATGAAACTCTTTCCACCTTTCTTCTTTCCATTGGGTTCACTAGAGGTAAAATTGATAAAACATTGTTTTTAAAATGGAGAGGGAAAGATTTGATGATTGTCCAGATTTATGTGGATGACTTCATTTTTGGAAGCACATGTTCTAAAATGTATGAAGAGTTCAGACAACTCATGACAGCTGAGTTTGAGATGAGTGCAATGGGTGAACTCCAGTGCTTTCTTGGTCTCCAAGTAAGGCAACTGCAAAATGGTACTTTCATCCATCAAGGAAAATATGCCAAAGAACTTTTAAAGAAATTTGAGATGGATGATTGTAAACCATGTAGTGCACCCATAGCAACCACAAAAATAGTCATGTCTGATGAAAAGGATGATTTGGTTGATCAAACTCTTTATAGAAGCATGATTGGGTCCTTATTGTACCTGACTGCATCTAGGCCAGACATCATGTTTGCAACATGTGTTTGTGCAAGATCCCAATCAGCCCCTAGAAAGTCAAACCTTATTGCTGTAAAAAGGATATTCAGATACCTAAAAGGTGCTCCCACACTTGGTATCTGGTATCCAGCTGATGGAAATATCAAGCTTTCAGGTTTCTCAGATAGTGACTTTGCTGGATGTAATACAACAAGGAAGTCCACTTCAGGAGGGTGCCAATTCCTAGGCAGTTGCTTAGTGTCTTGGCAAAGCAAAAAGTAAGCAGCTGTTTTAACATCCACTGCTGAGGCAGAGTATATAGCTGCTGCAAGCTGTACAGCCCATGTTGGATAGTCAGGAAGCAGAAAATGTCATAAAAAATCCAGTCTACCATTCAACCACCAAGCACATTGATATCAGACATCACTTTGTGAGGGATTGCTATGAAAAAGGTTTGATTTCTCTGCACCATGTTCCAACTAAAGATCAGCTGGCAGATATGCTAACAAAAGCATTAGACACATCCACCTTTGAAAGCTTGATCTCTAGAATTGGCATGCTGAACATGGAATAACAGGCAAAATCCTGTTTTGCTATAAAGAAAAGCATTAAAATGTTTTTAGAAAATCAAAATTTCATCCTTAAAAATAGCTAAAAATGAAAATTTTCATTAATCCTTAAAAGTCTACCATAACCACTGTTTTTGGTTCAAACATCTGTTCTGATTATTATTGTCCACTGCTGAAAGTCAACCTCTGTTCCTTCATTAACCTTGTTAATCACTGTTGTTCAAAATCAGTGTTTTAATCCACTGATAGTTAAAAGTCAGCCATTGTTTCATTTTACCACTGTAAACCACTGATAATTGATCCATCAGTGGTTTCCTAAACAACTGTCTTCCATTACTCATCAGAGGTTGACACGTGGACAGTACTTATCCGTCAAATCTTTTGTAACCGCTGCCACGTCAGCATTCACTTTTCCACCTTATAAAACCCTGATTAAAACCCCAAACAGGGTTTTCACTGTTGAATCGAATTCAAAATTCCTTTCTCAAAGTAGTTACCATCAATTTCTCTCAAAATCTTTCATCGTCTTCTTCCTCTCGCATTCACACTCAAATCACCATGGCCATTCCATTCAAAACCCCTCATAATTACCTGTGCATACTTGAAAAACCAAGTCAAAGCACAACTTTCAACTCCGTCATTGATACTCTTTCGACCATAAAGTACAAAACTTTGTTGACTTGTAATGCTCCTATCTACCTGGATACCCAAAGAGAATTCTGGAAAAATGCCAAACTTGATGTTAAGGACAAAAAGCCCTTAGCAATAAATTCATCCATCTGGGGTAGTCCAGTTACCATCACACCTCAAACTCTTTCCGAGGTCTTTGAAATCAATGATCTTACAGGTAAAAGCTCTTTTCCAAAAATAGAGTACCAAACTGATTTTCTTGAAAGAGGGTATGAAGAGGAAATGAAAAAAGACACTTTACAAAAGGGCAGTTTTCCTCCTGCCATGAGGTTTTTATTCCATACCCTCCTTATGTGTGTGTCAAATAAAACTACTGCTTTCAATGAGATACCATTGAAAATTCAATATCTGGGTTATGCTATAATTAATGAAGAAAATTTTAACTACTCCCACGAAATTTTCAATGACATGGTCAAAAATATTAATAATATTAAAGATAATAAGAAACCATTTCTTTTGTTTCCAAGGTTTTTAAGTTTTTACTTACAAAAGAAATTTTCCAAGGATAATGCCCATGTGCTAATCCAAGGAAATCCTTTTCAAATAAATAGCCTTTCTTCTGAAACCTTTACTAGGCTGTCAAAACCTTCAAAAACACAAATAGAGGAGCCTGAGCAGAATTTAGCAGCAACAACTGCTCCTCAGGTTACTGCTGTTGAGCCCACTGCTCAAGGTGATCACAGTAGCACAACCACTGCTGTGAAACCCACACCTAAAATCACCAAAAGACCCAAAAAGAAAAATGTTCAAAAGCCCCCCAAACCCACTAAAAAGGTAACTCTGGAAGATGAGATCCCAGAGATTATACCTGTGACAACACAAAAGTCACCAATAACCACTGCTGCTACTTACTCACAATAGTTGGATGAGAGATCTCAACCTGAGCCTCAAACTCCTCCTGCTTCTTCTAAAAAAGATCAGGTTGTATCCACAGAGACACCACAATATGAAACATTTGATTCACTTGAATCTATGTTCAACAGCCCAGCTCCCGGGGCAAATTCTCTTTCTACCCCTATCCTCACTGCACAACTTCCACCATCCATGATACCTTTGTTGGATGCTCTTGATATAGCCCAGACATAAATCAGTTCTTCTCAATCACCTGTCAATGAGAATATACCCCAACAAGTGACTGAGTCTGGTGTTTCTATCATTGCTAACCCACCAACAGCTGAGGAGGCTACACTGCAGGAATTACAAGTAATTTCTGTCAGTAGTTCAAGTGGAGCAGCTACTACAGGTGTTGAACCCACTGGTTTACACCTGGACAGTAGTTTCATAAGTCAGACTCCCTTGAAGGTAATTTCTTCTTTGGGAACCATAATATCCACTGGTGTGTATCCAATATACACTGGTGAGCTTAGAATGGTAACCTCTGCTGAAGAAAGAAGACCCCAGTACCAAGAACAAAGGGGCATCAGTGGATGACTTTTGGGACACTTTTCCTAAGTCAACCACTGATACAACCACCACTGGTGGGAAATCAGATGATCCCATTCATTTGGGTGATGGTTTAAAATACAGAGAATTGACGGAGAGGGTTGATAATCTTGACACATCTGTTGCAGAAATCAAAACCATGCTGCAACAGTTGTTACAAGCTCAAAAGGCTACACCTACTGCTGCAGCATCTGCAACATCTGCTTTATCTCCTGCTGAGCTGTGGAATTTATTTCAACCTATGCTTCATCAACAAAGACAATATGCAGATCAACAACATGAAGTTCAAATTCAAAAGATCAGAAATTTGATGGAAGCTAGGTTCAAGGATACACAAGCAGATATCAAGGAAATTAAGGCCCATTTACTACAAACCACTGGCACTACTCCTCCTTCAATCATTTTTGTTGACAATCCTCCTGATGATGCCAAAAAGGGGGAGAAAAAGAAGAAGGGATATGAAGATGGTCTATACATTAAACCAGATCCATTGTCTAAACTGGTTGTGGAAATCCCAAGGCCAGATGGTTCCAAAAAGGTTGATGAGACTCAAAATGCCTTTGCTGCATTAAAAGCAAACATGAAAGAGTCAATGGAAAAAAAGGGTCTAAAATGTTTGCTCAGGAGAAGAAAGTTTTGATGGAAAAGGAAGAGCAGGGTACTTCTGAACTCAAGGAAGAGCAGGAAAGTTCTAAACCTAAAAGAAGACAGCCTACTAGAAAAGTAAGGCAACCCAAAACCACACCTTCCATAATCACAAAACATACTCCTCAAATCCCCAAAAGTTCCTCTCATCAAACCTCTAAACCAACAGATGTTGAGACACCTGTTGTATCAACAGTTGTTGGTACTTCAGTGGTTTCAACAGATGTTACCCCAACAACTGTCATCACTACCACATCAACACACACTCAATCCACTGTTGTACCAAAAACAACCTCACCACTACAAAAGCCACCTGCCAAAAAGCAGAAGACATCATATGACACATCATCTGTTGTAATGACAACAGTGGTTGAAACACAAGTTGTTTCAATAGTTGTTAGTCAAACACCAACCATCTCAATCACCACCACTCAACCCACCATCACAACACCAATTTCTCCAAAGCATAAAAGGAGAAGGGTAACAAACATTGTGCTGGAAGATGACACTTCCCCAACTCCAACTCCAACATCTACACAACCACTGACCCTTGTCACAATTCCAAACCCTGTTCCATTATCTTCAGCTCAAGTTCTGAATTCAAACACTGCTATTATTCCTGTGGGATTACAATACCCATTGGATCTTCCAGCAGTCAGGGAGGAGATCAAATCCTTTTACTCTAAAGTTGACCCTGCAAAAAGGAATCTTCCTTCCAATCAAGGTTATCCTTTCCCAAGAAACATAGAAGAGTATCTCAAGATAAAAGCCCAATAAGCAGAGGATATATCTGAAAGAGATACAGTGGGAAAGTCTGACAAAGAGATTCATAGAAATCTTCAATACCTGCTCACCAAGGTCAGAACTTTAGAACAGTTCTCAAAAGATCTTTGCCAAAAACTGTCTGAAAAGGATGATGAAAGTATGAGGCAAGACTACCTTGAATATATCATGGCATACAAGAAGTACAGGGCAGAAAAGCATCAGTACAAAGAATGGACTATCAGTGAACTACAAGAAGAGATAGCCAAAATTCAAAAGATGCTTAAAGAAAAGGTAAAACAAACTCCTCCAGTCTGGGCCAAGTACAAGAAAAATGTACCTGAAAGAACCCTGAAGCTAAAAAGAATGAAAGAAGAACTGATAGCTGCTGATTATGGGTCAAGGAACCAGGTTACAAGATGGTAAGAGGACAAAGTGTTAGCAACTTACAAAAGCTTGGAAGAGTTGAGGAAAAGAGATCCCACTGCTCCTCAAAAGCCTGATTATCCAGAAGCAGTGGTTCCAGTAAAAAAACAAAAGTTACCAATCAGGAGATCCACTGCTCCACCTGCTGCCATCCTTTATCAAAGGAGGAAACAAAAGCAGATGGATGCAGCAACCAAAGAAGAAAGGATCAAGAAGAGCTTATCATGAAGATGGTCCTTCATACACTTTTGGCAGAAAAACAAGAATCGGCACAATCTCAAGACCCTGCCAAAGTTGTCATCACCAGGCCTCAATCTCCAAACTCATCTGCAATAAAAACTTTCCCAAAAACCCATTAGATTCAAAGATATTGATGTGTGTAAAATGCAACATATAAATTACATCAAATGAGGCACAAAACTAACCCTTTTTTACTACTAATGTTGGAAAAAGTGTGCTTTTGTCTTCCTTTTGTATTTTCTGGATTAAATGAGAGTAAATGAACAAAAGAAGCAAAAATGCAGCAAAATCTAACATAATTACAAGAAAAGGAATAAACGTGGCATGCCCGAGCCCTTGACAACATCTTCCCAAGCAAAGATAAGTGAACAGAAGGCTGACCACGGCCCGTGTCCAGCGGACACGGGGGCGTGGCCAGGTGTCTGTAGAAAAGACAAAGCATAGAAGCTTCTATTTCCCGACACGGGGGCGTGCCCAGCTCAACACGGCCGTGGTCAACGCTAAGATTCGCAGAATCCAAGCAAATCTTGATAGTACAGATACGCTTCTGCACACGGGGCCGTGCCCAGCGGACACGGGGGCGTGTGGAGCTAATGCAGACAAAATGCAATTAATGAAGAAAGAGAAAGTGGATGGACACGGGGCCGTGTCCGGGCTTCTGTGCAGGCTATAAATAGGGGTGCTTGGTTTACTTCAAAGGCACCCCTTGGCAAACCACCTCTCTCCCACTTCACCCACACTCCACCACCATCACAACCCACATCCACCACCATCATCCATCATCCATCTTAGAGTGTGTGTAGTAGTCTCGGGATCCAAGATTGATAGTAAGAGTTCTTGACAATCAAAGGCCATGTTTGCCTAAGTCTCTTATATCACTTGGTGAAGACAAGCATTTAGTGTAATACTTTTAATTTTTAATCTTTTCGCACTTTTTATTTGGTTTTGTATTAATGACTTTAATAACTAGTTTCTTATGTTGAAGGTGAAACTTCCATATCATTTGTCCGTGGTGACTTTGCGTTATTTTACTGTCTATATAAAATCAAAGATTTACACCGTTCATATCTCTACGGTCTATATAGAGATATGTTGGCTACCTGGTCGGGGGTTAAGGGAATGGTTTGGTAAGGTTCTTGCCTTGTTCAGTGTATAGATCCTGCAAGGACCTGGGTCAAGCTTACTAGGACCTCCTTCAATACCCACTGGTATTGGATGGTGGGGGTGCGAATGGCTTGATCCCCTCATATGTAAACTACTATTAACACATTAACCCAGCTACTTGGGATTGTATCCCTGTTGACTCAAACCACTTAGCCGAGGGTAACGTCACCTTCAAAAGAGGGGCCTACCACATTACGCATTAATAACTTAATTAATTATCTTTCAATATTCCGACCCATTAGGATTGTATCATTGCTGACTCAAACTACTGGGTTGAGGGTAACGTCACCTTCAAAAGAGGGGCCTACTACTATAACTAAGATAATATCTTAAAAAGTGCAAAAGTGCGGAAATCATCAAAGGTTACACTAAAGGCGAGTCGGATCCAAGTGATTCATCTTGTCTATCTGTTTTTATTTTATTTTATTTTATTTTTCAGCATTTTTAGTTTTTATTTTCATGTTTAAACCTTTTTCTAACTTTTGATTTGATTAGACGTTGAGGATAAACCGGTACTAAAAGCTCTTGTGTCCTTGGACGACCTCAGTATCTTACCAATGCTATACTACGCTCACGATGGGTGCACTTGCCCATATGTGTGTTTAGTGTTAATAAAATATCGTGTTTTATAAATTTAAAACTTGACTAAAGTGTTAAAAAGGGCTTAAAATATACATAAAAATTATATCACGCTTAACGCACATCAGATACTAAAGTGGAAGTCTGATCAAAAGACCCGCATATTGACTCTGCTCAGATCTAATGGTGTGGTGAAGCAAATATCAAGGGAAGCAGCACTTGACCTGGGTGTTGAAGATATGCAAGATCTCCTTGAGCTTCCCCTGTGGAGGGATAAGGATGATGAGAACTCAATGAACTTTGAATTACAATTCAAAGGTCAAGTTAGGTAACTCTTGATGAGATAATAAAGATCCAGAATAATGAAGAGTTTTGGCATCATCTGTTCCAGGGGGAGATTATTGGGATTGAACCCTACAAAGGAACAGTTGATAAAGCCAAAACTGGATCAGATCAGTGGATCCAGAATAAGCAGTTGTTTGCATCAGTCTTTCCCCTTGAATGTGACCTAACATCTGATGCCCTCTAAGTACCGCCCTTCTACAACAACTGCTGATCTACATCAACTGCTGTTCACTCAAAGACTGCTGAAGACTAAACACTGATGAGTCAATCTGCTGCTGTAGTTCAAGCACTGCTGAAGACACAAAGCACTGCTGGGGCTAAAGCAGTGGAATGAAGAAGCAACAGTTAGACTAGTATTTGTATTCATTTATTGTAATCAGTTGTTAGATAACAGTGTTTGTATTAGTCAGTGGTTAGAGGTTGTTAGGAGGTTAGATGTCACTTTCATGGTGACGTCAGCAAAGATGCCACAGTGGTTTGTTCTGTACTATAAATAGAACAGTACTCTGTACTGTTCTATTAACTCTCTTCATCACAAAGTCATTCTGTACGAACATTCACTGTGAGCTCAGGCTGAGGGAGAGATTGTATGGATGCATGCATGCATTGTAATTGAAGATTGTAATAAATATAATCATTCGATTTCATGTTAAACATGTTTGTTAAAAACAATTCTCTCTTTGATTGTGTGTTGAAAGTTTGTTCCATTTCGTTTCCGCTGCACTTAACCTTAATTCATCTTCATTATAATCAAACAAGCACAATCATAAGAAACTCAGATCCTAACAACGTAAAAGTCAGGCTCATAAAACATAGGTTTGTTCCGGGTAGGGGAACGGTGACTAACCAAAGTGAATCGAATCCCCTTTCGAATCGAGGCAACGCGTCTTGACTTACTTAGACAAATACGTCATCAATATTAGGCCTACGATATTCATTCTTTTGGTCCTTCCACGTTCCTAATTGATTGGGAATTTCGAGACTTTTGGCGAGACATGAAAATCAAAGAGTGGGACTAGTTATCAAGGTCTGAGTTTCACCTCTATCTTTACAACAGCGTACCCTAATAGCGTCGGTACTTGTCAACAGACAGGACCTATTAGAATGAAGTAAGGAAATTTCCCCATCAAGGTGCGGATGTCACTCCTGTCTTGAGGGCAAATCTCGTGCAAAATACAAACACTGTTTAGTAGTGTATCCAAAGGTTACAAGTCTCTATTGTGTCAGCCTTAGGAAAGGCATGTAAGTTTAACAGGAAATGTGCTGCTAGGAAGCAGATACGGTAGAATGCATAAGTGTTAAACAACAAATAAGAGTCAAGATTCCTAGAACTATAGACTAGGGCAAGTATTCCTACTTATCCTAATTCCCTATAGTTATGGCTCTGATACCAATCTTTCACACCCCAACCGATGGCGGAAACATCGGGGTACGCACTAAGCGTTCAGATTTTTCAAGAGTTTCCATAACACTAATAGTTTCCAATAGTAATTAGTTAAGTTTCATGATAACATTGTCTAAAACATCAAACACAAAACCAAAGTACCAAATACAGCAACAAAACATTGTTTCAAGTTTCTAGATTTACTAGGCGAGTTTCTAAGCATCAATCCTAGCTTGTTTCTTGAGAATCAGCATCCTATCAGCCTGAAACATGAATTAAAATAAAGTCAGTACAAAAACGTACTAGCGAGTATACAAGTTTGAGTATATAGCATAATAGATTAAAATAACTCATATCCATCATGTAAACGATAAAAATAATTTCAGCCATGCTAGTATTCGCAGTCCAAGTGATAGCCTAAGTGTCCTGATGCTTTAGGTGTTTTCCCAAGACTCAAGGAAAACTATAATCCTCCTAACAATACCCCTAAGAATAACGGGGAGGTGCATCTTCCTATAGCGCTACTATTGTTAAGGCGGAACTACACACAAGGATTAAACGTTCACATAGCATAAAGAATCAAGAATCAAGAATCACAAGTATCAAGTTTCACATTCACAGAGGATAGAGTTTAGATTCAAAAAGTTTCAAGTTTCAAGTTTCATAGAATACATGTTGCATCCCAAAAGTTTAAAACGAAAAGGGATCGAGTATACTCACAGTGATTGCTCAACAGTAACACTGTTATTGGATCAAAGGGAGCTCTTAGGATTAGCCTGATTGGAGTACAATAGATAAGTGTCGGATTAGTCACCTGATCGGATGGCCATCCGGTCGGATGACATATGTGATTTGGGACGGATCGCCATCCGATCGGATGGTCATCCGTACGGATGGCCATTCGATCGAGTGGTCATTTGATCCATTGACCGAGTTTCCAAAAATGATTAAGTGTTCATACCAAGTGTTCAAACCAGGGTTTTCGATCGGATGGTCATCCGATCGGATGGTCGTTCGGTCGAATGAACCTTCGTGTGCAAGTTTCAAAGCTCCAAGTTTCTGATTCAAAACAATTTAAGTGTTAGAGGTTGTGAGGGACGTGTCACTCTAATCGGATGGTCGTTCGATCGGACGGCAGTTCGATTGGATTGACATTCGATTGTCATGACCCTGTTCCTTTTGCAACCTTGTAAAATTTCTAAGTTTCTAGTTTAACGGTGACGGCATGGTACGTATTGAGACAACTGTAAACACGTCAAAGCTCAGCCTGCCTGATCGGATAGGAATCACCCCGTCCGTTCGGGTGTCCGTTCTTTACGGTGTTTATGTCAGAATCCGTACTCCGGCCATCTTCTCCGGCGGTAATCCGTCTCCAAGCCGACTCCAGACTAGTCATCGAGTCTACAGCCCGTTTGGGTCCGGATTCCACCGTTTTTAGTAAAAAGTTTAAGAAAGATGGAGGAAAACGTGAGTTTTAACTGAAAAGTCTAGATTTAGTAAAGATTCGGTGTAAAACACATGAATTTCCTTAGATCTGAGTTAGATCTTGACAGGAATGACATCACACAACTATTTGGTACAAACCGCCATGATGACGTCATCCTCAAGGGCTCAAATCTCAGAGATTTCATGGTGAAAAGTGTGATTTCAAAGGAGAATCATGTAGAGAATAGTGTATAGATTAAAGATGTGCAAGAATCTAGTGTAAAACATACCGAAATCGCCGAGAAATGGAAGAAAAGTGAGAGAGCGTGCGTCTGGTCGAAGGAGGCTGTCACATCAGTGAAGAATGATGTGACAGGTCCTATTTATAGTGCAAGAGTCGGGAATAAGGCGGTATGGCACGGATCGGATGGCGGTTCGATTGAGTGGCCCTCCGATTGGATGGTCATCCGATCGGATGGTCATCCGATCGGATTGCCATTCGGTCAATCCCATCCTTTCCACCTTCCGTATTTGGTTCATTTTGCGAGTTAGATTGAGCGTTGCGTTGCGTATTATTGTGTAGTAGTATCACATAACTAGATTATATCATTAACACAAAAGTTTCCAAGTTTCATAGTTTCCACCAGTGACAAGTCTCCAGTCCCTCGTT
The DNA here is from genome assembly GCA_030545235.1 of Helianthus tuberosus. Classification (NCBI taxonomy): domain Eukaryota; kingdom Viridiplantae; phylum Streptophyta; class Magnoliopsida; order Asterales; family Asteraceae; genus Helianthus; species Helianthus tuberosus. The sequence continues at coordinate 124,543,026 of CM060365.1, read as the reverse complement.
CAACCAAGTTTCAAGTTCACGAGCCTCAAGAGTCAAGCACCAAGTATCAAGTATCAAGAATCAAGCCTCAAGCATCAAGAATCAAGCCTCAATAATCAAGTATCAAGAATCTAGAATCAAGTATCATATCATCAAGTATCAAGAATCAAGTGTCTAGAGTTAAGTATCAAGAATCTAGTATTAAGAATCAAGTTTAAAGAATCTAGCTTCATAGAGTTAAGTATCAAGTATTGATAAGATTCAAGTATCATAGCATAAAGGTCCATAAGTGACAAAGTGTCAAGAGTCACATAGTATAAGGATTAAAACTGACAATAGCTAAAAGTTTAAGGACGCAGGCGTTACAGATTTTAGGTCCAATTTTCTCAAGGGTTTGTTAGAACAGTATTTTACGTATTCCTTGAAAAATTCAGTCCATTTTGATGGTTCAATTTGTTACAAATGATAAAAATGAGAAGAAATGAGTAGAAGAGAAGTGTGAGATTGTTGAATCTTGTTGTTGTCTTCAGATTAGGCCTCCAAGCTCTGATACCACTTGTGAGGACCGTTTATCCATCCGATAAGCTCAGGTCTAATCTGTTTAACCTAGTCCAAAACGCGCATAAATCATTTTAGATTAGATGACAAGTATAACAGGATTACCTTTCAATCACTGTTTCATTAATGTTCAAGGATTACAGATCCTGGAAACAATTCGACAGGGCTTCGCCGTATCGTTCGCAAAACCAATACAAACTCAATGACCACACACTCCTATTTATAGACATCTATCTTCTTACGGACTTAAGTCGCTACCTTTGTACCAACTAAGATATTTCATCTTCGTACGAAGTAGACTAGGTCATCTTCGTACGAACTTGATAATTCCACCTTCGTACGAAGTTAAACATTACAAACTGAAAATCTAACAGTTAAGCCTATTAGAGACACAGACATGACTCGTAGACACAGGCATCAGACATATGTCTCAACACCTTCGGATACATAGCTGGAAAAAAACACTATTCATGGCCACTTCAAATTCATATATTGTATAATGTATAATGTATAATGTATAATGTATAATTGTATAATGTAATTTACTGTAATATCATATCATCATCGTATTCAGTAAATCCCACCAATAGTAAAGCTAAGGTAGGGTCTGAGGGGTAAGATGTATAATTGTATAATGTAATGTAATCTAATGTGATGTGATGTGATGTGATATGATATAATATGATATCATATCATCATCATACTCAGTAAATCCCCCCAATAGCAAAGCTAAAGTAGGGTCTTAGGAGGGTAAGATGTAGACAGCCTTATCTCTACCCCGTAGGAATAGAGAGGTTGCTTCCAGTGAGACCCCCGGCTCGATAGTAGTTTTGCATCAAGCCTTGGACATAAGGCACATAACACTCAACAATCGAGATAAAGGTCGGTTAGTGCATGTACCCTTTTTTCTTTCGGCTATCAACGCTATCACATGATGCATGATTAACCGCCTGCCGCTTTTAACGTTATTTTCCCAATATTAGTAAAATAACGTTAAAATTAGTGCAATTTCACTTTTGCCCCCCAGGGCCCACACATATACATTATATGTGCACATCGTAGCAGGGCGTGGCATTTCTCTTTGAGGATGCCCATCCGCAATGGCTTGCCATACAGGCTGGGCAGTAATATAATATAATATAATATAATATAATATAATATAATATAATATAATATAATATAATATAATATAATATAATATTAATTGGGTGGGAGTTGGCTACAAAGTCAATTTTTCTACAAAGTATAAAAAGTCATAAAACACTATAATGTCAACCATAAAACGCACTCAAAACCTACAAATAACAAATTGAAGATTACTAAAACGTCATATTTGTGGGTTTTGTGTTGTGTTTTGGATGATAAGGCTTTGATTATTGAATGACTAACATTAGTGTGTTTTATGTTGATTATCATGTCGTGTTTTATATTCATAGTTGAACAATGGTGTGTTTGTAGTTTTTATTGACTGTTAGGGTTTGGATAATGTGTTTTAGTGATATTTATTTGTGGGTTCTGAGTGTGTTTTATGGTTGAAATTGTGATGTTTTATGACTTTGTACACTTTGTAGGAAAAATAGACTTTGTAGTCAAACCTCACCGAATATAATTATATATATTTTAAGATTTAAGATTATGTTTCTAGAGATCTAGCACCTCCTTCTGGAGAAATCATATGTTTCATCTTTTTTTTTTTCGATGTTTTTATGTTTATCAAAATTGTTACTTCCTCACATGGATAAATCACCCTTCTCGAATTGGGTTTATCATCAATCGAATCGTTTGCTTGTTTTTTTTATTTTTTTTAATTTTCTTGTCCATATCCACAGCCCCGATTCTTCTTGTCCAACCCAATGCAATATTGCAATCTCTCCCTGACTTTGCAACCTTTTGACTTCTCCAACCTGAAAAGAGCTAGAAATTTGGACTTTAGATTGTAGTCTCCGATCCAATTATCAAGCCAAAACGTATATCCGCCCCATCCCCAAGGTTACCTTTAATTAAAACAATTACTTGAATAGGTTGATTTCGAAGGACAATCCAGATTTTATAATATTAGACCAAACCCTCACCCGTCCTACTTTTAATGGTAAGAATTCAAATCTTCTCGGCTGTGATGGAGAGGCGTTACCATACGATGCCAAAGTCTGTTTACGAAGCTCATTAAAATCACCTCGTCTAGTTTACGGAGCTCATTTCTAAGAGGTCGATGGCTCAAGACCCGTTTAAGACATAGATATAGGCGTGTAGTGTAGATGGTGTGTTAGTTTGGTGTTTAAGAATAATAAAAAAAAGTATTAAAATTCATTTAATTAGCTTTTGAAAAAAAGATAATCTAGACTTTAATGTCACAAGAATAATAAATTGTAAAGAGATAAACATTAGTTGTTAACACGGCGTTAATTCAGGCTAAAATAATAATATTTATTATATTTTGAGCATAAATACCAACCTAGCCTATAGCCTATAAACGTAGAAAAACGGAATACTCATCATTCACGCTTCTCCTTCATGTGGTGAACTCGTTTGCCACTCCTCTTCGGGGCTGTTTGGCTAAGCTTATTTTAGTGACTTATTTACTTATTGACTTTTTGAAAAGTTAAAAGGTGTTTGGATTAACTTATTATGTGAGAGGAATAAGTAAATAAGTCATTCCATTATGACTTATTTGCTTTTTAAATAAGCAAATAAGTTATAAGTAGCCCAAAATAAGCTTAGCCAAACAGCCCCTTCTTCTCTCTCCACAACTATTCATAAACGTCGATCGTGAAATCGAACACAAGTAAGTAGCTAATTTCAAGTGTTCAAACAGATGTAAGTTTGCTTAAGTTAATAATTTTAACTGATGATAATCGAATTGTGCAGATATGGAGAATAATAATAATGTGGATATCGAAAGCGAAGGAGTGGAGAAGATGGAGAGAAATGGATCTGCGATGGAGGATAGAGATACGATACGAGAGCCGTTGCTTTTGAGAAGCAGGATCAATACGACGTCGCAGATTGCTATTGTTGGTGCTAATGTTTGCCCCATCGAGTCACTTGATTACGAGTAACTAGTATTCATATCTAGCTAGCTTTTGGTATTTATTAGAATTGATCACTGATCCAATTATTTAAGTACCTCTAGTTACTGTGGATTTGTACGGTTAATGCTTGACCAAAAGGGGAAACTTGCTTTTGGGGGGTTTTAATTATTCATTGATTTTGGACTTTTAATCATTTGCTTGTGAGTTTTACTTTTTTATTTTCAAAGGTGGATGATTAAAAGAATTTTGCATATGTTGGTACAAATCCTTATACAGTTATACGAATCGGTTGATAATTTTGATGGCCATCTGGATCTAAATTGTTGATAAGATAATGGAAAAGTTTACGTCTTGGATTTAATTATTTGAATACAACAGATTTGTTTTATAAATGTGATAGATTCTATGGCAATATGGAATTGATGTCTTGAAGTTAATGTTATTATTGGTTCTTCGAGATTTGACTTGACTAAATATTTCTGCAGGATCGTGGAAAATGATCTTTTCAAACAGGATTGGAGGTCACGGAAGAAGGTGCAGATATTTCAATATGTCGTCTTAAAGTGGACACTAGTGCTTCTTATAGGATTAGCTACCGGGCTTGTGGGGTTTTTCAATAACATTGCTGTGGAAAACATTGCTGGTTTTAAGCTTCTTCTCACTGGTAATCTTATGCTTAAGCAAAAGTAAGCCTAAATTTTTCCACCCTTTTGTTTTTATATTTGATTGCATATGCCTTTTGTTAATGGAAGGAAAATTATGATTCTTGTGAAGGTTTTTTAGATCTATCAAGTGACTAACTAAAAGTTCATTGTTTGTGGAAATGCAGTTATTATCTGGCATTTGTTGCGTTGGCTGGTTGCAATGTGGTTCTGGCAACATGTGCTGCAGTTCTTTGTGCGTATATTGCCCCTGCAGCAGCTGGTTCCGGTATACCTGAGGTTAAAGCTTATCTTAATGGTGTAGATGCGCATTCTATTCTGGCTCCAAGCACCCTCTTTGTAAAGGTGTGTACCATACGCATTATCTCTCTCTCTCTTCGTCCTGGATTGTTGGATAATGATGTTATTTAAACAGATTTTTGGATCGATATTTGGAGTGGCTGCTGGATTTGTTGTGGGGAAGGAAGGGCCAATGGTTCACACAGGGGCTTGCATAGCTAACTTACTTGGTCAAGGTGGATCTAGAAAGTATCATTTGACATGGACATGGCTTAGATACTTCAAAAATGATAGGGACAGGAGGGACTTGATCACATGTGGTGCAGCTGCTGGTGTTGCTGCTGCTTTTCGTGCCCCTGTTGGCGGGGTCCTCTTTGCACTTGAAGAAGCAGCCTCATGGTCCCTCTCACTCTCTCACACTCACGTTTGATCAATGAATTGGATGTCAAGATGAAATATTCATTTTAGTTTTAGAGTTAATATAATAAGATTAATAACAATTTAAAACAAATGAGAGTACAAACAATTGCATTTTTTTAAGTAAAAGGATCAAGTGAAATTATCTTTTAGTGAAACACATATGACCATTAATCACCTTCTGGTTGCACTTTTAATAGTGTTAAGTGCATAAAAGGGTAATCAACTTTTTTTGCCCAGAAAAAAATATTGGATTTCTTAAAATATTCAAAAAAATCGCTCAAAGTTTCAAAACTTTTATGCAAGTTAATACTGTATTTGACCACGTTTGATTTTTCGGCTTGGTAGTAAGCTTGACTAAGTTTGACTTTTCGGCTTGGTAGTAAGCTTGACTAAGTTTGACCTTTTTGACAGGACACTAATGTGGTGTTGATGTGGCACTTGGACGCTAGTTAACTTAAAAGATTACCTATAAAAGTTGATACCCATATGTGAAATTAACAAAAGTTGGTTACTTTCCTATGCAATTTGCCAATTTAATATTACCCTGACATGGATACTATTAATTAAAATGAAAAATACAACGATTCTGTTTTTACTTTTTGCTTCTGCGTTATCCAAACCTTATTCCCATGATGTTAATACTTAATAGGTGGCGGAGCGCTCTTCTTTGGAGAACATTTTTCACAACTGCTGTAGTAGCTGTGGTTTTGAAGGGTCTGATTGAATATTGTAAAAATGGACAGTGTGGATTGTTTGGGGAAGGTGGTCTGATCATGTTCGATATCAATAATTCAGTACCTTCTTACAACACCATTGATCTCCTTGCCATTATATTACTTGGAGTTATCGGTGGAGTTTTTGGAAGCATTTACAATTATCTTGTTGATAAGGTCTTGCGCACTTACAGCGTCATCAATGAGTAAGCACTTCTCATTTTAGTTTAATCTTTCTTAATATAACACGAACGCATTTCAATCCTAACTTCTTGATATAAATTGCAGGAGAGGTCCTGGTTTTAGGGTGTTTTTGGTGATCGTCATATCAATCCTAACTTCTTGTTGTGCGTTTGGCGTCCCTTGGCTTGCAACCTGCATACCATGCCCGGAAAATGCAAAGGAAGAGTGCCCTACAAAAGGGCGTTCTGGAAGCTACAAAAGCTTTCAATGTCCCGATGGTCATTACAACGATCTTGCTTCCCTTTTGCTCACCACCAATGATGATGCCATTAGAACCTTATTCAGCTCCCTAAATACACACGAGTTCCGCATTCCTAGTCTCATTTTCTTCTTTTTTGCCATGTATTTCCTCGGCATCATAACATATGGAATCGCAATTCCTTCCGGGCTTTTTATTCCTGTAATATTAGCTGGGGCATCATATGGACGGCTTGTCGGTCGGCTCCTTGGTCCCATTGCTAATCTCGATTGTGGTCTTTTCGCCTTACTTGGTGCTGCATCGTTCCTTGGCGGCACAATGAGAATGACGGTTTCTCTATGCGTTATACTTCTCGAGCTCACTAATAATCTGCTAATGCTTCCATTAATGATGCTTGTCCTTCTCATTTCAAAAACTGTGGCTGATTGTTTCAACAAAGGAGTGTATGACCAAATTGTGATAATGAAGGGTTTACCGTTTCTAGAAGCCCATGCCGAACCATACATGAGGCATTTGGTTGCGGGCGATGTTGTTTCCGGGCCTTTGATAACTTTCTCGGGTGTCGAGAAAGTTGGCAACATAATGCATTCTTTAAGGATGACATCACACAACGCTTTTCCGGTTATTGACGAGCCACCTATTACCGACGCCCCGGAATTATGTGGGCTTGTGTTAAGGTCTCATTTGCTTGTTTTGCTGAAAGGAAAGGTCTTTACAAGACATCCGCGTTTAAGTGGAGCTGAAACGTTGAAAAAGTATCATGCCTTCGATTTTGCAAAAGCGGGATCAGGAAAAGGGTTGAAACTCGAAGATTTGGAGATAGAACCGGAGGAAATGGAAATGTATGTTGATCTTCATCCTATTACCAACACATCACCATATACAGTGGTGGAAACCATGTCTTTGGCTAAAGCTGCAATTGCTTTTCGGGAACTTGGTCTTCGACACTTGTGTGTTGTACCAAAGACTCCTGGGGTAAGCTTCCTTTCCTTTTTTTCACCCCATCTTGCTTTACGTGGCTCATTGGTAGGGGTGTAAACGAGCTTTATTTATTTATTTATATTTATAACTACTCTCATATTGATATATAATTATAAATTTATATATAACATAATATTTCTGTATATAAAGTATTACACACACATATTTAGTCTCATTTATGCTCATGGCTAGGGCGCTAGGCTCGTATACACCCCTACTCATTGGTCTCTTAAATAGAGAATAGGTATTCAGGTGGGTTGTACAGATTGGGTAATTGGTTAGAACGGATTGGATTGAGCCAACACTTTTTGCCTTATACATTTTAGACTAGTTTTCCTTGAATAGAATGATTCAGAAAGTTTTGTGCGTTAAAATTACAATTTAGATTATATTTTTGACCCCTTTCTTCTTTAAGATGCCTTTTTTAACTGTGTGTTTACATGATAGACCTAAAACATTACATGAATTTGACTCGTTGGCCAAGTCAACGGATTGAAATCACAACCCACAACACTGCTCTTTTTCCCTTTTTCTATATTTATATATTATTTTCTTTGCAGAGGCCACCGATAGTCGGTATCTTGACACGGCATGATTTCATGCCAGAGCACATTTTGGGACTCTACCCGCACATCGACCCACACAAGTAGATCAAAGGCGGTGTCATGTATTATGTTTTGATTTTGACAACCGTCGAATGCCACCTAAGATATTGTTGTTATTCTTTTGTGAAATTAATTTTGAGGGAGGCAAAGGAGAAAGGTATAGATGTTGTTTGTAGTGTTTTATAGAGTGAAGATGTGTCGTTTTTCCTTGTAAGAACATATGTTAATATCTTGATATTGAAAATGTATTATAATATTTAATACTTTTCATTTATTATTAAATTTGTTTTATATTAATCCTTGTTAATAGTCTTATACTACTATTTCAATTTTATTATTATAAAGTTCTGAGTTATTAGCTGTATCTTATACTATTGAATGCATGACATAAATAAGTAGTTATTTGGTTTGGGCAATCCATCAGAATTCGAGCTAAGGTCTCTATTCGGGGTCCTTGGAAGCAAATCCATAAATCTTGTTAATGTTGGTCTTGATTTATAAAGAGGGTCTTGGGTTGTGGTTCGGATATTGCATTTTGGTTGGTCAATTGGTCGATCGATCCCTTTATCCACTATGTTTCCAGCCTTATTCTCCATTGGAAAGGAAGTAAAAATTGTTGGTGTTCATCATGAGGTGGGAATGGAAGCGGCCTTTATTGACCATTGCCGAATTTTAGGTGTTGCATCAATCAACTCAAATGCTCTATGATGGAAGGACCAGTGGCCAGTGGGTCTGGACCCTCCATTCATAAGGCGAATTCTCATTAGTAGCATAAAACACTGTATACAGGTTCACAACAGAGTGATATCGTATTCAAGTGCAATGCCAAAAAAGGTGAGTATCTTCGCTTGGCGAGCTGAGGTTGATAGATTGCCGACAAAGGATGCATTGCTGACTCGAGGAATTCACACTCGCTGCTTGTTTTGCCGTGAAACATGTGACCATATAGGGATCTGCTGGACCTACATAAATATATTCACGGTTCCAAAAAGAAGAAGAAAAAGGTTTTCCATGCCATCACTCTATGGTGTGTTGAGAGGATGAGGAATGATATGGTGTTTAATCTGCTCCAGCTTCAGTATCTAAGGGTGTAAGTAAAAGACTTTGATGGCTAATATTTTCTGATGATCTTATTCAATCAACAAGAGCCCTTTAAATAGGGAGCAATACAATGAAAACCCTACCTCTAAAATAGGAAACGATATCGACCAATATTAACAATATTATATACAAATAAATGCCTAAAATCTGTATCAGCTAAGACTCCCCCGCAGTTTGAGCGTTCATGGGACAAACGCTTAAACTGGAACAGTTGCCTGGAGAGCCCTTTAGTAAAAATATATGCGTACTGAAGAGACGAAGGTACATGAAGGACACGGATATGACCAACTCGAACCTTTTCCCGAACGAAGTGTATGTCGATCTCAATATGTTTAGTACGTTGGTGCTGAACTGGATTATCAGATAAGTACACAGCGGAAACATTATCACAATACACAACTGAAGCCTGTCGAAGAGGAAGTTGAAGTTCAAGTAACAAATTCCGAATCCACGTAGCCTCTGCTACAGCATTAGCAACCCCGCGATACTCAGCCTCTGCACTAGAACATGAAACTGTTGGTTGACGTTTGGAAGACCAGGAAATTAAATTATCCCCAAGAAATACACAGTACCCGCTGGTTGAACGTCTGGAATCTGGACAACCACCCCAATCTGCATCCGAATAAGCAACTAAAGAATGTGACCTGGATTTAATAATCCGAAGTCCATAGTCTAAAGTGCCCTGTAAATACCGAAGTATACGCTTTAGAAAAGCGTAATGTGGGTCACGTGGCTCGTGCATGAACAAGCACACCTGCTGCACGGTGTAAGAGATATCTGGACGTGTAAAGGTGAGGTACTGCAATGCACCAGCAAGGCTTCTGTATAAAGTTGGATCAGAAAACAACGACCCATCTGTGGCACTTAATTTCGAAGAGAGGTCCACAGGTGTAGTGCATGGTTTGCAATTAGCCATGGAAGTGCGAGAGATGATATCTCGAGCGTATTGGGTCTGATCCAATAAGAGACCGCAGGAATTCCGAGAGACCTTAATTCCCAGAAAATGATGCAACTGTCCTAGATCTGTCATAGCAAACTCTCGTGAGACTGTGCGAATAATCCCCTGCAAAAGTGAGTTTGAAGATGCCGTGAGAACAATGTCATCGACATAAAGTAAGAGGTATGCAGAATGAGGACCCCGGCTGTAAATGAAAAGCGAATTATCACATGCACTGCTGCGAAAACCCTGTGAAATAATAAAGGTGGCAAACCGAGTGTACCACGCACGAGGGGCCTGTTTCAGACCATACAATGACTTCTTCAACCTGCAAACAAATGTTGGATTACGTTTATCCACGAAACCCGGTGGTTGATGCATATACACTGTTTCGTTCAAATTCCCGTGTAGAAATGCGTTTTTAACATCAAGCTGATGAATGGGCCAAGAACGGGAAACGGCAACAGATAAAACCGTGCGAATGGTAGCCGGTTTTACAACCGGACTAAAAGTATCATCACAATCTATGCCAACCGTCTGAGATTTCCCGTTTACTACCAACCGCGCCTTATACCTTTCAAGAGAACCATCGGATTTAAATTTGTGGCGGAATAGCCACATGCAACGTATAACGGGCTTGTCCACCGGACGTGGGACCAACTCCCAAGTATCATTAACCTGTAACGCACTAAATTCTGTTTGCATGGCATGTAACCAGTGAGGGTCAGTAAAGGCTTTAGAGTAGGATGTTGGTACAGGAGAGAGTGTGGTTGAGATAAGGGTGGTTCGGGATTTTGAACGAGTGGTCATGGGATGGGTATTGGTGGGGGCGGCCGATGTTGTGGGTGCCGAAGGAGCTGTAGTTGCAACCGTAGGGGCTGCGGAGGCAGCCGTGGCTGCTGGGACAGCCGTAGGGGCTGTAGATGTAGCCGTAGGGACAGGTTGTCGTGGGCGGCGGCGGGTGTACGTAATGGGAAAAGGTGAGGTCGAGTGTGGGGTGGTTTGAGGTGTTGCGGGTTTGGGTAGAGAGGTTGGTCGTGTGAATGTGAAACCGGGTGGTGAAAGGTCATCAAGAAAGTTATAGGTTGCAGTTGGTGTGGGAATGGTGTATGGAAAGGTATGCTCATCAAAGGTAACATGACGAGAGATGGTGACTTTGCCGGTAGTGGGATCAAAGCACCGATAGCCGCGAAAGTCGGGCGGATATCCTAGAAAAATGCAACGAATGGCACGAGAATGAAGTTTGTGAGGTTGAGTGGCGGATGAGTTGGGATAGCACGCGCAGCCAAAAACGCGTAGGTGATCGTATGTGGGGTGGCGTAGGTATAAAGCAAAGGTAGGGGTGAAGAAATTAAGTCGTTTGGTGGGTAATATGTTATAAAGATAGGCTGTGGTGTGTAAGGCTTCAACCCAAAAGATGGGAGGGAGGTGGGCATGAATAAGTAATGCTCGAATGATGTCGTTTAGGCGACGAATCATCCGTTCAGCACGGCCATTTTGGGATGATGTTTGGGGGCAAGAGAAACGAAACAATAGGCTGTGCTGTGTGGCAAAGTCTTTAAATGCATGGTTATCAAATTCACCCCCCAAGTCACATTGGAATGTTTTGATTTGACGGTTAAATTGTGTGGCAATCATTTTGTGAAATTTGACAAAGGTAGGAAAGGTGTCGGATTTATATTTCAAAGGATATACCCAAATAAAATTAGAAAAATTGTCAATTAACACCATGTAATATTTATATCCTGTTTTACTGGGTATTGGAGATGTCCACAAATCACAATGTATAATATCAAACGGTGTAAAAGTAAAGGAATTTGATTTATAGAATGGCAAACGTTTACTATTGGACAAATGACAAGAGTTGCAAAAAGTAGAACCATGACTTTTATTACATGAAAAATTAAAGCGGCGACTAAGGAGATCTAAGACTTGAGCGCCGGGGTGTCCAAGTCGATCATGCCATGGTAAAGAAGTGGATGTAATGAAGCAAGCTTGAGGCGGGAGTGTTGGTGGTGTGACCGGATAGAGGTTGCCCGTGCTATTGTGGCGGGACAGGAGGCGTCCCGTTTTGAGGTCCTTCAAGGAAAAACCAAAAGGATCAAATTCAATTGAAACGTTATTGTCACGGGTAAACTTATGAACAGACAAAAGCTTTTTAATGATTTGTGGACTATAAAGAATATTGGGTAAAATATAGGTTCGGTTATTAATGGGTAAAAAACCCGTACCGGATCCCTCGATTGGTAAAACATTGCCATTGCCAACAAGTAATTTAGTATGTACAGGAAAAGAACTAGGATGTTGAATCGTACCTTTGGTGTCAGTGAGATGTTCCTCAGCACCAGTGTCCATGTAGGAATTTGGATATGCATAATTGAATTGCATGGCATTAAACGCAGCACTTAAGGCCGAGGGATTCAAAGCATCGAACCCACTGTATTGAGGGCTGCCATATGGGCCAGAGGGCGTGTAACCAGTGAAGTTTGCGGATGGGTGTTGGTTGTTGTTGGGCGGGTATGAAGGTTGTTGATTGGGCCGCCATGAAGTTTGGGTCGGGTAGGGGCAGGGTGGAGTATTCCACCAGGCCCATTGTGGGTAGGAGTTGTTTTGAAACGCCCAATTGGTAGAACCCGACTGAAAGTTACGGTTTCCTCTGCCTCGGCCCCCACGTCCTCTGTAATGTTGCTGTCCTCGGCCACGTCCGCGTGCCTGCTGACCACGAAAATTCTGCTGTGATCGTTGCGAGTGCTGCTGATCAGTTTGGGGTGTGGTAGATGGTGTTTTTCGGCTAAGTCCCAATCGGCACCTTGGGAGTTAATGAGAGAGGCGGTGGTATCAAACTCGGGGGATAAGCCACGAACAAGTTGAAGGACAAGGCGTTTTTCGGTGACGGGATGATCCACATCTACTAACTGATTTGCAAGCTCCTTAAGTTGTTGACAATAGTCTTCAACAGAGCTGCAGGCTGTAAGTGTGAGGTTTACAAAGCGGGTTTCAAGAGCAGCCGCTTTTGCTTGCTTGTTACTTGGGCATTACAAATTAAAAATCAACCAATCAGAGTGCGCCACGTCAATCAGTGAAAAGTGTTTAAACTTTGTTGAAAAGTGTTGGCAATGGTTAGACACTTGGTGAAGTGGTAAACTTTAAAAAAAAAGGGAAAAAGGTGTGATTGGTTGAGAGATGGCATGGACCCCACCCCACACTACCCTCTCTCTCTCATACCCTCCCTCTCTCTCTCCTCCGGTCATCTCCCCGAATCGTCAACCCTTCCCCGCATCCGAACCTTCACCGAGCGGCAAACCCACCGGCGGTGGTGTTACCGCGCGGCAAAGGCGGTTTGCCGAGTGGGTTTGCCGCCCACTCCGTATACCCTAAGGCTATGAGTTTTCTATGGATAAAGAACACTTGTATCACATGGGATTAGGGTTGTAAACGAACCGAACGTTCAGCGAACAGTTCGTGAACCGTTCGGCCGGAAGTTCGTTTATGTTCGTTCAACTAGCTTAACGAACGAACACGAACAAAAATTTTCGTTCGGTTAGCTTAGCGAACGAACACGAACATAGGTCTCGTTCGTTCGACTGTGTTCGTGAACGTTCGGTAATATGTTCGGTTACGTTCGTCCATGTTCGTTTGATTATATTAAAAATAATAAATAATAAACCTTTTATCTAAACATATTGAAAACTTGAAACCCTGTTTTTTCTAAGTTAGCTAAAATTTGGACATACTAAGACATTTTTGGGGATAATTATGTCTAAGTTAGTTAAAGTTGATTCATCGTTTGGTGGTGTATTAGACTTCTTGTTTTTTGATTTATCATTTGATGGTTGTATTTAACTATTTATATCCAATGTCTAAGGATAACAATATTTTTATTTTTTTATTTTTTTATTTTTATGTTAAATATTCGTTTGCGTTCTTTTTTATTTGCTTGCGTTCGTTTGTGTTCGAGACCAGTGTTCACGAACTGTTCGTGAACAACCGAATTTCCTTAACGAACGGACATGAACATAAACTTATGTTCGGTATGCGTTCGTGAACAGTTCGCGAACATGTTAATTTCCTTAACGAACGAACACGAACATGGCCTTGTTCCTGTTCGTTCGGTTCGTTTACAGCCCTACATGGGATAACCGGAGGAGGTTTGATGTTTTTTTGACTATTTCTAAGTCTAAACTAAAGTCAGTGGGCATTAAATCCCTTGGGACGTTTGGCGCTTGAAAGTCAAACATTTTTTATTTTTCAAGTGTTTAATCTTTGATCCTTGAATGGTCTTGATCTTCTTAACTTCTTTTAATCACATTGTTTTGTTGTTCCTAACCTAAATTTAGGGTTACAACAAACAAATAGGTATAAAAGAACCCTTAAGATGCGGTTAGGTTCTATCATTCCACATGTTGTGAGATTCGGGAATAAGAAATATGTTATAAAGGACTTGACTATTGTAGTTTTACTACATAGGGTGTGAGACTGTGATATGGTGCATGTATATGTGAAGTTTTGTGATGTCCCACCATTTTGAAAAGTGAGAATCAAAAAGGAAACTTGGTAAGTTGAGGGGATGTCATGTACTCTGAAAACATATCAAAGGGACTCCAAAGACTTCTTGTTCTTTACATAAGGTTGTGGAAGCGCCTAAACCGTTAAAGAGTTTCAAGGTACATTTGTTGTAATTTGTAATTTATGGAAAACTATTATTTGTTTGGTAAGTATATGTATTTAAGTAACCATTGTTGGGAATTCCGGGTCCGAGCCGAACTATGGCCTTGTGCGTGAAGGGCGGCTGGAAGTTTAACTTGGTTTACAAGTTATTAATTAATTAGTGGGTGATATCTAAGGTTCCTACAGTGTTAAGGTTAGGAAGTGTGTTTAGATAAATATCATGTAATTAATTAATAAGAATCCTAGTTATAGTCTAATGAGATAGATTAGCTATAAATATCGTGAAAATGGGTAGGGCTTTTTGTAATTAAGGTTTTGAGTAAAGTTTCTCTAATAATATTTGGGTGATTTGAAAGCCAAATACGTTTGTGTTCTTCCAATTTTATCATTTGTTACCAATTAATCTCTTTAACCATGTAATAGGAAATGTATTTGATGTAACATTTTCAAAATAAATAAAACTTAATGTGCATATATTGAAGATTATCATTATCATACTATTAAAACTCAAACGTTTTGAACAGTGTCTGTGTTGGGTGTTTTTCATTCATTGGCTGTTTCATGTGATGCTTAAATTTGATTGGCTTATGTGGGCGGTCATGGCCTCATCAGTGAAGCCAGGCACGTGTCACCCAAAGCCAGAGAGAAAAGGGTAAGGCCTATTCCTCTTTCTCCTTCAAAACCCCTGGATTTCTTCTCAAATCCACAACAAAGCTTTCCAGACCGTGGTTTATTCTGACTGATCTGTTTGGGCGGTCAGGAGATGGAAGTTGTCATGATAATTGTTGTTCTTTGACATGCAAAAGCCGAAGTGTCACCATTGGTGGATTCAGACTGTCTTGGCGGCGGCGATTGTCGACGTAAAACCCTAGCCGACGTTTTAGGCGACGACGGGCGGGGTTCTTGCGAGGTTTCAGCCTTTCACCTACTTGACGATGATGATGGCTTGCTACCTGGTATGGCAACTCCGGTTGCAACCGTAGCGCCACTGAGCGGGTTCAACGACGATTATGATCTTTGTGACATTTGTGCCTTTACGACCATTGTACAATTCCGAGCAATTTCAAATCTAATGAAATTTTGTGTTTCATATCCGGAATTGTATAATTACATATGACATTTACACATTTCAATCCTTGTACGATTTCGAACTCTCAAGAAGCTTTCTGGAAGTTTTATGTAAACTGTTACGCAAACGTAATCAGTTTAACGCAACGTACTCTCCGAAACAGTTATATAAGCTAAAAATACCCTAAATATCCTTTACATAACTTAGAAATAAGTTTTGAAGGGTTGAGTATGTCAAAAACAAGTTTATTCAATTACAGGGACTATTTACGACAAACTACGAAAGTCTGCCGATTCTCATAGCAACATGCACTCCGGAACGATGACATAAGCTAAACCTACCCTAAATACTCTTAACATAACTTAGAAATGAGTTTTGGAGGGTTCGGTATGTGAAAATATGCTTATTTGATCACAGGGACTAAAAGCGTCAAAACTGCGAAAGTATGCCAATTCGCATATATTCTGCTTTCATGCCATATCTGCACATCAAAAAAATTTTGTAATCATTAAAATATTGTATTTTAGTGATGGCAAAGCAAAAATACCATTCGTTTCGCAATTTGGATCGTTTTCGCGTCCGTTCGAGTTTTCGTCGTAATTTAGCGCAAAACGCGACCGTACGACCGAACGAACCGACATCCACAATATTTCCAAGCATATTTCAAGTTCCTTATGCTATAACGTCCCTATACAGCCCGAATTTGAGGTTAATGGGGGTTATACGCGTCAAAAACCATCAAAACATGTTGCAGGGACTGAAACTGTCAAAACTGAAACTATTGACAGAAAGTGGTCACCCTCACGCCACACGAGAGTCCACTGGTGTTCTGGCGCACCACGTGACAGTCCATGTTTTTCAGAACTTTCCATTTCAGCTGCAGCTCCTGGATTTTAACTTGGTTTTTGATATTGTGGGCTATTTGTGTGATCTCCAAGCATAGAATCTGATCTTGGACACATGGAATGATCTTGTCCTTCCTTGGGCAACACACAAAACATGTGGCATGATCTTGTAGCTCCTAAAAAACTATAAATACCCCCCCCCCCCCATTTCATTCACAACTTGCTCAATTCATTCTTTTCTTCATCACCTGCTCTAATTGGAGGCTACCACATTGTTGGAGGCTTCCTAACTGAGTTTTCTAGTTCATCTTTCATCCTAGAACACAAGTGAGTGTTCTTCCTAGTCTTGTGTATTTATTTTTAGCTATTTCAAGCGAAAAGTCAAACAGTGTTTGACTTTCGGCTTTGACCATGAATTGGTCAAGTCAAAGTTCAATTGAACTTTGCAACGTGATCGTAATCACGATGGTTATAATCCCTTGCGATTATACCTACTGATTACCACGTTTACTAGTCGAAGTGACGAGTCAAAGTTTCGGTCAAAATGCACGTTTATGTGCATTTTACGACGGAACTATTTTCGGGTATGAAAACACTTTGTTTTGATACCAAATCAGTTTTCCAACTAAGTTAAACATGTTTTGACATGTATAACTCGTCACTTCTATTTTAGTGCTTAATTAGGATCGTAAGTCGAGCGGTTTGACCACCGCTTTGACTTTCGAATCCGACCCGTTTGGTCGATCATTAGGATCCAACCAAACATATATTTGTAACCATAGTTATATAGGGAATAACCTCCAGAGGTTATACCTTATGGTCACTTCATTTGGTTAGTTGTATGATAGGTTGTTTATATGCCCTTAGAAAATGACCAAAATGCCCTTTTCATGCATAAATCCGATTTAAGCATGTGTGACCAAACTTTTGACACCTAAACTGATATTCTAACATTTTCAAACATGTTTAGGCATTTAAGACTTATCATAGGACTTGTTTAACCATCTGAACGCATAGTTACGCAAATGACACGTTAAAGTAGCGTAAACTACCTTAACGGGTCAAAATCACTTAGGATTCATTTCAAATCAGAATGTAGACTTTGTTAAACCATTTCATATGAGTTCCAACACTCATTTGGTTTACAAGACCTCATTCTATCTGATTCCTCTGATTATGTACCGTTACTTTAACATAGTTACCCGATGTTAGGACACGTACGAAGCTTTGATATTTCACTTGATTCAAGGATACTTTGCAATCCCAAGTGAGTACATAGCTCCCCTCTTTTATGCTTTCGATTGTTTTGGGGTGACTTATATGTGCTAAATGCTTTTCAAGTTTTCAAAACAAAAACTATGGTTTATATAAAACTCGACGATTTCAATAATGTGAACGAACTTGTTGGTGCGTTAGTCGAAAGATGAATGACATTCATTAGCTTTGATCAAGCCGACCAGTAGTATGTTATGGTACCATAGGATTTGACAAATCCCGTCATCGGGCTATCCACTGGATTTGGTGGATTCTCACACCCTCAAAATCTACAAGCGGAGTATTACCGCGAGGCGTGTGACTGACCAGGATCATACCACCAATCATACTGAACGATAAGTTAAATAAAGTAAAGTCATCACAATCAAAACGTTTAGTGTCCACAAAATCAAAATCCCAAAACCAAGTTTAAGTGTTAGCGGAAGCATAAAGTTTAAAACCTATTAATAGTTCAAAAGCATAATGTCTAATGTTAGGAACCCAACAGTTGGTTCCTTGCCACAACGTCCACTCCTCGTGCAAGCTCCATCCATGTACCTAACGACCTGCAAAACATGCAGTAGTGTGTCAACAAAAAGTTGGCGAGTTCACAGCTGGTTGTCTGTTTTATTGTTGTTCCAAAAACCATAAGTTGTTAAGTTCCTTGTTATTTATAAAAACATGCCATGGGGAGCTACCCACTGTTTTAAACAACTAGACCAGTACCATATCAACTACTGACTGAAGTTATGTTGAGTGCCCCAAGTCAATGTCTATCATCATTGACTAAGTGACCAAGTATATTAGTCCACTCCCGTCCTCTGTGGCACGGTGTGAGGCTTGGTAAACCTAATAGCGCTATTTAACTAATAACCCGTTCGCCATTGGCCCGACGATTAAGTCGATATAAAATGAGTGGGGACTTTAAGATAGAGTTGTTGTCTAGTATGCTTAAGATATGTCCTTCACCTAGGAGGATGGTAGTACGTATTCTACCCAAGGAGAATTCGCAGGTTGCATCCCACCCATGGGGGATAGTTGTTGTTTAACCCATTCCCAAACCACCGGGAATCACATGCTTTTAAGAAAAGTGTGAACTCACCTTCGATTGCTCGGTTGGTCTCTTAAAATGGTTAGGAGTCAAGGTAGGTCAATCACGTTCTAATACGATTACCATTTAGTTTATTAGTGTGTTCAAGTAAGGCACAAAACTCATACACGTATCTAAACACGTATCATCCAATCACGTTGACAACTTACATACATATACCTATTGCACATATAATTTCTTGTGATCACAGCTCACAATAATTCACATAACAATTTCGTTGACATCAAACAAGTTTGATCATTCTCAGATAGCACAAACAACACTTAGATACGCACATAACAACTTATTACGTTTTAGCTTTGACGTCCAGAACTGGGCTGTTTTCGGGTATTTTTATAAAATAGTTTTCTCATTCCAAAAATTCTAAATAATTTACAGAACGTTCCAAGTGGTCCGCCTCACTTTGTGTAAAAATCTCAAGACCTAAATCATTACCATTTATTTATTAAAAATCATCTAATAGGCTGCAGTCAGATTCGTCGCTTTCTGACTGCAGTCCACAGAAAAATTTATTTAAAAATCATCGTCTGTCCAAATGGCAAAATTCCAATGGGATATTTTCGGCAACATCCGTTCCCAGCTACTGTACGTATTTCACGACCTCACTCTATCCAGATTACAGGATATAACGAAAAGCGTAACATGTAATTTCTGCAGGAAAAACGCATCTTTTGCTGCTGTGTAAAACAGTACTTTAAAATAGCAACCGACCTCAAAAAAATGCGATTCCAGCGCCATTTGAAGCGTTTTACAAAAACGTACATTTTAGACTTCAGAAAATCAGTTTTTCGATATGTAATGATCTGTTTACAGCCAACTGAAGTTGGCTGTTTATGTTGATCAGCTTTCTGTTTTCATCTTTAATATACTAGAACGAGTTTAAACGATCATGAGACTTAGTTATATTGGCTAACAGCAGGTTAACTCATCAAATATCATCTAGTATATCAAGAATCACACAAACCCTAGGTATGTAACATCAAAACATCACAGAAACGCGGCTTTATCACATAGATCGTAGCTAATCTTGAAGCGAAAGAGAGGAGGCTACGGAGGAGGAGAGGTGCGATCGTGAGAGAGGGGGGGGGGGCTGCCATCGCACACACACCAGGAAGAAAGCTAGGGTTTTTTTTTTGATCTCATGTACAAATACGTAAATATAAAACACAAGGAGGAGAGGGGTGTAGGCGGTTTGGGTATGTGGGCCGAGAAGGGGTTTGGTCGGCTTGGGTTGGGCCGAGATTAGTGTGGGGGAAAGGGGTGGGTTTGGTTTTTGGGTCACTAGGTAACGGGTTTCGGTTCCTAGTAAGTTTTGCAAAATAACATATCACAATGTTCGGTTTCGGGTTTAGTTTCTGCTTAATTCACGTAATGATAATTCGGTTATGAGAGTCAAGTTTTATGTTAACGAAATATAAACGAATAACACGCTACTAATTTATCCGCGACACACGTAATTTCTAAGTAAACACGTACTTTATAAACAAGTAACACGCAAAATGAATTAGGAAAGATACCTGATTTTCCGGGATGTCACACTATCCCCAAGTTGAAAGAATTTTAGTCTCAAAAATTGAATATACGCGGGTAATCATGCATGAGCATAAGAGTTGGGCCGAGATCATGAGCCCCATAACTTAGAAGTGTGCAGTCGTAAAGAGGTGTGTGACTCAAGAGTTTGTGCGACAGTACACAATCACGTACAATACCAACTCACAATCATACAATTTCAATCAACGTACAATCATCCAAATATCTTAACACAGGTTATATCAAAATACAAAGTGCGAAAAGTAATCAGTACAAGAGAAAGGCTCCTGAAATACGAGTTGTCACATCATCCCCAAGTTGAAAGAAATTTCGTCCCGAAATTTAGCACGTAGTTACTGAGAAAGCTAGTTGTGTTGTGTGTTCTCGTGGGGTGCCACATCATCCCCCCGTTGGTTTGGAATTTCGTCCCGAAATTCCGTTGTAGCTTCATTGTTGGACTCATCTTCCTTAAACAACAGAGGATACTTGCGTTTCATTTGGTCTTCTCATTCCCAGGAGAGCTCTGGGCCACGACTGGAGTTCCAACGAACTCGAACAATAGGTATCTTACTTCGTTTGAGAGTTTTGATTTCCCGGTCCATAATTTCCACCGGTTCCTCGACGAAACACAGTTGGTCGTCGATAGTGAGTTCCTTGAAAGGAACAATGAGGGTCTCATCTGACATACACTTCTTTAGATTCAACACGTGAAAGACGTTGTGAACGCCACTGAGTTCTTCTGGAAAATTCAGTCTGTATGCCACTTTGCCGATTTTCTCAGTGATCTCAAAGGGTCCGACATAACGCGGATTAAGCTTGCCCTATTTGCCAAAGCGAACCACACCTTTCCAAGGTGAGACTTTAAGTAGCACTCGATCCCCAACCTGGAACTCGAGAGGTTTCCTACGCTTATCAGCGTAGCTTTTCTGACGGCCACGAGCTACCGCCATTCGTTGTCGGATTTGGGCAATCTTTTCCGTTGTGTCGAGAACAAGTTCTGGGCCAGTGATTTGGCTGTCGCCAACTTCCGCCCAGCAAAGCGGTGATCGGCATTTCCGTCCGTACAAAGCCTCGAACGGAGCAGCCTTGATGCTGGTGTGGTAACTATTGTTGTATGAAAACTCTACCAAGGGTAGGTGTCTTTCCCAGCCGTTACCAAAGTCAATGACACATGCTTAAAGCATGTCTTCAAGAGTCTGGATGGTGCGTTCAGTCTGCCCATCCGTCTGTGGGTTATAAGTTGTGCTCATGTCTAGACGTGAGCCAAATGATTTATGCATTGCTTGCCATAACTCAGATGCAAAGCGTGGGTCACGGTCAGAGATAATGGAAGTTGTCACTCCGAGCCTAGCAACTAATTCCTTCAAATAGATATCGGCGAGTGTAGAAAACTTGTCAGTTTCTTTGATTGCCAAGAAGTGTGCCGATTTAGTAAGTCGATCTACAATCACCCAGATGGTGTCATTTCCTCGCTGAGATCTAAGTAAACCAGTAACGAAGTCCATGGAAATTTGTTCCCATTTCCATGTTGGTATCTCAGGTTGTTGCAGTAACCCTGATTGCTTTTAATACTCGATTTTAACCCTAGCACAGGTCAAGCATTTGCTAACATATTTGGCAATGCTAGCTTTCATACTAGGCCACTAGTATATGGTTTTGAGATCATGGTGCATCTTATCAGAGCCAGGATGTACCGAGTAACGAGACTTGTGTGCCTCGTACATCACAAGCTCACGTAGGTTTCCATAAGATGGAACCCAGATACGTCCCGCTAAATAGTAAGCACCGTCTTCCTTTAGTTCTAGTCGTTTTTCCAATCCCCGCAGGGACTCAGCTTTAAGGTTCTCTTCCTTCAACGCTTCTACCTGAGCGTCACATATTTGGGTAGGAAGACTAGAGTGGATAGTAAGCTGTAACGCACATACCTGCTTAGGTTTCGTTTCTTTCCGGCTGAGGGCATCGGCCACTACGTTAGCCTTGCCTGGATGGTACTTGATCGCACACTCATAATCATTCAGAAGTTCGACCCACCGACGCAGTCGCATGTTCAACTTGTCACACCTCAAAATACGTCGCAGTGGAATATAAAACGTAGTGGTGACGGAAGCCGGTGCCCATTTGTATCTTGCTGAACGATGCATCGTAATGTTGGACATTTCAACTTAATTAAAACATAGATTTTAAAACATAAAGTCTTAAAGTTCGTCACAATCACACCATTGTTAAATTGTTTTGACCCTTATGGATCTTATTACATTGGTCCCAAATAGTTTTAAAAGTTTGTCCAAAACATTATCAAACCAAACATGCATCAACAACCACAAGATACGCCATAAATTCCCGAAGCCGAACTCAAGTACCTGTAGAACACGTTAAAATTAAGTGTCAACACAAAGGAAGGTGAGTTCACATATTCACATTCAAACAATTCATTCCAAAGGAAAACTTTCTGATTATGTGTTTATTTTAAAACATCCATATAATTTTTAGAAAGTCCGTTTTACTTCCTTAATAAAATCCATGGGTCATCCGTCGTAGTTCAAACACCAGACATTAAAGCGCTTACTCAAGTTTTGTATATTAAATTCATAGCGTCAATTTTCAGACTCGTATGTTAGCTAGACAATACGAACTATATATTTACCATGCAGGGATAATCAAAGCTAGACAATAACCAGAATCTAAATTCGTCGTTTGACTTGACACGGGGCGACCGGTCACGACGGGGTTGTCAACCCGATAGATCTACCAACAATTCCTCGCGTACATTTACTTAATAGATTAAACGACATCATGGGCGCATGGTCCACTTTGAGACCAATATGATGTCTGCCTCACGTACAATATATATATCCTACTAATATGACAACTTTACGATCTCTTTCTCCTCGGAAACACCGTACCATCCCAATTTCCTCCAAACATTCATTCATCAAAAACGTTTTATCTCGAAAAGTATGATTTATAAAACTCCATATATTTTCAACGAAAATATATATTTTATATTAAAAGGTATGTTTTAATCCAAAAACATTAATAAACCCTTTTATTGGCGTGTTCTACCCCCAAAATATATACAAAGCAGTAAAAATGAGGGGTTTAGTGACACTCACCTTTGGGTGCGTATTTTAAATAGCGCAATCCCACAGTTTGATTTCTACACATCCTATTATATGTAGGAACGAGTTTTAAATCAATATAAACATCACAAAAATCCTAAGTTTCTCTGTTTTCTTAGAATTGTCACATAACTTTGAGATTTTCTCAAAAAGTTATCATTTTTGATTATGTTGGCACGTTAATATATATATATATATATATATGAGTCCATATATATATTTTTAATATTTTTTGCGACTTGAACGATTTTATTGGTGACCGTTATTGTGTAAATCCGTTAACACTCCCGTTTATACGCAATATATCTACGATTTGCGCGTCGTAATATATATACATAAACGTTCACATAAATTATCATCGATACACGCGAAATCTTGTTAACTTATCTATTTTGTCATTTTTAAAGCAATTATACATAAAATATCTCATATGTATCAAATTTCATGCTCGACAAACAAGTTAAGCATTTAACGCGATTTTTACCGTTTCTACCGCACAAAACGCACAAGTATACATGCATAATCCAAATTTTCATTATCATGTTAAAACTTAACATATTTTCACATTCACATGTTTAAATCACGTAACACATCTTATCACATAAGGTTCACCAAAAATTTACCCATACTAGTGTTCATTGAAAATGCGTATTTTAGCAATTCGGTAACGTTTTCGGGCGTCGGAAGTCACGTATGACTAACCAAACACCGAATAAACTTAAAATTAGTTAAAATACTTATTTTTAAACTAAAAATATCAGTTTACTTACTGATCTAAATTAGTTTTATAAAATCACTTGAAAAGCCGATTTTTGACCGTTTTAACGCATAGTTTTGCGTTAAACGTTTCTATAATCATCCCAACTCGAATGGACTTGATATTTTAACACATTAAATGTTATTTACTGATTAAAATAGTTATTATAATCAGGTTAGTGCTGTTTTTATGTAAGTTACATAAATCATGCGATTTCACGTATTTTACAACTTCTAAAGCATCAAGTACAACATGCAAGACTAGCAAACTTTATGACAAAGTTTTATATCACTTAACACTTCAAAATGATCATAGTTTTAGTGTTTAGGGCCTGATTAAATATCATCTTTATTAAATCATGTTCAAATCGTCATTTCTTGATCATCTTTCAACATGCATGTCCAAATATGTACATCAAATGCACCCATATCATATCATCATCAACATGCATGAACTAAATCATATCTATCATGCATTTTACTCATGTTCAAACATTCAAGAACATCATCTTTTTCATATATCATCATCTAATCATTTAACATAAATGCAAGACATACACATTCTTACATAACTAAGACTTTTAATCATCAAAATATTACATGCATGCATACTTATACATACATACATACACGACTCATATATACATACACTCATATGAATCCAAATTTTACTTTTACATGTTCATTCACATGATTAAAACCCTTTTAGAACTATCCAAGATCACATGTACATCACTTTTCAACATGGTATCAAACAAGATCAAACCAAAAATCAAAACTCATACTCTAACACACACACATGCATATGTACGACCACATATACATATACATACACATCCATTTTTATTTTATTCAAAAACCCATTTATTTTAGTTTTCAAGTTTGTGAATAATTTCAAGACTAAGAGAAACCTTCCATCATCAACATCTCTAAAAATCAAGAACATGGTTTTAAAAACAAGTTTATACCTTCAAGATTTCTAAGTGGGTTTTTGAGAAAAGATGGTGATATGAGGCTTGTTCTTGCTTAAATCTTCTTGAAATCACTTCCAAACCTCCTTACAAGCTTGAAATCACCATGAAAGGCCTTTGAATCTTCATGGATTAGTTTGAAAATCTTGAATGTGGGTATATAAGCGGGTGTTTTGTCACACCCCGACCGCGTTAAAACAACGAAACCGTGGCGGAAACGTCGGGGAGTGTTGTAACAGAATTATTGTTCCACAACCATGGTAATCAAATGTTTCGTTTTATTGATTCATTAAGTAATGTACATTGTCTTAAACCAAACAAACAAATTAAACATCGTTTATCATTGTTTTTATGTCACTAAGGCCTCGTCCAGATCCTATGTGACTCATGCATCCTAGCAACCAACATCAAGCAATACCACCTGAAACATATGTAAAAACAAAGTCAGCAAAGAAATGCTGGCGAGCACATACGTTTTATGAGAGTGTCGGATTCATGGCTCGTTTATATGTTGCAGTACCTCACTAGACTACAAGTGTCAAAAGTACAAACCTCGTTTTGAAAAGTGTATTGCAACATAATTAACCAACTCAAATCAATATGGTTATAATTTATAAAATCTCGTAGCCATGATTCTTAACCCCAAAACATTTGTTTTAGTAAACCAACTCGTAAAAACTCGTTAATAAAACTCGTATGGTTTATATCATTTCGAAAACCTCGTTGTGTGACATCGTTTCAAAATCGTTTCCCAAGTGAACTAAATAATGACATGAAATGTAATATGATAAAAGCACTTATATATAAGATGTACCAGCGGCGTATCTACCATGCTTTTATCATGCTACACCCATCCCATTATCTAATCACTTCCCAAAACCAATCGTTTAATCAAATCGTTTATCTCGTTTAAGTCGTTTCAAATCGTTTAACTCGTCTCCAAATCGTATTCGTTTTAATTGTGAAACTACTTATGGTTGTCTCGCTAATAACATTCAAACCTTCGTGACTCGACTATCTCGTTTCTCGCATTAATAAACCACCAAAGGGTAAGTTAACAATCATCAGATTCGGTCGTTACCTACGTAACCCCCACACATAACCATGGGTGTAGTCTGATAACGGGATTTGTCAGATCCTATGGTACCATAACCTAATACTGGTCGGTTTGGCCAAAATTAATGAATGTCATTCGTTATGTAACTACAACCAACAAGTTCATTCACATTATCGAAATCGTTATTAGTTTAATATAAACCATTTAAATCCTTTTTGAAAACATCGTTTAAATATCGAAATCGTTTTAATACATATGAATCACCCCAAAACAATTGAAAATAGTAAAATAGGGGAACTATGTACTCACATTGAATAGAAGGGTATTCTTGATCTAAAGAACTTAGAGAAGCTCAGGCAAACTAAGGAAATTCAAGTAGTACCTAGTAATCGGATCACTAGTAAATAAATTGATACCTAAATCGGAAGATCGGATAGAATGAAGTCTTGTAAACCAAATGAGTGTTGGAACTCATGTGATATGGTTTAACAAAGCCTACATTCTAAATCGAAACCTAACCTAAGTGTTTTCGACCCGTTACGACCCGTTTAGGTAGCTTATGCTACTTTAACGCGTCGTGCGTGCAAAAGCGCGTTCGAGGCGTCTAACTAGTCCTATGACAAGTATTATATGCCTAAACATGTTTAAATATGTTGCATAATCAGTTATGTGACAAATGTTTAGGTTACATATGCTTAAAATCCAATTATGCATGAAAAGGGCATTTTGGTAAATTACCTAAGGCATATAAACTACCTATCATACAACTACTTAAACTAGGTGACCATAAGGTATAACCTCGGAAGGTTATTCCCTATGCAACTATGGTCACTATACATGCTTGGTCGGATCCTAATGATCGACCAAACGGGTCGAGTTCGAAAGTCTAAGCGGTGGTTTAAACCGCTTGACTTACGACTCTAAACAAGCACTAAATTAATAGTGACGAGTTAAACATGTCAAAACATGTTTAACCTACTTAGAAAACTGATTTGGTATCAAAACAAAGTGTTTTGATACCTAAAAGTAGTTCCGTTGCAAAATGCGTGCTAAAACGCATTTTGACCGAACTTTGACTCGTCACTACGCCTAGTTAATGAGGTAATCAGTAGGTATAACCGCTAAGGATTATAACCATCGTGATTACAATCACGTTACAAAGTTCAAATGAACTTTGTGTTGACCATTGACTGGTCAAAGCTGAAAGTCAAACACTGTTTGACTTTTAAGCTAGGAAAGCGATAAAAATATTTTGGTGTCTACACTAAAATAAAAATATTTTGGTGTCTAAAAAAATTTTGGATGTCCAGATATGGTCAGAACGTAAGATATGCGCGAAAATGCAAACTTACGTCGTTTTTTGACACTTTTAGTCCCTGTAAGATCAAATAAGCATGTTTTCGCACACCGAACCCCTCAAAGCTTATTTCTAAGCTATGTTTAGGTTATTTATGGCGTGTTTGGCTTATGATCAAGTTCTGGAGTATTCGATACCATACGAATCGGCATAGTTTCGCAGTTTGACACAAATAGTCCCTGCGATCGAATAAGCTTGTTTTCAACACACCAAACCATCCAAAACTTATTTCTAAGTTATGTGAAGGTTATTTAAGGTATGTTAAGACTATGTCACTATTTCGGAGTGTTTTTCGTGTTAAACTGACTGTGTTTACGCACCAATTTGCGTATAACTTTCCAGAAAGCGATTTAAAGCTTGAAATCAGAATCGAATCAAATCGTAAAATCATCAAACACAAATACACATATAATAAAACAAAAACACATTGTTTTATTGATAACTAACATTGTTTTACATTGTACATCGATTACAAAGTACAGTTGTCACAGTCTCCCCTACTTTAGGAAATTTCGTCCCGAAATTTTAACTAGAGGAAACTTGTGAGAACAATTGCGGATATTTCGCCTTCATTTGGTCCTCATGTTCCCAAGTAAACTCTGAGCCAGGTTTGGATTCCCAACGAACCTTGATCAATCGAATCCGTTTGTTCTTCAACTGTTTGACTGCACGGTCCACTATTTCCATAGGTTTCTCGACAAAGTGCATCATTTCATCAACTTGAATTTCATCGAGTGGAATGTGAAGATCAGCGTCAGCTAAACACTTTTGCAAATTGGACACGTGAAAAGTCGGATGAATATTTCCAAGCTCTGGAGGTAGCTCTAGTCGATAGGTAACCTTTCCAACCCTTTCAACAATCTTAAATGGTCCAACATATCGTGGTGCAAGTTTTCCTTTCTTTCCAAATCTCACCACTCCCTTCCAAGGTGACACCTTGAGTAGGACATGGTATCCGGCTTGAAATTCTAAGGGCTTGCGTCGCATATCCGCATAACTCTTTTGACGGCTTCTAGTTGTCACAAGATTATCGCGAATTTTCTTGATTTTGTCTGTTGTTTCCAGAATGAGCTCAGGTCCAGTAAGCTGAGCTTCACCGATCTCATTCCAACAGACAGGTGAACGACATTTTTGACCGTAGAGAGCTTCGAATGGCGCCATATTGATGCTAGCATGATAACTATTGTTGTAAGAGAACTCGATCAATGGCAGATGAGAATCCCAATTACCACCAAAGTCAATCACGCATGCTCTAAGCATATCCTCCAAAGTTTGAATCGTCCTCTCAGATTGTCCATCTGTTTGGGGATGATAAGCAGTGCTTAGATTTAGTTGGGTTCCCATAGCAGATTGCATGGTCTTCCAAAAATGAGATGAAAATCGAGCATCACGATCGGAAATGATGTCCAAAGGAACACCATGTCGAGATACAATCTCATCAACATAAATCTTTGCAAGTTTATCAGCAGATAGATCCTCACGAATCGGAATAAAATGAGCTGACTTCGTTAATCGATCGATGACAACCCAAATCACATCGTGACCTTTTGATGTATGGTCGCAATGTTCTCCCACTTCCAAACCGGTATCTCTGGTTGTACATGCAAACCAGATGGTCGCTGATGTTCAGCCTTGACTTTGAGACAAGTTAGGCATTTCAACACATACAAGGCAACATCCTTCTTCATACCAGGCCACCAGTTTGAGTACGAAGATCCTTGTACATTTTATCAGCACCAGGATGGATAGAATATCGAGACTTAAGAGATTCGTCCATCACTAAAGTGCGGAGATCGTCTTGTTTCGGAATCCACAAACGATCCTTGAAATAGAGTAACCCATCGTCCTTCGTTTCGAGCTTGAGCTCAAGTTGACGTGGTAATTCCTTACCCATCAAATTTTGTGAAACACAAAATTGTTGAGCTTGAAGAACACGAGTTTGAATATCAGATAGAGTTCAAACAGAATGAAGCTTGACTCGCTCCTTTCGACTAAGCGCATCGGCTACGACATTCGCCTTACCAGGATGATAGAGAATTTCGCAATCGTAATCGTTTAAGAGTTCAACCCATCGTCGTTGCCTCATATTCAACTCCTTTTGATTGAGAATGTGCTGGAGACTTTTGTGGTTTGTGTAAACCACACACTTCGTGCCATAAAGATAGTGTCTCTAGATTTTGAGAGCGAAAACCACAGCTCCCAACTCAAGATCATTAATCGTGTAGTTCTTCTCGTGAACTTTCAATTGTCTAGACGCGTATGCTATAACTTTACCTCGTTGCATAAGAACACAACCAAGGACTAAGTTGGATGCATCACAGTAGACAACGAAATCATCGATTCCCTCGGGCAAAGATAAAACAGGAGCATCACAGAGCTTCTGTTTCAGGGTTTGGAACGCTTCTTCTTGCTTGGGTCCCCACTCAAAAGGCTTATTCTTTTGAGTCAAAGCAGTTAGTGGAACCACGATCTTAGAGAAGTTCGAAATAAAACGACGATAATATCCAGCAAGACCAAGAAAAGATCGGATCTCTGTGGGTGTCGTCGGTGTGTTCCAATCCTTAATAACAGCTATTTTGGATGGATCCACATGAATACCCTGCTCGTTGACTATGTGACCCAAAAACTAAACTTCTTTAAGCCAAAATTCACACTTGGAGAATTTAGCAAAAAGTTGTTCCTTCTTTAGGAATTCCAATGTCAAACGAAGGTGTTGCTCGTGATCGGCTCGAGACTTCGAATAAATGAGAATATCGTCGATGAACACAATGATGAACTTGTCTAAATAAGGTTTACAGACCCTATTCATTAAGTCCATTAAGATGGCTGGAGCATTCGTCAAACCAAAAGGCATGACAGTGAACTCGTAGTGCCCATATCTCGTGCGGAACGCAGTTTTAGGAATATCTTCTTCGAGAACACGAAGCTGATGATACCCAGAACACAGATCGATCTTGGAAAAGTAGGTAGCACCTTGCAGCTGACCAAAGAGATCATCGATTCGAGGTAGGGGATATCGATTCTTGATGGTAAGCTTATTAAGCTCACGATAATCGATACACATTCGAAAAGATCCATCTTTCTTTTTCACAAAGAGGACAGGAGCACCCCAAGGTGAATAGCTCGGTCGGATGAATCCTTTATCAGATAACTCTTGAAGCTATTTCGATAACTCTTGCATCTCAGACGGTGCAAGACGATAAGGTGCTTTCGCAATCGGGTTGGCATTGGGTACAAGATCAATGTGAAACTCGACTTGACGAACTGGAGGCAAACCAGGCAGTTCATCAGGAAACACCTCTGGATAATCCTGAACAATCGGAATATCCTGAATACTCTTGCTCTTGCCTTTCTCCTCGGTGACATGTGCCAGGAAGGCAACATATCCTTTTCGTAAGTAACTTTGGGCTTTCGTGCACGACATGAGTTTCAATCCACCAGATGGTTTCTTGCCACGAACTTCCAGAACATCGCCAGATGAAAGAGGAATACGAATGATCTTATCAAAACAAACCACCTCAGCATGATGTTTGGTTAACCAATCCATCCCCATGATATTATCGAAGCTCCCGAGTTGCATCGGTATGAGGTTAATAGGAAAAAGATGGTTATCGAGGTTCAATTGACAACCACGAAGAACAGAATCGAGTACAAGAGGTTTACCAGTAGCAACTTCGACAGATAAGGGTTTCCTCAGTTTAGTTCTAGGTTTCGCAAGTAAAGGCTCAAAAGATAACGAAACAAAACTCCTATCGGCACCAGAATCGAAAAGAACAGATGCAAGTTGATTGTTAGCAAGGAACGTACCGTTAACAACCTCGTTGTCCGCCCTCGCCTCATTCACGTTCAGATTGAATGCTCGTCCACGAGCGGGATTCACATTTGCGATTGCATTCGGATTCGCATTTGCATTTACCAACCTCGGGCAGTTGTTGCGGAAATGACCCATTTCTCCGCAATTGAAACACGAACCAGGTGGGAATCTCGCAGCATTCCCTTGAGCTTGTGCTGGAACCTGAGCAGCTTGATTCTGGCCAAAACGACACATGTTGGCCAAATGCCCAAGTTTACCACACGTGGTACACTGTTTACAGGCCTGCTGAGCAACATGATGACCGTTGCAATGAACACAGTGAGGTGCGGTACCAGCATATTGCTTCTTTGCAGGAGGTAGGGCTGGTGGGTTCTGAGGGTTCTGTGCAGTTACTGCAAAGTTCTGGGAAGCCTTGCGCTTCCTTGACTTTTTAGAAGACTCACCCTGCTTCTTACCCTTACCCTTGTCTTGTTCAGAATCGGCTGATTTCTTCTTGTCACCCTTACGGGTCAATTTACCCTTTCTGACCTGAGACTCGGTCAGAGTAGTAGCCAATTCAATCGCTTGACGGACAGTGGTAAGATTACTGCCAGTCACAATATCTTGCACAGAATCGGGTAATCCATCGATATACCTCTCAATTGCCTTCTCCAACGGGGTAACCATCGTAGGACACAACAAACTGAGCTCTTCATATCGATCCGTGTAAGCACGGTGTTCTCCCCCTTCTTATTTTAAATCATCGAATTCTCGTTCTAAAGCTCGAATCTCGTGACGGGGACAGAACTCTCTCATCATGAGAGCTCGGAGCTCTTCCCATGTTTGTGCCATCGCCACATCAGCACCCCTATCGCGCATCACTCCGTTCCACCATGTAAGAGCACACTTCTTGAACACGTTAGATGCAAACTCAACCTTACGCTCATTCGGACATTGCACATGTCTAAATGTGCTTTCCAGACTTTCGAACCATTGAAGGAGCGCGGTTGCTCCTTGAGACCCAGAAAATTCCAACGGTTTATTCGAATTGAAGTTCTTGAAACTACATTGTGCATTATTGTTGTATAACTCATGGATCTAGGTTACTATGCCAGGAAGTACTGCAGCCATTTGCTGAGCAACAAGGGCTGCGACTTCTTTAGCAGTAAAAGGTTGAGCATCACGTCGAGGAGGCATTGTCTAACAAGGAAACATGAAAAACGAGTGAGGTTGACAATTGGGAAAACAAAAGAGGTATTGAAAACATCGACAAAACACAAGGAAGGCGATCATTCGTTCGTTACCTCGAACAAACAAACGACACGCAGTGACTAATCAAAGTAAATGGGTCAACATAATGTATCACTGAAGACATGCTCGCCTATAAGTGAACACTCACCCCAAGAGTTCCCAGGTAAGAGTGATTGGTCCGATACTGCGGATTTGTACGAACACTCTAGCCTTAGATAGAAAACTCAGGGTACAGGCATTCACTCTTCCAGTTTGCACGTGTTCACATTATTTAGACCCAAACTTTGACAAGATTTTGAAAACTTAGAGGGTTCAAAACCTTACAACAGAGGGTTCAAAACCTAGTAATCAATCATCCTAGAATAGATGATTAATTTTCGAAGCGGTTTCATAATTTCTTTTCACGTTGTGGTTATCACCTAAGGATAGGTGACGGTATTGTTTTAAAATCTAAACGCAAGTACACTTGCGTTAGGGTCCTAGAAAGTTATAGTCTAGGTCAAATCATTACTAATAACCTAATTCCCTATAACCATTGGCTCTGATACCAACTCTTCTGTCACACCCCGACCGCGTTAAAACAACGAAACCGCGGCGGAAACATCGGGGAGTGTTGTAACAGAATTATTGTTCCACAACCATGGTAATCAAATGTTTCGTTTTATTGATTCATTAAGTAATGTACATTGTCTTAAACCAAACAAACAAATTAAACATCGTTTATCATTGTTTTTATGTCACTAAGGCCTCGTCCAGATCCTATGTGACTCATGCATCCTAGCAACCAACATCAAGCAATACCACCTGAAACATATGTAAAAACAAAGTCAGCAAAGAAATGCTGGCGAGCACATAGGTTTTATGAGAGTGTCGGATTCATGGCTCGTTTATATGTTGCAGTACCTCACTAGACTACAAGTGTCAAAAGTACAAACCTCGTTTTGAAAAGTGTATTGCAACATAATTAACCAACTCAAATCAAGATGGTTATAATTTATAAAATCTCGTAGCCATGATTCTTAACCCCAAAACATTTGTTTTAGTAAACCAACTAGTAAAACATCTCGTAAAAACTCGTTAATAAAACTCATATGGTTTATATCATTTCGAAAACCTCGTTGTGTGACATCGTTTCAAAATCGTTTCCCAAGTGAACTAAATAATGACATGAAATGTAATATGATAAAAGCACTTATATATAAGATGTACCAGCGGCGTATCTACAATGCTTTTATCATGCTACGCCCATCCCATTATCTAATCACTTCCCAAAACCAATCGTTTAATCAAATCGTTTATCTCGTTTAAGTCGTTTCAAATCGTTTAACTCGTCTGCAAATCGTATTCGTTTTAATTGTGAAACTACTTATGGTAGTCTCGCTAATAACATTCAAACCTTCGTGACTCGACTATCTCTTTTCTTGCATTAACAAACCACCAAAGGGTAAGTTAACAATCATCAGATTCGGTCGTTACCTACGTAACCCCTACACATAACCATGGGTGTAGTCTGATAACAGGATTTGTCAGATTGTAGGATCGTTTTCAGACCCGAACGAGTCGATCAGAAGAGTTTTTCTCAATACAAAAGGCGAAAACAGATGTATCGAGTTCAATTTAGCTAGAAATCACTTTAAACTGTCTTTTGATTGATAACAGATCGATTACAATACTGTAGACACTTCGACAGAGCTTCGCTACCGGAATTAGAAATCGTTACAAATGACTAGGCACATAAGGTATTTATAGGTGTGGTGATTTCGTTTGAAACTGTCTCAAACGGAATCTAATTCCGCACGGAATTACCTCAAACGGAATCAACAACAGATTTCAAGCGGAATTAACCACCTGATTTCGTTTGAAATGACCATGTATCATTTCAAGCGAAATTACCTACAAACACATTTTCTCGTTTTGCGTGCCTTGATCTATCTATACAAATGCAAGACTCGATACAAGACGAAGTCGACAGACGCATGCACCAACAGACTCCCCCTCGAATGTTGACGAGTCTTCAGTGTCGAGTCTTCAACATCTTCAGTCTTTATCAGTCTTCTCGACCTCTTCTGAGGTATCTAACAATGTAAAGCATCCTCAATCTTCTCTCTCTTTCTTCCAGAATTGCAAACTGGTTCTATACTCCTCTTGATCAGATCTCTTGATTCCTTAAGTTCATCAGCATCATCAGCTTGCGTGAACATTAGGATCTGAACTTGGCTCTACAAACTTCAGAGTTGTGATTGGGATCGTTGTCTGGCTCTTACAGTTTCAGGATCGTGACCTGGCTCGTATCCTGCTCAGTATCAAAACCTGACTAACCAGCACAATCTTAACCCAGAAATAAATTTCACAAATTTAAAATTTTACAAATTTATTCTCTGCTTACCACTTGTATACACAAATCAATAAATGATTTTACAATGTTAATCACTGATGAATCACTTGTAAAAATAACATTTTCATTTTCAAACACTTTTCATCTCAAACATCTCAAACAAATTCTTCCAAACCTTTTGTTCATCATGTTAAGCATTCGGAATTTTGAAAATCAGCTCTCCAATATCAGTTGTCGAAAATCTTTTTAAATTTTTCAAAATTTTATGCTAAAACACACTAAAAATCTTTTTGGATTTTTAAATGTAATGAATATGCAGTAAAGAAATATTTACAGACAATATTTTTGTGAGTTTGTGTAAGAGGATCATATCAGTTTATGAGACAAATCACCAACACCATTAAGCTTTAAACATTTTAAGTTCTAAACGATTCACTTAGATTGTAAGTATACTTATCCATTTAAATTCTTACACAAAGTTCAACTGTTTCGAGATATGAGATTAATGTTTTAAGCACTTAAACTTATTCGCGTGTCCCACCTCAGAATATACTCCCGTATCCAAAACCCAATATTCAGTCTTACAGGTGAGTATACCACAGATGATATCTGTAAAGGGTTAAATTGCGAGGGCCGTGAGAGCTCAGGCTATTGCTTCCACAAAATCAGAGAGATGACGGCTTCGACTTTTGGTGTGTTCCCTTTAGAGAATCTTTTCTTCAACAGCACATGATTAGCATTTTGCAATGTTTCATCATTTTTTGTACTGAGGGCGATGCTATATTTCAAGCAAGCAGAAAGTATTATACGGGGACTAGGCCATTGCTTTCTCAAAATCAGAAGTCCCGGGATAATACCCCAGATATCACTGAGTATAAAGACCTAGTATCTCAGAAAGAGGGACCTTTCAAACAAGATTTCGGGGGTTACCCATATATCCGAGAGATGCTCCCCACGATATAAGCAAGTTTGAAATTTAAGTTTATATCTCGTCACAATCTACTAAATGTGTAAAAACCTACTGGCACATCATCAGTGAGACCGTTTCACAATTTGATTTTCCAATTCTTTAGCATACTGTGATAGTCCACTGATGTACTATCATTTCCTCTTTTATACAACAAAACTCTTTTTTTTATTTTATCATGTTTTTTACTTTTTCAAATTTTCTAATGTTTTTGGATTTTCTGAAATTCTTACTCCCCCTAAAATTCAAAATCATTTAAAAGAAATTTGAAAACAAACTGTACAAATAAAGTGACAACTGATATCGAATCACTTCATTTCGCCATCCACTTGGCATAAACAATCAGAACTCCCCCCTCACAACTAACTATTTTCCCATTGTGATTTCAAAACACTTAAGTTTGTTTTAATCAAATGGTTTTTTCAGGAAAATAAGTTGTGTTGATTTCATAAAACCACTTGTAGGTTAGGGGATTTGATCATCACCTTGTTCTTTCAACCATTTGAAAAATGTAACAGTATAAAATCAATCACCAAAAATCACTTGTAGAAAATCAAGTACAACTTAATGTCCCTGATTTACCACTTGTATGTCGAAATATCACCAGAGTGAATTTCTCAAGAAAGATGCCGATTCCTGCTCCACACTTACCAACCTGGGAGCTCCGGCAAGTCATACTTATCACTCATCATAATATGTTCCATCCCAGTCACAAACCTGGGATGTCACAGTTTTACCTGGGTTCTCATAAAATTCCTTCACCCCTTTTACCTTCCTGTCAACCATTTTTCCAAAAATATGTTGCACTTTGGAATTAAAAGCTTTTTCAATATCAAATTCTTTCTTATCAGAGAAAAATTGATTTGAAATCTCCACTTTACCAACCTTTTGTTTAAAATTTTCAGCCCTCAATGGTGGAAAATTGACGTCATCCATTGGAGGTACTGATGTTTCCAATTTTAACTCAACATTTGGCTCCTCTGACTTTGTGGAATCAGATTCATCACCAGAACATAGCTCCTCTGATTTTGACGAATCAGAATCATTGCTAGAACTATCAACAGATTTCTTAACAACCCACTTGTGGTTATCAAGATTTGCTTTTCTATTGTAAAACCTTTTCGAACATTCACCGACTTCAAACTTCGAATGTTTGAAAACTATAAAAGATTTTGTTGGTGGTTCATTCTCAACAATCTTTCCTTTCAGTTTTTCAGAAACTCCCTGTTTTGTTTGGATTGCCTTTGAACAATTCCTGGCAATATGACCCACTGTTTTGCAGTTAAAATAGGTTCTCGTCTCTTAAAATAGGTTCTCGTCTCTGTCTTTTTCTGTTGAGCAACATTTTTCTCTATTTCCTCTTGCTTCTTCGCAAGGAATTCTTTGTTTGATTGATTCTTGAACAACTGCTCCTTTTCTTCTTCAGATGATGTTCCTGAAACAAATACAGTTTTTGGTTTATAAGTTTTATCATTTTTATGGTTTTTCGGTGGAATAAATCCAAGACCTTTTCTTTTGAAATTACCGTTATGGTTTGGTTTCTTTTGAAAACCTGAACCAGAACTGTAACCTTTTTTCTTGATTAAACGTTGTTGAACTCTTGAGGTGTAAGGTTTAGGTTTTTCAGAAAAATTTACATCTTTTATTTCAGAAATATTAATTTCTGTTAGTTTGAAAACCTTTTTGATCAATTCAGTTTTGACACCTCTTATTGGAAATTCCTCATCAGAATATAATTTGTCTGAATCATGCAAAGTATATGCCACTTTGATTGGTTCATCATTCAAATTAAATTTTGATAATAAAAACTCTTTATTGTAAACCCATTTGCCCTTTTTGACTTTTGGACTTGACTTGTCAGACTTTGACTCTGAGTTTGACTCCAACTTTGACTCCTCAGTTTCATCGTTATCCAACACCTGATCAACCACTTTCTTTATTAATTTGGACTCATGATCAGTGTCAGATGATGTGAAAGTAACATCAATGTTGTCTGGCAAATTTTCTGAAGACTCAGACTCCCACTGTAAATTGGTTGCCTTTTTGACTCTTTCTGAATTTGGATTTCGTGGAGAATATTTATTTTCAAGCGGAGGTGGACACTTTGTATAACTGGCACTTTGTTTCTTACCAGAAATCTTCACTTCAGTATCCTTTTTCTTCTTAGAATTCTTGTCTTCAGATACTTCATCTTCATCAAATGCCTTCATGCCTTCAACAGTTGGATAAACCCTGTCAATAACATAAGAAGTACATGAGTAACTTTTTGACAACCTATTTACTCTTTCTGTTTCAATCCTTTGTGTTTCCAGTTTCTGTTCAAGCACAACACATTTTTCAATGTAACTATTAACACTTTTCTGCTTTGTCATGAAAGCTCCTTGAAGTGTCTTCATTGCTGTTGCTTGTTCACTGCTTGTTTGATTGTACTGATTCATTGCTTTGTTCAGAACATCATACGATTCTTTCAATCTGTTCATGTTATGAATCAAAGTACTGTTTTGCTTTTTCACTGCTTCACAGTTTTCACATTTCACCGGAATCTTTTGTGCATCAGCTTCTGCATCAACTTTGAAAACTGGAATGTCTTTTATTTTCTTCCTTATCACAGGAACTTCTTCTTCATCACTGCTAATGGGTTTTTTAACTTTCTTCTTTTTCTTTTTGACTTTTTCATCATCACTGTCACTCTCTTCCATCATTTTCAAATGCTTTTCCATTCTCCTTTCATAATAATCATCATCATTATCACTGTCATCAGCAGCTCGAGCAACAAAAGCTTTATGATTTGGAGTTTTGTTAGGATCATAATCATCCCAACTGAAATTTGCCCAGCTAAACCCTTCTGGTAATTTTTCATCATCTTGGTTTATCAGACATGCTTTACTGTCAGCTGAAACATATTTGTCCCAACTGAAAACACTTGTAGATTTTTTACCATCTTGATTCACCATGCAGGCTCTCTTTGATGATTCCTTAATTGCTTTCCTGGCATGTGCAGTTTGTGGCTCTTGTTGATGTGATTGTTGAGCAACTTGATGATAAATTGCTTTCCAATAGTAATCATTGTTGTTGAATGGATTTTGAGCTCCACTTGCTTCACGATTTGTGCACTCTCTCTTGAAGTGTCTTTTTTCCCTGCAACGAAAACAAGTAACTTTAGATTTATCGAATCCTAAAGTAGAAACATTTGCATCACGGAAATCATCTCTTCCTGTGATTTGTTTAAATTTTTCGGCTCTCCTCAAAACACTCGCCAAACACCACTTTATGTGTCACACCCTGGCTTTGCGGAAGCGTGGTAAATTTGGTGTGACTTCTTAATACCATAGCTTAATCATAACCAAGCTATATGAGTTAAAAACATGCAAGATCATCCATTAAGTTTTGAAAACCAAATACAGTACCATTGTTTTAACGGGAACATACCCTAACAACCATAACCTTGTTCAACAGACATTACAAACTTGAAACATAACATAAACATGGTTTAAGGATTGTGTCTTGTCCAGGAAAGAGACACATCCCCTAAACCCCGGATGACCTTGGAAACTAGTGCAGCGGAAAACATGCCATACCGTGCCAGATCTCGTAAATTTCCTGAAATACATGTAAGTTGAAAAATCAACAATAATGTTGAGCGAGTTCATGCGTTTAGTATGTGCGCGCGAATAAACCTTTGTATTCATTGCAAGTATGAATGTTTTGTAAACTCTGGTATGAAAGCAAATAAGGAAACATATCAGTTATTGTGTATCCACATGGTCCAACCTGCGGGCGCATGGGAGGGGATAGGGCAAAGTCACCACATGGTCCAACCTGCGGGCGCATGGGTGGTGTTACGACAAGGTCACCACATGGTCCAACCTGCGGGCGCATGGGTGGTGTTAAGAGGGGGTCACCACATGGTCCAACCTGCGGGCGCATGGGTGGTGTTAAGACAAGGTCACCACATGGTCCAACCTGCGGGCGCATGGGTGGTGTTTGTTATGCGCAAATAGGCCTATCACTCGTATCCCTCGATCGCACTACGAGGACTAATGTTCTTAAGGTTTCACCTACCCAATCACATAACCTAACAGTTCCTTCCTTAGCTGACCATACCATGTAAGAAACATTCGTAATCATAGTAACATGTATTTCACCCCCGCAGTTAAAAACTGAAAACAGTTAAGAGAAAAGGGGGACATGAACTCACAGTCGGTGCGTCTCTACCAAGTACTCCAAATCAGAAAGCTGTGCGACGACCTACAAGTGCTAATTCTATTAGACGGACGGCCGTGCCTTAGCTTTATAGTTTAAGTCTTTGGGAAATAGTTAGACAACTATTTCGTGTTTACATTCTGTATATACTTGGTAGTTATTCTCCTTCCCAAGGATGGGGGATTTGTACAAGTATTATGTATGTGGTGACTTTAAGTATTGACAAGATACATTTTCAAGTCTCATAACCAACACTTTAAAGATTTATGTCAAAACTCATGGCGAGGTTTAATTCCGAGAAATGAGGTTAAATATACTTGTTAGAAAAATAATAATTTTTCTAAGTCTTGGTATTTTTAGAAAAATTCGCCAGAGTATCCCCTAAAAACGGGAGTGTCCGTGCTAATGCGCACATCATTTTCTTTTTGAAAACAACCCATGATCATCAACAATCAACCCTTACGTTTTAACACGCGAAACGCTACCCTTGTCGTTTCAGTTTCAATATGTGGAAACTGGACTGTTTTCGGACGACTAAATAAAATACTTAACCCTTTCCAAAAATTCCCTAATTTTTACGGGTCGTCCTAATCGACCCAAAAATGATTGTATAAAAATATCGGGGTCCAGTTTCTTATCAATAATTTATAGAAAATCGTTTACCGAACTGTGATCAGATTTGTCACATTCTGATCACAGTTTACGGAAAAATTCGTCAAAAATTCCTCGTATGTCCGTTTATCGAAATTCCAGTTTGAGGGTCACAAATACATCCGTGACCATCTTAGATAAAAGTTTCAGGGGCTGGTTCGGTTCGGGTTTTAAGTTGTGATCGAAAACGCACAGCCCAATTTACTGCAGTAACAAACAGCCTTAGCTGCTGTCACGAAAACAGGTTTTTAAAATAGTAACCGAAATCAGAAAAATACGATTCCAGCGCCATTTTCTTCTTTTTTCGAAATGACACGATTTAGGCTTTTGAAATTCCGTTTTTCGAGTTTTTAAAGTCCGTTTACAGCCTGATGAAGGCGGCTGAAACAGTGACTCAGCTTGCTGTTTTGTGGTTTAGATGTTATTAAATCGTGTTATAAGTGTCCGATTAGCGAGTTAAACAAGAAAACAACTTTTATACAAGTTAAAACATTTTTACACAAGTTCATATTTCATGTGTGGTAGAGTTTCACCATTTTAACCCTTGTTACTACAAAAACACGCTTATGTTAAGATCCATGACTTTACCAAACCGGGTTAAATGGTGATCCGAGCTACCACAACGTAGATCGGGTCTAAATAACCACATATTTCAAATACTACAACTTTTACACAACACATATGCTATTAACCACCATCTTTAGAGTTTTTACTAGACTTCAATGCTTCAAAACGTATGTTAACGATATTTAACCGACAAAAATCTTTTTAACCACTTTAGATAAGTGTAAAAACGAGTTTTAAAGGTTATACCTCTAGCTCAAGGCTAGGGAAGATCCTTGACGAAAAATGGGTGGATAAAAGCTAACGGAAGTGGTCCTTCGCGTTCCGAGTGCACCAAAGCTCCTAATATGTAACCTTTAACACTTGAATGATGGTGGAAATGCAAGATCAAGAACCGAAAGTATGATGGTGGGGTGTGGGGTGTTCGGCCGAGAGTGAATAGGGAGGGAGAGAGTTTAGTTGGTTGGTGTTGTGGAGTGAAAGATTATGTTATGTAATCACTTGTTCTTATAGACAAAATGTAAGGGTTTTGTCCAATGGAAGATGTGTTCTTTAGATATTAAGCAATGCTAATTAAAATAATC
The DNA here is from genome assembly GCA_030545235.1 of Helianthus tuberosus. Lineage (NCBI taxonomy): Eukaryota > Viridiplantae > Streptophyta > Magnoliopsida > Asterales > Asteraceae > Helianthus > Helianthus tuberosus. Next base: position 124,501,235 of record CM060365.1, on the reverse strand, counting down.
TTGATTGTACAATCATGTCCCCCATACATGGGGACGGTTAGAAGGAAGGGGGGGGGGGTTGGTTCGATTGTAACTAGTAATTAGGAGGTTAGTTATGTTAACTAAGTTATGTTAAGGGTTTAACCTCGTTAGTAATATATCGCGTGTTATGACGGGTGTTAGGGTAATCAGGGACCCTAACTGGCTCAGAAAAATATAAATGGTGAAAATAGTAATATTTTCATGTCCCGGGTAAAGTCCAGTTGTTTGGTTGGATAGTAATCCGTTAAAGCGTTACAAAAGCTTTAAAGTGTCGTTATTGTTATTTTTAGTGACACATTTTGTTTCCACACTTTAGAAAGTGTCTAGTAGTATTTTCCCCATATTTTGGCACTTTACTAGTCAGCTAGAAGCTGGTTGATTTATTAAAGTGCGGTGTTTGGTACTTAAAGTACGTTTTTGGCACATCCAATCAGTGTATCTTATTCCTAGAGACGCAGTTCTACAACCCTTATATCCCTACACTCACTACCAGTGTAGCCAAAATATTTGAGGCTCTTAACAGGCCTTAGAGGCAGTGTCTGCCTGATGCTGGTTATATCAGCATGTTCACTGTGTATCCGTTTAGTGCTACTGTGCTTTATGTGCATCATGTTTGTCACTAGGGTTCAGCATGTAAATAATGTAGTGACAGCAAGCAAGTGTGATGCAAGTAAGTTCATGTATCAGTATCCAAGTAGCAGTTCATCAGCTAGTTCAAACAAGCACAGTAATTAAGCAGTAATTAATCATTAATTAAGTTGTACGGATACCTGGTTTAGTACGGGTTGTCACATTCTCCCCCCGTTAATTAAATTTCGTCCCGAAATTTAAGTTCTGCTTGTAGATGCAGAGTTCTTAGGAAATAAGTGGGGGTATTTCTCTTTCATCCGGTCCTCACGTTCCCAGGTGAATTCAGGACCATGTCTGGCATTCCAACGAACTTTGACGAGTTTGACACTGCTCCGGCGGGTCTTGTTAACTTTCCAATCCGTGACCTCAATAGGTTCTTCAACGAAGTGGAGCGTGTCGTCAATATGAATTTCGTCGATGGGAATGGCAACGTCAACTTGAGTTGGACTTTTCTTTAGATTGGATACATGAAATGTATCGTGAACACCATTCAGTTCAGCAAGTAGGTCCAACTTGTATGCTACAGTTCCAATTCTTTCCAGAATTTTGAAGGGACCAATGTAGCGCGGATTTAACTTCCCACGCTTTCCAAAGCGTGCCACCCCCTTCCAGGGTGAAACTTTCAATAACACCATTTCTCCAACTTGGAAATCCACATGCTTCCGGTTTGGATCCGCATAGGCCTTTTGTCTGTGGCGAGCTGCTTCGATGCGTTTAAGTATTTGCGCAATCTTGTCTGTCGTCTCTTGGACGATCTCGGGGCCAGCAAGCTGCCTATCACCTGCGTCAGACCAGCATAGGGGTGATCGGCATTTGCGTCCGTATAGGGCTTCAAATGGCGCGACACCAATACTGGTGTGGTAGCTGTTGTTGTATGAAAATTCGACCAAAGGTAAGTGTTTATCCCAGCTACCGCCCAAATCCATAACACATGCCCTCAGCATGTCTTCCAAAGTTTGTATCGTTCGCTCGCTCTGGCCGTCAGTTTGCGGATGGAACGCAGTGCTCAGATTCAATTGTGAGCCAAAGGCTTCTTGGAAAGATTGCCATATTCTTGATACAAACCTTCCGTCTCTATCAGAGATGATTGAGAGAGGTACTCCATGGCGTGCTACGATCTCTCTCATGTAAATTTCCGCGAGTTTACTAGTACTGTCTTTCTCCTTGATTGGCAGAAAGTGTGCGGACTTTGTTAGGCGGTCAACTATCACCCAAATCATATCATGGCCTCTTGGCGTTCTTGGCAATTTCGTAACAAAATCCATTGAGATTTGTTCCCATTTCCACTTGGGAATCTCAGGTTGTTGCAGTAGCCCTGAAGGCTTCTGGTATTCCGCTTTAACCTTAGCGCACGTTAAACATTTGCTCACGTAAACAGCAACATCGCCTTTCATCCTAGGCCACCAATAATATTCCTTGAGATCCTGGTACATCTTATCCGATCCAGGGTGGATAGAGTACCGTGACTTGTGCGCTTCGTCGAAAATAACTTCTCTTAATCCACCAAACAGAGGAACCCAAATCCTTTTCTCAAAACATAACGTTCCTTCCTCGTTCGGTACCAAAAGCTTCTCCATCCCACGGAGATATTCTTCTTCAAGATTCCTTTCCTTGAGAGCTTCCTTTTGTGCAGCACGAATGCGCAAGGAAAGATCAGTTCATATAATCATTTCCAAAGCTCTAACCCTTATGGGCTTGATTCTTTCTTTACGACTTAGGGCATCGGCGACTACATTCGCCTTCCCTGGATGATATTTTATCTCGCAGTCGTAATCGTTCAACAATTCAACCCATCGTCTTTGCCTCATATTCAACTCCTTCTGGTTGAATATATGCTGTAGGCTCTTGTGATCTGTGAATATTGTACACTTCGTACCATAAAGGTAGTGTCTCCAGATCTTTAGTGCAAATACCACTGCGCCGAGCTCCAAATCGTGTGTGGTATAGTTCTTTTCGTGCACTTTCAACTGACGCGATGCGTAAGCAATAACCCTTTGGCGTTGCATCAACACACAACCCAATCCTTGACGCGATGCGTCGCAGTATACCACAAAATCGTCAGTACCTTCCGGTAGAGCTAAGATTGGCGCATTGCAGAGCTTATCTTTCAATACCTGAAACGCTTCTTCCTGTTTGATTCCCCAATCAAACTTCTTATCTTTCTGGGTGAGGAGCGTCAATGGTTGAGCGATTTTCGAAAAATCCTCGATGAACCTTCGATAGTAGCCAGCCAAACCCAAGAATTGTCGAATCTCGGTTGGCGTTGTAGGCGTTTCCCAATTCTTGATTGCCTCGATCTTTGTGGGATTAACATGGATTCCATCTCCATTTACCACATGTCCAAGAAATTGGACCCCACGTAGCCAAAATTCGCACTTAGAGAATTTGGCATACAGCTGTTCTTTCTTTAGCAGCTCCAAAATAGCTCTTAGATGCGGCTCGTGCTCAGCCTTTGTCCTTGAATAAATCAAGATGTCGTCGATAAACACAATCACGAACTTGTCTAAGTGCGGCTTGCAAACTCTATTCATCAAGTCCATAAAGACTGCAGGTGCGTTTGTCAGACCAAACGGCATAACAAGGAACTCGTAGTGTCCATAACGAGTTCGGAAGGCTGTTTTCGGGATACTCTCCTCTTGTATCCTTAACTGATGGTATCCAGATCAAAGGTCGATCTTTGAATAAAAGCTTGAACCTTGCAGTTGGTCGAATAGATCATCAATCCTTGGCAGAGGATATCTATTCTTGATCGTCAGCTTGTTCAGCTCCCGGTAGTTGATGTTTATTTGAAAATCATCATCCTTCTTTTTGACGAGTAGAAATGGGGTTACCCCAAAAGGGAATTTTGGTCTGTTATCTTCCTTCTCTACCCATTCCTAAAACTTCTCTGTCAATCCTTGCATCTCCGAAAATGTAAGTCGCTACGATGCAACGACTACGGGTGCAGTGCCTGGAATTAGATCGACACGGGATTCGACTAATCATTGAGGAGACGATTCCGGCAAGTCTTCGAGGAAGACTTCAGGGTATTCTCCATTCACAGGGATATCTTCGAGTTTTGATTCTTCGACTTCTTTTTCCACGACATGAGCCAAGAATGCAACACATCCTTTGTGTGAAAATTTTCGTGTCTTCTTTGCCTGATAATCCGTAGGAGCGTATCCTGCTCCAAGAATCACGATCATTCCTCCGTTCGTCGTCGGGGCATGGACGTCAATCTCCGCATGGTCATTCGACAACCAGTCCATCCCAATTATCACGTCGAAGCTTCCGTTAGGCTTATTTTATCGAGAACTGGGTATCTAGGTTACTTACTACTAAAACAACTGTATTTTCTGAAGCTAAAATTTGACAATACTGTCAAATAGAACATAACATTGACTATTATGAGACGTACCGATATCCACGCTTGGGTTCTATCCCCGCTGTTGAGCTTTCATCCGCGTGCCTGAGTGTTCTTAGGGCAATACTTCCTGAAATGCCCCACATCACCGCAATTAAAACATGCTTGGCCACAGTCTTGATTGTCAGCTTCCCTGCCTTGATAGTCGTTGTCGTCGTTATTTCCTCCGCGATTTCCGTTACCATCTTGACCTCTATTTCCATGTTTAGTACCTTGTCGACACGTTTCCTTGACATGTCCCACCTTGCCACAGTTACCACATTTTCCATATCTACACCGCCCGTTATGGGGTCGTCGACAGTTGTCGCACTTTGGTAGGATACCCGTGTACTCTTTTCTCTTTTTGGCCTTGTCGTTGCTACTCGACTGGGTACCCTGTTTGAAATTTGCCAACTTCCTCTTGTTGTCCCCAGATGACTCTACATGAGTCTCCTTCTTCTCCTCAGAGGTTGAAAATTTGTTCATCCTGATTGCCTCTTCCGTCAAGGCTATACTTAGATTGATGGCCTCAGTGATTGTCGCAGGCTTGGAGGAGGTTACCATACTTATGATTTGAGGAGCTAAACCCCAAATGAAGCGCTCGATTCGCTTGTATTCTGGTGTAACCATGTAAGGAACGATACGCGATAGAACTTGGAACTTCTCCACATACTCAACTATTTTCGGACCTTCCATCTTCAAGTTCCAGAACTCAGTTTCTACCTTCTGGCTTTCTGTTCTCGAACAGTACTTTTTATGCATTAGCTCTTTTAGCTCGTCCCATGATAAAGCATACGCAGCAGCCTCGCCCATTGTCTGAACCTGAAGTTTCCACCATGACAGAGCCCCATCCCGGAACAGCCCGGAAATGTACGTGACCTGATCTCTTGGGGCGCATTTGCTCGCACGCAAAACAGTGTCCGTCTTCTCAATCCAGCGTACGAAGGTTACGGCACCCCCAGTGCCGTCAAAATGTAGGGGCTGGCAGCCTAAGAACTGCTTGTAAGTGCAGCCGTTGGGTGGGTTACTTCCTGAGGTATCTCCGTTGTGCTCGGAGCGATGGGCCTCGTATTGTGCGATGACTGCAGCGATGATTCCCTGAAGTTCCGCCTCGTTGGTGGGTATGCGTACATCCCGTCTTGGAGGCATTTTCTAAAAGATGTTTCACGTAGGTTAGGTCATCGCAAATAAAATGCACGTATGCATTCAACAATATCAACACATAACATCTCATGCTATCAATAAATCATCCACATAACATCTCATGATATAAATAAATTAGCCTCTGCAATGGTCGAGGCTTTGAGGTAGTAACCATACCCCTGATCTGGGGTGCAAGTGTCCAAGTGAATCGTTCAATCCTTTTGAACTCCGGTTTGACTAAGTAGGGGGCGACCCTAGACAAGTCGGGAGATTGCTGGACGTATTCAGGAATCTTTGGTCCGTCCATTTTCAATTCCAGTCCTAGAACAACATTTCTTCTCAATCGTTTCCTTGAGCTCGTCTTCTGTCCTTGGCAACGTACTGGTGTTTGTGTCACGTCTGGGTGACATTCCCTTTTGTCGAAGTGGTGTGAAGCGGGTTAGACAATGTTTCAATTGTCTATGAGGTGTATATAGCAACATAAGCCATCATGTAATCACCCAATTTCACACGCAAATATACTCACTGTATGAGTGGGGAAATAAATTTCTGAGCCTTCACATAGGCTTGCCAATTTGGCTTGTTGCTCGTAATAGAATGAACTCGAGGCTACATCGCCTTGGTCATTCGTTTTTAAGTTATTTCCTGCTGCATTGGTTATCATTAGCTTGACCCGCAGAGTCCACCAGGATCCCTGTGCACTACAAATCGTTATTACGTGGGCCCCCGTAATAATAAATTGTCTTGCACAGTTACCCCAAATTTTCTCTCATCCAAGCAGATGATCAATCAAGGAGCAACAGCAGGTGCATTGGCATGAACAGGGTCATGCTCCAATGAGGGGTCAGGAGCAACGCTTGGCTCAGGGGCCATGGCTAGCTCCGAATCAAAAACTCCATCTCAAAATCAGCTGGATCAACAAACACAGGGGTCGACAAGGGCTACAGGATCCCCCAAGGGCTGGTCTAAGTGCATGAACTCAATGTCATGGTCTGGATCGTCACCAGGTGGAAAAAAAAAACGGGATTGTCCTCAATATCGCGATCAAACTCAAAACTGTGTGCGGGATCCGGTGCAGCTGATGATGCCATATCAGGGTCGGCGTCGTGTAAGTAGTGCTGCATTCCCTGTGTGTGCGAAGATGCGGATGTTAGAAACTCAAATGAGTCTGGGATAGGGGAATGGACATGAGTTTCCCCTGCAGAAGCGTCCGCATGCAGTAGTCTAATACCAGCAGCAATAGGGCCTTGCCCCCAAGTGGGTCCTCCTCTAATAGATTGACATCGTCGTCAGAGACAACGTCGGGGGGCATATCAACAACAGGATAAGCGGCAAGGGGCACAGGAGCAGGGATCACCGCCAGTGGTAAATTCCCAACAAGATGGCCATCAGTAGGCTCTGCTACGACTTCAGGCAGTGCAAAAGGGCTGAAAGTCGTCGTTGTCTGTGCCGGTAGTATCGGAAATGTACACCTCGTGCTTTGATGAAACTATGTCGTCTGATACTATGGCCATGGGATTCGTAGTGTCCATCTTTCTAGTACTTGATGAAAGCATAACGTTTGTAACACAAACACATATACGTATAATAATCAATCATATAATCAGTTAATCACATGGTCACCAAGTAAGCATTCAAATCATTCTCCTAGTCTTACTAGCCAATCTCTCCCAGTCTCGAAGACTGCTATATCCTCCACCTCGACCTCTTAGATCGAGCCTATAATAAACCAACGTGCTCAACTACTTCGATCATCTCGATCCTCCAGACCGATCCTCAGCCCTCCAGGCTGAGCCTATAATTGACAAAATGTGCTCAACATTTGTTTGTAAAAAGTTTTGGATCTGGACTTAAGTGGTATGCAGTAAAATGTTTTCGTGAGAGCCCTAGTGATCATAGTCTAGACTCGAGAATGAATCCTAGTTCGCTATGATCAGAGCTCTGATACCAAGCTGTCACACCCTGGCTTTGCGGAAGCGTGGTAAATTTGGTGTGACTTCTTAATACCATAGCTTAATCATAACCAAGCTATATGAGTTAAAAACATGCAAGATCATCCATTAAGTTTTGAAAACCAAATACAGTACCATTGTTTTAACGGGAACATACCCTAACAACCATAACCTTGTTCAACAGACATTACAAACTTGAAACATAACATAAACATGGTTTAAGGATTGTGTCTTGTCCAGGAAAGAGACACATCCCCTAAACCCCGGATGACCTTGGAAACTAGTGCAGCGGAAAACATGCCATACCGTGCCAGATCTCGTAAATTTCCTGAAATACATGTAAGTTGAAAAATCAACAATAATGTTGAGCGAGTTCATGCGTTTAGTATGTGCGCGCGAATAAACCTTTGTATTCATTGCAAGTATGAATGTTTTGTAAACTCTGGTATGAAAGCAAATAAGGAAACATATCAGTTATTGTGTATCCACATGGTCCAACCTGCGGGCGCATGGGAGGGGATAGGGCAAAGTCACCACATGGTCCAACCTGCGGGCGCATGGGTGGTGTTACGACAAGGTCACCACATGGTCCAACCTGCGGGCGCATGGGTGGTGTTAAGAGGGGGTCACCACATGGTCCAACCTGCGGGCGCATGGGTGGTGTTAAGACAAGGTCACCACATGGTCCAACCTGCGGGCGCATGGGTGGTGTTTGTTATGCGCAAATAGGCCTATCACTCGTATCCCTCGATCGCACTACGAGGACTAATTTTCTTAAGGTTTCACCTACCCAATCACATAACCTAACAGTTCCTTCCTTAGCTGACCATACCATGTAAGAAACATTCGTAATCATAGTAACATGTATTTCACCCCCGCAGTTAAAAACTGAAAACAGTTAAGAGAAAAGGGGGACATGAACTCACAGTCGGTGCGTCTCTACCAAGTACTCCAAATCAGAAAGCTGTGCGACGACCTACAAGTGCTAATTCCATTAGACGGACGGCCGTGCCTTAGCTTTATAGTTTAAGTCTTTGGGAAATAGTTAGACAACTATTTCGTGTTTACATTCTGTATATACTTGGTAGTTATTCTCCTTCCCAAGGATGGGGGATTTGTACAAGTATTATGTATGTGGTGACTTTAAGTATTGACAAGATACATTTTCAAGTCTCATAACCAACACTTTAAAGATTTATGTCAAAACTCATGGCGAGGTTTAATTCCGAGAAATGAGGTTAAATATACTTGTTAGAAAAATAATAATTTTTCTAAGTCTTGGTATTTTTAGAAAAATTCGCCAGAGTATCCCCTAAAAACGGGAGTGTCCGTGCTAATGCGCACATCATTTTCTTTTTGAAAACAACCCATGATCATCAACAATCAACCCTTACGTTTTAACACGCGAAACGCTACCCTTGTCGTTTCAGTTTCAATATGTGGAAACTGGACTGTTTTCGGACGACTAAATAAAATACTTAACCCTTTCCAAAAATTCCCTAATTTTTACGGGTCGTCCTAATCGACCCAAAAATGATTGTATAAAAATATCGGGGTCCAGTTTCTTATCAATAATTTATAGAAAATCGTTTACCGAACTGTGATCAGATTTGTCACATTCTGATCACAGTTTACGGAAAAATTCGTCAAAAATTCCTCGTATGTCCGTTTATCGAAATTCCAGTTTGAGGGTCACAAATACATCCGTGACCATCTTAGATAAAAGTTTCAGGGGCTGGTTCGGTTCGGGTTTTAAGTTGTGATCGAAAACGCACAGCCCAATTTACTGCAGTAACAAACAGCCTTAGCTGCTGTCACGAAAACAGGTTTTTAAAATAGTAACCGACATCAGAAAAATACGATTCCAGCGCCATTTTCTTCGTTTTTCGAAATGACACGATTTAGGCTTTTGAAATTCCGTTTTTCGAGTTTTTAAAGTCCGTTTACAGCCTGATGAAGGCGGCTGAAACAGTGACTCAGCTTGCTGTTTTGTGGTTTAGATGTTATTAAATCGTGTTATAAGTGTCCGATTAGCGAGTTAAACAAGAAAACAACTTTTATACAAGTTAAAACATTTTTACACAAGTTCATATTTCATGTGTGGTAGAGTTTCACCATTTTAACCCTTGTTACTACAAAAACACGCTTATGTTAAGATCCATGACTTTACCAAACCGGGTTAAATGGTGATCCGAGCTACCACAACGTAGATCGGGTCTAAATAACCACATATTTCAAATACTACAACTTTTACACAACACATATGCTATTAACCACCATCTTTAGAGTTTTTACTAGACTTTAATGCTTCAAAACGTATGTTAACGATATTTAACCGACAAAAATCTTTTTAACCACTTTAGATAAGTGTAAAAACGAGTTTTAAAGGTTATACCTCTAGCTCAAGGCTAGGGAAGATCCTTGACGAAAAATGGGTGGATAAAAGCTAACGGAAGTGGTCCTTCGCGTTCCGAGTGCACCAAAGCTCCTAATATGTAACCTTTAACACTTGAATGATGGTGGAAATGCAAGATCAAGAACCGAAAGTATGATGGTGGGGTGTGGGGTGTTCGGCCGAGAGTGAATAGGGAGGGAGAGAGTTTAGTTGGTTGGTGTTGTGGAGTGAAAGATTATGTTATGTAATCACTTGTTCTTATAGACAAAATGTAAGGGTTTTGTCCAATGGAAGATGTGTTCTTTAGATATTAAGCAATGCTAATTAAAATAATCTTGATTGTACAATCATGTCCCCCATACATGGGGACGGTTAGAAGGAAGGGGGGGGGGGGGTTGGTTCGATTGTAACTAGTAATTAGGAGGTTAGTTATGTTAACTAAGTTATGTTAAGGGTTTAACCTCGTTAGTAATATATCGCGTGTTATGACGGGTGTTAGGGTAATCAGGGACCCTAACTGGCTCAGAAAAATATAAATGGTGAAAATAGTAATATTTTCATGTCCCGGGTAAAGTCCGGTTGTTTGGTTGGATAGTAATCCGTTAAAGCGTTACAAAAGCTTTAAAGTGTCGTTATTGTTATTTTTAGTGACACATTTTGTTTCCACACTTTAGAAAGTGTCTAGTAGTATTTTCCCCATATTTTGGCACTTTACTAGTCAGCTAGAAGCTGGTTGATTTATTAAAGTGCGGTGTTTGGTACTTAAAGTACGTTATTGGCACATCCAATCAGTGTATCTTATTCCTAGAGACGCAGTTCTACAACCCTTATATCCCTACACTCACTACCAGTGTAGCCAAAATATTTGAGGCTCTTAACAGGCCTTAGAGGCAGTGTCTGCCTGATGCTGGTTATATCAGCATGTTCACTGTGTATCCGTTTAGTGCTACTGTGCTTTATGTGCATCATGTTTGTCACTAGGGTTCAGCATGTAAATAATGTAGTGACAGCAAGCAAGTGTGATGCAAGTAAGTTCATGTATCAGTATCCAAGTAGCAGTTCATCAGCTAGTTCAAACAAGCACAGTAATTAAGCAGTAATTAATCATTAATTAAGTTGTACGGATACCTGGTTTAGTACGGGTTGTCACATTATGTCCATCAATTCCATTTCCTCAGCATCAATCTGATCGTAATCCTCTTTTGTCAACATTGGATTCCCGATCCTTCCTGCCACTAAACTCTCATATGATTCCAGCACAGTTCCCAACAAAGACATGTGACTTTTTGCAACCTCTTTTGAGAAATTTTCATCATTCTCAAGGTTTAAAACAATATTACACTGTAACTTCTTGCCATTCTTGGTTGTGGAAAAATTTGGATCAAATGATGGATATGAAGAAAAACTCGTTTTGCTGTTTGATCCTTTAGATGATCCTCCAGATGAACCTTTAACATTGAATGCAATTTCAACTTTCGGTGACATGTTGGTCTTATCACTGATACCTCCTTTGTAATAAATACCGATATCTTGTTCACCATCAAAATCTTTCATTCTTGAAATCTTTCTTTGCTCCATCTCTTGAGCTTCAAGTTTTTCAATGAATTTATTCAGTGTCAAATTTCCAAAATCTTTCTTATTTCTCAACATCATCAAATACGTGCCCCAAGTTTCATGTGGCAATGCATCAGCTAACTTCTCAATCAACTCTTCATTATCTTTATTGATGCTCACTCTCTTCATTTGAACTAACAGATTGCAATATCTTTCAATGATCTGCTTGGTGCTCTCAGTTCTCAAACCACGAAATAAATCGAATTCTTTCTTCAAAAGTGACTTTTTGTTCTTGATCATTTCTTTACTTCCAACAAACTTTGATTTTAAAGCTTTCCAGATAGAGTATGCACTTCCAGTGTGTTGCAGTAAAACCAAGATATCTTCCTTAACTGCTTGATGCAATAGACTAATCATCATCTTTTCATTTTTGTATTTCTTTCTATCATCAACACTTAGATCTTTAATAGGAATCTCCTTTTCCTCATCATTCAATGGTCTAACATATTTCGTTTCCACGCATTCCCAAGCATCCAAATAATTTGCTTGAACCCAATTCTCAAAACGTTCCTCCCATCCTTTATACTCCTCGATATTCATGAGCTTAGGCGGTTTTTGCATAGTGCCCATTTCATTTTCCATGTTCAAGTTCTGAGTAACAGATGCTGGATTATTCGGGGTGGTAGCAAATGCGTTATAAAATTCCTCTTCCATGTTTCGGTTTTCAATATTTCACAAACAGTCAAGTTCAAACGAAATTAACTTTCAAACGGAATACCTCTTCAAGCGAAATAACAAGTCTTTCACACGGAATCAACCTTTTCAAACGAAATACCTTTTTTCACACGGAATTACCTGATTTCGTGTGAAACAACACTCTTTCAAACGGAATTACAATTTGAAGCGGAATAGTGATTTCGAGTGGAATCACTCAAGCGAAATACTAATTTCAAGCGAAATTAACAGCAACTTCAAGCGAAATTATGCTGATGTCATCATTCTCGATCTGTTTTTCAAGGGAAATTACAAATTTTATCAATTTTAGATCGAATTAAGGTCCAATACTTTCAAGGATTCGTTAAAACACTGTTTCGCTTGATATATGAGAAAATTAGCCGATTTTAACCATGAAAAGTTGTTAAATTTGAAAAAGGTGTAGAAATCAGAATTTGCAGCTGAATTGGTAAGAACTCTTCCTCCTGAGCTCTGATACCACCTGTAGGATTGTTTTTAGACCCGAACGAGTCGATCAGAAGAGTTTTTCTCAATACAAAAGGCGGAAACAGATGTATCGAGTTCAATTCAGCTAGAAATCACTTTAAACTGTCTTTTGATTGATAACAGATTGATTACAATACTGTAGACACTTCGGCAGAGCTTCGCTACCGGAATCAGAAATCGTTACAAATGACTAGGCACATAAGGTATTTATAGGTGTGGTGATTTCGTTTGAAACTGTCTCAAACGGAATCTAATTCCGCACGGAATTACCTCAAACAGAATCAACAACAGATTTCAAGCGGAATTAACCACCTGATTTCGTTTGAAATGACCATGTATCATTTCAAGCGAAATTACCTACAAACACATATTCTCGTTTTGCGTGCCTTGATCTATCTATACAAATGCAAGACTCGATATAAGACGAAGTCGACAGACGCATGCACCAACACAGATCCTATGGTACCATAACCTAATACTGGTCGGTTCGGCCAAAATTAATGAATGTCGTTCGTTGTGTAACTACAACCAACAAGTTCGTTCACAATATCGAAATCGTTATTAGTTTAATATAAACCATTTAAATCGTTTTTGAAAACATCGTTTAAATATCGAAATCGTTTTAATACATATGAATCACCCCAAAACAATTGAAAACAGTAAAATAGGGGAACTATGTACTCACATTGAATAGAAGGGTATCCTTGATCTAATGAACTTAGCGAAGCTCAGGCAAACCAAGGAAATTCAAGTAGTACCTAGTAATCAAATCACTAGTAAATAAATCGATACCTAAATTGGAAGATCGGATAGAATGAAGTCTTGTAAACCAAATGAGTGTTGGAACTCGTGTGATATGGTTTAACAAAGCCTACATTCTAAATCGAAACCTAACCTAAGTGTTTTCGACCCGTTACGACCCGTTTAGGTAGCTTATGCTACTTTAACGCGTCGTGCGCGCAAAAGCGCGTTCGAGGCGTCTAACTAGTCCTATGACAAGTATTATATGCCTAAACATGTTTAAATATGTTGCATAATCAGTTATGTGACAAATGTTTAGGTTACATATGCTTAAAATCCAATTATGCATGAAAAGGGCATTTTGGTAAATTACCTAAGGCATATAAACTACCTATCATACAACTACTTAAACTAGGTGACCATAAGGTATAACCTCGGAAGGTTATTCCCTATGCAACTATGGTCACTATACATGCTTGGTCGGATCCTAATGATCGACCAAACGGGTCGAGTTCGAAAGTCTAAGCGGTGGTTTAAACCGCTTGACTTACGACTCTAAACAAGCACTACATTAATAGTGACGAGTTAAACATGTCAAAACATGTTTAACCTACTTAGAAAACTGATTTGGTATCAAAACGAAGTGTTTTGATACCTAAAAGTAGTTCCGTTGCAAAATACGTGCTAAAACGCATTTTGACCGAACTTTGACTCGTCACTACGCCTAGTTAATGAGGTAATTAGTAGGTATAACCGCTAAGGATTATAACCATCGTGATTACAATCACGTTACAAAGTTCAAACGAACTTTGTGTTGACCATTAACTGGTCAAAGCTGAAAGTCAAACACTGTTTGACTTTTAAGCTAGGAAAGCGATAAAAGAACGAAGGAAGCTTATAAAGGCTCCTTGCTAGAACTTGATCTTATAATTCTCAGGTATGAAGTTATAAAACCTCAACTTAGAGAATTTAGATCAAGTGTGAGTTGCAACAAATGAAATGCTAGGCTATTTATACTTGTCATGAACTCACAAGATCAAAACAAGTGTTTGTGTGGCCATCAAGCATTAAATCCTAGCCATACAAGTGTTATGGGCCAGCTAAGATTACTTGGAGAAGTGCTAACTTGGTGATCACACAAAGGAATTGCAAGAAAGGCCCTCAAAGATCAAAGAACAGCTGAAAAAAAAAATCAAAAATCTGGAACTGGGCATTTTTAGGCGGCCCGCGTAAGCTGAGGGGCAGGCTTACACGGCCCGTGTGAACTCAACAGATCAACAACAGTTTCTAATTTAACAGCTTTAGTCCCTGCACTTGTTTGAGCTCATTTCAGGCACTTTTGACACCCGTTAAGCCATTTTCAAGGTTCTACAAGGTCATTAAAGTTTAGAGGACTCAAAATATGCTTGGAAAACTCTCAGATGTCGGCTCGTTTGGTCGTACGGTCGCGTTATTCGTCAAATTACGACGAAACTCAAACGGACGCGAAAACGAGCCAAATTAAGCGACGAAAGGTATTTTTGCATACCGATCACTAAAATAAAAATATTTTAGTGTCTACGAAAATTTTGGATCTCCAGATGTGGTCAGAACGTAAGATATGCGCGAAAATGCAAACTTACGTCGTTTTTGACACTTTTAGTCCCTGTAAGATCAAATAAGCATGTTTTCGCACACCGAACCCCTCAAAGCTTATTTCTAAGCTATGTTTAGGTTATTTATGGTGTTTTTGGCTTATGATCAAGTTCTGGACTGTTTGATACCATACGAATCAGCATAGTTTCGCAGTTTGACACAAATAGTCCCTGCGATCGAATAAGCTTCTTTTCAACACACCAAACCATCCAAAACTTATTTCTAAGTTATGTGAAGGTTATTTAAGGTATGTTAAGCCTATGTCACTATTTTGGAGTATTTTTCGCATTAAACTGACTGCGTTTACGCACCAGTTTGCGTAGAACTTTCCAGAAAGCGATTTAAAGCTTGAAATCAGAATCGAATCAAATCGTAAAATCATCAAACACAAATACACCTATAATAACACAAAAACACATTGTTTTATTGATAACTAACATTGTTTTACATTGTACATCGATTACAGAGTACAATTGTCACATGTTTGGCCGATTGCATGAAGGAGAGAGAGAGGAGTGAGAAGCTAGTGTTCTTGGTTTGTGAAGTTGTGTTGGAGGTTGCAAGATATGCAAGATTTGGTGAGTTTGAAGATTGGATGCAAGCCTACAAGTGGCAATAATGTGTGAGAGGTGGTATCTCTCTCCTCAATACAGGAATACACACACATTTACATGCATATTTATATAAATAAATCATATGTAGGCTAAAAACTGGTATTTAACTGGATACCGGGTATTTTATCTAGCGTTATAATCCCGGTTTATGGAATTTTAAATTATTTTTATTATTCTATAAAAATAAACTCGCCAAATTATTACTGAAATAAATACCAGTTGCCGAGACTGGCTGTGTTGTCTGCATTTCGCAGTATAAGCACTGTGTTGCATAGTAACACGCGGTACACGCTTAAACTCGAAAAATAGAGTTTCTTAGCGTTTTAATTTATTTTTCCTTACGAATAGGATTAAAATTACTATTCTAATCATATCAGACTATTTTTAGGATTTTAACACTGATCGGGTGGTCACCGACGTTCGTTTCGCATTTTTTTAACCGTTACGCGATAAGCGTTTATCTTACTGTTGCCAACATAATTTTTACCAAGGTTTAAATTTGCCAACTCATTAAACATCATATATAAACATCATAATCAGTCAAATACAGCCTTTTATCTATTCACAACACGTGTTACAATTGTACGGTACACGTGTCACAGTCTCCCCCTGTTTAGGAAATTTCGTCCCTGAAATTTTTACTCTACAGGTTTTGTTTTCGCACTAGTTGGAAACAGTAAAAACAAGCTTGTTGAATATGGTCTCGTAGTTTCTGCGAGAAACTTTGATTCTTACAAAGAATCTTCGTAAACCTATATTACACACATCCTCAATTCCTAACCTCACGTCTCAACGCTCTCCACCTTTTCCAAGGTTCAACATACGTATATTTACATATACATTACCCCATACCTGAGGTAGTCTGAGTTTACACATGATTGATCCAACTAGAGATGGGCTCTCGAAAGAATCAAATCTCATAAACGCGTTTTCTTTCCATCTTGCATTCATTTCAGATATCCACAAATCGCACAATCAATAAATCATATATACGACTAGAATGTTGTAATCGCCTCTCCAGTTATCAACATAACTCTTCTAGCTATACGTACTGCTTCTACGGTACTTCGATAAACTTTCATTTATCTTCTAAATAAATCTCTACAAAGAACAAAATCGGTGTATTATCCATTATACACTTTATCAAACTGGACCCAAACAATACATCATGTACACTATTCAATCCTTATGGTAGCTTGAGCCTATAAGCGACTGATCCAACTCAAGATGGGCTCTTGAAAGGACCTAATCAATGTGGCTTAGCTTTTCTCTGCTATCTTATTAACATCCTTTTAAGGTAACTCCTTCAATAGAACCAAATCTTTGATCTGAAATCGCAATAGTTTTCTACAATTGTCCATGTAATCCTTCTGTCGATCAATTGGCCATTTTTAACCTTCCCTCGATCTAGGCAAATCCTGTCGCTGGTTTCCCAGATAAACTAGGGTTTGGTTAATTGTCTTTTGCCACATTAGCTCAACAAAGTGGCGATCAACACTTCCATCCATACAAGGCTTCAAACTGAGCAACTTAGATACTAGCGTGATAACTATTATTGTAGGATAACTATGTCAAGAGCATGTGAGTATCCTAACTTTCTTCGAAATCCATCGTACACGCTCTCAACATTTCCTCCAAAGGTTTGAAAAGCTTCCTCTTACTTTTCTGCCTAATCAATTTCCCTTTTCCTTTTGAGGTTATTAGTGTCGAAGGCTGCACTAATTTAGAGAAATTCTTAATAGATCTCCGGTAGTACCCAACTAGTCTTATGAATCGTCATACTCCCGATGGGGTCTTTGGCGCTTCTCATCAATTGATCACTCTAATCTTAGACTGATCTACATGCATGCCTTCCTTAATCCTCAACAACTTCATAGTCAACTTCAAATGCTACTCATGATTCTCCTTGGCTCGCGTGTAAGCAAGTATGTCGTCGATGAATATTATCACGAACTTATCCGATTAGGGTTTCCATACCCTGTTCATGAGATCCATGAATATATAAATGGCGCATTAATTTAGTCAAAAGGCATGACTAATAACTCGCAATGGCCATATCGTGTTCAAAAAGCAGTCCTCGGAATATCTTCGTCAGCAATCTTCAACTGATGATATCCTGATCGTAGGTCGGTCCTCGTGTAGCAACTGGATCCTTGTAGCTTGATCGAACAAATCGTCAATCCTCGGTAAAGGGTACCGATTCTTGATAGTAAACTTGTTCAGCTCTCTGTCATCAACACACATCCTGAAGGATCCATCCTTCTTCCTTATGATGAAACAGATGCACCTCAAAGCGACGAGCTTGATCGAGTGAAACCCTTGTCTAGCAGCTCTTGAAGCTGATTTGACATTTCTTTCATTTCAGGCGGTGCTTAATCTATAAGGAGATTATGCAATTGGGTGCAGCACCGGGTGCTAGATCGATTCGAAATTCGATCTGTCTCGCAGGGGGAAATTCAGGTAAGTCGTTTTAGGAAAACTTCTGGATAATTGCAAACAATAGGAATCTCTCCAATATTCCTACATTCGGCTTTCGTATCCACCACGTTAACTAAGAACGCAGGATAGCCCCTTTGCAACAACTTGAGCATCCTCACAATACTGACGACTCTCAACCATCAACACTCGACACTCGACTCGTTCGGTCCCCGCAAACAACTACCACCTCTCTACCGTCATCAGGACGGGATATCCTAGCTAGCTTCTTCAAGCGATAGTCCCCACTTCGTTCCTGGATAATCAATCCATCCTCATATCTACGTCAAAGCTCCCCAGCTCCACTGGAAATAAACCAACACTAGAACTACGATCACCTACTAAATACTACAATCGCGAACGACCTTACTAGTTTCCATCAACTTACCAATTACTAGTTCCATCATGCACTTTATACTCAGCTTACTTGTAGGTGAACACAAAAATGGTTCAAAGTTTTTCAAAACAAAACTCAAGTCAGCTTTGGTATTAAAAGTATGAACATAGATTGGTTTTTGATTCGAAACATACCAGTAACAGTAGCAGGATTCTCACGTGCCTTCCCAGCACTCGCCTCGACGGCTTTACCCACAGCATCCTGTCCTTTCGGTTTCGGGCAATCTCTTTTGTAGTTTCCTCGCTCACCACACACGTAGCATCCCTCGAGCGTAACTCCATCCAATGTACTCTCAGCATCACACTTGGGAGTCACATGTCCTGTTCGGCCACATCTAGCGCACTTTCTCCGCTCATTCTCGTGAATCTTTTTCTCAAAACCACTCCTGCCATCCCTAGCATTATCCTTTCTAGAACTGGCTACATACGCCTTCCTCGAACTGCGTTTCCTGTCATGCTTCTCATCGGTTTCCTTCCTCGAACTCTCAGACTTTCGCTTTCGCGAATCCCCAGATCTAGGCTCAGAATGCGGAAATATTTGAATGGTCGACCCGCTGTGACGGCCCGACATCACGCATACCGTTGCCACGTCATTGCATAAGGTACCAGTAAATGATCTTGGGTTACAACCCTGGATTGTTTTATGTGTACATCTATGTACTATTCATAAAGTTAATGAAAAATCAGAATTACGCTCCGATTATATCATAACACAGGAACTACTAAAACTTTCCGATCATTATATCACCTGAAGGGTTTCCGATTCTGTGTCCCACCAAAACCATGCCCATGAGCATCACGTCCACGTTCCTGGCCATTATTTTGTTTAGCATCGCGCTGTTCCATGGCAGTATTAACGTGTTGGGCTATGAGTTGTGCCAACTCTTCCGGGGTAATAGGTAGTCCAGAACCCTGTCTCGCTTTTGGCAGCATTTCGTCGTTTCTATTATTACAACATAATATCAACATAAGACGATATCCAAAATAATTCAATCATTAAATGCTAGTGGACCAAACATTGCGCATGTATAATATCCACATATTAATGAGAACAATTTTTAAACCAAAAAGGAACCCATTCGATATTTATACCAGAAATTTACAAAGCTTGTTTTTAGTACTAAGACTAATCAAAATTCGGCGTGTCTACATCAACACCCGCAACAAGTCTATATGAAATTTCCTCCTAAATATCTGAAAATTTGGCATGCAAGCCATATATAGGGTTCATCATATGAGACATACAAAACAAACAACAGAAACAAACAATAGAAACAACCAACAACTAACGCTTCAATCCCTGGAAGTCCAACATCTTCCTAACAAGCTCTTCTAGCTCAGCTATTCTCCAGTGCATCTAATCCCTAGCACTATCATCCAAATCCTTAAGCTCATCATACCAGTCCACCTGTCCCTCTAAGTCCTTCATCTTGCCCTTCATCGTCTCCATGCCTCCGTGTAACGTGGCGAACTGACGATCACAGTGAGAGCGATTGACCCAAATCACCTCCTGCTTCTTTAAAGCGGGCGCTGTCTCAGCTCTCGGAGTCGATGCGATCTCTCCAACAGGTCGAGTCCCCTTCCTACGACAAGTGTAGACTTAAAAGAGGTGTAGCAAAACACGTGACTCGAATAGCAGAACAAACGATTCTGTAACGACGGGCGAAAGAATCGTAAGTGTAGGCTCGACAGTATTAGTGAGCAGTACTACTAATGGCTCTATAGGCCGAGACGTGATATATTGTAACCGTACAAAGTAAGTGTGTGATCAATATGAATAGTAACACAATAGGCCCAAATAAACAGAAAATCACGTATGCACATAAACACATAAGGGTTTTCATACATGATAAAATTTCTATGTTTATTTAAAAATCTTGGCTTCGAGAATTTTGGACTTTAAATCTCAAAATTCTTCGGTTGAAGTCTAGTGTTTTCCTCCGAAAATATCTAGTTCTCTAACAACCATTGGCTCTGATACCAACTTCTGTCACACCCCAAAATACGTCGCAGCGGAATATAAAACGTAGTGGTGACGGAAGCTGGTGCCTATTTGTATCTTGCTGAACGATGCATCGTAATGTTGGACATTTCAACTTAATTAAAACATAGATTTTAAAACATAAAGTCTTAAAGTTCGTCACAATCACACCATTGTTAAATTGTTTTGACCCATATGGATCTTATTACATTGGTCCCAAATAGTTTTAAAAGTTTGTCCAAAACATTATCAAACCAAACATGCATCAACAACCACAAGATACGCCATAAATTCCCGAAGCCGAACTCAAGTACCTATAGAACACGTTAAAATCAAGTGTCAACACAAAGGAAGGTGAGTTCACATATTCACATTCAAACAATTCATTCCAAAAGAAAACTTTCTGATTATGTGTTTATTTTAAAACATCCATATAATTTTTAGAAAGTCCATTTTACTTCCTTAATAAAATACATGGGTCATCCGTCGTAGTTCAAAAACCCGACATTAAAGCTCTTACCCAAGTTTTGAGACCAATATGATGTCTGCCTCACGTACAATATATATATCCTACTAATATGACAAATTTAATACACGAAGTTGTACAATCCCCTGAATCTCCTCTCTTGAGACTAGGCCAGCATTCGTCCCAACTTTACGATCTGTTTCTCCTCGGAAACACCGTACCATCCCAATTTCCTCCAATCATCCATTCATCAAAAACGTTTTATCTCGAAACGTATGATTTATCGAACTCCATATATTTTCAACGAAAATATATATTTTATTTTAAAAGGTATGTTTTAATCCAAAAAACATTATTAAACCCTTTTATTGGCGTGTTCTACCCCCAAAATATATACAAAGCAGTAAAAAGGAGGGGTTTAGTGACACTCACCTTTGGGTGCGTATTTTAAATAGCGCAATCCCACAGTTTGATTTCTACATGTCCTATTATATGTAGGAATGAGTTTTAAATCAATATAATCGTCACAAAAATCCTAAGTTTCTCTGTTTTCTTAGAATTGTCACATAACTTTGAGATTTTCTCGAAAAGTTATCATTTTTTTATTATGTTGGCACGTTAATATATATATATATATATATGAGTCCATATATATATTTTTAATAATTTTGCGACTTGAACGATTTTATTGGTGACCGTTATCGTGTAAATCCATTAACACTCCCGTTTATACGCAATATATCTACGATTTGCGCGTCGTAATATATATACATAAACGTTCACATAAATTATCTTCGATACACGTGAAATCTTGTTAACTTATCTATTTTGTCATTTTGAAAGCAATTATACATAAAATATCCCATATGTATCAAATTTCATGCTCGACAAACAAGTTACACATTTAACGCGATTTTTACCGTTTCTACCGCACAAAACGCACAAGTATACATGCATAATCCAAATTTTCATTATCATGTTAAAACTTAACATATTTTCACATTCACATGTTTAAATCACGTAATACATCTTATCACATAAGGTTCACCAAAAATTTACCCATACTAGTGTTCTTTGAAAATGCGTATTTTAGCGATTCGGTAACGTTTTCAGGCGTCGGAAGTCACGTATGACTAACCAAACACCGAATAAACTTAAAATTAGTTAAAATACTTATTTTTAAACTAAAAATATCAGTTTACTTACTGATCTAAATTAGTTTTATAAAATCACTTGAAAAGCCGATTTTTGACCGTTTTAACGCATAGTTTTGCGTTAAACGTTTCTATAATCATCCCAACTTGAAATGACTTGATATTTTAACACATTACATGTTATTTACCGATTAAAATAGTGATTATAATCAGGTTAGTGCAGTTTTTATGTAAGTTACATAAATCATGCGATTTCACGTATTTTACAACTTCTAAAGCATCAAGTACAACATGCAAGACTAGCAAACTTTATGACAAAGTTTTATATCACTTAACACTTCAAAATGATCATATTTTTAGTGTTTAGGGCCTGATTAAATATCATCTTTATTAAATCATGTTCAAATCGTCATTTCTTGATCATCTTTCAACATGCATGTCCAAATATGTACATCAAATGCACCCATATCATATCATCATCAACATGCATTAACTAAATCATATCTATCGTGCATTTTACTCATGTTCAAACATTCAAGAACATCATCTTTTTCATATATCATCATCTAATCATTTAACATAAATGCAAGACATACACATTCTTACATAACTAAGACTTTTAATCATCAAAATATTACATGCATGCATACTTATACATACATACATACACGGCTCATATATACATACACTCATATGAATCCAACTTATACTTTTACATGTTCATTCACATGATTAAAACCCTTTTAGAACTTTCCATGATCACATGTACATCACTTTTCAACATTTTATCAAACAAGATCAAACCAAAAATCAAAACTCATACTCTAACACACACACATGCATTATGTACGGCCACATATGCATACACATACACATCCATTTTTATTTTATTCAAAAACCCATTTATTTTAGTTTTCAAGTTTGTGAATAATTTCAAGACTAAGAGAAACCGTCCATCATCATCATCTCTAAAAATCAAGAACATGGTTTTAAAAACAAGTTTATACCTTCAAGATTTCTAAGTGGGTTTTTGAGAAAAGATGGTGATATGAGGCTTGTTCTAGCTTAAATCTTCTTGAAATAGCTTCCAAACCTCCTTACAAGCTTGAAATCACCATGAAAGGCCTTTGAATCTTCATAGATTACTTTGAAAATCTTGAATGTGGGTATGTAAGGGGGTGTTCAGCCGATTGCATGAAGGAGAGAGAGAGGAGTGATAAGCTAGTGTTCTTGGTTTGTGAAATTGTGTTGGAGGTAGCAAGATATGCAAGATTTGGTGAGTTTCAAGAATGCATGCAAGCCTACAAGTGGAAATAATGTGTGAGAGGTGGTATCTCTCTCCTCAATACATGAATACACACACATTTACATGCATATTTATATAAATAAATCATATGTAGGCTAAAACCTGGTATTTAACTGGATACCAGGTATTTTATCTAGCATTATAATCCCGATTTATGACGTTTTAAATTATTTTTATTATTCTATAAAAATAAACTCGCCAAATTATTACTGAAATAAATATCAGTTGCCGAGACTGGCTGTGTTGTCTGCGTTTCACAGTATAAGCACTGTGTTGCGCAGTAACACGCGGTACGCGCTTAAACTCGAAAAATAGAGTTTCTTAGCGTTTTTATTTATTTTTCCTCATGAATATGATTAAAATTACTATTCAAATCATGAGTGGTGTAGTTCTTTTTGTGAACCTTGAGTTGACGTGAAGCGTAAGCAATGACTTTCTCGCGTTGCATTAACACACAACCGAGCCCTTGTATGGAGGCGTCACAGTAGACAACAAAGTCGTATGCACCTTCAGGTAACGAAAGAATGGGTGCGCTACAAAGTTTCAACTTCAACTACTGAAACGCGGATTCCTGAGTATCACCCCACCGGTAGGTGACACCCTTCTGAGTTAGTGAAGTAAGAGGTTGCCCAATCTTCGAGAAATCCTTTATAAACCTTCGGTAGTAGCTCGCCAATCCCAAGAATTGACGGATTTTCGTTGGAATTCGAGGTGCAGGCCAATACTTAATGGAGTCAATCTTCGCTGGATCGACATGAATCCCATCTTCATTGACTACGTGGCCGAGGAAATGGACTTCACGAAGCCAGAAGTCACATTTCAAGAATTTAGCATTGAGTTGCTCGTTTCGTAGGAGTTCAAGAATAAGGCGCAGATGCTGCTCGTGTTCCTCCTGACTCTTAGAATAAATCAGGATGTCGTCGATGAACACGATAACCAATTTATCCAAGCAAGGTTTGCATACTCGGTTCATGAGGTCCATGAAAACCACAGGCGCATTCGTCAACCCGAATGGCATAACAAGGAACTCGTAGTGTCCGTAGCGAGTCCTGAATGCTGTTTTGGAGATGTCTTCATCTCGGACTCTCAGCTGATGGTAGCCCGATCTCAGATCAATCTTGGAATAGAAGCTCCACCCTTGTAACTGGTCGAATAGATCATCGATACGCGGGAGTGGATAACGGTTCTTCACAGTCACCTTGTTGAGTTCACGGTAGTCTATACACATACGGAGGGTACCGTCTTTTGTCACACCCCAACTGATGGCGGAAACATCGGGGTATGGCACTGAGCGAAACAGATTGTCCAGAAGTTTCCATAACAATTATCATTACCAATCAATTTAAAGTAACATGTCCCATACCATGTCTCAAAAAGGTAAACAAATTATTACAGACAAAATCTAGGCAAATAGTTCTATTCCGACAACTCAGATTTTATCAAATAGAGCAATTGTTTATCTGCTTCTAGAGACCCTTGACTTCATTTGTACAGACAACTATTTTTTTGGCCTCTAGAGCCTTATTCTAGCCTCGATTTCCTAGCAGATAAGCATCCTAAGC
This sequence comes from Helianthus tuberosus, assembly GCA_030545235.1. Taxonomy (NCBI): domain Eukaryota; kingdom Viridiplantae; phylum Streptophyta; class Magnoliopsida; order Asterales; family Asteraceae; genus Helianthus; species Helianthus tuberosus. The sequence continues at coordinate 124,476,607 of CM060365.1, read as the reverse complement.
ACCTGTCACATACGTTAAAATAACAGTCAATACACATAGTGTAAAGGTGAGCATACAAGTTTGATAATAGCATATAGAGTTCAAAATAGTTTACGCATAACCAGCACGTACACAGAGTGAAATGAGGCATGTTAGTTATCGACATAGACCTATCAATACAGTGACTGCGGATTGACTGCCCAAGGCAGTTCGTAATACATGATCACCACTGTAATCCATGCAAATAATTGTCCTTAACAACCCCCGAGTGAACGGGTGCTGAGTCCAAACTAATAGTACTACCGTCGCTAAGGCAGGTAGACAGCTTTCCATGTGTAAACATAACAAACAAGCATTCATTTAGTCACGTATAACATGCGGTAACGGTTAGCGTTTAAAGTATTGAGTAGTATGTTTGTTGTGTTTTAGAATAAGTAACGTATGTAACACCCAAAAGTGCATAAAGCAAAAAGGGATCGAGTATACTCACAGTGGTGGATGGATTGAAGGGAGCACTTAGTGCGGAATTAGCCTGATTAGAATGATAACATAACGATAAACGACGCGTAAAATGATGCAAAGAGTAAGTGGCTCGGACAACAGTTCGGTCGGATGGTAATCCGATCGGACGACCAGTCGTGCGGATGACAATCCGTTCGGATGGTCATCCGGTCGGATGGTAGTCCGGTCCGATGACTATTCGAGTGGATTGTTTCTTCCTTTGAGAAGGATGTGTTTGTGTATGATGGCTTGACCTTTGAAGTTTTCGTTGTAGCATTTTGAAAACATTGAAGTATCTCTACCTTTCAAGTCGGTCGATCGGATGGTCAGTCGTGCGGATGACAATCCGCTCGGATGGCTATCTGGTCGGACGGCGACTCGAGTGGCGAGGTTACTCAGTGAGAACAAATTTACAGTAGGGTCGTCACTCGGTCGGATGGTTGTTCGACCGGGTGGCATCCGTGGTGCATTGAACATGTCGAAAAATCGATTGAGTGTTAAAGTCCAAGTATCTTATGATCCGAAGAGTAATCCGGTCGGACAGCAGTTCGTTCAACACTCAAAGAGGAAAGTGTGGGTCGGTCGGATGGCATCTCGCCCAGATGACTGTTCGGTCAGATGTCATCTCGGTCGGATGGCACTTGGCACTCAATCAAGTGACCGCCCGGTCGGATGGCAATCCGACTGGATGGCACTTGGTTCGAGTGCTCGGCGCGACGATTTTTGTTGTTTTGATTTCGATTGCGAGCATTGCGGTGCGATGGAGTTTCCTAGTCAAATTACTTTTAATCCCAACTACTATATCTAACATACAAGCATCCTTACTTCGTATTCGATTAGCATTTGCGATTCGATTGCGATTGAGTTCGATTGCGTTTTCGATTGATTACCACAACATTACATAAATAAACATGCACAAGTAACACGTAAGGCACACACACACGTATAACAATGACCAAAATGCGTATTTCGAGTTGCGAGTGCGATTACCATTCGATGTTGATTCGATTAGCATAGTTCGAGTATCATTTTAGTTAACTTTATCGCATTGTTACTTCCTATAGTTCATAGTCATAAGTCGATTGAATAGCGATTAACACACGTCGATTATTGTAATTATTGACCCTTACTGCACATAATACAACTAAAATAAACACTTAAAAGAAATTCACTATTAGTCAAGTGGCGCGAAATCGGTCGTTGACTTTGACCTTGACTTTGACTTTGGAAACACAGGGTGTTACAGCCTCCCCTAGTTGAGGGAATTTCTTCCCGAAATTAGGCCGAAGCCGTAACAAACAACTGCGGGTACTTCGCCTTCATGTCGCTTTCGAGTTCCCAAATGAACTCCGCGCCTCGCTTGCCTTCCCATCAGACTTTCACAATAGGAATGAGCGAGCATCTGAGCTGCTTGGTTTGGCGATCCATGATCTCAACAGGCTTTTCCACGAAGTGTAATGTTTCGTTCACTTGTAGATCCTCTAAGGGAACATGTAAGTCGTGGTCGGCCTGGCACTTTCTGAGGTTTGAGACATGGAAAGTCGGGTGAACGTTGCTAAGTTCCTCCGGTAGTTCGAGTCTGTAAGCCACTTTGCCGATTCTTTCCAAAATCTTAAAGGGTCCAACGTATCGAGGCGCGAGCTTTCCTTTCTTGCCGAATCGGACCACACCCTTCCAAGGTGAAACCTTTAGGAGTACGTAGTCACCAACGTCAAATTCAAGGGGCTTGCGTGGTCTTTCGGCGTAATTTTTCTGACGATTCCGAGCTTTCGTTAGATTGTCTCGAATTTGGAAAATTTTTTCCGTCGTTTCTTGCAATAGCTCGGGACCGGTTAATTGCGAGTGACCGATCTCGTGCCATACAATAGGCGGTCGACATTTTCTTCCGTATAAAGCCTCGAATGGTGCCATTTGAATGCTGGAATGATAACTGTTGTTATACGAGAATTCGACTAATGGCAGGTATGTATCCTAATTACCACCGAAGTCTATGACACACGAACGGAGCATATCCTCAAGAGTACGAATCATTCTTTCAGTCTGACCGTCGGTTTGAGGGTGGAATGCGGTACTTAGATTAAGCGATGTACCGAGAGCCGTTTGAAACGTTTCCCATAGTCGTGAGGTAAACCGAGCCTCACGGTCAGAGATGACGTCGCGAGGCATCCCATGATTACAAATGATCTCGTTGGTGTAGATTCGGGCTAATCGTTCTACCTTGTAGTCTTCCCGTATTGGTAAAAAGTGAGCAGATTTGGTCAAGCGGTCAACAACAACCCAGATGCTGTCGTGACCTGATGACGTGTGCGGAAGCTTTGTTATGAAGTCCATAGCTATACTTTCCCACTTCCACATAGGGATCGGTGGTTGCTCGAGTAAGCCAGAGGGTCTTTGGTGTTCAGCCTTGACTCTTGCACAAGTCAGGCACTTCCCAACGTATAGAGCAATGTCCCTTTTCATGCCCGGCCACCAGTACTTGTAGCGAAGATCCTGGTACATTTTTTCGGCACCGGGATGAATAGAATACAGGGATTTGTGGGCTTCGTCCATCAGAATCTCTCGCAAATCGGTCCGTTTAGGGATCCAAATTCGGTCCAGAAAGTGGAATATCCCATTTGATTTACTCACAAGCTGGGCTCCGTCGTGATAGATTCGTTCCTTCTTCAAAGTGTGTTCATTAAAACATGCATGCTGAGCTTCGCGAATGAGAGTCTCGAGATCGTATTGGGCTTGGACGTTACGAGTGCTAAGCAGATAGCTCCATCTGCTGAGTGCACATTCGCTTTGCCTGGGTGATAATGAATCTCAAAGTCGTAATCATTGAGAAGTTCTACCCATCGGCGTTGATGCATATTAAGTTCCTTCTGATTAAAGATATGTTGCAGGCTCCTATGATCGGTGAAGATCGTACACTTGGTACCATACAGGTAGTGTCGCCAAATCTTGAACGCAAAAACAACTGCGCCTAGCTCGAGATCATGGGTTGTATAGTTCTTCTCATGGATTTTGAGCTGACGAGAGGCGTAAGCTATAACCTTGTCTCGTTGCATAAGGACACAACCAAGACCAAGGTTGGAAGCATCACAATAGACAATGAAATCATCGTTTCCATCGGGTAATGTGAGAACGGGAGCATTGCAAAGCATGTGCTTAAGGGTTTGGAAAGCAGAATCTTGTTCAGTTCCCCAAACAAAAGGCTTGTCTTTATGCGTGAGAGCGGTAAGCGGCACAGCGATCTTTGAGAATCCTTCGATGAATCGTCGATAATAACCCGCTAGTCCGAGAAAAGAACAGACTTCAGACGGGTTCTTAGGTGTAATCCAACTCTTAACAGCTTCAATCTTGGCGGGATCGACGTGAATACCTTGACTATTAACAATGTGACCCAGAAACTGAACTTCCTCCAACCAGAATTCACACTTGGAGAACTTGGCATAGAGTTGGTTCCCCTGGAGTAGCTCGAGAACCAAACAAAGATATTGCGCGTGTTCGGCTTTCGATTTGGAATAGATCAAGACATCGTCGATGAATACGATGACGAAACGGTCGAGATATGGTTTACACACACGATTCATCAGATCCATGAAAACCGTGGGTTCGTTGGTTAGACCAAACGGCATAACAATGAATTCGTAGTGGCCGTAGCGAGTGCGAAATGCGGTTTTGGGTATATCCTCCTCCTGAATGCGTATTTGGTGATAGCCTGAGCGTAGATCGATCTTTGAGAAACACGTAGCACCTTGTAGCTGATCAAACAGATCGTCAATGCGAGGCAAGGGATAGCGGTTCTTGATAGTTAACTTATTCAATTCCCGATAGTCGATGCACATCCTGAACGACCCATCCTTCTTTTTTACGAAAAGGACTGGCGCGCCCCAAGGAGAGGTGCTCGGGCGAATGAAGCCTTTCTCAAGTAATTCCTGGAGTTGATTTAAGAGTTTGCGCATTTCGGACGACGCGAGTCGGTAAGGAGCTTTGGCAATAGGGTTGGCTCCAGGAATGAGGTCGATACGAAAGTCGATATCACGACTTAGTGGTAATCCTAGAAGGTCATCGGGAAACACATTAGGAAATTCACGAACTACAGGAACGTCTTTCACTTCTGTCATTCCTTTCTTTTCCTTCTCCGCTACTACAATGTTAGCCAAGAAAGCTCTGTATTCCTTGCAGAGATACTTGCTAGCTTAGACACATGACATGAGCTTGAGACCTTTCGAAGCAGTTTCGCCATAAACACACAATAAATCACCATTCGTGAGCGAGAATCGAATCATCTTATCGAAGTACACAACTTCAGCATGGTTTTCGCGAAGAAAGTCCATGCCTACTATGACGTCAAAGCTTCCGAGTTGCATCAGAATAAGATCGATTGGGAAGATGTGATTGTTGAGCTCAAGAGTACAATCACGAAGAACAGAATTAACGGCGACAGTTCTTCCGGTAGCGACTTCAACATCGAATGTCGAGGGGAGATGGGAGCGTTTACGACTAAGTAGCTTCTCGAATTCGAACGACACAAAGAAATTATCGGCTCCAGTATCAAACAAACATGAAATATAAATACCATTCACAAGGAACGTACCACTAACCACGTTGTTGTCAGCCTGGGCTTGGCACACATTGATGTTGAAAGTTCTGGCGCATGCGGCTTGTTGTTGCTGTTGTTGCTGCTGCTGCTACTGGTAAGGCTGCTGCTGCTGGGGCTCTTGTTTCACCACCCTGTTCGGGCACATGTTCGCAAAGTGGTTGGGATCACCACATGCAAAGCAGACTCTGGCGTTGATCGCGGGTGCCTGAGCCGCTTGTTGGCCTTGCGGGGCTGGGAGCAGAGCTTGATGAGCAGTGGCTTGAACTGGGGCTTGACGTGGACCAGTACGGCAATTAGCAGTGAAGTGGCCGTACATGTTGCAGTGAGCGCAGAAATGACAGGCAAGACCCACCGGGTGATGATAGGAACATGTTGGACAAGCCGGGTGGGGGCCTGTGTATGCACGCTTTGCTGGTGGTGCATAAGTAGTTGGTGCTGGTCGGTGATGATGCTGCTGCTGAGCCAGTACAGCCTGGAGAGGAGCAGCAGTGGTGGTGACAGCACAGTTCTTGTTGCTGGAGCTGCTGTTGTTGTTCTTCTTCTTGCGGCGTGAGGACTTTGACGGTTGAGCGGTGGTTGTTTCGGCAGTTGGAGCAGCGGTGGTAGCTTGATGCAGGTGCTTCGAAGTTTTATCCTAGACACCAGCCTTGACCCGCTTGTCGTTGATTTCAGTGGCCAGTAGGTAGGTCTCTTCGATCGTCTTAGTCTTAGCCGCTTGCACGAAATCTGCAACACAGTCAGGTAGGGCTCGGATATACTTCTTGATTGCCATGTCAGAAGTCTTCACTTGATCAGGACAGATGATACTGAGCTGCTTGAAGTGAGCAGTGAGAGCAGCGTTTTCACCATCCTTCTGCTTTATGTGCGAGAATTCATCTTCTAACTTTTGGCGTTTGTGAGGAGGGCAGAATTATTCCAGCATGACCTCCTTGAGTTCGTCCCACGACAGACCGTAGGCTGCATCGTTTCCTCGTTTATTCCTCTCAGCCGTCCACCAGTCTAAGGCGCGGGACTGGAAGACGCCAGTTGCGTTGAGAGTGCGTAGGTCGTCGGGGCAACCGCTCTGTCGTAGAGTAACCTCAATGGAATAAAACCATTGGAACAACGCTGTAGGGCCTTCCTCGCCAGTGAATTCCTTTGGCCCACAAGCCTTGAACTGCTTAAAACTGAAAGTAGCTTTGGGAGCAGCTTTAGGAGTTTCGATTCTCAACTCCTCAGATGATTTGCTGATGTTCTCGTAGACATCACTCACAGCTTTTGCTACTTGTTTAGCGATGATAGCAGCAAGACGTTTGTCTCTCTTTTCTTGGCGAGAAAGTGGTGTGTGACGGGATAATGGTCCAGTTGACATTGTCTGCAACAGACATCGCCATAGGTCTCAGACACATCATAATCGAATCTCACCTCACACGTCTAATACTTACTAACGCTTAGGAACGCAATGTAACATGTATCACATAAACGCATAGGCACATAATCACAGATTCACATAAACACAGAAGCACATAAGCACGTAGGGCACGTAGAGCACAGAATCCACAAAAGCACATAATCATGTAATCACAAGATGCACATAGTAGCATATTGAGACACGTAGAGAATTCTGACTGCCTCAGAATACAAAAACCTATCATCCAAAGTTCGTGAGTGTTCGAGTATAGCGATCGTGTTTAGTATATCGAGTAGTATAGTATAAGCGTATTATAGCATAAGGTCGTCCATAATTTAGCGATTTGTCAGCGATCTGTAGTGTGTTGTGTGATTAGCGGAAGCAAAAAGGCGTTAGATTGAAACCAGTAGTACCTCAAAACGCTAACAAATAAACAATAACCACATAAATCACATAAAATCGACGAATCATCAGAGTCAGCAGTTGCGGGCTCAGAATCGAAACACATAAAAATCGAGAAATAGATCGTCTGCGGCTATTAGACATTGACCAACCAAAGTGATTCGACTATTCTCAAGGACTTGTCGTACACTCTTCGACCTTCAGGACTTGTGCTCTTGCCTCGATTCTTGGGCATTTGGCACGCACCCCATTAGTCGTATCGTGACTTCAGGTCGCTGGAGTCCGTCGAGACTTTGGTGAGAGTTTTGTAAAACCAAGTAAAGGTCGGAGCAAGTCGCCAAGGTTAGGTTTTCACCCCTGTCTTAACAACTTCGCTCCTGTTTTAAATAAAATAGAGGAGATTATTCATCAAAATATGAATTTCACTCCTGATTTGGCATAATTCTCCCCGTTGGTAAAATAAAAATGCGGGTTGATCAAGCAAATTTCAGCCGAGAGTTTGCGGTTTTCACACCTAATCTCGACTTAATCGCTTGTCTTCAATTGGAAATTCGAGTGCAGTGATAGAGTAGTATAGGCGAGAATAGCGAGAAGTAAGCTCGTACAAAATCCCTACTGGATATGCACAAGTCGGTCTGTTGGTTCCTAACTATAGACTAGGTCTCTAAGACATCGACCCGGACTCGGTCGTGTCCTGCCTAATTCCCTATAGTTATGGCTCTGATACCAATCTGTCACACCCCAACCGATGGCGGAAACATCGGGGTATGGCACTGAGCGAAACAGATTGTCCAGAAGTTTCCATAACAATTATCATTACCAATCAATTTAAAGTAACATGTCCCATACCATGTCTCAAAAAGGTAAACAAATTATTACAGACAAAATCTAGGCAAATAGTTCTATTCCGACAACTCAGATTTTATCAAATAGAGCAATTGTTTATCTGCTTCTAGAGACCCTTGACTTCATTTGTACAGACAACTATTTGTTGGCCTCTAGAGCCTTATTCTAGCCTCGATTTCCTAGCAGATAAGCATCCTCAGCACCTGTCACATACGTTAAAATATCAGTCAATACACATAGTGTAAAGGTGAGCATACAAGTTTGATAATAGCATATAGAGTTCGAAATAGTTTACGCATAACCAGAACGTACACAGAGTGAAATGAGGCATGTTAGTTATCGACATAGACCTATCAATACCAGTGACTGCGGATTGACTGCCCAAGGCAGTTCGTAATACATGATCACCACTGTAATCCATGCAAATAATTGTCCTTAACAACCCCCGAGTGAACGGGTGCTGAGTCCAAACTAATAGTACTACCGTTGCTAAGGCAGGTAGACAGCTTTCCATGTGTAAACATAACAAACAAGCATTCATTTAGTCACGTATAACATGCGGTAACAGTTAGCGTTTAAAGTATTGAGTAGTGTGTTCGTTGTGTTTTAGAATAAGTAACGTATGTAACACCCAAAAGTGCATAAAGCAAAAAGGGATCGAGTAAACTCACAGCGGTGGATGGATTGAAGGGAGCGCTTAGAGCGGAATTAGCCTGATTAGAATGATAACATAACGATAAGCGACGCGTAAAATGATGCAAAGTGTAAGTGGCTCGGACAGCAGTTCGGTCGGATGGTAATCCGATCGGACGGCCAGTCGTGCGGATGACAATCCGTTCGGATGGTCATCCGGTCGGATGGTAGTCCGGTCGGATGACTATTCGAGTGGATTGTTTCTTCCTTTGAGAAGGATGTGTTTGTGTATGATGGCTTGACCTTTGAAGTTTTCGTTGTAGCATTTTGAAAACATTGAAGTGTCTCTACCTTTCAAGTCGGTCAATCAGATGGTTAGTCGTGCGGCTGACAATCCGCTCGGATGGCTATCTAGTCGGACGGCGACTCGAGTGGCGAGGTTACTCAGTGAGAACAAATTTACAGCAGGGTGGTCATTACGTCGGACGGTTGTTCGACCGAGTGGCATCCGTGGTGCATTGAACATGTTGAAAAATCGATTGAGTGTTAAAGTCCAAGTATCTCATGATCCGAAGAGTAATCCGGTCGGATGGTAGTCCGGTCGGACAGCAGTTCGTTCAACACTCAAACTTTAGATAAGGTTGGTTAAGTGTGGGACCCATGGTGCAAGCCGTTCGGATGGCCAGTCGCTCGGATGGCTGTCTGTTCGGACAGTAGTCCGGTCGGATAGCACTCCGTGCTGGTTAATCTGTTCGTCTTTCACTTGGTCGTTTTGATTCTTTGTAGTTTTATCGAGACATTGCGACAGCGTGTTAACCAACAGAACCCCATCTTGACCCAAGTGGCCCGATCAAACAGGTATCACCCTAGTTCGATCAGTTAACCGGTTCAAGACGGTTGTTCTTGTTTAACCCGAAATCGGTGGTCTTGTGTGTAGAATCCAGATCTTGAACTAGCACAACACTAAGAATGAGTAGGAGACTAGATCAAGGCCCGATTCCATCGGTTTTGAGTGCATTGAGTGTAAAAGAGTTGAAAGAAAGTTAGAAACCATCTTTCCATCCTTTTTCACCATGAATGTGTTTAGATCTATGCAAGATCTTTATTTACTTGTGTGGAAATCGGTTAGATCTAAGTTGTCCTTGGTGGGTTGAGGCCAAAACATGAAGTTCATAAGAACACCATGATGACGTCATCCTAGAACACCTCAAATCTAGTGATTTCACGGTTAAAAGTTAAGATTCAAAAGATAGAAAGGTGTAGGAGTGCGTGTAGATTAAGGAAGTACAAGATTTAGGATGAGATCTTACCGGAATCGAGAGAAATCGAAGAAAAGGTGAGGAGCACGGGCTGGTCGGTCAGAGAGTTTCCAAAAGTAGAAAGTTTGAGAGTGACAAGGGTATTTATAGAGTTACCCAAAGAGGAAAGTGTGGGTCGGTCGGATGGCATCTCGCCCGGATGTCATCTCGGTCAGATGGCACTTGGCACTCAATCAAGTGACCGCCCGGTCGGATGGCACTTGGTTCGAGTGCGTGGCGCGACGATTTTTGTTGTTTTGATTTCGATTGCGAGCGTTGCGGTGCGATGGAGTTTCCTAGTCAAATTACTTTTAATCCCAACTACTATATCTAACATACAAGCATCCTTACTTCGTATTCGATTAGCGTTTGCGATTCGATTGCGATTGAGTTCGATTGCGTTTTCGATTGATTACCACAACATAACATAAATAAACATGCACAAGTAACACGTAAGGCACACACACACGTATAACAATGACCAAAATGCGTATTTCGAGTTGCGAGTGCGATTACCATTCGATGTTGATTCGATTAGCATAGTTCGAGTATCATTTTAGTTAACTTTATCGCATTGTTACTTCCTATAGTTCATAGTCGTAAGTCAATTGAATAGCAATTAACACACGTCGATTATTGTAATTATTGACCCTTACTCCACATAATACAACTAAAATAAGCACTTAAAAGAAATTCACTATTAGTCAAGTCGCGCAAAATCGGTCGTTGACTTTGACCTTGACTTTGACTTTGACTTCGGAAACACGGGGTGTTACACTTTCTTCTTGACGAACAATACGGGGGCTCCCCAGGGCGATGAGCTAGGATGAATAAAACCCTTGTCCAGTAGCTCCTGTAGTTGTGTGGACAATTCTCCCAATTCAGATGGGGCTAGACGGTATGGTGCACGAGCTATAGGTGCCGCTCTAGGAGTTAGCTCGATTTGAAATTCGACTTGACGATGAGGTGGAAGGCTAGGTAATTCCTTAGGAAATACCTCAGGAAAGTCGCATACAATAGGGAGATCTCCAATCCTTCTTTTCTTCAAATTGAGTGTTGATGACGGGGGCTAGAATGACAGTGTGGCCCTTTCGCAAACACTTTTGGGCCTTAATGAACGAGATGATGCCTACAACAGCACCACTCTTGTCACCATGAATAGTGAGAGGTTCATCATTAGGACGAGATATTCTGTTTGACATACGCACGATTATACGAGACAAGGTATCATACAGTCATTGTACAAGTTTTCCAAAACATGCAATTTAGGGTAGGGTAACAACTCAGCACAAGAAAAATTTTTAAAATAAAAAAAAATCTGATCAAAATAAACCGTAAAAGTTGCTACAATTTATTTTCACAAACATTTAAAACATAACCATTGTTTACACAAAACAAAAGAAATAGATAGATAAACAAGTGGAAAGCGGGTCAGTCGTCGACTCCGCTGTCTCCCCCGTCCGAGTCTTCATCCGCCAGTGCCTCCTATGGCTCTTCTTCTGGTTCTTCATCAGGATCCTCTTCATGTTCTTCTACTGGTATTCCTTCCGGCTCTTCATCGGGATCTTCCTCCGGCTCGAGAGGTGCCGGGGCTGGAGCTGGTTCTGGTGCAGGTGATGGTGGCATTGGCCCTGGGTCCTCTAACTGAAGAACCCTCCATGCCAACTCATCTAACCTCCCATCCTGCAAATCAATCCTTTTCCTATCCATACGAGCATCTCCCATAATTAGACCTCGCACTTCACACCCTTTTAAGGCTTCCTGCTTCAACTCACTGGTTCTCTCAAAGAGCACCTGAAGCTGCTCTCCTTGGGATTCTACCCGCCCTTCCAGGGTAGTAACTTGTTTCAGCAAGAACCGATTCTGTTCTAACAAGGTCAGATTTTGTTCTATCAAAAATTGGTTATATTCCCTAAGGGCTTTCATCACTGCAGACTCGGTCTGGGCGCTAATTGGATTAACTGGTATCGCATGGGTAGGTCAGGAAGACGACTCCCCACCCTGAGCAAGTCTCTTACGATAAGCAGAACGCGTCTCTACTTGACACGGAGGTGAGCGTGTAACTGCGGGTGCCTTCCATGGCGCCCGTGGCTAATCTGATGATGAGGATGATGTTGAGGTAGACATGCCTGTCGAGTTAGTGACGTAACATACACGTTAAACAAAAAGAATACACATTCATAAAACACCAAGCGAGAACGTCGACGCAGGAGTGTGGAAAAGAATAACAGAAGAGGGTTTGACATAAGCATATAAAGTTCCAAGTAAACTCTGAGAAATAAGCATATCATAAGTAACACACCAAGTAACTATCAAGTAGGCAATATAAACATAAATCATACCACCTAAAGTATTGAGTCTTACACGAGGAATGAAGTGTCGTTGTGGATCGTTGAGTATTGGGCAGGTGATAGTCTGGTTTTTCTCAAAAAGCTTTTCCCTTTTTAAAACTGAGTTCACTATAACCAATAGCTCTGATACCAATCTGTCACACCCTCATAATCCACAAGCGGAGTATTACCGCGAGGCGTGTAACTGACCAGGATCATACCACCAATCATACTGAATGATAAGTTAAATAAAGTAAAGTCATCACAGTCAAAACGTTTAGTGTCCACAAAATCAAAATCCCAAAACCAAGTTTAAGTGTTAGTGGAAGCATAAAGTTTAAAACCCATTAATAATTCAAAAGCATAATGTCTAATGTTAGGAACCCAACGGTTGGTTCCCTACCACAACGTCCACTCCTCGTGTAAGCTCCATCCGTGTACCTAACGACCTGTAAAGCATGCAATAGTGTGTCAACAAAAAGTTAGCGAGTTCACAGTTGGTTGTCCGTTTTATTGTTGTTCCAAAAACCATAAGTTGTTAAGTTCCTTGTTCTTTATAAAAAACATGCCATGGGGAGCTACCCACTGTTTTAAACCACTAGACCCGTACCATATCGACTACTGACTGAAGTTATGTTGAGTGCCCCAAGTCAATGTCTATCATCGTTGACTAAGTGCCAAAGTATATATTAGTCCACTCCCATCCTCTGCGGCACGGTGTGAGGCTTGTCAAACCTAATAGCGCTATTTAACTAATAACCCGTTCGCCATTGGCCCGACGATTAAGTCGATATAAAATGAGTGGGGACTTTAAGATAGAGTTGTTGTCTAGTATGCTTAAGACTTGTATTGTAGCAATTTTCGTCCTTCACCTAGGAGGACGGTAGTATGTATTCTACCCAAGGAGAATTCGCAGGTTGCATCCCACCCAAGGGTGATAGTTGTCGTTGTTTAACCCATTCTCAAACCACCGGGAATCACATGCTTTTAAGAAAAGTGTGAACTCACCTTCGATTGCTCGGTTGGTCTCTTAAAATGGTTAGGATTCATGGTAGGTCAATCACGTCCTAATACGATTACCATTTAGTTTATTAGTGTGTTCAAGTAAGGCACAAAACTCATACACGTATCTAAACACGTATCATGCAATCACGTTGACAACTTACATACATATACCTATTACACATATAATTTCTTGTGATCACAGCACACAATAATTCACATAACAATTTCGTTGACATCAAACAAGTTTGATCATTCTCAGATAGCACAAACAACACTTAGATACGCACATAACAACTTATTACATTTCAGCTTTGACGTCCAGAACTAGGCTGTTTTCAGGTATTTTTATAAAATAGTTGTCTCATTTCAAAAATTCTAAATAATTTACAGAACGTTCCAAGTCGTCCGCATCACTTTGTGTAAAAATCTCAAGACCTAAATCATTACCATTTATTTATTAAAAATCATCTAATAGGCTGTAGTCAGATTCGTCGGTTTCTGACTGCAGTCTACGGAAAAATTTATTAAAAAATTATCGTCTGTCCAAATGGCAAAATTCCAGTGGGAGATTTTCGGCAACATCCGTACCCAGCTACTGTAAGAATTTCACGACCTAACTCTATCCAGATTACTGGATATAACGAAAAGCGTAATATGTACTTTCTGCAGGAAAAACACAGCTTTTGCTGCTGTTTAAAACAGTACTTTAAAAATAGCAAACGACCTCAGAAAAATGCGATTCCAGCGCCATTTGAAGCATTTTTAAAAAACATACGTTTTAGAATTTAAAAAATCAGTTTTTCGATATGTAATGACCTGTTTACAGCCAACTGAAGTTGGCTGTTTATGTTGATCAGCTTTCTGTTTTCATCTTTAATATACTAGAACGAGTTTAAACGATCATGAGACTTAGTTATATTGACTATCAGCAGGTTAACTCATCAAATATCATCTAGTATATCAAGAATCACACAAACCCTAGGTATGTAACATCAAAACATCACAGAAACGCAGCTTTATCACATAGATCGTAACTAACCTTGAAGCGAAAGAGAGGAGGCTACGGAGGAGGAGAGGTGCGATCGTGAGAGAGGGGGGGGGGCTGCCATCGCACACACACCAGGAAGAAAGCTAGGGTTTCTTTTTCTTTTTTTTTTTGATCTCATGCACAAATACGTAAATATAAAACACAAGGAGGAGAGGGGTGTGGGCGGTTTGGATAAGTGGGCCGAGAAGGGGTTTGGTCGGGTTGGGTTGGGCCAAGATTAGTGTGGGGGAAAGGGGTGGGTTCGGTTTGTGGGTCACTATGTAACAGGTTTCGGTTCCTAGTAAGTTTCGTAAAATAACATATCACAAGGTTCGGTTTCGGGTTTAGTTTTCGCTTAATTCACATAATGATAATTCGGTTATGAGAGTCAAGTTTTATGTTAACGAAATATAAACGAATAACACGCTACTAATTTATCCGCGACACATGTAATTTCTAAGTAAACACGTACTTTATAAACAAGTAACACGCAAAATGAATCAGGAAAGATACCTGATTTTCCGGGATGTCACATGGATAGTTTGGGGTAACGACAGAATCTGTTATTTTAACAAATCATTTGTTGATTTGTTAGTTGATGTTAAAGAGGCCTTTCAGGGTCTATCAAAGATACCCCATGGGTGGTATAGTCGAGTCACACAGGTTTGAATGTATTCATTAAAGAACGACTAAAAGTTTTCACAATTAAAACACGGACGATTGACGATTGGTTTATAACACGGACGAATGACGATTTTTTTATAACACGGACGATTGAACAATTGGTTTATAACAAGGACAAATGGTTTTTGAACGATGTCATGCAATGATTTCACTTAAAGATATAAACCATACGAAGTTTTTTTTCAAGTCGATTTACTACTTGGTGTTACAAAGACAAATGTTTTCAGTCAAGATTCATGGCTACAATGGTTTTGTTTTACTTATATCAGCTTGTAAAGCTGATAAAACATATTGCAATATCAAACACTTTTTGATTTCAAGATTTATACTCGTCGACTTTCGAAGTTGGACGAGGTGTTGCAATATGAATTCAAAGCCATGGATTTGACATACAAAACCTATGTACTCGCCTGTATTTTTATGCTGACTGTTTTTCATATATGTTTCAGGTTCTATTATGTGACGATTGTTGATTGCTTGCTTCACATAGGATGGACGCGGGCCTTAGTGACTTTAAAACTTGAAAGACAATTGTTTGTATTTATTTGGTTAAAAACAACGAGTCTATTAACGAAATAAAACGAAACTTCAAATACCATGTGTTGTGATACAATGATTCTGTGACATGACTCCCCGACGTTTCCGCCGCGGTTTGTTGTATTACGCGGTCGGGGTGTTACAATCTTTTCGGATCTGAGTCGATTTGTGTTGGTAATTTCATTTTTTTTTGTTTTGCTTTATGAGATTGATTATACGATTGTGTTAGTGGTGTTGGTCATGTTGTTTCTCGCAGTTGTTTCGGCTATGATATTGGTGGTTGTGATGTTGATAGTAGTAATGAAAAGACAAGACTTTTTTATGTTCGTGGTTAAAAGTACAAACTGTATGTTTGTCGATTAATTTTGGGATTTGAAGCGTTATCCTGCGATGATGGTGGCTTGCTACTTGGCGTGGCAACTATGTTTGCTGTAGCGGCATTGAGCCGTGTTTTGTTGGTACCGACGATGATGAAGTGTCATTCTGAGCCTTTTACGCTTTGTGACGACTAGCGCTGGTTGGTTGTGCTTATCGGTGTTTTACTGAGCTACCCTTATTGGATATTGGTGTTTAACTGGTTGGTTGTGATTACCGACTAAAAAGAGGTTTCCATTAATACATCTGCAACGAATCTGCTAACCTTAAAATGTGTAATGCATGATGCTAATTTGGATAATTCCATTTATGTGTTTAAAATGTGACAAATCTTAATCTGCAAAGTGCATGAGCTTTATGAAATCGCCTCAAGGGACTACTTTTCCTATGGTGTTGTGGCATATAAATCACTATCACCAGTTTGTTGAAATCGCCTCAACGGATTCTAAGAGTATGACAACGAGACCTCACCATGTAAGTCTGCAGGAAGACCTTATGGAGTTACGTTCGTCAGGTCTCTTCATTGCTATTGCATTCTTATGCAGAGGTATGGATATTGCTGGTGGTTATGATTATCAACGGTAAGTTCTCTTTTATTACCATATATTATCTTTAACAAAAAATAGCTATTTACTTTAGAAAAATTGTAAGTTATGAAACGTGTAAAAAATTTGTCCATTTTTCAGCTTCAACTTTTTAATTATATCTATGTGAACCTATAAATTTCATTACTTTTTCACATAGTTGTCATCAAACTTTGTTGTCAGGTACAAAATTTCATGTTGGTGATGACATGTAGGAGAGTTGGAAAAGGTAAATTTTTCTGCAAATCTGTGAATTTTATGTTCATTTTCTTCACTATTTGGTTTAAAAATCATGTTTTGGTACTTTGTAATATCGAATTCCATAGTCCAATAGTTAAGAAAAATGTTTACAAAACTCTAGAAAACTCAAAGTTGGACTTGGCGAATTAACAGTCGGCTAGATGGATTATGGTGTGACAACTGCCACTTTCTGGTAATTTACGTACATTTAAAGCAACGAATTACATTATATAAATATGTGTTTTGAATATCCGAACTGCATGATTACATGATATACATCTTAGAATACTCATGGAATATTCATTTATGATGCACATGATTCATTTTTATTGGTTACAATTGAAACAGTGTAAACAATGCATCGAAACAACTAGAGTAGTACCTAGTAAACTAGCGTGCTGACGAAAACTCAGGATCCGCAGAAACCATCTAAATGACATCTTTAGGACTCAAACGAAAGTCCAACATCAAATATACATTAAACCCTAATTGGAAATGCAAGGGTTTGGTCTAATACTTTCCCTATGTCCGGTAGCACTAAAAACTGCCGAAAAGCGCTAAAAGTTACCATTTCAATATTTTTCCGCAAAATTCAGCATTGGTGTTTTTATTACAAGATACAAAAGTGTTGTTTAAACACAAATTTCGTATAAAAATACATAGGGAATATCAATTACACACATAACCGAATTTTTCCCTACAACTTCCATAAGCGAACCTTTCGACTATCTTCTTGCGGAACGAGCGACAAACGACTAACCGAACTATATTTTGACACATTTAGCAAACTAGTGAATATTATTTTTGACCAATTAAAGCCTATTTATTGTCATTCAATGTCATAAAACATCTTGAAACTTTAAATCCCTAAAACACCTAAACATTTAAACATTTCATTACATTTATGAAGCATTAATTTTACTAACACTTGAAAACTCATAAGACACCCCCCCCACATGTATGAGCCGTGAACAAGGGCCCACAAACCCCTTAATTACTTGCTAATAATATCTAGATATTTTAGTGGTTACAAGTGGATGAAGTTGGTGATTTATTATAACACTTATCACATTAAAGATTACTAGCATATTACCCACATAATTTCACCTTTTATTACACCCACAAACTCTCTCATCATCTTCATCCATTTCACCAAGAACACCATAAAAACCCATTTTAATTTATCACCTCCTTGATGATCAAGATGGATTTCCATGGAACATAAGAAGATCTAAAGCACCTACAAGAAAAAGGACACTTTTTCATCCACTCAAGAACCTTCAATCATCAGGATCTTCATCTTCTTAGTTCTTAATCATCCTTTAGATCATCCCTAGCCTAGTGCTAGAAGTGAGCTTCTAATCTATTTTTTTTTCATACTTATTTATGTTTATGATTATTATTATAACTAGTAATAACTAAATAATCATACATAATATTATGAAGATACAAAGAAGCAAAAATAAAAATCATGATATGTATATGTTTGTTTATGTTGTGATTTAAGATTTATTACTTACATGTTTGATCTTGTTATGATGGATATCATAAGAATAACTTGTTAGATGATGTTTAAAAACATGATCTAACAAGTATACATGTTTATGTTAAAGGGTTTTATTTAACATAAAGGTTTAAATGGATGATCATAACCTTTGATTTTGTGAAAGTATTTAAGGTTTTTCATTAAAAACAATACTTTTATAAGATTATGAAAACAAACATACAAGATGAGATTTTTATAAAGGTG
Organism: Helianthus tuberosus; assembly: GCA_030545235.1. Lineage (NCBI taxonomy): Eukaryota > Viridiplantae > Streptophyta > Magnoliopsida > Asterales > Asteraceae > Helianthus > Helianthus tuberosus. The sequence continues at coordinate 124,458,438 of CM060365.1, read as the reverse complement.
GTTAAAACTATAAGTAAAGCATGGATTTGAACTTGTTAGCATATGTTATGATCATGTCCAAAACCCTACATGATTTTGAGATCATCTTGATAAGTTTATGTTATAAAAATCTCATATGTTTTAGTTAAGATGTTATGAGTAAATTGATGGTGATTTTAAAAAGAAAATGACATGTTTATTAAACATGGCTAAATGATTAATACAAAGGTTATATGGCAAATTTTCTTAAAAACTTTATGTTATAAAAACTATCATTTTTGGTTAAACCTTTACAAGATTTAAAAAGATTTTTAAAGAAAGGTTTTTATAAAAGAAAAGATTAGATAAATATATATTTTTGAGAAAATATATATTTTGTCACTTTAACAATTTATGTGACATGTAACATTTGGTGTATTAGTTATATATAACAAAATTAGGAACTTGAATCAAATGTTATAATTAAACTCAAGACACATTATAACTAAAGTCTTACAAAACTACACATGATTACGCCTTAAAATGAGTTACGGACAATCCGAAGGATCGGACACCATTTATGGTTAAAACGGACGACGGACGAATCTATAAACGAATCGCCAATCCGAGGAGTTACTACGACGTTTAGACGACCTTTCGACGCGAAAAATGAATATGTTACCGATAACGAAATCCGAAGGTTTATAAACTTATAAAAAAAAAACTATTATGTATTCTTTTAACTAAAAAGCCTATACTTAGTGATTTTTTTTAAGAAATGAAAGATGTTTATACAAATGGGCTATCTTTTACAAATGGGCTATTTTATACAAATGGGCTATCTTTTACAAATGGGCTATCTTATACAAAGGGGCTATCTTTATACAAATGGGCTATCTTTTACAAATGGGATATCTTATACAAATGGGCTTAATTTTACAAATGGGCTATCTTTTATAAATGGGCTTAACTTAATAATGGGCTTATCAAAACACATGGGCTAAGCCCAATACCAAACATATGGGCCAAGGCCCAATAACATTAAGCCCAATACTATTTAGGCCCAATACTATTTACGCCCAATACTATTTAAGCCCAACACTATTTAGGCCCAACACTATTTAGGCCCAATACTATTTAGGCCCAATACTATTTAGGCCCAACACTATTTAGGCCCAACACTATTTAAGCCCAATAACATGAAAACATGGGCTCGGCCCAATGACATAATTAGTGAAAATACAAGTATACTATTGAGTCATACCAGACACGAAATCATGAGGACGAAATCCGATGATACAACATACAAGATACAAGATTACTTATATATATATATGTGTATATATATATATATATATATATATTTAGTGATATATATATATAACAAGTTTAACAATTCGTACATCTAATACAAAGTTCAACAAATAACAAAGACTTGTACACGAGTCATTACAAAGACCGATGTGTCTAACAAATATAGAACGTTTGTAGGTCGCGACATAATACAAGGCAACCGCAAGTGAGGATTCAGATACTTATATTTCACAGACGCAATTCTGTGAGTTCATGTCCCCCCTTTCATCTTAAATGCTTTTCAAGCTTTACAACTATCGGGGAAAATACATGTACAATAGTATGATAAGTCAAGGAATGAAACACCTTAGATCATGTGCGAAATTAGGGCCATAACTAAAGCACCATTAATCCAGTTTGGACTAAGGAACAAAGGTTTAGATCTAATGGGTTTTGGCGAGCCCCACTCATGGCCATTCGTTTGCTTAGGAGTGCTTTTGTTGCCATACGACATGGTGTCGATACAATTAAAATCGTCTAGGGTTGGATTGCTTCCTATTTCGTCACACATATTAATGTCCTTGCAAAACATTAATGATCACGATTTTATTGACGCTTTTCATACTACTTTTGATTCAAATACAAATACATTCACATTTTACTGAATGTATCATTTACAACTAAACTGCATGAACTCGCTCAACTTTTGTTGACGTTTTCCACTTAAACATGTATTTCAGGGAATTAGTGGACCATGTTGGGGATTTCAATTCAAAGAACAAATGTCAAGACTCCGTGCCATCTTTTGAATGGTTTGCCTATTATATACCGTCTCTTGCGGTGGTATAGTGGACAAAGCCTTAGTGTTTAAAACTTTCGTTTTGGATGTATGAAACAAAAACAACTTATTTTCTTTGGATGGTTTGTAAATTATAAACTTAATGTATGTTGCGCATCTTTTGAACAAGTATTGTAATGGCAATGAAGTATGTTTTATTCATGTAGTATGTTTACTTATATCGTTATGCAATTAGAACCGAACAGATCACACCTAGCGCTTTCGCTACGAGCGGGTGTGACAGTTTGGTATCAGAGCTTCGATTGTAGTGAACCAGGATTCTTTCTCGAGTCTAAGTCTACAATCACTAAGGAACCTCTCACGAAAACAATTTATACAAGAACAAGAGTTTTCATTGCATAAACATTTTTCAAGGTCCACTACAACAAAAACAAAAATTCATCTCATACAAAACAAGCAAGGACATTAAGTGCCTTAGTCTCTAAATGGTAGACATGAATCATTAAGTTATTTCCGCACAACATTAATAGGATAACGTAAAATGAACTTATGTGATTCCAACATTTCATGTATATATATTAATTGACTATTAATTATTAATACATATGTCAAACAAATTATTTTCCAGGATATCATGTCTTCCTCCGAAGGAAGCAACATTTATGACGATGTGGATCCTATGACACCCTCTTCGGATGATGATTATGTACCTGAGGTTTAGGTTATTACTTCAGATAGTGAGACGGGATCAGATGGCAATATGGATGACTTCCAGCCATTTGCATTGCTAGTTGATATTGTTGATGATGACATATTAGATATGCCTCCGCAGCTCAATGACGTAGTTATCATAGGTCACCCTAAGGGTGAACATGTAGTCGAGGTTATACCCTGGGATATCCTTCCTCTTGCTATTATACCTTTTATTGACGACCTCGATGAGGATGACGACGCCGTTGTTCCAGTGTTTCCCATGGAGCACTTAGATGATGATTTAGGAGACGGGGATGTTTATGATCTGGTTATTCTAGAGGTTGCAGCACCGGTAGTTCCGATTATTACTATTTCTTCTGATTCTGACACAGACTCAGATGCTCATTCTGATGCATTTGCTACTACATCTGCACTTCAGGCTGTAGTCCTAGAGGCGCATCCAGTTATTGAGGATGATCTCATGCCAGATGAGCCAGTTGTTCCTGCACCTGATCATATTCCTACTCCACCACATTCTCCAGTTCACTTACCTACTGAGGAGCCTATTCAGGCCCCTGTTTCAGAGGGATCTACTGACCGTATCCGACTCATGCGCTTCGCACCTATCATACCACCTACAGATCATACTGATGAGGCAGGACCATCCGGACACGCCCACATACCGCCCAGCATTATTGACCTATATTACCAGCAGTTTCGTCCAGTTCCACCAGTTCCTACTGAGCATATGGCAGCCCAGCACTCACCACCTTATGTTATGCCTACTACAGACCCGTATCATCCAGTTCACTACTCGAGCATTTCTACTGATGCCCTTATCCTCTCTCTGCAGTCTCAGGTCGACATACTTTTTGACAGCGTTCATGAGCTTCAGCAGCTTGCTGGCGCCAGACCTCCACCACCACCAGCTCATTCACCACCCCATGCTCCACCACCACCACCAGGGTCACCACCGTTACCCCCACTACCACCTCAGATGCCACCAGTTGTTATACCACCAGTTGGTTTACCTGCTCGTGTTTTGACACTCGAGCAGCAGATTGATTTCCTTATCCGTTTGGTTCATGATTTAGAGGATAGGATTTCTCATGTTGACAGGTTATTGTTTCCGATCCCACCACCAGTCTTTCCTCCACCATAGACTGTGTTTGCAGGTATCATACTTTTGAGACGGGTATCTATATCCGTTGTTGTATACATAGACCTCCATCAAGTTTCAAGACAGCTGATAGACTGAAGATCGCATGGATTGAAAGAAGACTTTACCACTTTGTATATATTCTAGACTAGTTTGACCGGATGAGGTATTCCGTGTCCATTTTGTTTCTCTCTAAACGATCTTGTAATCAGTTGTGTACTAAATATGAAAACTTGGTGTTATCCTTTATATGCATTTGAAATGTTATATTATACATGTTTTGTTGCTTGCATTGTTTGGTTTATTCGCATGATATATTGCTTGATTATATTTTTATTAATGTTATAAATGTATTTTATATGCTTAGTAAAAATATTTATTAACAAACCAACGTCTAATCTTTATCCTATTTCTCCTTTAGAAGAATCATGCCACCAAGGAGAGTCTTACGTTCACGGATAGTTAATCCACCCCCACCTCCACCGATGCCTACGAACGAGGCTGAATTAAATGCACTAATAGAACAGAGAATCGCCCAAGCTATCGCACTGTATGAGGCATCCCGTGCCAAAACCAGTGGTGGCACCGGCGGATCGGGAGGCCAGGGCCAAGGCGGTACTTCAGGCGGAACAAATATCACGGGTAACGTTTAGTTGTTTTGTTACAACTTATCAAATTTCTTTCTTAATCTACTAGTGCATTTCATTGTTTGCTCATTCTTAATCCGTTTATTGTCTATTTCAGGATGCACATTCAAGCAGTTTCTAGACTGCAAGCCACTCAACTTTGATGGCACAGGCGGTGCCGTGGCTTATGTGCGTTGGACAGAGAAAACGGATTCGACCATAAGAATGAGCAGATGCTCTGCTGATCAACATGTCACCTTTGTGACTGGCCTGTTCGTTAACGAGGCTCTCACATGGTGGAACTTGCAAGTGCAGACTTTGGGTGATAGCGCTGCATATGGGTTGACGTGGGAGGAGTTAAAAGAAAGGATGAGGGAAAAATATTGTTCCCGAGCTGAACTCCAGAAATTGGAGAATGAGTTTTGGAACCTTACCGTGGTTGGATCTGATATTACTGGATATACTCAAAGGTTTCACGACCTGTCTCGCGTGATTCCTTATTTGGTTACCCCAGAATTTAAGCGTATTGAATGCTACATTTGGGGACTTGCTCCTGAGATCAGAAGTCTTGTTACTTCAGCAGATCCCAAAACTATCACGCAGGCGGTGACTATAGCTGTGAGTCTTAATGAAGATGCAATTAGGATGAAGAAGTATGATGTGAAGGGGGTAGAGAAGAAGGAATCACATGTTGAGTCTTCCAGTGGTGGGAAAAGGAAGTACTCAAATTTTAAAAAAGGGAACTCGTGGGAATAACAACAACAACAACTACAACTATAATAAAAACCCCAACAACTACAACAACAACCCCAACAACAACAACTACAACTACAACCCCAACAATCACAACAACAATAACAACAACTGCAATCACAACAACCCCAACAATTATAACATAAAGCAAGAGATTATTCAGGCAAGAGATGCAAGGGCGTTTGTAGCCACCAATGATACTGGCCCGAAGAAGTACTCGGGTACTATGCCCAAGTGTGAGCAATGCACATATCATCATGTGGGGAATTGTCGGAAATGTGATAAATGTGGCAAGCTTGGCCACCGTACTGAGTCTTGTTGGGGAACAGGGAATAGAACAGGAACGAGGAATGGAAATAATAGCATGAATGGAAACGGAAACGGGCGTGGGCAAGGATGTTTTGGATGCAGAAGCAAAGACCACTTCAAAAGGGATTGCCCTAAAGAAAACCAAGCTCGTAGTCGATCGTTTGTGATTGGAGCCAAGGATGCGCGCCAAGACCCTAATGTGGTCACTGGTACGTTTCTCCTCAATGATCATTTCGCATCCATATTATTTGATACCGGAGCCGATTTTAGTTTTATTTCTATAGAATTTAAAAATATTCTGGGCTTAGAACCTAGTAAGCTAGATGTTCCATATTCTATAGAATTGGCTAACGGTAAACTAGTGGAGACGGGAGAAGTTGTTAAGGAGTGTACCTTAGAACTTGGCGAACAAAAATTCAATATCGATCTCTTACCTGTTGAATTGGGTAGTTTCGACATAGTGGTTGGCATGGATTGGCTATCCAATAATCGAGCCGAAGTCGTTTGTCATGAGAAAATCATTCGCCTACCACTACCGAACGAAGAGACACTTGTTATACATGGAGAGAAGTGCGACACCCCATTGCGGATCATCAATTGCATGAAAGCACAAAAGTGCTTACGGAAAGGTTGTATTTCCTTTCTAGCACATGTTGTGGACAAGAAGGCCGATGGGCCGAGGTTGACAGATATTTCAGTAGTAAAAGAATTTCCTGAAGTCTTTCCTGAAGACTTGACAGGACTACCACCTTATCGACAAGTCGAATTTCACATCGACTTGGTACCAGAAGCCGCACCTGTAGCTAAATCTACATATCGATTAGCACCTTCTGAAATGCATGAGTTATCCACACAACTCCAAGAGTTGTTGGATAAAGGATTCATTAGACCGAGCTACTCGCCTTGGGGAGCTCCAGTCTTGTTTGTAAAGAAGAAGGTGTAGGATCGTATTCTGACCCGAACGAGTCTATCAGAGGAGTCTCGATCAGTTACAGGTGCGGAAAACAAGTAACCAACGTAGAAACAGCTAGATCTTCACTTTAAACACACTTTTGATTGATATTACAGCGTTTACAATCAAATCTCACACCGGCAGCACCTCGGTATGGATAACAAGAACACCTCTAACTGGTTTCGCTCATGCAACATATATATAGGGCAGGGGATTTCGCTCATATGGACATGATGTCCATATAAGCGAAACCTGTCATGTTCAAATAAGCGAAACTACCTCCTAAGGGCCCTATGAGCGAAACCTCTTTACTAAACACAATATTCTTCCTACTTTCTTGTAAAACGTGCCCTAATCTAACATTCTAAGGTTAAGACTCGATACAAGACGAAGTCGACAGATTTAAAGCACCAACAGACTCCCCCTCAGATCTTGACGAGTCTTAAGTGTCGAGTCTTCGCATCTTCAGTCTTGATCTGTCTTTGGGCTTCCTTCTCTCAATCTCTTATTGCAGGACTTCAGACTTCCCCTTGCGACATGCTGGCATTTCTTCAGTTCATCAGCAACATCAGTTTTAGGATTGTTGTCTGGCTTTCCATCTCACAGCTTCTCAAGATCAACCAGCTTGACTCTTCATGTTCCAAGATCGTTGCCTGACTATCTCCAATCAGAGTCCTCAGATATCGGAACCTGACTTTCATTCAGCTCGGATCTCAGGAACAAATAACCTGGCTTATCTTATCCTGCAAAAGCTCTACCTCAAAGTAAATTTCTCTCACTAACATATATTAAAATAAACACATGCACTAACTCAGACTCACTTTCAAAACCCAAACAAAATGATTTTTCAATCTGATGAACCATTTGAAGGTTTGATAAAAAAATAATCAGTGTTAAAGCTAACTCCCCCTCAAATTATACTCATCATGTTTAGCACTCAGAATTTTGAAAATCAGCTTTTCAATACCAGTTGTCAAAAATCTTTTTGAGTTTTCTGAAACTTTATGCTAAAACACACTAAAAAGCTTTTTGGATTTTTGAATAGAATGAATTGCAGTAAAGAAATATTTACAGACAATATTTTTGTAAGTTCGTGCAAGAGGATCATATCAGTTTCTGACAAGTCACAAGTACCGTTGAGCTTAGTTACACATTAAGAATTAAACAATTCACTTAGATTGTCGATATACTGATCCACTTAAATTCTCACACAAATTTCAACTAATTCAGGATATGAGTTAGATGTTTTAAGAACTTAAACTCATTCATGTGTCCCACCTCTTGAATATACTCCCGTATCCAGATCCCAATATTCAGTCTTACAGGTGAGTATACCACAGATGATATCTGTAAGGGGTTAAAGCGAGGGCCGTGAGAGCTCAGGTCGATACTCCCGTATACGCAGAGAGATGACGGCTTCGACTTTTGGTGTGTCCCCTTTAGAGGATCTTTTTTATTACAACAGCAATGACTATCAATTTTATTGTTTCATCAATTTGCTGAGGGCGGCGCTATGTTTCAAGCAAGCAGAAAGTATTCTCCGGGGACTAGGCCATTGCTTTCGCAAAATCAGAAGTCCCGGGATAATACCCCAGATATCACTGAGCATAAAGACCTAGTATCTCAGAAAGAGGGACCTTTCAAACGAGATTTCAGGGGTTACCTATATATCCAAGTAGAGTTCCCCATGAAATAAGCAAGTTTGAAATTTAAGTTTATATCCCGAAAAAGCTTACTAAATGTGTGAAAACCTATCGGCATATCATCAGTGAGACTGTTTAACGCTATTTAAACAATACATTTCTTTTTAAGAACTTAAACTCATTCATGTGTCCCACCTCTTGAATATACTCCCGTATCCAGATCCCAATATTCAGTCTTACAGGTGAGTATACCACAGATGATATCTGTAAGGGGTTAAATTGCGAGGGCCGTGAGAGCTCAGGTCGATACTCCCGTATACGCAGAGAGATGACGGCTTCGACTTTTGGTGTTTCCTCTTTAGAGGATCTTTTGTATTACAACAGCAATGACTATCAATTTTATTGTTTCATCAATTTGCTGAGGGCGGCGCTATGTTTCAAGCAAGCAGAAAGTATTCTCCGGGGACTAGGCCATTGCTTCCGCAAAATCAGAAATCCTGGGATAATACCCCAGATATCACTGAGCATAAGACCTAGTATCTCAGAAAGAGGGACCTTTCAAACGAGATTTCAGGGGTTACCTATATATCCAAGTAGAGTTCCCCACGAAATAAGCAAGTTTGAAATTTAAGTTTATATCCCGAAAAAGCTTACTAAATGTGTGAAAACCTATCGGCATATCATCAGTGAGACTGTTTAACGCTATTTAAACAATACATTTCTTTAGCATACTGTAACTGTCTACTGATGTACTATCATTTCCTCTTCTTTGACACAAAAACTCATTTTTGATTTTATCATGTTTTTGTCTTTTTCAAATTTTCTAATGTTTTTGGATTTTCTGAAATATTCTACTCCCCCTAAAATGCAAACACATTTTAGGAAATTTGAAAACAAACTATACAGTAAAGTGACAACTGATATCAAATCGCCTCAATTCGCCATCCACTTGGCATAAACAATCAGAACTCCCCCTTACAACAAACTATTTTCTCATTATGATTTCAAAACACTTAAGTTTGTTTTAACCAAAATGATTTTTCTGGAAAATAAGTTTTGTTAAATTTACCACTTGTAAAATTTAGGGGTGTGGTTCATCACATTGTCTTTCAAAATACCAATTGTAGGAAATCAAGTACAACTTAATGTCCCTGATTTACCACTTGTAAAAGTAGACCTTTTTACCAATTGTAGGAATAACTCATCTACACAAACCATTTTACCAATCAAGATGCCGATTCCTGCTTCACACTTACTAACCTGGAAGCTCCGGCAAGTCACACTTAACCTGTAAAAATTAAACACATTTAAGAATCTTTCACAAAATCTAAAATAACAAGAAGAATGCCGATTCCTGATCCGCAATTACAAACTTGGGATCTCCGGCAAGTCAGGTTTTTCAATGAAAGAAAATGTCCACCCAAGCTTGACCAGCCTTGGGTGTTTTCAATTCAGATTCAGTTGGAGTATAAGTTGCCTTTTTGTAGCGTAAAAATCTTTAACTCCTTTAACCTTCCCATCGACCATCTTTCCAAAAATTTTCTTTACATTCCCATTAAAAGCTTTTTCAACATCAAATTCATTCTATTCAGAATAAAATTGATTTGAGATCTCAACCTTTCCAACCTTTGATTTAAAATTCTCAGCTCTCAATGGTGGAAAATGAACATCATCCATTAGAGGCACTGAGTTTTCACTTTTTACCTCAACCTGTGGCTCCTCAAATTTTATGGAATCAGATTCATCGCCAGATTTTACATCTGATTTCTTAACAACCCAAGTTTGGTTGTCAAGATTTCCCCTTTTCTTGTAAAACCTTTTCGAACACTCACCAACTTCATATGTAGAGTTTTTAAACACTTTAAATTTTTCTGTTGGTGGTTCGGTTTTATCAACAACTACTTCTTTAAGTTTTTCTGAGACTCCCTGTTTTGTTTTTGTTGCTTGAGGACAGTTCCATGCAATATGACCAACTTCATTGCATCTGTAACAGGTTCTTATCTCTTTCCTTTGAAAATCTTCAAACTTCATCTTTTCAGCAAGAAACTCCTTGTTTGACTGTTTCCAGAATGAGCTCTTTGCTTCTTCTTCATGGCTAGTTCCTGCAACATATGTCATTTTTTATTTAAAATCTCGAACATATTTTTCATTTTTATAGTTTTCAGGTGGAATAAAACCTAAGCCTTTCTTTTTGTAGCTACGATTTTGGTTAGGTTTCTTTTGAAAACCAGAACCAGAATTGTAACCCTTTTTCTTGTTTAAACGTTGTTGTGCTCTTGAGGTGTAAGGTCTTGGTTTTCTTGTAAGATTTTCATCTTTTATTTCAGAAATATTAATTTCTGTTAGTTTGAAAACCTTTTTGATCATTTCTGGTTTAACACCTCTTATTGGAAACTCTTTATCAAAATATAATTTGTCAGAATCATTCAAAGTATACACAACTTCAAATGTTTCATCATTCAAATTAGATTTTGACAATAAAAACTCTTTACTATAAACCCGTTTTCCTGACGATTTTGAACTCCTTTCGGACGAACTCGAACTCCCAACTGACTGACACGAACTTTTGGACTCGGACTTTGACTCTGACTCCTCATCCTTATCCAACACCTGATCGACCACTCGTTTTATCAGTTCTGACTCATGATCTGTGTCGGACGCTGTGAACGTGACGTCAATATTATCCGGTAAAACATCGGTTATCTCGGATTCTAACTTAATATTGACTGCCTGTTTTAGTTCTTCCTCATTAGGTTTTCTAGGCGAGTACCCTTCCCAAATCGGAGGCGGACACTAATTATAACTGACACCCTGTATCTTACCAATATCCTTTTTCTTCTTTGGCTTTGTTTCTTCACCTTTAAACGCTTTAAATCCTTCAACTGTTGGATAAATTCTATCAATTATGTAGTCACAGCCTTTGTAACTTCGCAGCAATCTTCTGATTCTTTCATTCTCAGTTGCTTCACTATCCAACTCTTTCTTCCACTTTGCACATTCTTCTATGTACAAGTTGATCTCTTTCTGCTTTGTCATCATGGTAGCATTCATCATCTTCAAAGCTTTTTCTCTTTCAGAGTTAGTCTTCTCCAGACTATTCACATTTCTGTTTAAAACATCGTATGACTCTTTCAAATTTTTTACATCAAACAACAACTTTTCTTTCAACTTTTCTAACTCAATAAACCTCTCATCTTTCTCTATACATTGTTTACAAGACTCTAAACATGTAAGACAGGGTTTTGTGATTTCAACGATCTTCTCGACTTCAACTATCTTTTCAACTTCCACAATCTTCTCAATCACTTTGACTTCTTTTAAATCTTTTGTAGCTTTCCTTTCTTTCAGTTTCTTCAATTTTTCTGCAAAATAAAATTCAAAAGTGTTAGAAGATAAATGCGTTTTTCCAAGATTTATCTGTTCCATCTCTTCATCACTATCACTTGTTTCTGATAAATTGTTTTCAGATGAAACAGATCCTTCATCTTCACTTTTCTCTTCATCAGATAACACTCCTATCCATTCCTTCAACATTTCTGGCTTTTGAACAATATGTGCAATAAAAGCTTGAACATTTGGATCAGCTGGAATAAACTTGTCCTAACTAAAACCTTCAGCCATTCTCTCATCTTCTTGATCAACGATACCATAATAAGCTTTCCTGTTTGCATCTTCAATCATTTTTCCATGTGTCGTTTGAGCTTCTTTTTGTTGATGCGGTTGACGAGTGATTTGCTGATAAATGGTTTTCCTATAATAATCATCTTTCCCAGACGACTCCTTTGCTCCTCTCGGCTCCTGATTCTTGCATTCTCTTTTAAAGTGGCCTTTCTCCCTGCAACGAAAACAAACAACTTTAGATTTATCAAAACCTAAATTAGAAAGATTTGCATCCAAGAAATCACTTCTTCCTGTAATCATTCTAAATTTTTCTGCTCTCCTCAAAACACTAGCTAATGCCCATTTAATGTCCATCAGTTCCAACTCCTCTGCATCGATCTGGTCATAATCTTCCTTTGTGAGCATCGGATTACCAATTTTTCCGGCAATCAACCCTTCATAAGATTCTAATGCAGTGACCAATAATCCCATATGATGCTTTACAACTTCTTCAGAATAATTTTGACCGTTTTGAAGATGTAGAGCTACATTGCACTGAATCAAATGCCCATTTCCAGCAGATGCACTTTGAACACTTGGAGGATTTACCGTAGAGAACCTACTACTGTTAACTGATCCTTGACTGCTTGGTTCAGATTGATTTCCAGCACTAAATGCAGCTTGTATCTTTGGACTAGCTTCTGCAGTTTGAACATTTCCTTTATAGTACAATTTAATATCTTGTTGATGAGTTGAACTGTTCATTCTAGCAATTTTCTGCTGCTCCAGATCTTGTGCCTCCAACTTTTCAATAAACTGTGCAATTGATAACCTGCTAAACTGTCCGGAATTCTTCAATATCATCAAATATGTGCCCCATTCCTTTTGCGATAACGCATCAGCAAGTTTTTCAACCCATTCTGCTGGAGTTTTTGTAATCTTCAACTGTGACATGGTGCGAACAAGATGACAATATCTTTCAATAAGTGTCTTTGTTGTTTCACCAGGCATGCACGTAAACAGTTCAAATTCCTTTTTCAGCAATGTTGCTTTACTCTGTAACATCTCAGTACTTCCCTCAAATTTCTTTTTAAGAGCTTCCCAGATAGAATAAGCATTTTCATCATGTTGAAGCAACACAAATATATCCTCTTTAACTGCTTGTTGTAACAAATTTATCATCATCTTTTCTGCTTTATAACTCTCTCTTTCTTGCTCCGTGAACTCTGAATTATTTTATCAACTCCCACTGAATTCTTTGGCCTCTCATATTCAGTTTCAATGCTCTCCCAAGCTTTTAGATGATTTGCCTGAACCCAATTTTCAAACCGTTTTTTCCATCCGTGATAATCCTCAATTCCTATAAGTTTCGGGGGTTTTTGCATTGTTCCGGTTTCATTCTCCATTGTCATGGTCTTAGTAATGTCGGATGGACTAGTCGGAGTTGTAGCAAAAGCGTTGTAGAACTCAGTATCCATTTTTCAATGCACGTTTTTTCAAAAAACAGGTACTTATGAGCGAAATCAGATTCTGTTGGATGACCTAAAAAGCGAAATCAGGTTCCTTGGGTGTCACAAAAGCGAAATTAGGTTTCTTGAGTGTCCTAAAAGCGAAATTAGGGTTAACAGATGACACAAAAGCGAAATCAGGTAGTCCTTATGAGCGAAATCAAGGTTTTGGTGACCTTAAGAGCGAAATCAGAAATGCCTAATGAGCGAAATAGGGTTTGGGTTAGACGTAAGAGCGAAATCAGAGACTCTAGGTGTCCAGATGAGCGAAATTAGGTCACTTGGGTGTACTTTGGAGCGAAACCTGAAAGACCTTATAAGCGAAATCACTGGTTGTTCGTATGAGCGAAATCAACTCGGGGGTTATTTTGGACCATTTTTAGTTCGAATTTTAGTGTGAAACTTTCAGGGATTTGTCTATGATCAATTTACTACAGCCTGTGAAAATTTGAACAAGTTTCAACCGTAAAATCTCGTTCTGATGAAGAAAGAAGGCGTAGAAGTAAGAATTTATGATGATATCCAGCAAATCTCTGTAGAACTCCTCCTCCTGAAGCTCTGATACCACTTGTAGGATCGTATTCTGACCCGAACGAGTCTATCAGAGGAGTCTCGATCAGTTACAGGTGCAGAAAACAAGTAACCAATGTAGAAACAGCTAGATCTTCACTTTAAACACACTTTTGATTGATATTACAGTGTTTACAATCAAATCTCACAACGGCAGCACCTCGGTATGGATAACAAGAACACCTCTATCTGGTTTCGCTCATGCAACATATATATAGGGCAGGGGATTTCGCTCATATGGACATGATGTCCATATAAGCGAAACCTGTCATGTTCAAATAAGAGAAACTACCTCCTAAGGGCCCTATGAGCGAAACCTCTTTACTAAACACAATATTCTTCCTACTTTCTTGTAAAACGTGCCCTAATCTAACATTCTAAGGTTAAGACTCGATACAAGACGAAGTCGACAGATGTAAAGCACCAACAGAAGGACGGAACTTTCAGGATGTGCATCGATTATCGCGAGTTGAATAAACTTACCATCAAGAATCAGTATCCATTACCGAGGATTGATGACCTATTCGATCAACTATAAGGGTCGAGCTTCTACTCAAAGATAGACTTACGATCAGGGTATCATCAGTTACGGATTCAAGAAGAAAGCATACCGAAAACGGCTTTTTGGACTCGTTACAGTCATTACGAGTTTCTCGTTATGCCTTTTGGTTTAACGAATGCACCAGCGGTCTTCATGGATTTCATGAATCGCGTGTGCAAGCCGTATCTTGACAAATTCATCATAGTGTTTATTGATGACATTTTGATATACTCTCGATCGACTGATGAACATGAACAACATTTGAGAACCATTTTGGAGTTGTTAAAGACGGAGAAACTATACGCGAAATTTTCTAAGTGCGAATTTTGGATTCGCGAAGTACAATTTCTCGGGCATGTAGTGAACGAGAAGGGCATTCAAGTAGACCCGTCGAAGATTGAAGCGATTAAGAATTGGGAAGCGCCCAAGACTCCTACTAAAGTGCGACAATTTTTGGGCTTAGCGGGATATTATCGGAGATTTATTGAGAATTTTTCAAAGATTGCTCAACCGCTAACTTCTCTTACACAGAAAGACAGGAAATTCGATTGGGGAGAGAAACAAGAAGCAGCATTTCAACTTCTTAAAGACAAGTTGTGCATTGCACCAATCTTATCATTACCCGACGGTACCGATGACTTTGTTGTATACTGTGATGCTTCGCATCAAGGTTTGGGTTGTGTACTCATGCAACGTGAAAATGTTATCGCGTATGCGTCTTGCCAACTGAAAGTTCACGAGAAGAACTATACCACTCACGACCTAGATTTAGGCGCGGTGGTATTTGCTTTGAAAATTTGGCGGCATTACTTATATGGTACACAGTGCACTATTTTCACAGATCATAAAAGTCTACAACACATGTTCAACCAAAAGAATTAAATATGCGTCAGCGACGTTGGGTTGAATTATTGAACGATTATGATTGTGAAATCAAGTACCATCCGGGAAAGGCAAACGTTGTAGCAGACGCCTTGAGCCGCAAGGAACGAGTTAAAACACTAAGAGTGCAGGCACTAGAAATGACGATTCACACAGATCTTACCGCATGAATTCATAGTGCACAACAAGAAGCGCTCAAGGAAGAGCATATTCTAGCAGAGTCACTTCGAGGCATGGAAAAACGGTTAGTGCCAAAGGAGGATGGAACTTTGTACGTTGCAGGTAGAATTTGGGTTCCATTCTTTGGAGGCCTTCGAGATCCTATTTTTGAGGAAGCACATAGGTCAAAGTACTCGATCCACCCTGGATCAGATAAGATGTACCAAGACTTAAAGGAGTACTATTGGTGGCCTAACCTCAAAAAGGATATTGCTACCTATGTCGGAAAATGCTTGACCTGCGTGAAGGTCAAGGCAGAGTATCAGAAATCGTCGGGTTTACTACAACAACCCGAGATTCCCGCTTGGAAATGGGAACAAATATCGATGGACTTCATTACGAAGTTACCCAGGACCTCAAGAGGCCATGACATGATATGGGTAATCGTCGATAGATTGACAAAGTCCGCACACTTCTTACCGATTCGGGAGAAGGATAGTACCGAGAAACTAGCGGAACTCTATCTCAAAGAAATAGTGGCTCGTCATGGAGTTCCTATTTCAATCATTTCGGACCGAGACGGTCGTTTTGTTTCAAGAATTTGGAAATCATTTCAACAGGCCTTTGGATCTCATTTGAATCTAAGTACGGCCTTTCATCCACAAACTGACGGCCATAGTGAACGGACAATCCAAACACTCGAAGATATGCTTCGTGCATGTGTTATGGATTTAGGCGGCAATTGGGATACTCATCTACCTTTAGTTGAGTTTTCCTACAATAACAGCTACCATACTAGTATACAAGCTGCACCGTTTGAAGCTCTTTATGGTCGAAAGTGTCGCTCTCCGCTATGTTGGGCGGAAACAGGCGATAGTCAATTAATTGGTCCGGAACTAGTCCAAGAGACTACGGATAAATTTTTTCTTATCTGAGACCGTATCAAGGCGGCTCGTGATCGACAAAAGAGCGACGCAGATAAAAGACGAAAACCATTATCTTTCGAGGTTGGAGACAAAGTCTTGTTGAAAGTCTCGCCTTGGAAAGGCGTAGCGAGGTTCGGTAAACGTGGAAAGCTTAACCCATGTTACATTAGACCATTTGAAATCTTAGAAAAGATTGGCACTGTTTCCTACAAGTTGAAGTTACCAGATGAACTTAGCAGTGTGCATGACACATTTCATGTGTCGAATCTTAAAAAGAGTCCAACACAAGAAACCGTTATCATTCCTGTGGATGAAATTCACATTGACAACAAACTCCAATTCACTGAAGAACCTGTTGAGGTCACAGACTGGAAGGTCCAGAAAACACGGAGAAGTCGTATCAAGTTAGTAAAAGTTCGTTGGAACTCTCGTCACGGACCCGAATATACTTGGGAATGTGAAGACCAAATTAAAGCCAAATATCCTCATCTGTTCAAGAAGACTCCTGCAATGAATAACTCAGTTTGAATTTCTGGACGAAATTCTCAATAATAGGGGGAGAATGTGACAACTGCCACTTTCTGGTAATTTACATACATTTAAAGCAACAAATTACATTATATAAATATGTGTTTTGAATATCCGAACTGCATGATTACATTATATACATCTTAGAATACTCATGAAATATTCATTTATGATGCACATGATTCATTTTTATTGGTTACAATTGAAACATTGTAAACAATGCATCGAAACAACTGGAGTAGTACCTAGTAAACTAGCGTGCTGACGAAAACTCAGGATCCGCAGAAACCATCTAAATGACATCTTTAGGACTCAGACGAAGGTCCAACATCAAATATACATTAAACCCTAATTGGAAATGCAAGGGTTTGGTCTAATACTTTCCCTATGTCCGGTAGCACTAAAAACTGCCGAAAAGCGCTAAAAGTTACCATTTCAATATTTTTCCGCAAAATTCAGCATTAGTGTTTTTATTACAAGATACAAAAGTGTTGTTTAAACACAAATTTCATATAAAAATACATAGGGAATATCAATTACACACATAACCGAATTTTTCCCTACAACTTCCATAAGCGAACCTTTCGACTATCTTCTTGCGAAACGAGCGACAAACGACTAACCGAACTATATTTTGACACATTTAGCAAACTAGTGAATATTATTTTTGACCAATTAAAGCCTATTTATTGTCATTCAATGTCATAAAACATCTTGAAACTTTAAATCCCTAAAACACCTAAACATTTAAAGATTTCATTACATTTATGAAGCATTAATTTTACTAACACTTGAAAACTCATAAGACACCCCCCCCACATGTATGAGCCGTGAACAAGGGCCCACAAACCCCTTAATTACTTGCTAATAATATCTAGATATTTTAGTGGTTACAAGTGGATGAAGTTGGTGATTTATTATAACACTTATCACATTAAAGATTACTAGCATATTAGCCACATAATTTCACCTTTTATTACACCATAAACTCTCTCATCATCTTCATCCATTTCACCAAGAACACCATAAAAACCGATTTTATTTTATCACCTCCTTGATGATCAAGATGGATTTCCATGGAACATAAGAAGATCTAAAGCACCTACAAGAAAAAGGACACTTTTTCATCCACTCAAGAACCTTCAATCATCAAGATCTTCATCTTCTTAGTTCTTAATCATCCTTTAGATCATCCCTAGCCTAGTGCTAGAAGTGAGCTTCTAATCTATTTTTTTCATACTTATTTATGTTTATGATTATTATTATAACTAGTAATAACTAAATAATCATACATAATATTATGAAGATACAAAGAAGCAAAAATAAAAATCATGATATGTATATGTTTGTTTATGTTGTGATTTAAGATTTATTACTTACATGTTCGATCTTGTTATGATGGATATCATAAGAATAACTTGTTAGATGATGTTTAAAAACATGATCTAACAAGTATACATGTTTATGTTAAAGGGTTTTATTTAACATAAAGGTTTAAATGGATGATCATAACCTTTGATTTTGTGAAAGTATTTAAGGTTTTTCATTAAAAACAATACTTTTATAAGATTATGAAAACAAACATACAAGATGAGATTTTTATAAAGGTGGTTAAAACTATAAGTAAAGCATGGATTTGAACTTGTTAGCATATGTTATGATCATGTCCAAAACCCTACATGATTTTGAGATCATATTGATAAGTTTATGTTATAAAAATCTCATATGTTGTAGTTAAGATGTTATGAGTAAATTGAAGGTGATTTTAAAAAGAAAATGATATGTTTATTAAACATGGCTAAATGATTAATACAAAGGTTATATGGCAAATTTTCTTAAAAACTTTATGTTATAAAAACTATCATTTTTGGTTAAACCTTTACAAGATTTAAAAAGATTTTTAAAGAAAGGTTTTTATAAAAGAAAAGATTAGATAAATATATATTTTTGAGAAAATATATATTTTGTCACTTTAACAATTTATGTGACATGTAACATTTGGTGTATTAGTTATATATAACAAAATTAGGAACTTGAATCAAATGTTATAATTAAACTCAAGACACATTATAACTCAAGTCTTACAAAACTACACATGATTACGCCTTAAAACGAGTTACGGACAATCCGAAGGATCGGACACCATTTATGGTCAAAACGGACGACGGACGAATCCATAAACGAATCGCCAATCCGAGGAGTTACTATGACGTTTAGACGACCTTTTGACGCGAAAAATGAATATGTTACTGATAACGAAATTCGGAGGTTTATAAACTTATAAAAAAAACTATTATGTATTCTTTTAACTAAAAAGCCTATACTTAGTGTTTTTTTTTAAGAAATGAAAGATGTTTATACAAATGGGCTATCTTTTACAAATGGGCTATTTTATACAAATGGGCTATCTTTTAAAAATGGGCTATCTTATACAAATGGGCTATCTTTATACAAATGGGCTATCTTTTACAAATGGGCTATCTTATACAAATGGGCTTAATTTTACAAATGGGCTATCTTTTATAAATGGGCTTAACTTAATAATGGGCTTATCAAAACACATGGGCTAAGCCCAATACCAAACATATGGGACAAGACCCAATAACATTAAGCCCAATACTATTTAGGCCCAATACTATTTAGGCCCAATACTATTTAAGCCCAACACTATTTAGGCCCAACACTATTTAGGCCCAATACTGGTCCGATTATGTGGATTGGGCCTATTGTGAAAGTCCGATGGGAAGGCAAGCGGTTGTTGTGAAACTTTTGTGTAATAGTCAATAAACATGTTTGGTTGGATCCTAATGATCGACCAAAAGGGTCTAGTTCGAAAGTCTAAGCGGTTGTTTAGACCGCTTGACTTACGACTCTACATAAGCACTAAACCTAAAGTGACGAGCTAAACTGTCACACCCTGGCTTTGCGGAAGCGTGGATAATTTGGTGTGACTTCTTAATACCATAGCTTAACCATAACAAAGCTATATGAAATAAAACCATGCAAGATCATCCATAGATTTAAGTTTTAAAACTGAAGTAACATAACATTGTCTTAGGGACTTAAAACATCAAGACATAAAACATTGTTTTGAAAGACATAAACATCAACATGAATAAAACGCAGTTCAAGATTTGTGACTCGTCCAGGAAAAAGTCACATTTCCTAAACTGGGATGACCTCGGAACCCATATGCAGCGGGAAAACATAACATACCGCGCCAGATCTTTAATTCCCTGAAATACATGTAAGTTGAAAAATCAACAATAATGTTGAGCGAGTTCATGTGTAAGTGAGTATGTAAAACACTTGTAAGTATAAAAATCCCTGGTATGTAGCAAATAAGGAAAAAGAGATCACCAATGGCTTGCAAGACCACTGATATGTGTGAAGTGCAAGTAGGAAGACTCAAACCTAGCAGATTTAGCGTTGGGTACAAAATCACCCCGAGGTCCGTTCTGGTTGGGCCTGGGGTTGGGCTCGCTACACCCAGATAGATCTACCGCTTACGTCCCTCGGTCCTACAATGAGGATTAATGGCCTCCAGTTTCTGCCTACCCACTCACATGATCTAAGTAGTAAACCTCCTTACGCTAACCATACCATGTATAAAGTACTTGTAATCAAAGTAACATGTATTTCACCCCCGTAGTTTAGAAAACTGAAAACAGTTAAGAGAAAAGGGGGACATGAACTCACAGTGGTGCGTCTCTACCAAGTATGTCTCCTGATCAAGCAGCTGTATGACGACCTACACGTACTAATTCTATTAGACGGACGACCGTGCCTTAGCTTTAAAGTTTAAGTTTTTGGGAAATAGTTAGACAACTATTTCGTGTTTATATTCTGTATATACTTGGTAGTTATTTTCCTTCCCAAGGATGGGGGATTTAATACATGTGCGTTCGTAACATTCGAATTACACTATTAAGTCTCACTTAATATATTTTATTTCTAATTCCAAAATATAAATATTCTTCTCAAAAATATTATATTTTCTATTACATAATTTTCCCAAAATAATACCTTGACAAAAATACGCGTTAAGTCATATTTTCTCAAAATGCGTAAGTTACGTTTTAATGATCGAGTGGTAATAATAATTACCGGTGTAACTTATATATTTATCGTAGAGACGTTTGTATTATTTTGGATTCGTTAACATTCGATAGTATTATTTTTACCCTAAGAATAATACTAGTATTTTCACAAAATAATCATAAGCACCTGACAAGTGTCGTTAAGAAAAATATATACTAAATATATATTTACCAAGTTTTATTTTGTGAAAATCCCACCTCCGATGTTTTGTAAATATAGTCGCGGCGAAACTTATATTTTGAAAACATGTCGAAAAGTATTTCTAACACTTATAGTGAAAATATTTCTAAGTGTTAGGTTTTTGGAAAAATTTCGCCAGAGTTTCCTCTGTAACTGGAGGTGGCCACGCTTTCAAGCGTATCATTTTCTTTTATAAATCAAACCAACAATTTCCTTATTCAACCAAAACAATGTTCAACGTATCAAACTAGTTAATAAACATGTAATTTGCAAGAATCTCATGAACTTGTAGTTTTCTAATATTATGAAGTAAATCCCATTACTTTTAGTGGATCTTTATATAAAGCAATACGATTTCGTAAAAGTCTTGTTCTTAAAGAAATTCCATCTTTAAAACTTCTTGTCAACTTCTACAAAAATAGTTCTTTCGTCAAAACTTTGTGCTACACAAGTGTTTACACACTTGTGTGTTCTAAAAATCATTCGTGTTAGTGTAAGATCCGTCTTTAGAAAACATGATTTCTTTGATACTTGGTTCTTTGAAAATACCGCTTGTAGATACGTAGATCTACTAGTTTTAAACACTATTTTACAAGCAAAATCGCTTTTACATAAGTTCATG
This sequence comes from Helianthus tuberosus, assembly GCA_030545235.1. Classification (NCBI taxonomy): domain Eukaryota; kingdom Viridiplantae; phylum Streptophyta; class Magnoliopsida; order Asterales; family Asteraceae; genus Helianthus; species Helianthus tuberosus. Next base: position 124,436,636 of record CM060365.1, on the reverse strand, counting down.
ATTCGCGTGTGGTAGAGTTTCATCCTCTAACCCTTGTTACTTCCAAAACAACCTTATGTCATGATCCAAGATCGTGACCAACCCGGGTTAAATGATGATCCGAGCTACCACAACATAGATCGGGTCCAAATAATCACACAAATCAATTACTACAAGTTTTACACAACATATGAGCTTTTAACCATCACTTTTAGTGTTTTTAGTAGACTTTTATGCTTCATCTTGTATGTTTGCGTCTTTTAACCGTTACATATCATATTAACCACTTTAAAATGGTTCGAGAAGGTGATTTAAGCAACTTACTACTAGCTCGAGGCTAGGGAAGAATCTAAGCGCAAAATGAGAGGATAAAAGCAACGAGAAGAGGTCCTTCGCCTTCCGATTGCACCAAGGTTCCTTATACGCGATCCTTATCACTTGTATGAACTTGGAATGTGAAGATCAAAATCGAAAAGTGGTGGTGGTGTTGCTTGTGTCTTCGGCCGAGAACCAAAGAGAGAGAGAGAGAGAGTTTTTCTTGTTATGTTAAGTGTTGGAAAGAATGATGGATCATGTAGTGATCTTATAGGCAATTAACAAGTGAATTACCCAAAGGTTCATGTGTATTCTTGATATTAGACAACTTAGAATATAATAATCAAAATGGTACAATTGATGGTCACAATGTGACCGAGTTCGGCCAAGGGGGGGGGGGGTCTTGGTTCGATTCCAACTAGTAGTTAGGATATTAGTTAGGTTAATCTAGATAAGTTAAGTGATTAACCCGGTTACTAGTGTGTTGTGCTTTACAGTGGATGTTAGGGTATTCAGGGACCCTAACTGGCTCAGAAAAAGACAAATAATGTTATTAACAATATTTTCATGTTCCGGGTATAGTCCGGTTGTTCGGTTGGATAGTAATCCGTTAAAGTGCTTAACAAGGCTTTAAAGTGTCGTTATAAATATATTTAGTGACACAACTTATTCCTCCAAAGTGTCAGGAATATTTTTCTCATGTTTTGGCACTTTATTAGTTAGCTAAAAGCTGGATTGTTTATTAAAGTGCTGAGTTTTTGTGCTTAGAGCACGTTTTAGGCACATCCAGTCATTGTAACTTATTCCTAGAGACGCAGTTCTACATCCCTTGTATCCCTACACTCACCACTAGTGTAGTAAAATATTTCTGGCTCATACAGGCCTTAGAGGCAGTGTCTGCCTGATGCTGGCTTATCAGCATGTTCAATAGGTTATCCGTTTATAGTGCTACTGTGCTTTTCGTGCATCATGTTTGTCACTAAGGTTCAACATGTAAATAATGTAGTGACGGTAAGTAAAGTATGATGCAGGTATATGCATGTATCAGAAATCAAGTAGCAGTTCATCAGTAATTTCAAACAAGCACAGTAATTAAGCAGTAATTAATTATTAATTAAGTCGTACGGATACCTGGTTTAGTGAGGGTTGTCACATTCTCCCCCCGTTAGAAAAATTTCGTCCCGAAATTTTAAGTTCTGCTTGTAGATGCAGGGTTCTTAGGAAATATGTGGGGGTATTTCTCTTTCATCCGGTCCTCACGCTCCCAGGTGTATTCAGGACCATGTCTGGCATTCCAACGAACTTTGACGAGCTTGACACTGCTCCGGCGGGTCTTGTTTACTTTCCAATCCGTAACCTCAACCGGTTCTTCAACGAAATGGAGCGTGTCGTCAACATGAATCTCGTCGATGGGAATGGCAATGGTATCTTGGGTTGGACTTTTCTTCAGGATGGATACATGAAATGTATCGTGAACTAAATGGAGTTCAGCAGGTAAGTCCAACTTGTATGCTACTAGTCCTATTCTGTTGGATCGTGTACGTGACCCTAAAAGTCAGTTAAGGTAGTTCAACATCATGTGTAAAGGCGGAATCAATGCACATAACGTCAAAAACAGCTTGTATCCTTTTAATTCTTCTTTTCTGATTAATAAACGTGCTTTTACAATAAGATCTGATGAAAATCCGACAGCACTTCGTGACTCTCACAATGACCTTGTACCGTTCCGTTTGAAATGTGACACTCACACTCCTATTTATAGACAAAGACCCTTCCGTTTGAACTACACATATCATGTTCAAATGACACACTCAAACGGAACCCTATTTCAAACTTTGAACTCAAACGGAACCCTATGTTTCAAACGGAACCCTTGTTCAAACTATGGTTTCAAACGGAACCCTCTAAAACACTTCCTAAATCACTAATTAAACCCTAATTTGACATTTAAGATCCAATATTAACTTTCTTGAACTAAGACTTGATGAAGATGCAGTCAACAGACATTCTTGTGCATCAACAGACTCCCCCTTGGATGTTGACGTAGTTTTCAGATCCTGAGTCTTCAGTCTTAGTCTTTTCTTCCACTCTGTCTTTTCATCATAAGCACTCTATCTTCATACTCCCATATACTGTTGATCCAGACTCCCCCTTTCACAGACTCCCCCTCTCGATATGCTGAATCTGAGATATCTGGTTCAAGCTTTGACAATTTGCTTCCGTTGAGAATAATGAAGACCAAACCTGTTACTCAACCAACAAACATTACAATTCTATCTTTTCAACCATAAAAACACAAACTCAATCAGTTTTAGCAATCTACTCAAGTATTCAGGTCCAAGTTAATGACCCTGATCACTTGATTAATCTACCAAGTCCAAATTAATGACCTTGGTTGATCTTTTGACGAAACAAACTGATTTTAAAACAACAATTTCAAACATTTTCTGAAAATAACAAGTATCAAGTTAATAAACTTGTTTTTATCATTACAAACAATTCAAACTTCTTCAAAGTAAGCTCTCCTCATTCTTCAGTCCAGAATCTCCTGCATCTGCTTCAACCATCTGAGAATCCAACAATCAACTCTCCACTTTGGTTTGTCGGAAAATAAAGCAGAAATAAAATCTTTTTGGATTTTATCAAAGTGTTCTAAACTAAGAAATGAAATACAGAAAACTTAAATTGCAGAAAGTAAACAAAGTAAACTATTTACAAACATATTTTTGACGAGCGTGTCAGGGAATCATATCAGCTTTTCAGACAAATCACAAGTACCGTTAAGCTACATTACATACTCAGATTTAAACAATTTACCTCGATTGTCGATATACTGATCCATCTTAAATTCTCACACAAATTTCAATTTACTCAGGATATGATTTAGATGAATTAAGAACTTAGATCATTCATGTGTCCCACCTCTTGAATATACTCCCGTATCCAGAATCCCAGATATTCAGTCTTACAGGTGAGTATACCACAAATGATATCTGTCAGGGGTTAAATGCGAGGGCCGTGAGAGCTCAGGTCGATCTTTCGATACGCAGAGAGATGACGGCTTCGACTTTTCGGTGTGTCCCCTTTAGAGGATCTTTTAGTTTCAACAGCAGCGACTATCAATTTTATTGTTTCATCAGCTTGCTGAGGGCGATGCTATGTTTCAAGCATTTGCAGAAAGTATTATTCGAGGACTAGGTCAGAAATTTCTTTCAGCAGAAGTCCCGGAATAATACCCCAGATATCACTGAGTATAAAGACCTAGTATCTCAGAATATGGGACCTTTCAAACGAGATTTCAGGGGTTACCTATATATCCAAGTAGTGTTCCCCACGAATTCAAAAGTTTGAATTTAGGTTTATATCCCGAATAAATCTACTAAATGTGTGAAAACCTATCGACACATCATCAGTAAGATTGTTTAACTCTTTTATACTTTTCAAATCTTTAGCATACTGTGACTGTCAAGCCGATGTACTATCATTTTCCCTATATACACAAGCTCTTTTTCAGATTTTATCATGTTTTTGTATTTTTGCATTTTTTACTGTTTTTGTATTTTCTGAAAATAAACTATGTACAAACATCTACTCCCCCTAAATACCAAAACAAGTAAAAATTCGACAAACCATTGCAGATTGTTTCTCGTCTTCATCTGCAACAGTACCCTCATCAACGCCAATTATGCCATCCGACACCGACAGAAGCTTCATACCATTCAGTTTTAACAAATATTTAAACCGATTTTTATCAAAAGCTTTGGTATGTAAATCAGCTTTCTGTTCGTCAGTGTGGATTTTCTCAATTCGTATCAACTTTTTCTCAAAGCAATCACGAATAAAGTGATGACGAATTTCTATGTGTTTAGTTTTAGCGTGATGTACTGGATTTTTAGTTATATTTATTGCGGCCTCATTATCAACAAAAAGAGGTGTGTTAAGAAACTGCAAACCGTAGTCGCGCATCTGTTGCTGTATCCACAAGATCTGAGAGCAGCAACTGCTAGCAGAAACATACTCCGCTTCACAAGTAGATAACGCCACAGACGTTTGTTTCTTACACTGCCAGGTAACCAATCTAGGACCAAAGAACTGGCATCCTGCAGTTGTTGATTTTGAATTAACTTTGCAGCATCCGAAATCCGAATCGGAATACCCTTCGAGCATAAAATCGCCTTTTCTAGGATACCACAACCCCAATGAAGGAGTTCCTTTCAGGTAGCGCAATATCCTCTTCACAATGATCATATGCGATGCTCTCGGGTTAGACTGAAATCTTGCTGCGAGGCACGTTGGGTACATGATATCAGGACGTGAAGCAGTTAGGTACATTAATGAACCTATCATGGATCGGTAAAACGTTTCATCAGCCCTGTCTCCGGTGAGATCTGGGTGAATCCCATGATTTGTTGCAAGTGGGGTAGCAGCTGGAGTAGAACTTGACATCCCGAATTTCTCCAAGATATCATGAACGTACTTTGACTGATGAATGAAAATTCCCTCAGGAAGTTGTTCAACTTGTAATCCCAGAAAGAATTTCATCTCCCCCATTGATGACATTTCAAACTTCTGCTTCATCACTGATTCAAAATCTTTGCATAGATTTTCATTTGTCGACCCAAAGATTATATCGTCCACATAAATCTGAACTATCAGAAGATGACCATCGACATTTTTAGTGAAGAGAGTGGCATCCACTTTTCCACGAATGAACTTGTTGGCTAGTAGGTGTTGAGACAAAGTCTCGTACCAAGCTCTCGGGGCTTGGTGCAAACCATACAGCGCTTTGTCCAATAAGTAGACCTTGTTTTTGTGGATTGGATCGGTAAAGCCCGGCGGCTGACCGACATAAACCTCCTCTTTGACCTTCCCATAAAGAAACGCCGATTTAACATCTAGCTGATAAACTTTGAAGTTCTTCCAAGACGCAAATGCTAGGAAAATTCTGATCGCCTCTAGTCGTGCTACAGGAGCATAGACTTCGGTAAAATCAATTCCCTCCTGTTGACTAAAGCCCTGAACAACGAGTCGAGCTTTGTTCCTTACGACAACTCCTCTATCGTCCCTCTTACACTTGAACACCCACTTAGTGTTAATTTTCCTATGACCATCCGGCAAATCAACTAACTTCCACACTCCCAATTTCTCGAATTGACTAAGTTCCTCCTGCATAGCATTGACCCAAGAGTCTTCAGTAAGCGCCTCTTTGTAAGTTCTTGGCTCAACCTGCGAGATAAAACAACTCAATGAGAATTCAGTTTGCAAAGGAGCAACTTTTGTATAAAAACATGTAAGCCCTTTATCAATCTGATTTCGAGTGCGAACGCCTTTCTGCAATTCTCCTATAATCAACTCCTCTGGATGATATGAAAAAGTTCGCGGCATCACTTCGCTTGGAACATCTACATTTCCCTCCAGATTAGTAACATTCTGCTCTGCATCTTGTTCACCAACTTGGTTTGTTTGACTTGAAAACTGAATTTGCTCCCCCTCAGAATCTGAATCACCATGATAAAAAACTGGCATATTTTCAGCTTCTAGATTATCATTCTGAGCCGACTGATTATCTTGAGCAACTTCATTCTGTTGGACATCATCATGTTCACCAGCATTACTTGGACCTGCTTCATCGTCATTTGAAGTTTCCCGTGGTCTTCTTGAATACTCAGCTGGGAACCTTAATTGCGACTCATATTCACGCAAAATATCCAACTCATCAAAGAAATATTCATCATCCTCTGATTCTTCTCTCATGTCAAACGAATCCCAAAGTTTGTCATAATGATAACGCCATGAATCTCCAGGATTCTGCGGCGGCATAGTATAACCTTGACATTCAACATTTGCAGCTTCAATAATCCGCTTCTCACTTGGAACGAAGACACGTTGCAATGGATTTGCATAACCAACAAATATACCCTCAATGCACTTCGGACCAAACTTTCCAAAAGGCTCTATAACCGTACAAGGTGACCCGAACGGTTCTAGATACTTCAAATTCGGTTTGCAGTTATTGATTAGCTCAAAGCATGTTTTGTTGAATTTCTTAACAGTGAGAACCCTGTTGAGCGTATAGCATGCGGCAGAAACAGCTTCAGCCCAAAAATTAATCGGTAACTTTGAATCTGCGAGCATAGTTCTAGCCGTCTCGATTAGCGTCCGGTTTTTGCGTTCTGCAACTCCATTCTGCTGCGGAGTGTACGGAGCACTAAACTCATGCAAAATACCTCTTTCATCACAAAATTCTTCCATCTTGCTGTTCTTGAATTTAGTACCATTATCACTTCGAATTCTCTTGATACGCCTTTGGTACAAATTCTCAATCTTTCTGAACAGACCCATCAAACTGTCAAATGTTTCATCTTTCGTCTTCAAGAAAGAAACCCATGAAAATCTGGAATAATCATCAGTAACGACCAAACAATAGTAATCTCCTGTAATACTTTTGACATTCACAGGACCAAACAAATCCATGTGAAGTCTTTCCAGCGGTCTTGAAACTGAATTGACTTGCTTTGTAGGGTGTGACTTCTTCTTCTGCTTGCCTTTGATGCAGCTAATGCACTCCCCTTCCAGATGAAAACCTTTGATATTAACTCCCAATACCAAATCATTGTGCACCAAGTGATTCATCTTCCTTAGGTGAATATGCCCCATCTTTCGGTGCCACAATCTTGATTCTTTCTCAGTTGCTCTAGACACAAAACAATGTGCTTGACCAGTAGTTGTAGTTGCTACAGACATATCTAACACATATAAATCATTCACTCTAGGTGCCCTCATAATAATCCATTCTTCAGGAACAACAAAACCAGGTTTCAAAATCAAACATTCCTTATCAGTAAAGTGAGTAGTATACTGATTGTCACAAATCTGCGAGATACTAAGCAGATTGTTCTCCAGCTCAGTGATGTAGTTAACTCTCTCAAACGTTACAATCCCATTGGATAACGTTCCTTCACCAACAATTCTACCACCTTCATGACCAGCAAATCCCACATAACCACCATTGATATTCCTCACATCATATAGCAATGCAGTTTTTCCTGTCATATGTCGAGATGCGCCACTATCCATGATCCATCTTGAAATAGCTCTTGGAAGATCCTGCACATACCAGAAGTTGATTTTAAAACATTTTAATAAAGATGCCGATTCATGCTTCGCGATCCAGGAAGCTCCGGCAATTCAAACTGCTTATTCGAACATGGTGTCCACCCAGGCCTCATCAGCCTTAGATGTAACCTTGACTCTAGCAACTTGAATTTTGAAATTTTCAGCCTTCAAAGGTGGAAAATTTGCATCATAATCAACCGAAATTGATTCTTCAGCCTTTTTCACTTCAGAAGTTGAAATTTTCATTTCAGTTTTTGGTTTCCAAACTTGTTGAGATAATGCAACCTGTTTATAAAACTTGTCATTTTTAGTTACCACTTTCTTTACAGGTTCATTTTTCACTTTGATGTTGTTATTTTTCACACTCTTTTTCTCAACAACGATTGGTGCTTTACCCTTCACATCAACTTTCTTCTGTTGAAACTTCACAGTCTCAGTCTTAGGCTTCACATTGGTACACTTTCGTGCAATGTGACCCACTTGATTACATCTAAAACATGTACGAGTATCAACAACTCGACTTGTGCCTTCAGACTGATAATGTGAAGCTCTTTTCTCAAAGAACTCTTTATTTGATTTTGAAAAAAATTCATTCTCTTCATCAGAACGTGAACTTGAACTGTTCACAAACACCTTCTTTTCAGCAAACCTTTTGTTTTGAAAACTCTTTTTCTGATAACTATTACCACCCCGATAACCACTCGACCAATTGTTTCGATTGTTATTATAAAAACGTGGTGGAACAACAGGCTTTTTGTAATAAGCTTTATCTTTCTCAAAATTCATTTGCCTTTTTGTTTGACACAAACTGTTCACTTCTGACAACTCAACTTCAACCAATCTGAAAACATTTGTCAACTTTTTCACATTAACATTCTCAATTGGAAACTCAGAATCCGAATACAACTTATCAGATCCAGCCATCTTGTACATCACAAGACCCGGTTCATCACTTAAGTTGTTTTTGGATTTTGATTTCTGAATGTATTTGTCCAAGAAACACCCATCATCTTCAGTTGAATCAGACATCAAAACACTTTCAGCTGTACTCTTAACAATCTCTGTCTGAACACTATCATCAGATGATGTAAAAGTGACATCAATGTTCTCCGGAAATTTAACTTCTTTTTCTTCCTCAATTTCAACCAACCCAGACTGCTTTTTAGTGTAATTATGAAGAACAGGTGGTGGTACTTGATGAAAACCCACCCCAGTTCCATCAGAATACACATCTTCGCCTGCTTTATCTTTCCCGATGGGTTTGGGAATGATATGTTGCAAAACAAAGCTTGCGGAGCTGTAACTGTTAAGCTTCAACTGGATTCGCTCGTTTTCGATTACAGCCTCTTGAACTTTAAGTTTCAATTTAGCGATTTCATCCAGTTGTTTGTTGATTGATTCTTCTTTAACTCTAAGCACTGCTTTTAAATGTTCATTTTCTTTAAAAGTTTTACCATTTCAATCATCACAATCTTTCATTGTGCTTTTGAGTTTCTCAAAATTTTCAGAAATCTGACGGTTTTCAAGAATCAACTTTTCATTTTCTTGTTTAATTTTGTCATGATCAATTTTATTAGTTTCCATTTGTTTAGTTAATTCTTTTATCCGTTCAGTTGAAGCCCTAACCGTTTTGTCACGATCAAGTATCTGATTCTCAACATTTCTGACCTTAGCTGTCAGATCTTCAACTTTCTTAATGTTGAGATATGTGACTGTGCTACAAAATTTGCAATTTTTGTTGCAATTTTTGCAATCAGCATTTCCTTCAATCTTTTTACCTGACGCATTTGTTGACACATCTGAACTGACCTGGCTTTTTGACTCAGACACGGAGTTAGAGTCTACCTCAAGTGCTTTGGCAGCTAGCACTTTGTCAGCCATTTTTCCCAGATTCTCTGCAGTCAACTCCTGCGTAGTATCGATAACTCCAGTATCAATCTTCTTAGATTCTTTTCCTTCTATCTCTTCTCTCTCCTTTCTCTCTTTCTCCTCTTTCTCGTCTTCAATCATTTTCGAAGTTGGAGTTCCCCACCATTTGTGTTGCCAATACTCATCATTTTCTTTCATTTCCATGATTAAGACTTCTATATCGAGAGTTTTGTGATCAACTGCAATATTTCCATACTCATCAAGATAACACTCTCTGTCTGGATCCCATCTGTTGGCTCTTTTTGCATCCAAATAGATACGAGAAAGTCTAGTAATTTTGTTTTCTGAAATCATCTTTCTGTATTTATATTTCTGCTGTTCAGTTCTCTCATCTTTCCATGGAATAGGTTCATTTTTCGCCATGAATGCGTAACAACCGCATCTTCGTCTGGTAGAACCTCTTGACTCCAATCATATCCCTCATCATCATAAATCACTGCAAGAGCTCTAGATTTCTCTCTGTTGTCTTCAACCTGCTTCAATCTAGGCGGCTCGGATTTATTCTGGTGATAAATCGCCTTCTTGTAGTAATCATCTCTGAAAGGATTCTCCGACTCATCACCATAAGCATTTCGGCATTCTCTCTTGAAGTGACCCTTCTGCTTACATTTGAAACAAGTCACCTTCGATTTATCGAACCCCAGCTTAGTAGAAGCACCACCAATTGTTTTCTGCCAGTAATTTCCATGAATCTTTGTGCACGACGAACAGCACTTGCCATAGCCCAACGAATATCGATCAGTTCCATTTCCTCCGGATCAATCTGATCGTAATCTTCTTTCGTCAGATTTGTATTGCCAATCTTCCCAGCTACTAATCCTTCATACGATTCCAACACCGATGCTAGAAAGATCATTTGCTGCTTTGCCGATTCTTCGTCAAAATTTTGAGCATTCTTCAAGTCTATTGCAATATTGCATTGAAAACGATTCTTTGCATCAGCATTTCCAGAAAATGAAGATCCACTGTGAAAACCACTGTGACTTCCACTGCTTTGACCACTTTGACTTTCTTTGCCGGCTGTCGACACATTTTCAGCAGAAAATGCGGTTTTTGGTGAAGTAGCTTTCGGCATCATGCTCTTTGGATAGTATAGATCCAGATTTTGTTGATAAGATGAATGATTAACTTTGTACGTCTTTTTCAACTCCAACTCGTGACTCTCGAGTTTTTCAATCAGCAAATCTAATGTCAGCTTTTCTGGTTCTTTGATGGTATTCTTCAGCATCAGTGCATAATATCTCCAATCCATCTCGTCAGGCAACGAATCGAACAATTTGTCGATAAGATCTTCTTCAGAAATGTCAATCTCATGTCTTACTAATTCCAGCTTCAAATGACCGAACCTTTCTATCATTTTACACACTGACTCGTTCTTTATACAACCAAACAGATCAAATTCTTTTCTAAGAAGTTTCTTTTTGTTTTTCTTAATTTCTTGACTACCGACACATTTCTTTTCCAACTTTGCCCAAAGATCTTTAGCATTTTTATAGTCTATCAATGAGATGATATCCTCCCGAACAGACTGAAATAACAACGCCACACACTTTTGTTCGGCTACGAATGAATCAATCTCATCAGATCCTGTTAAAACTTCTCCATTCTTGTTTCCTTGGTCATAACCATTTTTCAGACTTTTCCAGCTTGTAAACGCGAATGCCATCATCCAATCTTCAAACTTTTTGGACCAACGACTGTACTCCTCGATAGCCATTAGCTTTGGAGGTTTATTGAACGTTCCAAAGGCACTTTTCGACTCCCAAGCTTCCTTTTTCTTCTCTTTTGGTGGGTTATCATTCACATTGCTTGATGAAGTATTATCATTTCCGGAATCTCCAGCGAACGCGTACATGTCGCTAAACGGGTTTAAGAAAATATCATCCATTTTGAATGTACCTGTAAAATCAAACAACACTTAGACAAATTTTGATTTTGAAAAATATAGGAACTTGTTCAAATGGAATAGTCTGTTTCGTTTGAAATACCAAAAGTTTCAAACAACAACTTTTCAAACGATAACTATTTCACACAACAATATGTTTTCAAACGACAGATGATTTCAAACGACCAACTCAAACAATCAACTTCAAACGATCAACTAGTTTCAAACGATAACTAGTTTCAAACGATGACTGTTCCGTTTGAATTTATAGTTTCAAACGATAAAAGTTCAAACGATGAACTATTCAAACGATCAACTCAAACTATGTACTTCAAACGATACACTTCAAACGATACAGTTCAAACGACAACCTTTCAAACGATCAGTTCAAACGACAACCTGTTCAAACGATAGAATCCATTTTCAAACGACAGACTTGTATTTTCAAACGATTGGACAATTTTCAAACGATAGAGTCAATTTTCAAACGATGACGTCATTAATTCGCAAATCTTTTCAAACGGTCTGATCGATTTAGATCGGTTTTAGGTCGAATTTTAATTTCAAACTTTCAAGGATTAGTTATTAGTATATTTCGTTTGTTATGTGATCGTTTCAAGTCATTTTAACCGCGAGAACAGTTTAAAACAGAAAAGAAAGGTAGAAGTGAGATAATCCGATGATTTCAAGCTGTATTCGGTATGAACTCCTCGTCCTGAGCTCTGATACCACTTGTTGGATCGTGTACGTGACCCTAAAAGTCAGTTAAGGTAGTTCAACATCATGTGTAAAGGCGGAATCAATGCACATAACGTCAAAAACAGCTTGTATCCTTTTAATTCTTCTTTTCTGATTAATAAACGTGCTTTTACAATAAGATCTGATGAAAATCCGACATCACTTCGTGACTCTCACAATGACCTTGTACCGTTCCGTTTGAAATGTGACACTCACACTCCTATTTATAGACAAAGACCCTTCCGTTTGAACTACACATATCATGTTCAAATGACACACTCAAACGGAACCCTATTTCAAACTTTGAACTCAAACGGAACCCTATGTTTCAAACGGAACCCTTGTTCAAACTATGGTTTCAAACGGAACCCTCTAAAACACTTCCTAAATCACTAATTAAACCCTACTTTGACATTTAAGATCCAATATTAACTTTCTTGAACTAAGACTTGATGAAGATGCAGTCAACAGACATTCTTGTGCATCAACAGAGGAACCCTATGTTTCAAACGGAACCCTTGTTCAAACTATGGTTTCAAACGGAACCCTCTAAAACACTTCCTAAATCACTAATTAAACCCTAATTTGACATTTAAGATCCAATATTAACTTTCTTGAACTAAGACTTGATGAAGATGCAGTCAACAGACATTCTTGTGCATCAACATATTCTTTCCAAAATTCTGAAAGGACCAATGTAGCGCGGATTTAACTTCCCACGCTTTCCGAAGCGTGCCACACCCTTCCAGGGTGAAACTTTCAATAAAACCATTTCTCCAACTTGAAATTCCAAGTGTTTCCGGTTTGGATCTGCATAGGCCTTCTGTCTGTGGCGAGCTGCTTCGATGCGTTTTCGGATCTGCGCAATCTTGTGTGTCGTCTCTTGGACGATTTCGGGGCCAGCAAGCTGTCTATCACCTGCGTCAGCCCAACATAGAGGTGATCGACACTTGCGTCCGTAAAGAGCTTCGAATGGCGCGGCACCAATTCGACCAATGGCAAATGCTTGTCCCAGCTACCGCCCAAATCCATAACACACGCTCTCAGCATGTCTTCCAAAGTTTGTATCATTCGCTCGCTTTGACCGTCAGTTTGCGGGTGAAACGCAGTGCTCAGATTTAATTGTGAGCCAAAAGCTTCTTGGAAGGATTGCCATATCCTAGACACAAACCTTCCGTCTCTATCAGAGATGATCGAGAGAGGCACTCCATGACGTGCGACGATCTCTCTCATGTAAATTTCAGCCAGTTTGCTGGTGTTATCCTTCTCTCTGATAGGTAAGAAGTGTGCTGACTTTGTTAATCGATCCACTATTACTCAAATAGTGTCATGGCCTCTTGGCGTTCTTGGCAACTTCGTAATAAAATCCATTGAGATTTGTTCCCATTTCCACTTGGGAATCTCAGGTTGTTGCAGAAGTCCTGAAGGCTTCTGATATTCGTCTTTAACCTTAGCGCATGTTAAACATTTGCTCACATAAACAGCAACATCACCTTTCATCCTAGGCCACCAATAATAATCTTTGAGATCTTGGTACATCTTATCCGCTCCTGGATGGATAGAGTACCGCGACTTGTGAGCTTCATCAAAAATAACCTTCCTTAAACCTCTAAACAAAGGAACCCAAATCCTTTTCTCAAAACATAACGTTCCTTCCTCGTTTGGTACCAGTAGCTTCTCCATCCCACAGAGATATTCTTCTTCAAGGATTCCTTCCTTGAGAGCTTCTTTCTGCGCGGCACGAATGCGCAAAGAAAGATCGGTTCGGATAATCATTTCTAAAGCCCTAACCCTTATGGGCTTGATCCTCTCCCTTCGACTTAGGGCATCGGCGACCACATTCGCCTTCCCTGGGTGATACTTTATCTCACAGTCGTAATCGTTCAGCAACTCAACCCATCGTCTTTGCCTCATATTCAGCTCCTTCTGATTGAATATGTGTTGTAAGCTCTTATGATCTGTAAAAATTGTACATTTCGTACCATATAGGTAGTGTCTCCAGATCTTTAAAGCAAATATCACCGCGCCTAGCTCCAAATCGTGCGTGGTATAGTTCTTCTCATGTACCTTCAACTGACGTGAAGCGTAAGCAATAACCTTCTGGCGTTGCATCAACACGCAACCCAATCCTTGACGCGAAGCGTCACAGTATACCACAAAATCATCTGTACCTTCCGGTAGTGCTAAGATTGGTGCATTGCAGAGCTTATCCTTCAATATCTGGAACGCTTCTTCCTGTTTGATTTCCCAATCAAACTTCTTATCTTTCTGCGTGAGGAGCGTCAATGGTTGAGCGATCTTCGAAAAATCCTCAATGAACCTTCGATAGTAGCCAGCCAAACCCAAGAATTGTCGAATCTCGGTTGGCGTTTTAGGCGTTTCCCAATTCTTGATCGCTTTGATCTTTGTGGGATCAACATGGATTCCATTTCCATTAACCACATGTCCAAGAAATTGGACTTCACGTAGCCAAAATTCGCACTTAGAGAATTTGGCATACAGCTGTTCCTTCTTCAGCAACTCCAAAATAGCTCTTAAATGTTGTTCGTGCTCAGCCTTTGTTCTTGAATAAATCAAGATGTCGTCGATAAACATAATCACGAACTTGTCCAAGTACGGCTTGCAAACTCTATTCATCAAGTCCATAAAGACTGCAGGTGCGTTTGTCAAACCAAACGGCATAACAAGGAACTCGTAGTGTCCATAACGAGTTCTGAAAGCTGTCTTCGGGATACTTTCCTCTTGTATCCTTAACTGATGGTATCCAGATCGCAAGTCGATCTTTGAGTAAAAGCTTGAACCTTGCAGTTGATCAAACAAATCATCAATCCTTGGCTGAGGGTATCTATTCTTGATCGTCAGCTTGTTCAACTCCCGGTAGTCAATACACATACGAAAACTACCGTCCTTCTTCTTGACAAACAAGACCGGAGCTCCCCAAGGCGAGAAGCTTGGTCGGATAAATCCCTTGTCTAACAACTCTTGAAGTTGTGTCGACAATTCTTGCATCTCAGACGGAGCAAGTCTATAAGGTGCCTTAGCCACAGGCGCGGCGCCTGGAACTAAATCGATGTGAAACTCTACTTGCCTCTGAGGTGGCAGTCCAGGTAAGTCCTCTGGGAAGACTTCTGGATATTCCCTCACGACAGGGATGTCTTCGATCTTTGGTTCTGCAGCTTTCTTGTCTACAATGTGTGCCAGGAAGGCAGCACATCCCTTCTGCAAACACTTTCGCGCTTTCAGGCAGCTGATAATCCTTAACGGCGTATCACGCTTCTCCCCGTGAACCACAATTGTTTCGCCATCTTCGGTTGGGATACGAACGACCTTTTCGTGACAAACTATCTCAGCCTTGTTGCCTGATAACCAATCCATTCCTACCACCACGTCGAAGCTTCCCAACTGGACTGGTAGTAGATCCACAGCAAACTCGCGCTCTCCCAATTCGATCACACAACCTCTGATCACTTCATTAGCTTCTACTAACTTCCCATTAGCCAATTCGATTGAGTAGGGAATATCTAACTTATTAGCGGCTAAACCAAGCATATTCTTAAACTCTAATGATACGAAGCTATAATCGGCACCAGTATCAAATAAAACGGATGCATAGCGTTGGTTTACAGGGAACGTACCAGTGACAACATTGGGATCCTGGCGCGCTTCCCTTGCTTCGATATGGAACACTCTTCCACGGGCTTGGTTCAACTCTGGGCAGTTCCTCTTAAAATGCCCAATATCTCCACAGTTAAAGCATCCAAGTCTTTGCCCGTTTCCACCTCCATTTCCAGCTTGGTTGTTGTTTTGGTTCGCATTACCAGCTTGATTCGCATTGTTGCCTCGATTCCCGTTTCCTCCATTGTTTCCCTGTGGGCGATTCCCAATACCGCCACGATTATTATTTCTATTCCCAAATCCTCCTTGGCCTCCCCGGCCAGCACTAGCCCAACAAGAATCCTTCAAGTGACCAGTCTTTCCACATGCTTCACATACTTTTGGCCCGCATCGGCCAGAATGGTGACGTTGGCAGGTGTTGCACTTGGGTTGGGTGCCCATATATCCCTTTCCTTTCTTCCCACTACCAGCTGTAACCTGAGCTGGCGCGTTTGGCTCTCCTTTCTTAACAACCACACTGGCGCCCTGCTTGAAGTTCGAGAACTTCCGTTTGTTACCTCCGGATGACTCGACGTGAGTCTCTTTCTTCTTTGTTTCGATCTCACCAAACTTGTTCAGGCGAATAGCCTCCTCTGTGAGAGCCACGCTCAAATCAATTGCCTCAGTAATTGTCGCAGGCTTGGATGAGGTCACCATGCTTATGATTTGAGGAGCTAATCCCCAAATGAAACGTTCAATCCTCTTGAACTCCGGAGTGACCATAGGGTACCACATGCGATAAGTCATGGAACCTTTGAACGTATTCCGCGATCTTTGGACTTTCCATTTTCAAGTGCCAGAACTCAGTTTCCAATCTTTGGATTTCCGCGCGAGAGCAGTACTTCCTGCGCATAAGTTCCTTTATTTCGGTCCAGGTTAGCGCGTAGGCAGCAGCTTCACCAAGTGTCTGTACTTGCAAATTCCACCAAGATAGGGCTCCATCCAAAAATAGCCCAGAAATGTAGGTGACTTGCTGGTCTGGTGCACATTTGCTCATGCGGAGAACAGATTCAGTCTTCTCGGCCCAACGAACAAAAGCGACAGCACCTCCTGTGCCATCAAAGTTGACCGGTTTGCAGTCTAGAAACTGCTTGTAGGTGCACCCTGCACATACGTTACAACATATGATCGGCATTAGCATCATTGCTATAGATATCCAGTTGGGTCATGGTATGTCTTAATGACTTAGTATTACCATGAGGTGGATTGTTGTTGCCATTGTTGTTTAAGCTGCTTCCGCTGGGTCCTCCCTGCGAGGCGGCGTATTGCGCGATGGCAGCAGCGATGACTTGTTGGAGTTCTGCCTCATTGGTAGGCAACGGCGTTTGACGTCTCGGCGGCATCTTCTAAAAGATGGGTTTATGTCGGTCAGGCCATAATAAAGATCCCATGTTATAATACGTATGCTTTATTATGATAGTAATAGTACATAACATCTCATGTTATAATCATATCAATCACACAACATCCCATGTCACAAACATTAATCACACAACATCTCATGTCATAGAATATAAGTAACCAAATCAAGCATCAAATATGATGAGAATACCGCGATTGCCATATATTGAGACCACATAGTAAGCGTACAAGTACATCACAGTGTCATACAACATCAGTCAACTAAGGGCTACATCACCCTAGTCCAAAAACTATATCAAATCAGTGTCAATACATCAAATACATGTCAACAAAAGTCAGAATCAAAATGTAGTCTCCAAAAATGCTGTGCAGTCAAAAGCAATCGCCGTCTTCTCACCAGCGTCTACCCATACGCTACTGAAGAGCTCTACACGGATGGCGGTGGAGGAGGGGGAAAGTGAGTGTAGAACAAACGACGCAACTGGAGCCAGTCCTCCTCCATGGCTCTCTGGGTACGCAACCAAGAAGCAACCTCCTGCTCAAGTGCCAAAAGGCGTGCAGCATAGTCTGGTGGTAAAGGTCGAGAGGGCTGCAAAGGAGAGTGGGTCTGACCCTGGCACTGACACGGCGGCGGCTGGGCTCTCTCAAGCTCCTGAATGCGCTGCGTGTGTGCCTCGTGCTGGGCGACAAAAGACATCAAAACGTCCTCAATAGTATACCCCATATGAAAAGAGTGGTAGGGGTCGGTCGGTGGCATAACAGACGGTGACGTCCAGAGAAACGGCTCACTGGCTGGATCAAAAGGTGCCACATGAAATGGAGAAACAGGGGGAAAAGTAGCAGACGGTGGCATAGCAGGGATAGATACCGGTACATGTCCAAAAGGGTGAGCCGAAGAACCCTCTCCAGGTCGAGCTGGAGGTGTGTACTGTGCAAATGAAAAAGAGAAATCAACGTGACGTGCATCAGTGGTATGAGGAGGAATAGGTGGAACCTTATCATCCGCAGGAATCCACCCACACTGGGCGTGCTCATCTCGTGGGTCTATCTGTGCCTCAAAAAGTGCACGATCAAACTGAACAGGTATAGGATCAAGGTGAGGTGCAACAAGAGGGTCAACAGGTATATCAGCGATAGGTGGGGGATCAACATGATCAGCAGCAATAACATGGTCGCCCTCCAACAACGGAGCATCTACTGGTGATCATCAATAGGTGGGTCAGCAATGACAGGCTCAATAGGCATGCCAGCATGAGCAGGGTCATGCTCAAGCACTGGGTCAGGAGCAGGGTCTAGTGGCTGCTCGGGATCAACGAAGGCCATCTCAAAATCAAACTCAGGGTCGATGGGGTCAACTGGGTCAACTGGGTCGACTGGATCCTCCATAGGCTGATCCATGGGTATAAACTCTATATCCTCATCTAGGTCGAATCCTGGGGGAAAGACAGGATCGGAATCCTCCACATCATCGTGGTCGAAAGTAAAACTAGGAATAGGGGCAACAGAGGATGCCTGGTCGGGATCTGATCCATATGAGAAGTGCTGCGCACTCTGGGTGTGTGAAGGTGCGGAGGCCACAGACTCGAAAGAGTCTGGAACCGGAGAGTGAGCAGGTGACTCCTCGGCGGGAGCATCTGCGATCATCAAAAGATCTCCAGCAGGAAGAAGGGCCTCGCCCGGAACCTCATCCTCTAAGGGCTCGTCATCATACAGATCGACGTCGTCATCATCGTCGGCGTCGAGAAGCAAATCGTAAGCAGGATATGAAGCAAGTGGTATGGGAGCAGGGATCTCCACTAACGGTAGGTCCCCGGCCAAAGGGCCATCAGCGAGCTCATCAGCACCATCAGGTAAAGCAAAGGGCTGAAAGTCGTCCTCGTCCGTGCTAGTAACGTCGGATGTGTGGACCTCGCGCTCTGAAGACTCGAGGTCGTCTGATACTATAGGTCTAGGTCCTGTGGTGTCTGAGTCACCTGTGCCAGAGGTGTCCATGGTGTCTGTATCATAAACACAAACATGCACAAACAGACAATCATACAATCAAATAATCACATAAGTCACCAAGTAAGTAATCAAATAATTCTCCTAGTCCCACTAGCCTCCCAGACTGCTCTTCCTAGTCCCACTAGCCAACTACCTCGATCTCCCAGACCGAGCCTCGGCCTCCAAGACCGAGCCTCAGCCTCCAAGACCGAGCCTCAGCCTCCAAGACTGAGCCTATAAATAATAAATAAAATGTGCTCAACATTTGTTTGTAAAAACGTTTGGGATCTGGACTTAAGTGGTATGCAGTAAAAATGTTTTCGTGAGAGCCCTAGTGATCATAGTCTAGACTTGAGAAAGAATCCTAGTTCGCTATGATCAGAGCTCTGATACCAAGCTGTCACACCCTGGCTTTCCGGAAGCGTGGATAATTTGGTGTAACTTCTTAATACCATAGCTTAACCATAACAAAGCTATATGAAATAAAACCATGCAAGATCATCCATAGATTTAAGTTTTAAAACTGAAGTAACATAACATTGTCTTAGGGACTTAAAACATCAAGACATAAAACATTGTTTTGAAAGACATAAACATCAACATGAATAAAACGCAGTTCAAGATTTGTGACTCGTCCAGGAAAAAGTCACATTTCCTAAACTGGGATGACCTCGGAACCCATATGCAGCGGGAAAACATAACATACCGCGCCAGATCTTTAATTCCCTTAAATACATGTAAGTTGAAAAATCAACAATAATGTTGAGCGAGTTCATGTGTAAGTGAGTATGTAAAACACTTGTAAGTATAAAAATCCCTGGTATGTAGCAAATAAGGAAAAAGAGATCACCAATGGCTTGCAAGACCACTGATATGTGTGAAGTGCAAGTAGGAAGACTCAAACCTAGCAGATTTAGCGTTGGGTACAAAGTCACCCCGAGGTCCGTTCTGGTTGGGCCTGGGGTTGGGCTCGCTACACCCAGATAGATCTACCGCTTACGTCCCTCGGTCCTACAATGAGGATTAATGGCCTCCAGTTTCTGCCTACCCACTCACATGATCTAAGTAGTAAACCTCCTTATGCTAACCATACCATGTATAAAGTACTTGTAATCAAAGTAACATGTATTTCACCCCCGTAGTTTAGAAAACTGAAAACAGTTAAGAGAAAAGGGGGACATGAACTCACAGTGGTGCGTCTCTACCAAGTATGTCTCCTGATCAAGCAGCTGTATGACGACCTACACGTACTAATTCTATTAGACGGACGGCCGTGCCTTAGCTTTAAAGTTTAAGTTTTTGGGAAATAGTTAGACAACTATTTCGTGTTTATATTCTGTATATACTTGGTAGTTATTTTCCTTCCCAAGGATGGGGGATTTAATACATGTGCGTTCGTAACATTCGAATTACACTATTAAGTCTCACTTAATATATTTTATTTCTAATTCCAAAATATAAATATTCTTCTCAAAAATATTATATTTTCTATTACATAATTTTCCCAAAATAATACCTTGACAAAAATACGCGTTAAGTCATATTTTCTCAAAATGCGTAAGTTACGTTTTAATGATCGAGTGGTAATAATAATTACCGGTGTAACTTATATATTTATCATAGAGACGTTTGTATTATTTTGGATTCGTTAACATTCGATAGTATTATTTTTACCCTAAGAATAATACTAGTATTTTCACAAAATAACCATAAGCACCTGACAAGTGTCGTTAAGAAAAATATATACTAAATATATATTTACCAAGTTTTATTTTGTGAAAATCCCACCTCCGATGTTTTGTAAATATAGTCGCGGCGAAACTTATATTTTGAAAACATGTCGAAAAGTATTTCTAACACTTATAGTGAAAATATTTCTAAGTGTTAGGTTTTTGGAAAAATTTCGCCAGAGTTTCCTCTGTAACTGGAGGTGGCCACGCTTTCAAGCGTATCATTTTCTTTTATAAATCAAACCAACAATTTCCTTATTCAACCAAAACAATGTTCAACGTATCAAACTAGTTAATAAACATGTAATTTGCAAGAATCTCATGAACTTGTAGTTTTCTAATATTATGAAGTAAATCCCATTACTTTTAGTGGATCTTTATATAAAGCAATACGATTTCATAAAAGTCTTGTTCTTAAAGAAATTCCATCTTTACAACTTCTTGTCAACTTCTACAAAAATAGTTCTTTCGTCAAAACTTTGTGCTACACAAGTGTTTACACACTTGTGTGTTCTAAAAATCATTCGTGTTAGTGTAAGATCCGTCTTTAGAAAACATGATTTCTTTGATACTTGGTTCTTTGAAAATACCGCTTGTAGATACGTAGATCTACTAGTTTTAAACACTATTTTACAAGCAAAATCGCTTTTACACAAGTTCATGATTCGCGTGTGGTAGAGTTTCATCCTCTAACCCTTGTTACTTCCAAAACAACCTTATGTCATGATCCAAGATCGTGACCAACCCGGGTTAAATGATGATCCGAGCTACCACAACATAGATCGGGTCCAAATAATCACACAAATCAATTACTACAAGTTTTACACAACATATGAGCTTTTAACCATCACTTTTAGTGTTTTTAGTAGACTTTTATGCTTCATCTTGTATGTTTGCGTCTTTTAACCGTTACATATCATATTAACCACTTTAAAATGGTTCGAGAAGGTGATTTAAGCAACTTACTACTAGCTCGAGGCTAGGGAAGAATCTAAGCGCAAAATGAGAGGATAAAAGCAACGAGAAGAGGTCCTTCGCCTTCCGATTGCACCAAGGTTCCTTATACGCGATCCTTATCACTTGTATGAACTTGGAATGTGAAGATCAAAATCGAAAAGTGGTGGTGGTGTTGCTTGTGTCTTCGGCCGAGAACCAAAGAGAGAGAGAGAGAGAGAGTTTTTCTTGTTATGTTAAGTGTTGGAAAGAATGATGGATCATGTAGTGATCTTATAGGCAATTAACAAGTGAATTACCCAAAGGTTCATGTGTATTCTTGATATTAGACAACTTAGAATATAATAATCAAAATGGTACAATTGATGGTCACAATGTGACCGAGTTCGGCCAAGGGGGGGGGGGGGTCTTGGTTCGATTCCAACTAGTAGTTAGGATATTAGTTAGGTTAATCTAGTTAAGTTAAGTGATTAACCCGGTTACTAGTGTGTTGTGCTTTACAGTGGATGTTAGGGTATTCAGGGACCCTAACTGGCTCAGAAAAAGACAAATAATGTTATTAACAATATTTTCATGTTCCGGGTATAGTCCGGTTGTTCGGTTGGATAGTAATCCGTTAAAGTGCTTAACAAGGCTTTAAAGTGTCGTTATAAATATATTTAGTGACACAACTTATTCCTCCAAAGTGTCAGGAATATTTTTCTCATGTTTTGGCACTTTATTAGTTAGCTAAAAGCTGGATTGTTTATTAAAGTGCTGAGTTTTTGTGCTTAGAGCACGTTTTAGGCACATCCAGTCATTGTAACTTATTCCTAGAGACGCAGTTCTACAACCCTTGTATCCCTACACTCACCACTAGTGTAGTAAAATATTTCTGGCTCATACAGGCCTTAGAGGCAGTGTCTGCCTGATGCTGGCTTATCAGCATGTTCAATAGGTTATCCGTTTATAGTGCTACTGTGCTTTTCGTGCATCATGTTTGTCACTAAGGTTCAGCATGTAAATAATGTAGTGACGGTAAGTAGAGTATGATGCAGGTATATGCATGTATCAGAAATCAAGTAGCAGTTCATCAGTAATTTCAAACAAGCACAGTAATTAAGCAGTAATTAATTATTAATTAAGTCGTACGGATACCTGGTTTAGTGAGGGTTGTCACATAAACATGTTAAAACATGTTTAACGAAGTTAGAAAATAGGTTTGGTATCAAAACAAATGGTTTATCCATTCATTTTCGCTTCCGAAGAAATATCCATCGGGGAAATGAATAATCTATCCTTCATTTCCACTTTTGACGAAGAATCCATTGAGGAAAAATGAATTATCTATTCATTTTCGCTTCTGAAGAATATCCATTTCAGAAATGAATCATATATTGACATTGTGCTTAAATGAAATACCTACGACTAATTTTGTTGTATGCAAAACAAACGATGCTATCATTACAAATCTGAAATACGTTTTGATTCAATTGATGTTGTGTTATATTGATGCTTATTTGATTTAAACGATACCTCAATCTTATTTGTCTTCCTCACTTAACTAGAAGTGCTATGTGGACCATGCGACGAAACGAATAATTATGGGTACACACTTAATTACGAGGTTCGACGCATGAGAATCATAGTAAACCTTGTTAAGTACGGTGGCATATAAGAACATTATGTGACTATGTGATTATCTATTATTTGTTTATTATTACGCCCCTTTGTTTGCTTAAGATTTACATTACAAGTTTAGTATAAACAAATTTCTATACACTCAATAATGCTATTAGATTCATAAGTTCTAAAAGGTTTGAATACCTCGAGATGCCATAGGATCTAACACCTTGCTCACCCTTTCAATCGTTACAAATACACTTTACGGTTTCCTTCGAATAAATTTCGGGACAAAATTTTCTAAAGTAGGGGAGACTGTAACCACCCTGGTTTTCACACTTGTATTTGTTTGGCATACATTGTAACAATTACCGTATTTAAAATGGAATGTATTTGAACATACTTGCTTTATACTCATACGTACTTATACCGACACGAACACGTGGATAATTTCAAAATTTGTTGTTATTTATGCCATTAAACAATACCACGTAAACTATAAGGACCTTTTTTTTTTGCTTGAAATCTATTACTTTTTAAGTCCAGGGACTAAATTATCGCTTTTGAAACTATAGAAATACAAGGGTTAAAGTGCAATTATTTCAAACTACAAGTTTAGGGTTCTTTTGGTAATTTTTGAAACTTATATTATAAATAGATATTTTTGAAATAAAAGTCCAAGGTTCATTTGGTCATTTTCTAAAACTTAAACTCGAGGGACTAAAACTGATTTTCTTAAACTTATTTTAACTGAATATCCTAACCTGGTTAAATTTTATATAAGGATTTCTTCTTTAAAACTTAACCCAGTTAGTTTAACTAACTGGTTATTACAGTGACCATTTGTGTCAATTTTCAAAAGTTAAGGGACCATTTTTGTAAAAAAAGAAACTACAGGGACCTAAGTGTAAATATTCAAAAACCGGTTTAAAATGGGGGTCCTTCTGTATCGGACCGGCCCTTGCTGGGATCGAACTCGTGACCTCTCGGTTGTAACCGCAACGCCTTAACCAGTTTATCCTCCTGTACAGGAGCTGATAGATTTAGAACATTAATTCATATATACACACATTAGGAAACTAATTATTTTATTAAAATTAATTCTGAATTAAAAAGGTTTAATTATCAACGAACCGGCCACACCCGGGATTCGAACCCGGGCATACCCGCACAACAACAAGCGCACAACCAGCTGATCTATCAGCTGGGATGTGATTTATTCTAGATTATATTATATATATATATATATATATTAACTTTAAAATAGATCTGAATCTTATACACAGATCCGCAGGTTACGGATTTCGAACAAAAACTCACCAAATCCGATCTATTCCACTTGTTTAATTGTTTAGGTGATATGAATCATCACCCACTAGTTCCCAACCACTTTGCCAACTCGATTGCACACTAATTCGACACACACCAGTGCCCTTTTGGCTGTAATCCGAACTTTTTTATAAAAAAATTAAAGTAGACCAAATCCACTATGAAATGTTGGATCTGAGATCGAATTGGACTTGTATATAAGTTCCTTAGATCCCCACAAACATCCTGCACCCTTCACATTTCTCTAAAACCTCTCTAATAAGCTTTCTGAGCTCGTCGGAAAACTCGCCAGAAAACCGAACCAGTCACCGAAATTACCCAAACCGACGTTCCAGTCGATACCGGTACGATTTTATTTCACCAATTAGTTCGTAATTGTTTGCTTATTGTTCCAGTAGGTTCATTTTGGCCCAGAACATAGGTTCCCCGTAGGTTTGAAACGGTTTGACTTCTGTTGACTTTCTAGAGGTTGAAGATGACTGATTTTATTATTACTTATATTTTATTTATTTCAAGATGAAACACAAACCACTGGATAGCCCAGTGGTTGTGTGTGTGTTTGTCTTCAACCCAGACCCGGGTTTGAACCCAGGGGTCTGCAAACCTTTTTATTTTATTTATTTTTATTATTTTAACAAATGCAATAATTTTTATTTCATTAATACTCAATACTACATTTTATAAAAATACAAAAACTATTATATTATTTATAAAACTATTTATTTAATAGTAAAACAGTCCAATACTTAAATAATTCATAATAAATCGATTTTTAAGAAATAAATACTGAAATTTTTATATTAATTATTTTAAGTGTTAAACTTTACAAAAATAATATTGTTACTGATATTTTATATAATTTTGATATTTATATAATTAAATCATTATTTATACTTATAAATATAGTTTAATTTAATATATTTAAATTATATAACTATATAATATTTATCCGAAATTATTTGTATGACAAAATATACATGTTACTGAATTTATATAAATTTAGAATCTGAATTTTTTATTATATTTAGTTATTTAGATAACTAAACTTATATAAACTTATTTATTGTTAATTTAAGCAAATTAATTCATTTTAATTATTCAAAATGAATCAAAAACCATAATAATTATTTTAATCAGTAATATTTCAAATTCAATAATTAAAAATATTATTTTTAATTATTCTGATTTAAATTAATTATTTTGATAATTAGTTATATAATTATCATATTATTTCTTTAAACTATATAATTATCATTTACCAAATAATTATAAATTTTTGTACTTCTAAATTCAATTATAAAGTTATAAATTAATTATATCACTTATGCAATATTTTGGTATAATTATTTATGTTAAACTAATTATACAAATTGAATATAATTGATTTATTATTTTAAATGTTTGTAGTAACTCAATTATGTATTTATATAATTTAATTATTTATGTTAAAGAAATATTTTTCATAGATAATTCCATATTCATTTTCCGAGTTCTCTATTAGGTTATCCAAACCTTATAGTTACCATTTAGACAAACCATACCGAAACCTATAGATTTAGGATTTCCTTTTATACAATTAAACATTATTATTAATACAAACTTTATATTGATGCATGTTCAAACGATTAGAGTGACGTTGGATCTTATTTCCACAAACTCTTACATTAAACTTACTTGTTGGACTTACCGCACTCAAGGTGAGTTCATAGTCCCTTTTTACATTATTTTTGGGATGATACATATGTTACAATGTGATACAAACTATTTGCTATTTTGTGGTTTCCCTCGATTGTTTTTGCATTTGCTTAATACTTGTTGTTGTTGCTTTAAGAAGTTTACGTTCATCAACTTGCATAAGCCCATCGGTTGTATTATAGCGCTATAGGATTGACACCCCATCCAAACTTCCAACTTTGCAATTTTGTTGTTTTTGTTTGGAACCACTACATACATACATACATACATACATACATACAAGGAAGGATGGATGATATTTTCGAGTATCGTCATAGGTTTGAATGTACCATTAAGTAACTACATGTATTACTCTTTTGCTACAAAGACATATCGACAACCACTTTTGTTAAAACTTTATCTATATCACATTAACATTTTTGCCTAACAAAACCTATGAATTCACTCAACCGTTTGTTGACCCAATATTTTCCTAACATATGTTTCAGGTGACAAAGTTTGATGACATGATTTGCAAGAACATTTTACATAGGATTGATCAAGACTTATGCCTTAGATTAAATCCGAATTTATCATTTGTGAAAAAATTTATGTTGTATTTGTTTATGTACTCTTATATTCTCATATGTGAATCCAATCTATTGAATTGAACTTAAATTATATTTCAACTTAACATAATCTCCATGTGCTCAATTGCATTCTGCCTGTTTTGTGATGCCCTTGACTTTTCTGCCTCCGGTCGGGGTGTTACAATTAGTCTTGAGAATAAAACCAACTTAAGCTCCAAGTATCACGGAATCAACAAGGCACCTAGTATAGGTAACTATGTTAATAAACGGATCCTAAATCGGGAGATAGGATAGAATGAGGTTCTATAAATCAAATGAGTATTTGAACTCATATGGTATGATTTAATAGTCCCAACATTCTGATTTGGAAGTCTACCTAAGTGCTTTTGACCCGTTTCGACCCGTTATGGTAGTTTAAGCCACTATAACGCGTCGTTTGCGTAAAACTATGTTCGGATGGTTAACTATGTGCTATGTCAAGTCTTACATGCCCAATTATCCCTAAACATGTTACTAGATCAGATTATATGTCAAAAACATGTTCACATATGCAAGATACGGATTATTGCTTCAAAATGGCGTTTTGGTCATTTTCTATGGGCATACAAGCTACTTAACAAATAACTAACCAATCCTATGTGATCATAAGGTATAACCTCAGAGGTTATTCCCTATGAAACTATGATCACTAAAAATGCTTGGTCGGATCCTAATGATCGACCAAACGGGTCGGGTTTGAAAGTCTAAACGGTTGTTTAGACCGCTTAGCTTACGACCCTAAACAAGCACTAAACTAATAGCGACGAGTTAGACATGTCAAAATATGTTTAACCTACTTATAAAACTGATTTGGTATCAAAACAAGGTGTTTTGATACCTAACAGTAGTTCCGTGGCAAAATGTGTGCTAAAACGCATTTTGACCGAAACTTTGACTCGTCACTATGCCTAGTTAACGTGGTAATCAGTAGGTATAATCGCTAAGGATTATAACTATCGTGATTACAATCACGTTGCAAAGTTCAAACGAACTTTGCGTTGACCATTGGCTGGTCAAAGCTAAAAGTCAAACACTGTTTGACTTTTTAAGCTAGGAAAGCAATAAAAGAATGAAGGGATGCTTACAAAAGGTCCTTGCTTGAACTTGATCTTATAATTCTCAGGTATGAAGTTATAAAACCTCAACTTAGAGAATTTAGATCAAGTGTGCAGGAAAATGAATGAATTAGCTTGCTATTTATAGTAGAGCATGAAGAATAAGATCATGACACTTGTTTGTGTGGCCAAGAAGCAAGAAATCATGACCATACAAATGTTACAAGCAGATTAGAAGACTTGGGGAGGTGTTAACTTGGTCCCTAAAACATAAAAATTGCAAACAAGGGCCTCAAGAACGAGCTGGGAAGCTGCTGGGAATTTTCTATGAACTGGGCATGCCTTACAGACTGTAAGGCCATGTGCATACGGTCCGCAAGCTACCTACAGACCAGCAACTTTCAATAGTTGACAGTTTCAGCCCCTGAGTTTGGTTCGACGTTTTTAACCTCCGTAAAGTCATTTTCAAGGCTCTACAAGGTCGTCAAAGTGTAGGGGACCTGAAATATGCTCGGAAAATCCACGGATATCGGTTCGTTTGGCCGTACGGTAACGTTGTTCGGTTATTTACGACGAAACTCGAACGGACGCAAAAACGAACCAAATTAAGCGACAAATGGTATTTTTGCATGCCGATCACTAAAATAAAAATATTTTAGTGTGTACAAAAATTTTGGGTGTCTAGATGTGGTCAGAACGTAAGATATGCGCGAAAATGCAAACTTACGTCGTTTTTGACACTTTTAGTCCCTGTAAGATCATATAAGCATGTTTTCGCACACCGAACCTATCAAGGCTTATTTCTAAGCCATGTTTAGGTTATATATGATATGTTTAGCTTATGATAAAGTTCTGGACTGTACGTTGCCTTACGAAACGGCAGACTTTTGCAGTTTGACGCAAATAGTCCCTTTGAGCGAATAAACTTGTTTTTGCCATACCAAATCCTTCAAAACTTATTTCTAAGTTATGTAAAGGTTATTTAAGGTATGTTAAGCTTATGTTGCTGTTCCAAAGTGTTTTTCGCATTAAACTGATTACGTTTACGCACCAGTTTGCGTATAACTTTCCAGAAAGCGATATAGAGTTCAAAATTGATCAAAAATCAAAACAAGAAAAATGTCAAACATAAATAACAAACATTTGGATCAAAATACATTGTTTTTTTTAACATTGGATTGTTCAAAGTTTGTATAATGATAGAACAAGCACAGATGTCACAAAAACGCCATAATACACACACCATAACTTTATTGATTAATAAATATGATGAATTAACATTACTAATGCAGCGTGATAATGAAAACGCCATCAGATGAATAATTAAAAACAGTAAACAACATGAATAATTAACAAAAATAACATCATAATGAAAACGCCATAGTTAACAAAAACTGATGTTTACACAAATTAACAAATAGTAATAACTGATGTTTACAAATACTACTAAATGATATTCAAAACTAATTAGGTGTAAAACGCCAATGATCGAAAAAACATAAGAAAAATACTAGATTCGAAACGACAATTAAAATTAATAATGAAAACTCCAATTATCAGTTCTTACTAATTGTTTAACTACCAACTAAAACGCGAATAAATTGGATACATGAACAACGCCATTGAAAGCATACAACGCATTATGAAATATTAATTGGAAAAAAAAACAATGAAACAAGCATAAAAGAACAAAATGCCATATTTGTTGTATATGTGTTGCATCATTTGCTGGAACAAAAATATGAAACGTCATCAAATATTACTCTGTCGAACAGAATCCACATTAGACGCCATAGATCTGAGAAAGCTTGGAAAGGAGGTAACAGCTAATACGAAATCTTTGGAATTTTAATTTGAAACAGATTTATAACGCGAATAAGGAGGGAACGTACAAAAGGACAATCGTACCCCTGCATATCATTTAGCGCCCCTGCCACGTGTTAGGCCAGGATCCGTTCTCACCGTTCTCACACTTTAGGACATTTTCTCCTGATCCCGTACCTATATATATATATATATATATATATAGGGTCAGGATTTAGGGAAAATGGTTGAAAGTGTGAGAACGGTTATGGATCGTCCGATCAAATCAATCTATGGACTAGATTGGCGCGGTGACGTTTTTGTAAATAACATCAATTTTATTACGTTGACGCGCTTCATTAAGGGTAAAAAAGGTAAAACATCATTTCTCATATAAAACGTCGTTGAAATATAAAACGCCAATTTTATCACTACGTAATTTTTTCAGTGTTTTTATTTAAGCTCTCAGGTTACAAAAACGCCACAAAATGTGAAACGCCATAATATATAAACGTCAAGCCTTATATCCGGATAAATGTGTGACAACTGGCACAAAACCGGTAATTAACTTACAGTCTAATTATTATTTAATATCTGCAATTATGTGCTTAAATGTCAACATTGTCTGAGTACATGCAATACATGTGAATTCATGCACGTTTTATACTTCAAAAATTGTTTTGTGCATTACTGTAAGTGTTGCGTCAGAAAGACTAGTAAACTCACCGGAAAGACACGCTGTGTCAGCAATTCTGCAGAAAGCAGTCAGATAATAGAATTAGGGCCTAGGAATAGGTCCAACATCTAAAATACATTAAAACCCAAGTGTGGATACAAGGGTTAACATATAAACTTTCTGGAAGCCAAACTATGCACTAAAAAGCAACCAAAACTCACTTTAAATGCAGAATTCTGCATAAATCAGCACTAATTCAGCTATAATAAGCTATTTAACACAATAATATCATGCAAAATTTATGTTTTATTGTCCAAAATAACTTACAAAGTGTCGGGAATTAAAACTGCCACAAAAGGTGCTTCATACATAGTGAAACTGCGCAATTCAGCACTTTAACGAACCGTAACGAACCGAACAACCGGACAGTAACCGGGACATCAAAATTTGACTAGAAGTAATGTTTTTATGATATTAAGCTAGTATTGGTGCTAGAACACCTTAAAAATCAACAAAACACCTAAACACACTTAAACTAACTTAAACCCCCTCGTTTGCACTTTAAACCCTTAACTTCAAAAATATTACATTTTACCCCCCCCCCCTCATGTTGCAAACGGCCACAAAGGGCCCCACATGGCTTTTATTATTTTATATAACCATGTCTCCTAACTAGTTGGCATAAAATCTATGAGAAAGATCATGTGTTGGATTTTTCTTTATAAAAACCATAAGTATTCACCATTGTCCATTAACACATAAAAACTTCATCTTCTTCCTCCCATTCCTTCTTGGTCTCGGCTCAAACTCACCACCCTACCACCACCATTTTCAAGCTTCAACCTCACAATCCAAGCTTACCAGAAGGTGTATGGAGGCCATCTAAGAAGGTGTATGGTGCTAGAAGTGGAAGGACCTCACTTTGGAGCTTTTAACCACTAGATTTCTTCCTTGATCACCACCTCCATTCTTGAGCCACTTCCCTACCCATTAGAGCTAGTAGTAAGCTTCTTAATCACTAAAATAAGTCATGTTTATGTTATGTACAAGTTTCACCATCTAAACAACTTAACTTTTAATGATAAAAATGAAAAGATCTAACATATTCATGAAGAAAATAAGTGATTACATGAATTTTTGGTGTATGTAATGATGTTGTTGATGTTATGTCTTGTGTTTATGTTTAGATCAAGTATGTTAAAGCTTAGATCTAACAAGTTTAAGCATGGATCTTGAAGGATCCATGGTTAAACTTGAAGATGAACATATGAAGCAAGATATGAACATGAAAAATGAATTTTTGATGCATAATCTTGTAATCTTGAAGTAATAAAGTGTGTGTAGAACTAATTTTTGAAACTAAAATTCATGGGAAGTTTGTTAAAAAATTAACATAAAGCTTGTTTTTGAAAGATCTAAAGTTATTAAGCATGGATCTTGAAAGATCCATGGTTAAACATGATGTTAAAAATTATGATCTTTCTAATAAACATAAAAGTGGTTTTAGAACATGATTTACAAACTTTAAAGACCATTAAACTCATGGATGAGTTGGTTAGCAAAATAAAGTCTTATAAAAGTTTGTTTAAAATACTCAAGAACACTTATTTTTGGAAAGATCACAATATGTAAAGTGTAGATCTAAAAGACTACACATTTTTAGCAAGAAACAAGTTCATCATGATGTTTCATATGGAAAAATGTGTGTATGTTGTTGATGATTATTATTGGAAAATTTTTTGATGTTGAAAAGAAAATAAACACATGTTTTGAAAACATGGGAAACCTCCATTTTTTAGGGGAAACTATGTCAAAATTTTTATAAAATTTTGACACTTAGAAAAATATAAGTTTTGGTGAAACTTATTCCCTAAAAATTCACCTAAAAATATTTACCAAGGTTTCCCTAATTTTTGTGTAAAATTTACAAGTCAAGAAATGGTGATTTCTTCAAGTTAAAATTAATATTAAGTATGTATATTTTTAGGGGAAAATATATATATTTAGTAAGCACCACATTTTGTGCTAAGTGTATATTATGTGTATTATATATATATATTAGCGTATTAGGAACTTGAAAATACACTAAATACTCCCAAGGAGTATGAATACAAAAATACACCTACAAATACATGAGAATACATAAGTATACAAGTGTACAAAATTCCTCACAAGGAAATACATGGACTAATACAAGAAAATATATTTATGAAAATATATTTCTTAGCATATTATTTAACTTGGACAAGTTATGGACTTACATATATATATTTTTGGACAAAATATATAACCTATACCAAGTATTGGAATTTATACAAAAATTGGGGTGGATAACAAGAATAACCATATATATATTTTATAGCATGACAAAATATATATATTTCATACAAGTCTTAAAAATATGTTATTTTTAAGAAATATAATTCCGGAAAGTAATAAAAATCAAAGTATTGATTTTTGGTGAATAATACAAAATACACAAGTATTTACATAAAATACAAGTATACTTTCCTAAGAATACTTGTACCAAAATAATATTGAAAATATTATTTCACAAAATACTTATATTTATTTTTGGGAAAATAATATAAGTAACATACTCGAAAAGTTAAAAATATAACTTATTTTTAACAACTTATTACCTTGACAAAAAGATTTTATAAATGAATATATATTTGAGAAGGGAAATATATTTACAAATAAACAATATATATTCAACGGGCAAGACCCGACAAACAAGGGCACGACCCTCACAAAGATTGAACATACAAAGAACATATACATAAACAAAAGATGGTGACTTGTACTTGTGTGATACAAGTCTAGTGACCAACATTAATAGAACACGTATAGGTCACGACGCTACGAAACCAACTGGTGAAGTTTACGGCGCAGGATACGCAAAGTTGTGAGTTCATGTCCCCACTTTTAAACTTTTACTTGTTTTCTAAACTTGGGGAAAATACATGTGTTATGATATGTTGATTTCAAAAACTAAGGAATGATACTTTAGATCATGTCATGAATAGGGTGCCATAAGCACCATTAATCAATTACATACCAAGACTGCAGAACAAAAGGTTAGATCTAATGGGTTTCAGGCAACCACACTCTTGGCCACTCTTTTACCAAGTAGTGCTTTTGTGTCTCTAGTCGTGAATCGACAAGTAAAAATGCCTATGGTTTGGATGCTTCCTATGTCGTTACACATGTTAATGGCCTAGCTAACCATTAGCGATCTCGTATTCCTTACATTTACAGAAATACTTATTTCATACAAATACATACCATGTTTTCTACAACGAATGCTTAAATGCTTTACACAAAAACTGCATGAATTCACACCAACATTATGTTGACGATTTTCCAAAACTTACATGTATTTCAGGTAACTAAAGTGGATGTACGTGCAGTCTTACTCTTGCTTCGGGATGTTGTTTATGTTTTTAGCTATGTTGTGTCAAGACTCCGATGCCTGTTTTTGTGGGAATTGGTTATCATATTCCATCCTGTGTGGGATATAAGAATCAAAACCTTGATGTTCGTCTTTAAATAAAGTTGTAAACTTTTCAGACATTAGGTTATCTTGTGATGTAAACACTTAACTTATGCTATTTTTTAATTATGTAATGACACTGGCATTTCGGAGTTATTTTCGAGCATGTAGTATGTTTACAATTCATATGCAATGAGAACCTTTTAGGATCACACCTCGTGCTTCCGCCTTAGAAAGGGGTGTGACAAAATGTTAATTACATTTTTTGTTATAAAAATAATATCCCGCCTAAACTACGCACCAAAAAAATCGTATAAATAGAAACGTCTCACCACCTTCCATTTATCACACCAAAAAAACACACAAAAAACACAGTGGTTCCTAAAAAAATACAACTCAACAAATACAACGATGGCAAACATCTTTTCTTTGATACACAGTAATGTTCTGCATGAAGTTTCGCTGAATGATTTGTTAGGTGAGTGGAGTAAGATTTTGCTGCATGAGATGGACAAAATTCAAGAAAGAGGGACTGATGACACCCATATGTCTTTTTGTCTTATTTGTTCTTGAAGAAGATTTGGATGATTAGAAGAGACCTATCCTAGTGTAAATGCTACTTTGGCCTCTATGATTATAATGAAGACGACGGGCAGATAGCATCCACCCACACGGAGTCGATCTATGTCTCCAACATCCACAAAGACACTTCAACACATGAACAAAGAAAATAAACCACGCCAAACCCAAAACGCCATTTATTTGTGACAGTTTTTGTAGTTTCAAAAGAAGAAAGAGACTGATGACACTGACGATTTAGATCATAAATTGCTTCTATTTGTTTTTTTATTTTTTTATTTTCTTTATCTGTTGTTTGTTATGTAATTTCAGCTAAGAAACAACAAAGTACATTAATCCTATAATGAAAAATATAATAAAACGCCAAACGGGCAAATGCTTGTAAAATGCCGTCATGCCATAAAACACCCCAAAAACTACGAAACTATAATAAAATTACTTTGAACAAGTACTATTATAATAAATCTAAAAAAAAAGCTTAAAACAATGTGCAAAGAAAATAAAACAAAAAAGTCCCATCGTTATCTAAACGCCATTGGAAAACAAAACACCATAATTACAGCCGTCAAGATTAGACGTGTTACACCATAAAAACATATGAATCTGAAAACAAAACACGGTAACTGCAAAACTGTAAAATGAAACGACGGAAACATAATTACTAACATTTATTATATTGAAAGCCAAATACTTGGGGAATTGAATTTATTTATCTTTTTCAAAACGCCATAATTACCTGTCATGCGCGGGGAAAAAGGTCAATATAAAAGAAGACCATGAGAACACAACCTCAAACACGCCAAAAACATTGACTAAAAACGCCACATATTGTCCAAAACGCCAAAAACTTCAAAAATGACTAAGGTTATTGCATGGAGGTTTGAAAGGAAAGAGAAACGATTCATCATAAAGTTCTCTGATAGGAGAAGGGTGAAGATAAGGACAATCAAAGCCATGCTTGGTATGAATGAAGGGGTTCAGAGGGATATCCTGGCCCTTGGGGTTCCAATGGCCAACGATTGTGAAAGAACCCGAACTGTAATAAAAAGATTGAAGAGAAAACTTCTGGCAGAAGATGATGATGAAGATGATGATGATGATATTGACGATACTCCTCTACCAACACTTAGCAGTTGGGTGATGCATGAAGAAGCAAGAACGGTTGAAGTGACTTATCAACACAGGGTGCAATATTCATTGCCAATGGAGGAAATGTTGAAGACAGGGAGGCTATCTCTCATTGAACAACTCTGTGATTTAGCACCTTCGAACGATCCAAAATCCAGGGTTGCAATGATATTCAAGAATAGGATGCAGCAAAGAAGAGACGAGCTAATGACGTTATACGCCAATCTAAAATTTGATGATGATGAATCAAAAGAAAGTGATGAACAAAGCGATGGGTACACCTCTGATGTAATCCCATCCACGGAAGACTATTAGTTTATTTTGATTTCGTATTATTGTAATTTTATAAAATGTTAATCTATGGTAATCAATTGTTAACAAAAGACCCAGAACGCAAAAAAAAAATGACCTAGAAAACGCCATAACGCCAAAAAAATTAACTATGTGACACAAAAAGAATTAATTCAACGAGAAGAAATCTGGGAAAAACAATAAAACGCCAAGTAATTAATGATTCTAGTTAAGGCCAAAATTATCTTGCATGCCAAAAATGAAGCAGCATGTCACACGCGAAAATCGGGAAAGAAGAATATTGAAAAGACAAAAAAAACCCCTCGGACCCTGATCATATCCTGCGCCACGTGTTGGGCCAGAATGCGTTCTCACCGTTCTCACACTTTTGAGCGTTTTCTCCTGATCCCGTACCTATATATATATAGGGTAAGGTTCATTTGAGAACCACCTTTATTGTAAAAACCGCGAAAACCAATGTGAACACAACAAAATAACCTAAAAAAACCTAACCCCCCACCCCCTCACCCAAAAACCTAACCCCCCCCCCAAACCTAAACCCCACCCCCCAGAAACCTAAACCCCCCACCCCCACCCAAGCTAAAATGCTAAAAACTAAACCCCAAAAAAACCTAGAAAAATCTAAAAAACATACAAATTTTTTTTTTAATATTTTTTACCTAAAAATCTCTACTTTTATTAGCCAAATTTTATTTTAATTATTTTTTTAATAACGAAATATAGCGATTTTAATATAAAAAATATTAAAAAAAAATTGTGTGTGTTTTTAGCTATTTTTACGTATTTTTGGTTGTGTTCACATTGGTTCTCGCGGTTCTCGCAATAAAGGGTGATTCCTAACGGGTCCTTCTCCTATATATATCCCCATTTATTGTGACAACTGTCAAATTTGCATGCATCCGTACATTTATTAAATAATGATTAGTGCTTAACGACTGTGCCGATTTACAAATAATTGCTAAAACTGCTTTATGATTTCTGTATCATACATACATGTGCATCACATATTACATACTGTCACATCATTTCACATACAGACTTTAGTGACATACTTGATGCACAAAGCACAGTTAACGGATAAGACAGGAATATGCTGACGGGGTTCAGTACATAGACAGACAGTGATTTGAGACCCAGTATGAGCCAGAAACAAAGTATCACACCAGTGTAGTGTGTAGGGAAGTAAGGATCACAAAACTGCGTCATTAGGTGATAGTTTAAGTGCCAGGAAGTGCCTAAAACTCACCCAAAGTGCAGAATTCTGCATTAATTAAAAAAAATCAGTATTTTAACATGCTAGTATTATGCAGAAAATTGACTAAATGGTCATGTATGCTTTCCTAAGTGTCGGGAATTAAAAGTGTCACAAAAGGGTACTTAAAGAACACTAAACGGAATAACTTGACACTTTAATGAACCGGTATCTAACCGAACAACCGGACATTACCCGGAATACCAAAATTTTACTAGAAACATTGTTTAATTATTTTTGGACTAGTTATGATCCCCAAACACCCTAACACACCATATAATGTGTCATACACTTAAAACACTAGACTTTTACACTTAACACCCTAGCTATTTACCCACAAAGTTACACATAACCCCCCCCCCCTTGGATTTACGGTTGAAAGGGGTGGCCCCACTTGTGATCCCCAAAATCCTACAAGATATTATGGGATATTACTTGATTTTATTAGATATTGCATAGATTTCCCTTGATATCCTATAGATTTTCTTTAGATTATAAGTAGCCTACTTATCATTAAAATTTACAACTAACCCCCCCCCCCCCCCCCCTCATGCCATTTACGGTCACCATGGACCCACCTAAATCACCACCATATCCCATAAGATTTCTTTCATATTTTATTTAGATCTTTACTTGATCTAGTGAACATAATATTAGAAAGAGAATGATTAAGTATGGTTCTTAGATTTCAAAGATAATTTCATATCTCCACAAACTTCACTCCACCTCCCTCATACTCACTCTCTCCCTCTTGGCTCTACTTAGAATCGCCACCACCACCACCTTGCAACCTCCATTGATCCATTTTCAAGCTTAATTCAAGTGATAGAAGGTGTCTTGTGGAGCTTGGTGCTTGTAGATTTTGAAGAACCTCCATCCACCATTTTCTTCATCTTTTTCTCTTGTGTTCTTCCCTAGATTGAAGCTAGTAGTAAGATCTCTCATAACTCTTATTTACTTCTATTTTTAATGGGTAAAAGATGTAGTATGATGAAAATAACGAGAACACTAGAGAACATAAACTAAAAGCTTGAACATAATGTTTACATAAAGATGAAATGTGATGAAATATTGTTAGTATGATGTTGTTTTGAATATGTTGATGGATACTTGATGATTTCTTGGTAATATGATGTTGATCATCATGTTGAACTTGGTAGATTATGATTAAATACATGGGTTAACAAGTTAGGAGATGATTAGGTCTCTACATATAATAATCATCTTCTAATAAAAATATGAACTTGATAAATAAAGACGATTTCTTGAAATGT
Organism: Helianthus tuberosus; assembly: GCA_030545235.1. NCBI lineage: Eukaryota > Viridiplantae > Streptophyta > Magnoliopsida > Asterales > Asteraceae > Helianthus > Helianthus tuberosus. The sequence goes on along the minus strand of CM060365.1, from coordinate 124,398,182 downwards.
AGTAAAACAAAATGAGTTGATGATCATGTAGATCCGAGATTTACAAACGATTTTTCTAAAGAAAACCAAGTTTAAAAAGATGATTTTAAAAAGATCATGACTTTTACTTGCACTTACACCATTTTTGTAAATGAAATAAGTGTAAGAACACTTTATTTACAAGAAGAGTTCAAAAGAATAATTTTTGTAAAATTTGTTCACAAGTTGTTAACACCAAGATTCTTCAAAAATGAGATTTTTAAAGGGATGAATACACTTTGGGAGGTAACTAAGACCACTAAACACCTCACCAAGTTACTACGCGTTTTTTGTGAAATACCAAGTTCATGAATATTATATAAAGCATATAGTTTTTGCTCTTGGTGATGTAAGGTGTTTAAAGATTGATTGTTGATGGATATTGTGATTGTTTTGAAAAGAAAATGATATGCTAATTAGCTTAGACACCTCCATTTTTAGGGGAACCTATGGCAAAATTTTCTAAAAATATAAACACTTAGAAAATATATTCTAACAAGTGTTTACAAGTATGTTGTGAACTATGTATTTCAAATATAAACTTTGCCATAAATTGTGTAACAAAAATACAAAGTATCGGAGGTTGGTTTTTGTAAATAAAAGTGGTTAAGTATATATTTAGAATATATATTTTATACTAAAGGCACTTGTGTGAATATTTGTATATTTTGTGGACTAGTTATATTATTTTAGGGTAAAATAATATAACTCAACAAATAACAAGAATTTACAACTCCAAAATAATACCAAAGATCACAAGGAATGGAATATAAGTTACACACTTATTATTGTGACGCCGAACGATAAAACGTAACTTATGAAATATTCCGGGATATACCGTTATATATATATATACTTTTGGTAAACATTATTTTGGATACGCAAGAAATGAAAGTATGATTCTTACCAAGTTATATTATATTTTTGGACAAGGAAGAAATGTATAAATTTTTGGAAAGTAAAAATACGTTTACTTGGGCTTATTAAGAAATATAGTATTTTTGGGAAAATATATATTTTCTTGGAATGTATTGTTTTGAATAAAAATAAGGTTTATATATATATTTCTAAGTGAGACTTAAAAATATATATTCTTTTGGATTAACACGCCGGAATACGACGCCAATACTTGAAAAGAATACGAAGGTACATGTATGAGATACCCCCATCCTTGGGAAGGAAATACAAATACAAAATACTTGAGAGGTATTGTACAAAACATTGTTTAACAAATTATTCCAAAACTAAATATAATTTAAAGTTAAAATAATTATTATTTTAGCAAATAATTATAACTTGGAATAATATTGGGAACATAAAAGGAACGTAACTCAAAAACATAAATACAAAGGCAGGCAAGGCACGACCCGTTCGTCTAATAGACGTTAGTACACTGTAGGTAGTCATGGTTGCTGAAGGGATTTGAGTTACGATACTGAAGACGCAATACTGTGAGTTCATGTCCCCCTTTTCTTTTAACTGGTTTCAGTTTTATACTTCGGGGGTGAAATACATGTTATAATTATTACAGACATTTTATACATGGTATGATTAGCTTAAGGAGGGTTTACTACTAGATCATGTGAATGGGTAGGGCGATTAAGGCCATCAATCCTCGTTGTAGGACTGAGGGGCATGAGTGATAGATCTATTTGGGTGTAGCGAGCCCCACTCCTGAGTCCGCTGAGTGGACCATGTGGTGACTATGTCTTACAGCCGGAAGCCCGGTACAAAATCTGCTAGGTTTGAGTCTTCCTGCATCACTTCACACATACCATTGGCTTTGCAACCCAGTGGTGATCTCTTTTTCCTTATTCCTACATACCAGGGACTTACATACATACTTACAATGTTTTCACAGGTTTATATATACACACAAACGAACACATGAACTCGCTCAACTTTTGTTGATGTTTTTCAAACTACATGTATTTCAGGGAATTTATAAGTGGATCTGGCGGGCGTTGGGAGTTTTTATGCTGCGTTAAGAATAAAGCTGTCCTCCATGGTCTTTGATTTGGGTAATGTGTCTTATTCCTGGACGAGACACGTCATCCAAACCTTGGTGTTATTCAATATCTTTTGACGAGTCCTTAATCAACTCATAAACAATTTGTACGGTTTGCAAAACTTGAATTTGAAGTCTGCAATGTTGTTATGTTTTAAACTTATTTAATGGATGACAAACCTATGGTTTTTATCATATAGTTGATGTTATGATTGAATGCATTGATATTAAGAAAGTCACACCATAATCACGCTTCCGCAAAAGTCAGGGTGTGACAGCTTGGTATCAGAGCCTCGATCATAGCGAACTAGGATTCTTTCTCGAGTCTAGACTATGATCATCAGGGCTCTCACGAAAATGTTTTCAAACATTTTTACATTGCATACACTAAACGTCCAGATCCAGGGAACAAACTTTGTACAAACAAAAGGCACAAATACACATTTCAAAATTTATATTTATAATTCAGTCTTAGAGACTGAGGGAGGATCAGTCTTAGAGACTGAGGGAGGATCAGTCTTAAAGACTAAGGGAGGATCAGTCTTAGAGACTGAAGTAGGATCAGTCTTAGAGACTGGGGAGATTGAGTCTTAGAGACTTGGGAAAATTTAGTCTTAGAGACTGGGGAAGTTTGGTCTTAGAGACCAGGGATTTGGTCTTAGAGACCAGGGAGTTGGTCGTAGAGACCACGGAATTTGGTCTTAGAGAAAAGGGAGTTGGTCTTAGAGACCAGGGAGTTAGCCTTAGAGACTGGGAATTTAATCTGAGAGATTCATGTCACACCCCGACCACGTAAAACAACGAAACGTGGCGGAAACGTCGGGGAGTGTTGTAACAGAATTAATTGTTTCACAACCATGGTAATTAAAGTTACGTTTTATTTATCAATCAAGAGAGTTTCATTGTCTTAAACTAGAAACAAAGGGTACATAACATAATTTAACTAGTTATTGCTTCGTTTTAAGTCACTAAGGCACAGGTCCGCCTAAGTGTGTCTCAATCATCCTATGCAACAGCTCCTGAAAACACATGTGAAAATAGGTACGTCAGCATAAAAATGCCTGTGAGATACATAGGTTTTGTGAACATAGGATTCATGACTTGAGTTTAAAGAAACTGTTTAATAAAAAGTAGCCATGAATCTTGTTGAGTGTTCCCTTTCATAAATCATTTGAAAAGTGATAAATAAACCAAATGATATGTATATGTATAAGAGAATAATGTATGGTTAAGTGAATAACCATGTAAAATGGGTTTGTATAAGTTAAGTTATTTGTAAAACGATGTTTATGTGAAGATTGTATTGTAGATGTAATATGTCTAAACTGAAATGGTTTAAATAACGCTACGTTATGTAATACCATAAAAGCACTTATATATAGGAAGTACCAGCGGCGTATCCACCATGTTTTTATCGTATTACACGTCGCCTCGTTACTTAAATCACTTACCCAAACAACCACCAAAATGTAATGTTTAGCAATTGTAGAAATGTTTATGTATGGTCAAATACGGTTCACACGGTTCAACAGTTACAAACGGTTCACATAATTAAATGGTTATAACGGTTCACATAGTCAAATGGTTACAACGGTTCACATAGTCAATAGTTACAAACGGTTCAAAATGTAATATAATGTGTTCATATGCTGGATGAGCATATACAACAAAATGCAATGTAAAACAATGTGTCCATATGTTGAGTAAACATATGCAACTAATGTAATGTAAATCAATGTGCTAGCATGCTCAGTCAACATACATATCAAAACAATGTAATGTAAATCATGTACTATAAATGTACTAATGAACATAGCAAGTATATGATGTGAAAACATGGAAAGCATGAAAGTAACAAGTAGGCACATGTGTTTCACCCCAAAACAGTTTGGAAAACAGTAAAAGAGGCGTCTATGTACTCACATGAGATTGCCTAGAAGTCCTTGAGTAACAACCAAGCAATGCTAGAGATCACGGAAAATCAACGGCACCTAATATAGGTAACTATGTTAATAAACCGGACCTAAATCGGAGGATCGGATAGAATGAGGGTTCGTAAACCAAATGAGTATGGAAACTCATGTAATATGGTTTATCAAAGCCTACATACTATATTGAAACCTACCCTAAGTGCTTACGACCCATTACGACCCATTTAGGTAGCTTATGCTACTTTAACGCGTCGTTCGCGTAAAACGCGTTCGGAATGCCTAACTAGCCCTATGATAAGTAAAATATGCCTTAACATGTCTAATATTATTGCTAAATCAGTTTAGATATCAAAAATTATGTTACATAGGCTTAAAATGAATTTTGGCGTAAAAAGGGCATTTTGGTAATTTACCTAAGGCATATAAACTACCTATCATGCGACTAATCAAACCTAAGTGACCATAAGGTATAACCTCGGAAGGTTATTCCCTACGCTACTATGGTCACTTAACATGTTTGGTCGGATCCTAATGATCGACCAAACGGGTCGTGTTCGAAAGTCTAAGCGGGTGTTTAGTCCGCTTGACTTTCGGCTCCACACAAGCACTAATCTAAAAAAAATGACGAGCTAAACATGCTAGAACATGTTTAGTTAAGTTAGAAAACAGGTTTTGATATCAAAACAAACGGTTTTGATATCCTAGAGTAGTTTGGTTACAAAATACGCGAGAAAACGCATTTTGGCCGAAACTACAACTCGTCACTGAGCCTAGATAACGTGGTAATCAGTAGGTATAGTCACTAGGGACTATAACCATCGTGATTATGCTCACGTTATGAAGTTCAAACGAACTTCGCGTTGACCATAAACTGGTCAAAGCAGAAAGTCAAACGCAGTTTGACTTTAACGACAAAAACGAAAGAAAAGAACGAAAGAATACTTACAGAAGGTCCCCGCAAGCTCTTGATCCGATTTACTCTCAGGTATGAAGCATAAAATTCAACTTAGAGAGCCAAAATCAGATTCAAGTGTGCTTTGGGAGGAAGTGAGGGTGGGTATTTATAGGAATTCAAGAACCGTTAAGATCGTTCATCGAAAACTGAGCTTTGATCTGGACCTTACATGTGTGCCCATGGTTTTCTAAAACCATGGGAGCCCATAATATGGACTATGTTCATTGAATACCAGCCCATGGTTTTTCAAAACCATGGGTTAAAACCATCAACACTTCAAAATGGACTAGGTTCATTGAATCTGCCAGAAATTTCAAAAATGGTCCCTGCACTTGTAAAACTTGATTTTTGGCACTTTTAAGCCCCGTTAACCCCATTTCAAGGCTCTAAAATAAAGTTAAAGTATAGGGAACTTAAAATATGCTCAAAAACATCTCGGATGTCGGTTCGTTTGGTCGTACGGTTGTGTTATTCGCTTAATTACGACGGAAGTCGTAACGAACACAAAAACGATCCAAATCAAGCGACGAATGGAATTTTCTCATGAAAAACACTAAAATAAAATATTTTAGTGCTTACATAAATTTTTGGATGTCCGGATGTATTCAGAACGTAAGTTATGCGCGAAAATGCAAACTTATGCACTTTTTGACGCTTTTAGTCCCTGAATGACCCAAAAGTTTATTTTAGCACACCGAACCCCTCAAAGCCTATTTCTAAGCTATGTAAAGGATATTTATGGTATGTTTAACTTATGGTCATGTTTCGGAATGTCTGTTCCAGTACGAATCGTCATACTTTCGCAGTTTGTCAAATTAAGTCCCTGTAGGCGATTAAACTTGATTTTGCCATACCAAAGCCTTCAAAACTTATTTCTAAGTTATGTAAAGGTTATTTAAGGTATGTTAAGCCTATTTCACTATTCCGGAGTGTTAGTTGCATTAAACTGGTTATATTTACGCATCAGTGCGCGTATAACCTTCCAGAAAGCGATTTAAAGCTTGAAATCGAATAAGAATTGATATGTACAAAAGATACACATATTTATACAAATCCCAAGTATGAAATACAATATTTCATTGGTTTGGTGTTTTTTTGATGGTCGCAGTGACCCAGGTGTCACAATTCAGTCTGAGAGACTGGGTAGTTCAGTCTGAGAGACTGGGTAGTTAGTCTGAGAGACTAGGGAGTTCAGTCTAAGAGACTGGGAGGCTCAGTCTGAGAGACTAGGAAGGATAGAAAGTTTCATGAAGAATAATGTGAATACATGACTACATGACAAATTTCCTTGTTTGCATACACTAATTGTTGGTAATTACTATGGATATACATGCTATGACTACTATGCACCGGCATACATGTCACTCTATTTAGAAAATGAGTTATCAGACATTGATAACCCTATGGCCACCGCCACAGATAATGAGACTGCATCTGCGCCGGAGACATTTATGTCAGACACTGAGAGTGATCCTGATATGCTGACCAAGGACGAGGACGACTTCCAACAGTCTGCGCTACCAGATTTTGGTGATACTTTATCTTTGCTGATGGTTTCTCTGACAAGAATCCTTCTGTCACTCTTGTTTCAGTCCATGACCACTTTATCACTGGTCATCCCAATGGTGAGCACACCATGGCTCCGATCCTCAATGATGCGCCTCCTGTGGACATTTCTACTGAAGGTTGGCTACTCGACGAACAATTTATGATGATGTTGACATGTTTATTGATGGTCCTCTTGCTGACGCCCATGATGATAGAAAATTTGATGAGAACATTGTTACTAATTTCACTTCTTAAGACCCCTGTTATCAAGCTATCCTCTGATCCTAGTATACACTCGATTTCAGACTCCTTTGAGTCTGTGACATCTGCAGCCTTACAAACGACCGGATTGTAGGTTTCTGCTACTGACGCAGACGACGACTATGACTGCTGCACTCGCACCTGATCGAGATCCCATACCTTTACACGACCCAGAACCTGCTCCTGAGATAGCTCCAGTTCCTTTTGGGCCAGCCTGATGTTACACCTGCTGATCCTGCACCCTTGCTTGATCATGATCCTGTTTCTTTTGGTCTACCAGACATTGCACCCCTTATATCTGACCTAGTACCTGCACCAATGATATCCTTATTGGTTGAGACGTTTGTTCCTGCACCCTCAACCGCTGGTATTGCTCCTATGGAGACCGACGTCCATTGCACCGACATGCCTATCGCTTTCTTTCAGGACCTAACCGCACCCTGGAAAGGTACTCCAGGTCAGCACCCGCATGACGATCCTTTTGCTACAGCAGTGTTTTCCCCGACCTCACAGGCCGCACCGTTTGCTTTTTCACCTCTACATCGCTGGATGAGCCATTTCGATGATTCTTATCATACACTATGCTAATATTAGACCCTTACACTATGGAGGCTACACCAAGGATGAATTGCTCCTATAACATCAGCTACAGTTTGAGAATATGAGTCGCAGAATGTTGGAGCTTGAGCTGACACCATGTCCTCCACCCTGTCTATTGCCAGCATACTTTGATCCTCCACATTTATCAAGGTTCCTTTGCGCTCTCAACCGTTGCTATTACACCTTTCCCAGGTTTCTGATGCTCATTTCTTTACTGTCAAGCGGCAGAGCAGATAATTACTTCGACGTGTACACAAGCCCGAGGAGGAAGTCCACGCATGTTAACAGTTTACTTTTCTTTCCTCCTCCACCTCAGACACCGGTATAGTGGTTTCTGGATTATGCGGATTGCATTACATTTGGGTACAGACACTAATGATAAGCCGGGATTATGGAGACTTTTAAAGACCACTTCAGACTATGTGATTTTGATACACAGATATACTTGTTGGGCAAGGGTAGGGTGACCCTGTGTCCCTCTTGATGTGATACATTTTGAAAGATGATACAATTGTGGTCAGAGAATAATGAGAGCCCAATCATCATAAAACATGCGACAATACTTTGTGGCCAATGACCAACGAAAGCTCAGTCGCTATGTCTTCGTTAAGCACGATTGTTGATCCATATATGTGTGTTGTAATTATAATGCTACGTGCTTGCTTACTATGCTCTCATTAAACATAATTACCCAATTACTTGGTTATGCTATTGCTTGATTGGCTGATATAAAAATCAAATACATGTATGTACATATGACCTCGAAACAACTATATGCATCCCCTGAACAAATATAACCTGACCTAACCAGTCTTCTTCTTAGAAGATGTCGATACAAGGGAACATCGCTACCAACAACCCTCCGCCAACAACAGCGGCAGAACTACAAGAGCGCATCTCACAGGCCATTGCATAGCTCGAGGCCCTTCGCTCCGAACACAGTGAAGGCTGCACCTACAAGCAGTTCTTAGACCACAAACCTCGAGAATTCGACGACACCGGGGGTGCCTTAGCCTTCGTGCGCTGGGTTGAGAAAACGGATTCTGTCTTACGATTTAGCAAATGTGCTCCAGAACATCAGGTCACGTACATAGCTGGACTATTTGTAGATGGGGCTTTGTCATGGTGGAACCTTCATGTACAGACAATGGGCGAGACCACTGCGTATGCTTTGACGTGGGACGAACTGAAAGAACTGATGCGTAAGAGATATTGCTCGAGGGCAGAAGTCCAGAAGTTGGAAACTGAACTGTGGAACTTGAAAATGGAAGGACCAAAGATAGCTGAGTATGTGCAGAGATTTAATGATTTATCACAAGTTGCTACGCTCCTGGTGGGACCAGAGTTTAAGAGAATTGAACGTTTCATAGGGGGATTGGCACCTCAGATTCTAAGCCTGGTAACAACATCTAAACCTTCAACGATCACCGAGGCTATCGACACAAGCGTGGCGCTCACTGAAGAAGTGGTAAGACTAGGAAAATTTTCCAGTATGGGAGAGAAAGAGGAGACTCATGTAGAGTCATCTGGAGATAACAAGAGAAAGCTCGCAAATTTCAAAAAGATTACTCGGGCGAGTAACAAGAAGAAGGCCAAAAAGGGAAAAGACTACATGGGTATCCTACCTAAGTGCGACAATTGTCTATGCTATCATGTCGGGCGATGAAAATATGAAAAATGTGATAACTGTGGCAAGAGAGGGCATCCTAAGGAAACTTGTAGGCAAGATACTGAACATAGAAAAGGAGGCCAAGATAGTAGCGAGAATCACGGAGGGAACCATGACAGTGACGATTATCCAGGCAGGACAAGTGACAGACAGAAACGTACTCAAGGTTGTTTTAACTGTGTAAGCAAAAAGCATTTCAGAAAATATTGCCCTAAAAACGATCAGGCACAAGAATGAAAGCTCAACACCGGAGCTAGGGAGACACGCCTGGAATTCAAGCGTGGATATCGGTACGTTTCATATTACTCAACGTTATGCATCTGTGTTGCCAGATACTGTTGCAAATTTTAAGCTTCGCATCTCTAGAGTTTGAGAGTATACTTGGTTTAGTAGCAAGTAAGTTAGATAACTCGCACTTGATGGAACTAGCTAGGTGAAGCTAGTGGAAGCCAACGCAGTAACTAGAAACGGCAAGATAGAACCCGGAGAGCGTAAGTTTACGCTTGATCTGCTGCCAGTTGAGTTGGGAAACTTCGATGAGGTAATTGGGATGGATTAATTGCCGAGTGATCGAGCGGAGATTGATGTCCACATCCCGATGGTGAATAAAGGAACGATCGTGACTCATGAAGCAGGATACGCCCCTACAAATTACTAATTGCTGGAAGGCACGAAAGTTGTTGCGTAAAGGATGTGTTGTTTTCTTGGATCATGTCGGGGACAAGGGAGCCAAAGAAACAAAACTCGAAGATACCCCTGTGATAAGGAAATATCCTGAAGTCTTCCCCGAAGACTTACCAGAATTATCTCCTCAACGATTAGTCAAATCTCGCATCGATTTAATTCCAGGCACCGCACCTGTAGTCGATGCACCGTAGCGACTTACATCCTCGGAGATGCAAGGATTGTCAGAGTAACCTCAGTAGTTGATGGAGAAGGAAGATAACAGACCAAGTTCCCATTTTGGGTATGTGACAACCCTCAAATTACATGTATCCGTATGATTTATTAATGTTAATTAAAGTGCTTGATGTCTGTGTTGAATCACTTAACTGCTTTCTAATTACTGTGTTATACTTACAAAGTTACTAAATAGCCCGGTATGCTTTCCTGAGTGTTGACAATTAAAAATGTTACAAAAAAATATATATAGGACACTTTACGGATTAATTAAGCACTTTAACGGAACAGTATCTAAAAAGAACAACCGGACATTACCCGGAACACCAAAATATTGTAAGAAGCATTGTTTTTATTTTGCTGAGCTACTTATGGTCCCCGAGCACTATAACACACTACACAATACATGTAACACATAACACTAGGCTTTTACCACATAACCTCCCACTAACAAGTTACTTACCATTTAATTTACAATCTACCCCCCCCCCCCACCTTGTAACCGTCCCCAAGGGACCCCACCAATCAAGATTTGGTTAAATCTTTCAAAAATCCCAATGTGATATTCCTTGGACTTGTGGAGATCTTGACAAGATGTTGCTTGTACTTCCACTAACATAATATCCAATGGACCAAGGGATTAGTGTTATAAATAAATATTATCTTCTTCACCCCTCACCACCCAACCTTCTCCTTTCCCTCACTTAAAGCTCGGCCGAACACCCACCCAACACCATCTCAATTTTCGATTTTCCTTCAAGCGATCCAAGTGTACTTCTAGGTGCTACAAGGCGTTCAACGAAGCTTGGTGTTCTCGGAAGTTGAAGGACCTCTTGCTAGTGATATTAACCACTCATTTTCCGTCTTGTTGCTTCCCTAGCTTCAAAGCTAGTAGTAAGTCTCTTGAATCTTCATTTACTTCATGATTAGATGTAACACCCCGGTTTTGGGGACGAAACCCTTTTAAGGGGGGTGGACTTGTAACACCCTAAAATTTAAAAGGCTTTATATTAGCATTTTATATAAAGTATAAGAGATAAACGAGGATGAGTTAACTAGGAATAAATAACCTAGTTAGTTAATTGTCCCGTTTTAAAACATGAATGAATAGAATATGCCAAAGATATAAAGCTAATAAAAGTATAGGGGCCTATGTTGTTAAAATTGAAACTTAAATTGATAAAAGAAATAAAAAAAATAAACCAAACACCCCAAAAGAGGGGTCTGGTCGATCAGAAGCAGGAGGAGGTCGACCCCCATGCTCCAAAACCCTAAAAATTCAATAAAACTCTCAAATTGAAGGTCCAAATCTGATCAAAAACAAAAATCAAGCATAGATTATTGATCCTCATCACAAGAGGATTACAAGGTATGTAAAATTTGATGAAAACTCTCAACTTGAAATTCTCATGAAATTGGGAAAATCTGAAATTTATGGTTGCATGTTTGTTTTATGATGAATTAGGAACAATATGGTGTCTAGGGACAAACCCTAGACAAATACAAGTTGAAATCATGTGATATTTTAGTAAAATCCATGAACACCATTGTAGGTGATTAGTGGGTTATGTAGAACTTGATAAACACTAGGAAATTGGGTGTTGTTCTAGTGTAATTTGATAATTTTGAAGTGACTTCAGAATCTTAGAAGCTAACAATTGTGTAAAATGGGTTGATTGATGTGAAATTCGGGCTAGATGATAAGCTAGGGATTTGCTAAACAATCATGTAAAATTCTGCCCTTAAAGTGTTTGTTGAAATGCCTCAAAGAAGGCTCAAAACTGGAATCTTGTAGTTAAAACACCTAATTGTGATGTTTTGGCTATTATGCAAAATGTGATTAAAAAGAGTTCTAAATGTGATATAATTGAACTCTATAGGAAAGGATACCGGAACGTCGAGTGGACAAGCCGGTGGTGATTTGCGGTTGAAGGGCGTGCACTAAAGGTATGTAACTTGACCCGTTACATTAAATGAATTGTTGTCAAATTTTGTGAAGTCTCATTTTAGGATAAATATGGCGTCGATTGTAGCGACCATGATCGTTATTTGAATTACTAGTCTAAGAGTAACAAGAATCGGTTGGTAGTCATCATATTGGGAAATTCCATAAGATGAGCCAAACGGGTCAATTAATTGTAAAGTGTTGTTTTAGTGTTTTAGAGAGTCAAAATGGAGTTGGCAATCACAAGAGCATTAAGCCATGAAATTGGTAAAGAAATGCGAGTGATGATAAGCCCGGGATGTTGGGTATAAAGTATCATAAGTTTACTAGCTAAATGGTAGTAAATTGTGTCAAGTAGAAATGGGTTGAATAAATGCATAACGACATATAGTCTTTCTGTCCGTAAGTTAAACTTTTGGTATGACAATCGTAATAGGCACGTTGGTAATGAAATTACAGACGTATAGGAAAAAGAATCACTAAAAACGTACTTACGAATCACAAGTTATGGCCATTTTAAGTTGGAAATTGAACAAACATGGAGCTGGGTATGTACAGCATCAGCACAAACAACAGTCTGTGAAAACAAGGGCTAGGCGTGACGCCTAGGCCCTTGGCGTCACGCGACGCCCCCCTGATCCGGAAAAAAATAAAATTTTGACTTTTTGACTCTTGGAACTTGTTTATATCCATTCTAACTTTATCAAAACTAACATTTGTTGTGGTTTTGATCTTAGGTGATGTTGGAAACTAACCGGAAGATGATCGAGCTATCTTTTGAAGAACCGAACACAATTTACAAGCTTCCGCAATATTTTAACTCTTAATAGACTATGTTTATGGAATGTAAACAATTGTTAAACAACTTTTGAATGTTTTAACTTAGTCTTTAGTTGACTAAGCTTTTTGCTACTTATGAACTTGACTTATGAAATCTATGTTAACTAGGCATCTTTTGTATAAAATGGTATGAATTATTATTAAATTCAAGTAAAATTTGACGGGTGTTACAAGTTGGTAATCAGAGCTTAAGGTTGTCAACAAAGTGTTCGGTTCAAGCTTGATCAATCGTCCGGTAAGAATTAACTTATTATGTTAACAAATTATGTCTTATGTAAGAAATGAGAAATGAATTGATGTGCATGGGAAGAGCGTGTTAACACACTCAAACCCGGAAAGTGCACCGAATGTGAACGGTTAAAGCAAGTTGGGAACTTGGCTAAACCGAAACAAATGAAGCAAAGTTATAAATGAAATGTTTAACGTTTAAATGTAAACATTTCAGTTTCAAGATGTCTGATGGAAACGATGATAATCCGGTGCAAACAAGCACCGAACAAATGAAAGAGATAATTGCCGAAGAAGTAGGGAAGGCAATTGAAGGTAGTCTATCTGGATTTATAGACAAAATTCAAAGCACGGTGTTGTCGCTTGTCGAAGAGCGAGTTAAAAGGTTGGAGGATAGTGTCAATCTTATGAAAGATAAAACGGGAGAACGTAAAGGGTGCTCATATAAAGAATTTATGGCATGCAAACTGCCAATCTATAATGGGGAAGTTGACCCGATAATCTGCCAAAGATGGATAAGTGATGTCGAAGGAGTGTTTGAACGAACCCACTGCGACGTAGGTGACTTTGTTGCTTACGGAACGGGTCAATTGAGAAATCAAGCCAAGGATTGGTGGGACAATAAAAAGAAGGAAATGGGAGCCGAAGAGGCAAGGGTCATGACTTGGGATGAGTTTAAGGTGCCGTTCCTTAAACACCATAGTCCCAAAGCAGTTATCAACAGGATCAAAGAGGAATTTATCCAGTTAAGACAAAAGGGAGAATCAATTGATAAGATCACGGGCATCTTCATGGATAAGCTGAGATTTTGCGACGAGTTAGTAACCACTGAAGAGCAGAAGATATACTACTATTACAACATGCTGAGTGCTGAATACCGGGAGTTTATGACTCCCTCAAAATATGAAACTCTCACAGAAATCATCAACACCGCCCAAGAGCGGGAAATCGAGTTAAAGAAACAAGTTGAAAGGGGTGAGCGGAGGGCACAAGATGTGAATCCAAGCCCTACAAAGAAAGCTAGAACTACTGAATCGGAGAAGAAAGTGGAGGCTAAAGGCAAGTCGCCAAGTTGTAAAGTATGTGGAAAGGGGCACAAAGGTGAGTGCCGCTTCAAAGACAAGCCGTGTCCGGTATGTGGGAAGACGGGGCACACTGCATCGCTATGTCCCGGAAAAGTTTCCATTTATTACAAATGTTATCAACCTGGCCACAAAAAGTATGAATGCCCCGAGTTGGTCGGAAAGAGAGACACAAAAGAGTCTCCAGCAGAAGCTCCCAAAGCGAAGGCTAGGTCCTTCCAACTTACCGCAGCTGAAGCGAAAACAGAACCCGATGTGGTCTCAGGTATATTCACAATTAACTCAATTCCAGCACGTGTATTGTTTGATACGGGTGCGAATAAATCCTTCATTTCGCATGGATTTATTCGACATCCTTCATTTGTATTGACGAAATTATCTGTGCCCTTAGAAGTTGAAATAGGGGACAACAAAAGTTTTATAGTTTGTGATGTTTGTCTAGGCTGCAAATTAAGCATCGACGATGAGGAATACCTGATAGACCTAATCCCGATGTCAATGGGGGAATTTCAAGTAGTCATTGGGATGGATTGGCTATCTCAGCACCATGCAAAGGTTGTGTGTTTTCGTAAAGAGATAAAGCTAACATCTCCGAGCAGGAAACACGTCACAATCTTTGGCGAAAAAGGAGGTAACCCCATAGTATGCTCAATGTTGAAAGCTCACAAGCTTATAAAGCGAGGATGCAAGGCTTTCATGATATATGCAAATGAGCCCGAGAAAGAATCATGGAAGATTAAAGATGTGCCGGTAGTGCGAGACTATAAAGATGTGTTTCCGGAGGATTTACCGGGGATACCGCCTGAACGGGAAGTAGAGTTCAGGATCGAATTGATTCCGGGCGCAAAACCCGTAGCTAAAGCACCGTACCGACTCGCACCGTCGGAATTACAAGAGTTGATGTCCCAAATTCAAGACCTGCTTGACAAAGGATTCATAAGGCCGAGTGTGTCTCCTTGGGGCGCACCGGTACTGTTCGTGAAAAAGAAAGACGGAAGCATGCGGATGTGTATCGATTACCGGGAGTTAAACAAACTCACGGTAAAGAACCGATACCCGCTTCCGAGGATAGATGATTTATTTGACCAATTACAAGGAGCGAACTGGTTTTCAAAGATTGACCTTAGATCGGGGTATCACCAATTAAAGGTCAAGGAGGAAGATGTGCCGAAGACGGCTTTCCGTACGCGATATAGACATTACGAATTCCTCGTGCTGTCATTTGGGCTAACCAATGCACCCGCGGCTTTCATGGACCTCATGAACCGGGTTTGCAAGCCAATGTTGGATAAATCAGTCATCGTATTCATAGATGATATTTTGGTGTATTCAAAAAGTGAAGCCGAGCATGCACATCATCTACAGGAAGTGCTGGAAACACTTAGACGAGAGAGGTTGTATGCGAAATTCTCTAAGTGTGCCTTTTGGTTACGAGAGGTGCAATTTCTTGGCCACATCATAAGTGCCGATGGAGTATTAGTAGACCCGTCGAAGATCGAGGCTGTGTCAAAATGGAATCCCCCGAAGAACCCTTCGGAAATTAGAAGCTTTTTGGGGCTTGCGGGATACTATAGGAGATTCATTCAAGATTTCTCCAAGATTGCGTCACCGCTAACAAAGCTAACCTGGAAGGAAGAAAAGTTCATTTGGGGTGTCGACCAAGAAAGAGCGTTTCAAACGCTAAAAGAGAAGTTAACTCAAGCTCCGGTACTGACATTGCCGGACTGGGTCGAAGATTTGGTGGTTTATTCGGATGCTTCACTATCGGGGCTCAGATGCGTTTTGATGCAACGGGGCAAAGTTATAGCTTATGCCTCGAGGCAATTGAAGATACACGAGAAGAAATATCCCACGCACGATCTCGAGTTGGCTACGGTGGTGTTTGCATTAAAAATATGGAGGCACTATTTATATGGGGTAAAGTGCACCATATTCACCGATCACAAGAGCTTAAAATACTTCTTCGATCAGAAGGAGTTAAATATGTGACAAAGGCGATGGCTAGAAACGGTGAAAGATTTCGACTGTGAAATACACTATCACCCCGGGAAGGCAAATGTGGTGGCAGACGCTCTGAGCAGAAAAGCGGACTATGTCCCAATACGAGTAAGATCGATGCAGCTTGTGGTGACCTCGGGTATACTTGAACGTATCCGAGAGGCGCAATTAGAAGCAGTGAAAAACGAGAATTGGAAGAAAGAAAGAATAATCGGTCAGTTGAAAGATTTGTCGGATGGAAATAACGGGTTGAAGACTCGATTCGGAAGGATATGGGTTCCAAATACTTATGGGGTGAAGATGCTTCTACTTGATGAAGCTCATAAATCCCGATATTCAATTCATCCGGGTGCGACCAAGATGTACAATGATCTGAAACAAAACTATTGGTGGCCCGGGATGAAAAGAGATATTGTGAAATATGTGGAGGAGTGTTTGACCTGCTTGCAAGTCAAAGCGGAGCACCAGAAACCATACGGTAAGTTGCAACCACTGGACATCCCAGTCTGTAAATGGGAACAAATCACCATGGATTTGTTGACCAAATTGCCCAAAACTAACCGTGGGTTTGATGCTATATGGGTAGTCATGGATAGATTGATGAAAAGCGCTCACTTCATTCCGATTCGTGAGACTTATACATCCGAGAAGATGTCGGAGGTGTACACCAATGAAATCATAGCACGTCATGGGGTACCGGTATCCATTGTGTCCGACAGAGATACTCGGTTTACTTCGAAATTTTGGCGTGAATTTCAAGAACAAATGGGAACCAAACTGTTCATTAGCACTGCTTACCATCCACAAACGGATGGGCAGAGTGAAAGAATAATACAAACGTTGGGAGATATGCTGCGGGCTTGCATTATTGACTTCGGGGGTGGTTGGGATGTCTATCTACCCTTGGTCGAATTCTCATATAATAATAGCTATCACGCTAGCATTAAGATGGCCCCGTATGAAATGTTATATGGTAGAAAGTGTCGAACCCCGGTATGTTGGGGAGAAGTGGGTCCACGAGGGCTAGCACCTACTGATATAATCCGAACTACGAATGAGAAAATCGACATGGCCCGAACTCACTTAAAAGCGGCTCAGGATCGACAAAAGTCGTACACGGATAAACAAAAGAGGCCGATTGAATTTCAAGTGGGCGATAAAGTAATGCTGAAAGTATCGCTGTGGAAAGGGGTAATACGGTTCAGAAAAAGAGGAAAGTTGAGCCCAAGATTTATTGGGCCATTCAGAGTCATCGAGCGGGTTGGTAAAGTAGCCTATCGCCTCGAATTACCCGAGGAGTTGAGTGAAATACATAGCACATTTCACGTGTCGCAATTGCGAAAGTGTCTACCAGACGAAACAGCTTATATCCATTACGATGATATCGAAGTGGATAATAGCCTGAATTATGTGGTGAGGCCAGTGGAGATTTTAGATCAAAAGGTTAAGCACTTACGAAACAAACAAACCGATCAAGTCAAGATCAAGTGGGAGCATAGGAAAGGCTCGGACACTACATGGGAGTCTGAGGAGGAGATGCGACGTCTCTACCCATCACTATTCGGTACGTACTCCGGTTTCGGGGACGAAACCCTTTTAAGGGGGGTGGACTTGTAACACCCCAAAATTTAAAAGGCTTTATATTAGCATTTTATATAAAGTATAAGAGAAAAACGAGGATGAGTTAACTAGGAATAAATAACCTAGTTAGTTAATTGTCCCGTTTTAAAACATGAATGAATAGAATATGCCAAAGATATAAAGCTAATAAAAGTATAGGGGCCTATGTTGTTAAAATTGAAACTTAAATTGATAAATGAAATAAAAAAAATAAACCAAACACCCCAAAAGAGGGGTCTGGTCGATCAGAAGCAGGAGGAGGTCGACCCCCATGCTCCAAAACCCTAAAAATTCACTAAAACTCTCAAATTGAAGGTCCAAATCTGATCAAAAACAAAAATCAAGCATAGATTATTGATCCTCATCACAAGAGGATTACAAGGTATGTAAAATTTGATGAAAACTCTCAACTTGAAATTCTCATGAAATTGGGAAAATCTGAAATTTATGGTTGCATGTTTGTTTTATGATGAATTAGGAACAATATGGTGTCTAGGGACAAACCCTAGACAAATACAAGTTGAAATCATGTGATATTTTAGTAAAATCCATGAACACCATTGTAGGTGATTAGTGGGTTATGTAGAACTTGATAAACACTAGGAAATTAGGTGTTGTTCTAGTGTAATTTGATAATTTTGAAGTGACTTCAGAATCTTAGAAGCTAACAATTGTGTAAAATGGGTTGATTGATGTGAAATTCGGGCTAGATGATAAGCTAGGGATTTGCTAAATAATCATGTAAAATTCTGCCCTTAAAGTGTTTGTTGAAATGCCTCAAAGAAGGCTCAAAACTGGAATCTTGTAGTTAAAACACCTAATTGTGATGTTTTGGCTATTATGCAAAATGTGATTAAAAAGAGTTCTAAATGTGATATAATTGAACTCTATAGGAAAGGATACCGGAACGTCGAGTGGACAAGCCGGTGGTGATTTGCGGTTGAAGGGCGTGCACTAAAGGTATGTAACTTGACCCGTTACATTAAATGAATTGTTGTCAAATTTTGCGAAGTCTCATTTTAGGATAAATATGGCGTCGATTGTAGCGACCATGATCGTTACTTGAATTACTAGTCTAAGAGTGACAAGAATCGGTTGGTAGTCATCATATTGGGGAATTCCTTAAGATGAGCCAAACGGGTTAATTAATTGTAAATTGTTGTTTTAGTGTTTTAGAGAGTCAAAATGGAGTTGGCAATCACAAGAGTATTAATCCATGAGATTGGTAAAGAAATGCGAGTGATGATAAGCCCGGGATGTTGGGTATAAAGTATCATAAGTTTACTAGCTAAATGGTAGTAAATTGTGTCAAGTAGAAATGGGTTGAATAAATGCATAACGAGATATAGTCTTTCTGTCCGTAAGTTAAACTTTTGGTATGACAATCGTAATAGGCACGTTGGTAATGAAATTACAGACGTATAGGAAAAAGAATCACTAAAAACGGACTTACGAATCACAAGTTATGGCCATTTTAAGTTGGAAATTGAACAAACATGGAGCTGGGTATGTACAACGTTAGCACAAACAACAGTCTGTGAAAACAAGGGCTAGGCATGACGCCTAGGCCCTTGGCGTCACGCGACACCCCCCTGATCCGGAAAAAAATAAAATTTTGACTTTTTGACTCTTGGAACTTGTTTATATCCATTCTAACTTTATCAAAACTAACATTTGTTGTGGTTTTGATCTTAGGTGATGTTGGAAACTAACCGGAAGATGATCGAGCTATCTTTTGAAGAACCGAACACAATTTACAAGCTTCCGCAATATTTTAACTCTTAATAGACTATGTTTATGGAATGTAAACAATTGTTACACAACTTTTGAATGTTTTAACTTAGTCTTTAGTTGACTAAGCTTTTTGCTACTTATGAACTTGACTTATGAAATCTATGTTAACTAGGCATCTTTTGTATAAAATGGTATGAATTATTATTAAATTCAAGTAAAATTTGATGGGTGTTACATTAGAGTGGTTAATAGTTAAATCATGATGAAACCTTAAGAACAATAGAAGATCATATGCAAAAGTCTTGAACATAGAGCTAACTTAATGATGAAATATTGTTGAAATATGATGAAGTGATGTTAATATGAAGTTGTTTTGATTCTTGTTGATTACCTGATGATTTGCTTGTTAATATTGATGTTTGATGTCGTTGTGATCACTAAATATGTTAACGGAACAAATAGAACATGCGTTAGAACACAATAAGCTGAAAACAGCTTCTGTCTAAGTATTTACAGCCAACTTCAGTTGGCTATAACCAGATCATAACTTAACAAAAACTTGATTTTCTTAAGTCTATAACGTGTTATTATGAAATACGGTTCTAATGGCACTGGAATCATAATTTTTGGACTTCGTTTACTATTTTTAAAGGGTCGATTTGTAACAACAGCTAAAGCTGAGTTTTTACAGCAGTAAATGGGTGTTATATTTTTAGTCATAACTTGAAACCTGAGTAGAACTAGGTCATGAAACTTGTACTGTAAATGACCACTGATGTATTTGTAATCCTCCCCCTAGAATTTCATAAATCAGATTTACGATGAATTTTAAATAAATTATTCTGTGGCCTGCAGTCAGAAAAAGATAAATCTGAGTGCAGTCCGGAAAATGATTTTTTATAATATATTGGTGATGAATTGGATCCCAAGATATTTACACAATAATATTTGGATCGTTTAAGACCTTCTGTAAAAAGTTGGGAATTTTTGGAACAAGTTAACTATTCAATTAAAATGCCCGAAAACAGCCCAGCTTTGGATATTAAAGCTGAAATGACATAAGTCGTAAATTGCGTGTCTAAATGTCGAGTATGTTAGCTGAGGATGATCTAACATGTTATATGTCAATGAAAGTATTATTGTGCAATATCGTATGCTTGTTCTTGAGTAACTATAGGTGGAATGTTTATATGAGCGTGAACTATTGAAGTGAATGCATGTTATGTAGTAGATACGTGTAGGAACTTTGTGCTCTATTTGAAACTACTAAATGACTAACTGGTAATCATATTAGGACGTGATTGACCGACCTTGACTGTTAGCTATATTTGAGAGTCAAATTGAGCAACGAAAGGTGAGTTCACACACTTTCTAAGGCATGGGATTTCCGGTGGTTTGGGAATGGGTTAAAGAATTAAAACGGAATCTACATATCCTACTAAGGTAGGATATGTACGGCCATCCTCCATAGGTAGGATGCCAATATTAATCCTGCGTATTCTCCTTGAGTAGAATACGTACGTTCGTCCTCCTTGGGTAGGACAACACCCTTAAAACTTACTAGACAAAAATCTATCATTAAGTCCCTCATTTTATATCGACTTAATCGCCGAGGCCGATGGCGAGCGGGTCATTAGTTAATAGCGCTATTAGGTTTAACATACCTCACACCGTGTCGTCCGAACGGGCGTGTACTAATGGACTATGGCAAACTGTCAATGATGATAGAACTGTAACACCCCGTGTTTTCACAAGTCAAGGTTAAAGTCAACGACCGATTTCGCGCAACCTGACTTGTAGTAGATTCCTTTTATTGTAGCTATTATGTGGAGTAAGTGTCTATAAATGCAATAATCGACGTTTGTTAATCGCTATTCAATCGATCTACGACTGTGAATCATAGGAAGTAACAATGCGATAAAGTAAACTAATCAATAATCAAGCTATGCTAATCAAATCGACAACGAATCGCAACTCGAACTACGAATTTTACTTGTTGTTTATACGTGTGTGTGTGCGTGCTTTATGTGTTATTTGTGCATGTTTATTTATTTATGTTATATTGTGGTAATCAATCGAAACGCTATCGAAACTCGAAATGCAATCGAACTCAATCGAAACTTGGAATCGAACTCGAACTCAAATCACAATCGGACTATGGTAATTAGTGGAGAAGAGATTATGCGAGATATGAGTGTTTGGAACTGAAAGTAATATGACTAGGAAACCTTATCGTATCAAACCGCTCGCAATCAAATCGAAACGCCAAAAATCGTTGCATCAAACATCCGAACCAAGTGCCATCCGGCCGGATAGCCATCCGACCGGATAGCCACAATGCTACAGGCCATGCGCCATCCGACCGAAATGTCATCCGACCGGATAGCCCTTTCCTCTTTTGGAACTCTATAAATACCCCTGTCATTGTCATTCTTTCCACTTTTGGAAACCCTCTGTCCGAACTACTCGTGCTCCTCACCTTTTCTTTGATTTCTCTCAATCCAGGTAAGATCTCGTCCTAAATCTTGTACTTTCTTAATCTACACGCACTCCTACACCTTTCTATCTTTTAAATCTTAACTTTTAACTGTGAAATCACTAGATTTCGGGTGTTCTAGGATGATGTCATCATGAGTTCTTCAAGAACTTCATGTTTTGGCCTCAATCCACCAAGAACAACTTAGATCTAACCGATTTCCACAAAGATCTTGTGAAGATCTCGACACAAGTGGTGAAAAAGGATTGAAAGATGGTTTCTAACTTTCTTTCAACTCTTTTACACTCAAAACGCTCAAAACCGGTAGAATCAGGATCAGGTCTAGTCTCTTACTCATCCATAGTGTTGTACTAGTTCAGAGCTGGATTCCGCCCACGAGACCACCGACTTCGGGTTAAACAAAAACAACCGTCTAGAGCCGGTAACTGACCGAGCTAGGGTGATTCCCGGTCGGTTTAGTCATCTGGGTCAAAATGGGAATTCTGTTGATTAACACGATGTCAGAGACGTCTTGAAATAACGACAAACCATCAAAACGACCAAGTGTAAGATGAACGGAACAATCAGAACGGATTGCTGTCCGACCGGATTGCTGTCCGATCGGATAGGTCATCCGAACGGATTGTCAGCCGAACGAATCACACTTGGGTCCCACCTTTTAAACGACCTATCTGAAGGTTGAGTATCGATCGAACAGTAATCCGATCGGACGACCATCTGACTGGATTACTCTTCGGATCATGAGATACTAAGACTTCAAAGACTTACACAATTTTCAACATGTTCAATAACAGGGTTGCCACCCGATCGGACGGACATCCGATCGAGTGACACTTCTGTTTAAGAGCTTGACTTCACTAAGTAATCTCATCACTAAGTTGCTGTCCGACCGGACCACCGTCCGACCAGATGACCATCCGAACGGATTGTCATCCGCACGATCGACCGTCTGATCGACCGACTTGAAAGACAGAGATACTTCAATGTTTTCAAAATGCTACAACTAAAACTTCAAAAGCCAAGCCATCATACACAAACACATCTTTCTTATAGGAAGAAACAATCCACTCGAATAGTCATCCGACCGGATAACCTATCCGACCGGATGACCATCCGAACGGATTATCATCACACACGGATTGCTGTCCGCTCGGATTGCCATCCGAACGAACTACCATCCGATCCACTCTCACTTGTAACGTCTTACGTGTCACTTACCGTTATGCTATCGAATCTATTCAGGCTAACCTTACTCGCTAAGCGCTCCCTTCAATCCATTAACCGCTGTGAGTATACTCGATCCCTTTTTGCTTTACGCACTTTTGGGTGTTACATACGTTACGAATATCCAAACTACAACAATCACACTACTCAAATACTATTTGAACGCTAACCGCTAATGCATGTTATACGTGGCTTATGAATGCTTGTTTGTAATGTTTACACATGGAATGTTGTCTACCTGCCTTAGCAACGATAGTACTATAGTTTGGACTCAGCACCCGTTCACACGGGGGTTGTTAAGGACCATTACTTGCATGGATTACGGTGGTAATCATGTATTGCGAACTGCCTCAGGCAGTCAACCCGCAGTCATTGGTATCGATGGATCTATGTCGATAACTAACGTGCTTCATTTCACTATGTGTACGTGCTGGTTATGCGTAAACGAATTCAAACTATATATGTTATTATCAAACTTGTATGCTCACCTTTACATTATATGTATTGACTTTATTTTAACGTATGTGACAGGTGCTTAGGATGCACATGTGGTAGAAATTTGAAGCTAGAATAAAGCTTTAGAGCCTAACAAATAGTTGTCTGTAGATAACGAATCAAGGGTCTCTAGAAGCAGATAAACAATTGCTGTCTATTTAAATCTGAGTTGTCGGAACAGAATATTTGCCTAGATTTTTGCCTGTAATAATTATTTTACTGTTTAAGGTACGGTATGGGACGTATTATTTAAATTGAATAGTATTGATAATTGTTATGGAAACTTCTGGACAATCTGTTTCGCTCAGTGCCATGCCCCGATGATTCCGCCATCGGTTGGGGTGTGACAGATTGGTATCAGAGCCATAACTATAGGGAATTAGGCAAGACTCGACCTAGTCCGGGTCGAAGTCTTAGATACCTAGACTATAGTTAAGAACCAACAGACCGACTCGAGTACATCCAGTAGGGATTACATACATACTTATTCCGCACTAATCTTACTTATACTACACTATCACTAGACTCGAATTTTCAACTACAAAAGGGCGATAAAGTCGAGATTAGGTGTGAAAACCACAAACTCCCGACTAAATTGCTTAAATCGATACTGTTCAGCGGGGGGAATTATACCAAATTAGGGGTGAAACCCATATTTTGATGAATGATCTCCTCTATTTTATCCAAAACAGGGATGAAGTTGTTAAGCTAGGGGTGAAACCCTAACCTTGACAACTTGTTCCGCACATTTTACAAAACTCTCGCCAAGGTCTCGACGGACTCCAACGACCTAAAGTCACGACATGACTAACGGGACGCGTGCCAAATGCCCAAAAACCGAGGCAAAGGCGCAGTCCTGAAGGTCAAAAAGTGCACCACGGATCCTTGTGAATAGTTAAACCACCTGGGTTAGTCAAAGTCTACTAGCCGCAGACAATCTATCTCTCGATTTTTATATGTTTCGATGATTCGTCAAGTTTATGTGAATTATGTGGTTTATAATTATTTGTTAGTGTTTTGGGGTATTATTGGAATCGATCTAACGCCTTTTTGCTTCTGCCAATCACACGACACACTACAAAGCGTTAACAAATCGTTGAATTATGGGCGACTTTATATACGCTCATGTTAGGTCCCGGTTTCGCTCCGAAACGATTGCGAATCGAACATGTGACGTGTGGAATCCGTACACGAACGTGACCGAACACACGAGAACGTGATGTAATCAGTGATTCTATTAATAGGTCTGAAATTGTACAAAGCACCTGAATCAATGCCTCTCTCTCTCTAGTTACTCTCCCTAGACCTAGAGCTCTTCAAATGATGCCACCTTGCCTTTTACTAACTAGATACAACATAAAGCCTAGAATTAAATAGCCTCAGCTACGATTTGGGATAACAGAGGCGATAGACATAAATGCTCTAACAACCTATACTACGCTATTCTCGAACAATCGCAGACTTTGAATAATAGGTTTCTGTTTTCTGACTGCCTCTAGTGATTAAATGCGTATGTGTTTCTTTGCTTCCTTGCTTTACGTGCTTAGGTGTTATGTAATGATGTGCTCTACATGTTTATGTGATTTTGTGTTCTATGTGTTATGTGATTACGTGAATATGCGTGTTCCTGAGCTTTAGCAAGTAGTAGACGTGTGAGGTGAGATTCGAATACAATATGTTGAGTCCTGTGACGATGACTGTAGCAGACAATGTCGTCTGGATCCCGTCATGTACTTTCTCGACAAGAAAAGAGGGACAAACGCCTTGCCTCCATCATCGCAAAAAAGTGTGGCAAAGGCCGTAAGTGATGTTTACGAGAATGCCAGCAAGTCATCTGAAGAATCAAGGACCGAAGCTCCTAAAGCTACCACCAAGTCCTTCAATTTCAAGCAATTCAAGTCGTGTGGGCCAAAGGAATTCACTGGCGAGGGAGATCCGACTGCACTATTCCAATGGTTTGATTCCATTGAGGTCACTCTGCGACAGAGTGGTTGCCCTGATGACCTTCGAACTCTGAACGCTACCGGCGTTTTCCAGTCCCGTGCACTAGACTGGTGGACGGCCGAGAGGAACAAGCGAGGGAATGATGCAGCCTACGGTCTGTCGTGGGACGAGCTCAAGGAAGTCATGCTAGAGGAATTCTGCCCTCCTCACGAACGTCAAAAGCTAGAAGATGAATTTTGGCACATACATCAGCATGAGGGTGACAACGCTGCTCTCACTGCTCATTTCAAAGAACTCAGCATCATCTGTCCCGATCAAGTCAAGACTCCAGAAATCACAATCAAGAAGTACATCCGAGCTTTGCCCGACTGCGTCGCAGATTTCGTGCAAGCGGCTAAGAATTAGACGATCGAAGAGACTTACCTATTGGCTGCCGAAATCAATGACAAGAGGGTCAAGGCTGGTGTCTGGGTTAAAACTTCGAAGCACCTGCATCAAGCTACTACCACCGCACCAACTACTGAACCCACCTCATCGAGCAACAAGAGAAAGAACAGCTCCAGCAACAAGAACTGTGCGATCACTGCTGCACCGATTCAAGCTGTACCAGCCCAACAGCGTCAAGTAGCGCCGCCTGTGGCTAATGCACCACCTGCAAAGCGTGCATACACTGGGCCACACCCGCTCTGCCCTACTTGTACCTACCACCATACAGCTGCCATTGCTTGCCGTTTTTGTGCTCACTGCAATGTATACGGCCATTTTACTGCCATTTGCCGTATTCGACAAGCTCCTGCTCATCAAGCTCTACTCACTGCCCCACAGGGTCAACAAGATCCTCCGGCACCCGCAGTCAAAGCCAGAGCCTGCTTCGCATGTGGCGACCCGAATCATTTCGCCAACATGTGCCCAAACAGGGTCGTGAAGCAAGAGCCTCAGCAACAGCAACCTCAGCAAGAACAACAGCAACAGCAACAACAGGCCGCACGCGCCAGAACTTTCAACCTTAACGTGCGTCAAGCCCAGGCCGACAACAACGTGGTCAATGGTATGTTCCTTGTGAATGGTATTTATGCTTCATGTTTGTTTGATACTGGAGCCGATAATTGCTTTGTGTCATTCGAATTCGAGAAAATCCTTAGTCGTAAACGCTCCCAACTCTCCTCGAAGTTCGATGTCGAAGTCGCTACCGGAAGAACCGTCACCGTTAATTCTGTTCTTCGTGATTGTACTCTTGAGCTCAACAATCACATCTTCCCAATCGACCTTATTCTGATGCAACTCGGAAGTTTTGACGTCATAGTAGGCATGGACTTTCTTCGGGAAAACCATGCTGAAGTTGTGTGCTTCGACAAGATGATTCGATTTTCGCTCGCGAATGGTGACTTGTTATGTGTATACGGTGATACTACTTCGAAGGGTCTCAAGCTTATGTCATGTGTGCAAGCTAGCAAGTATCTCCGCAAGGAATACTGGGCTTTCTTGGCTAACATTGTAGTAGCAGAGAAGGAAAAGAAAGAAAAGAAGGAAGTGAAAGACGTTCCTGTGGTTCGAGAATTTCCTAATGTTTTTCCAGAAGATCTTCCCGGACTACCGCCAAGTCGTGATATCGACTTTCGTATCGACCACATTCCTGGAGCCAACCCTATCGCCAAAGCTCCCTATCGCCTCGCGCCGTCCGAAATGCGCGAACTCTCAACCCAACTCCAGGAATTACTTGAAAAAGGCTTCATTCGCCCGAGCACCTCTCCTTGGGGCGCGCCAGTCCTTTTCGTCAAAAAGAAGGATGGGTCGTTCAGGATGTGCATCGACTATCGGGAATTGAATAAGTTAACTATCAAGAACCGCTACCCCCTACCTCGCATCGACGATTTGTTTGATCAACTACAAGGCGCTACGTGTTTCTCCAAGATCGATCTGCGTTCAGGATATCACCAGCTACGAATTCAAGAGGAAGATATACCCAAAACCGTGTTTCGCACTCGTTACGGCCATTACGAATTCGTCGTCATGCCTTTCGGTTTAACCAAAACCATATCTCGACCGTTTTGTCATCGTGTTCATCGACGATGTCTTGATCTATTCCAAATCGAAGGCCGAACACGCGCAACATCTACGTTTGGTTCTTGAGTTACTCCAGGGGAACCAACTCTATGCCAAGTTCTCCAAGTGTGAATTCTGGTTGGAGGAAGTTCAGTTTCTGGGTCACATTGTTAATAGTCAAGGCATTCACGTCGACCCTGCGAAGATTGAAGCTGTCAAGAACTGGGTTACGCCTAAGAACCCGTCTGAAGTCCGCTCTTTTCTCGGACTAGCGGGCTATTATCGACGATTTATCGAAGGATTCTCAAAGATCGATGTGCCGCTTACCACTCTCACACATAAAGACAAGCCTTTTATTTGGAAAACTGAACAAGAGTCTGCCTTTCGAACCCTCAAGCACATGCTTTGCAACGCTCCTGTTCTCACATTGCCCGACGGAAACAATGATTTCATTGTCTATTGTGATGCTTCCAACCTTGGTCTTGGTTGTGTTCTCATGCAACGGGACAAGTTCATAGCTTACGCATCTCGTCAGCTCAAAATCCACGAGAAGAACTATACCACCCATGATCTCGAGCTAGGCGCAGTTGTTTTTGCATTAAAGATTTGGCGACACTACCTGTATGGTACCAAGTGTACGATCTTCACCGATCATAGGAGCCTACAATACATCTTTAATCAAAAGGAACTTAATATGCGTCAACGCCGATGGGTAGAACTTCTCAATGATTACGACTGTGAGATTCGTTATCACCCAGGCAAGGTGAATGTTGTTGCCAACGCACTTAGCAGACGGAGCTACCTGCTTAGCACTCGTAACATTCAAGCCCAACACGATCTCGAAACCCTCATCCGCGACGCTCAGCATGCATGTTTTAACGAACGCACCTTGAAGAAAGAGAGAATCTACCACGATGGAGCCCAGCTTGTAAGCAAATCGAACGGGATATTCCACTTTCTGGATCGAATTTGGATCCCCAAACGAACCAATTTGCGACAAATTCTGATGGACGAAGCCCACAAATCCCGGTACTCTATTCATCCCGTTGCTGACAAAATGTACCAGGACCTTCGTTATAAGTACTGGTGGCCGGGTATGAAAAGGGATATCGCTCTCTACGTCGGAAAATGCCTAACTTGTGCTAGAGTCAAGGCTGAACATCAAAGACCCTCTGGCTTACTCGAACAACCGCCAATTCCTATGTGGAAGTGGGAAAGTATAGCTATGGACTTTATAACCAAGCTACCGCACACGTCATCAGGTCATGACAGCATTTGGGTTGTGGTCGACCATTTGACTAAATCAGCTCACTTTTTGCCAATACGGGAAGACTACAAGGTAGAACGATTAGCCCGAATCTACACCGATGAGATCGTTTGTAATCATGGGACGCCTGGTGACATCATCTCTGATCGTGATGCTCGGTTTACCTCGCGACTGTGGGAAACGTTTCAAACGGCACTCGGTACATCGCTTAATCTAAGTACCGCATTCCACCCTCAAACCGACGGTCAGACTGAAAGAACGATTCGTACTCTTGAGGACATGCTCCGTTCGTGTGTCATAGACTTCAGTGGTAATTGGGATAAATACCTACCGTTAGTCGAATTCCCGTATAACAACAGCTACCATTCTAGCATCCAAATGGCACCATTCGAGGCATTATACGGAAGAAGATGTCGATCGCCTATTGTATGGCACGAGATCGGTCATTCGCAATTAACCGGTCCTGAGCTATTACAAGAAACGACAGACAAAATTTACAAAATTCGAGACAACCTGATGAAAGCTCGGAACCGACAGAAAAGTTACGCCGATAGAAAACGCAGGCCCCTTGAATTTGACGTTGGTGACTACGTACTCCTAAAGGTATCACCCTGGAAGGGTGTGGTCTGATTCGGTAAGAAAGGAAAGCTCGCGCCTCGATATGTTGGACCTTTTAAGATTCTGGAAAGGATTGGGAAAGTCGCCTACAGACTCGAACTACCGGAGGAACTTAGTAACGTCCACCCGACTTTCCACGTGTCAAACCTCCGAAAGTGCCTAGCCAACCACGACTTACACGTTCCTCTAGATGATCTGCAAGTGAACGAAACATTACACTTCGTGGAAAAGCCTGTCGAAATCATGGATCGCCAAATCAAGCAGCTCAGACGCTCTCGCATTCCTATTGTGAAAGTCTGATGGGAAGGCAAACGAGGCGCAGAGTTCACTTGGGAACTCGAAAGCGACATGAAGGCTAAGTACCCGCAGTTGTTTAAGGAGAAAGTCTAGAAAGAGAAAGTTCTCAAACGTGATTCACGGCGTTGTACAGCTTCCAGCTTAATTTCGGGACGAAATTCCCTAAACAAGGGGAGGCTGTAACACCCCGTGTTTTCACAAGTCAAGGTCAAAGTCAACGACCGATTTCGCGCAACCTGACTTGTAGTAGATTCCTTTTATTGTAGCTATTATGTGGAGTAAGTGTCTATAAATGCAATAATTGACGTTTGTTAATCGATATTCAATTGATCTACGACTGTGAATCATAGGAAGTAACAATGCGATAAAGTAAACTAATCAATAATCAAGCTATGCTAATCAAATCGACAACGAATCGCAACTCGAACTACGTATTTTACTTGTTGTTTATACGTGTGTGTGTGTGTGCTTTATGTGTTATTTGTGCATGTTTATTTATTTATGTTATATTGTGGTAATCAATCGAAACGCTATCGAAACTCGAAATGCAATCGAACTCAATCGAAACTTGGAATCGAACTCGAACTCAAATCACAATCGGACTATGGTAATTAGTGGAGAAGAGATTATGCGAGATATGAGTGTTTGGAACTGAAAGTAACTTGACTAGGAAACCTTATCATATCAAACTGCTCGCAATCAAATCGAAACGCAAAAAAATCATCGCATCAAACATCCGAACCAAGTGCCATCCAGCCGGATAGCCATCCGACCGGATAGCCACAATACTACAGGCCAGGCGCCATCCGACCGGATTGTCATCCGACCAGACTGCCATCCGGGCGGTGTGTCATCCGATCGGATAGCCCTTTCCTCTTTTAGAACTCTATAAATACCCCTGTCATTGTCATTCTTTCCACTTTTGGAAACCCTCTGTCCGAACTACTCGTGCTCCTCACCTTTTCTTCAATTTCTCTCAATCCAGGTAAGATCTCGTCCTAAATCTTATACTTTCTTAATCTACACGCACTCCTACACCTTTCTATCTTTTAAATCTTAACTTTTAACCGTGAAATCACTAGATTTCGGGTGTTCTAGGATGATGTCATCATGAGTTCTTCAAGAACTTCATGTTTTGGCCTCAATCCACCAAGAACAACTTAGATCTAACCGATTTCCACAAAGATCTTGTGAAGATCTCGACACAAGTGGTGAAAAAGGATTGAAAGATGGTTTCTAACTTTCTTTCAACTCTTTTACACTCAAAACACTCAAAACCGGTAGAATCAGGATCAGGTCTAGTCTCCTACTCATCCATAGTGTTGTACTAGTTCAGATCTGGATTCCACCCACGAGACCACCGACTTCGGGTTAAACAAAAACAACTGTCTAGAGCCGGTAACTGACCGAGCTAGGGTGATTCCCGGTCGGTTTAGTCATCTGGGTCAAAATAGGAATTCTGTTGATTAACACGATGTCAGAGACGTCTCGAAATAACGACAAACCATCAAAACGACCAAGTGTAAGACGAACGGAACAATCGAAACGGATTGCTGTCTGATCAGATAGGTCATCCGAACGGATTGTCAGCCGAACGAATCACACTTGGGTCCCACCTTTTAAACGACCTATCTGAAGTTTGAGTATTGATCGAACTGTAATCCGCTCGGACGACCATCTGACTGGATTACTCTTCGGATCATGAGATACTAAGACTTCAAAGACTTACACAATTTTCAACATGTTCAATAACAGGGTTGCCACCCGATCGGACGGACATCCGATCGAGTGACACTTCTGTTTAAGAGCTTGACTTCACTAAGTAATCTCATCACTAAGTTGCTGTCCGACCGGACCACCGTCCGACCGGATGACCATCCGAACGGATTGTCATCCGCACGATCGACCGTCCGATCGACCGACTTGAAAGACAGAGATACTTCAATGTTTTCAAAATGCTACAACGAAAACTTCAAAACCCAAGCCATCATACACAAACACATCTTTCTTATAGGAAGAAACAATCCACTCGAATAGTCATCCGACCGGATAACCTATCCGACCGGATGACCATCCGAACGGATTATCATCACACACGGATTGCTGTCCGCTCGGATTGCCATCCGAACGAACTACCATCCGATCCACTCTCACTTGTAACGTCTTACGTGTCACTTACCGTTATGCTATCGAATCTATTTAGGCTAACCTTACTCGCTAAGCGCTCCCTTCAATCCATTAACCGCTGTGAGTATACTCGATCCCTTTTTGCTTTACGCACTTTTGGGTGTTACATACGTTATGAATATCCAAACTACAACAATCACACTACTCAAATACTATTTGAACGCTAACCGTTAATGCATGTTATACGTGGCTTATGAATGCTTGTTTGTTATGTTTACACATGGAATGCTGTCTACCTGCCTTAGCAACGATAGTACTATAGTTTGGACTCAGCACCCGTTCACACGGGGGTTGTTAAGGACCATTACTTGCATGGATTACGGTGGTAATCATGTATTGCGAACTGCCTCAGGCAGTCAACCCGCTGTCATTGGTATCGATGGATCTATGTCGATAACTAACATGCTTCATTTCACTATGTGTACGTGTTGGTTATGCGTAAACGAATTCGAACTATATATGCTATTATCAAACTTGTATGCTCACCTTTACATTATATGTATTGACTTTATTTTAACGTATGTGACAGGTGCTTAGGATGCACATGTGGTAGAAATTTGAAGCTAGAATAAAGCTTTAGAGCCCAACAAATAGTTGTCTGTAGATAACGAATCAAGGGTCTCTAGAAGCAGATAAACAATTGCTGTCTATTTAAATCTGAGTTGTCGGAACAGAATATTTGCCTAGATTTTTTCCTGTAATAATTATTTTACTGTTTAAGGTACGGTATGGGACGTATTATTTAAATTGAATAGTATTGATAATTGTTATGGAAACTTCTGGACAATCTGTTTCGCTCAGTGCCATGCCCCGATGATTCCGCCATCGGTTGGGGTGTGACAAGAACGTTGACGTAGGGCACAACAAAATTCGTTAGTAGTCGATATCATACAGTCTAGTAGTTCACATGGGGAAGCCCCCACTGAATATGGATATGGTTTGGGTAATAAAAGGAACTGGTTGAACATACTTTTAACTACGGGGTAACCCCCACGACAAATAAGCCAACGAAAGTCAAACCACGTTTTTCAGAAACAACTTAAAACTAAACAACCAAACGTGAACTCACTCAACTTTGTTGTTGACTCGTTGTTACATGCCTTACAGGTCGCTAGATGCTTATGGAGCTTGCACGGGGAGGAGGTCGTCGTGGGATACAGACTGTTATGTTCCGTGCTTAATATTTAAAACCTTATGAACTCATTAAACATACGCGTTGGACTTTAAACTTATGAACTATGAAACTTATGTTTTGAACTTACGTCTTATGCTTCCGCTGTTAACTTAAAGTCGGTTACCTTCTTTAGGTCACCAATTATATTGTGGTTGGTTTTATTTACTTAATTACGTAGTTCAATATGATTGGTGGCTCGATCCTGGTCACGTCACGCCTCCAAGCTGTGATACTCCGCGTGGTGGATTTTGGGGGTGTGGCAGATTGGTATCAGAGCCATTGGTTATAGTGAACTTGGTTTTAAAAAGGGGAAAAGCTTTTTGATAAAACCAGACTATAACCTGTACAGTGCTCAACGATCCACAACGACGCTTCGCTCCACGTGCAAGACTCAACATCCTAGGTGATACGGTTTATGTTTATATTACCTACTTGTTAATTTACATGGTACATTGTTCATGGTATGCATTAGTTAATGTGATAACTGCTATTTGAACCTTGTGTGCTTACTCTCTTCTGTCACTCCACACTTACGCACCTTGCGACACCTTTCTTACGTGTGTTACTTCGATGTGAAGATCATGAGTGGATGTCTCGACATGACCCAGGGTCAGCTGACGACCTTGATTAACGAACGGATTGCTGAAGCCTTAGCAACCCAATCAGGGAGTCAACCCATGCACACCC
Source organism: Helianthus tuberosus (assembly GCA_030545235.1). Taxonomy (NCBI): domain Eukaryota; kingdom Viridiplantae; phylum Streptophyta; class Magnoliopsida; order Asterales; family Asteraceae; genus Helianthus; species Helianthus tuberosus. The sequence continues at coordinate 124,364,412 of CM060365.1, read as the reverse complement.
AATCACGCATAGGCACTTTCAAGGCGTTCTTGGAATGCAAACCTCCCACTTTCGACGGCACTAGAGGAGCAATCGACCTTCTACACTGGATCCGAAGAATCGAATATACATTCGAAGAAAGTGAAAGCCCTGCTAGCAAACGAGTAGAGTACGCTACTGGCATGTTGCAAGGGAAAGCGTGTTCTTGGTGGAACGTGCAAGTTTAGATGCTCGGGTTGGCAGATGCGAATGCCACCCTCTGGAGCGACTTCAAGGATTCGATTAAGGAAGAATTCTGCCACCTAGAAGACATTCTGAAACTCAAAATAGAGTATCATGGTTTAAAGATGGAAGGATCAGAGATTGAGGCGTACACAAAGAGGTCCAACGACTTGGCTGCCTTATGTCCTAACATGTCACAACCCATATCTAGGCGAATCAAGCTATACCTCAGAGGCTTAGTCCCGGAAATCCAAGGGTCTGTAAGTGCGGCCAACCTTCCCACAATCCAGCAAGTCGTTCGTTTGGCGCACCAACTCACCGATCAGGCGGTGGAAGAGGGAAAGTTGCCCAAGCGTAACTCTTCCACTACAAATGCTCTTATTAGTAACAAGCATATTTGGGGTGATCACCAAGGTGAGGGTCCTAGCTCTATACAACAGGAACCGCATAGGAAACTCGGGCTGAACTACCAAAATCAGGGGGGATACCTAGGGAATAAACCGAGATGCCGCAAGTGCCAACGGCACCACAGCGGCTCATGTGCGGGATCGTGTTGTCATCGGTGCAAGAAGATGGGACATATGGCTAGAGACTGCAGGAGCCCATATCCTGTAAACCGGAACCAGCAGCAGCAGGGTAGCAAGAAGGGGTGTTTTCGATGTGGTGCTGAAAACCACTTCAAGAGGAACTGTCCGCTGATGAGGCAGAATCATGACAACAGCAGCAACCAGGGCAACGAGAACAATAACGGAGACAATAAGGATAACCGCAGGACTGGTGAGCATGAGTTCCTGAATGGACAAGAGGAAGAAAGAAACAACCCCAATGTTGTGGCGGGTAAGTTCCTACCAGACAATTTCCTTGTTTCTATTTTAGTTGATTCGGGTGCAGATGTTAGATATGTGTTCCTAAAAGTTAGTCAGGTGCTTAAGCGTACCCCATTACCCTTAAAACACCAAACATGTTGAAGAACTACCTAATGGTGAAAGTCTTAAGGTCACACACATATTTAAGGGTTATAACCTCGTCTTAGCTGGTCAGACCTTCTCTATCGATCTTATTCCTATCGTACTTGGTAGTTTCGACGTCGTTATTGGGATGGATTGGTATCCCAACATCAAGCGGAGATTATTTGCAAGGAGAAAATCGTCCGCATTCCTCGTTCTGTTGAAGAACCTCTCGTGATTCATGGCGACAAGAGTGGTGCTGTCGTAGGCATTATCTCTTTCCTTAAGGCCCAGAAGTGTTTGCGAAAGGACCACACTGCCATTCTAGCACTCGTTACTGACGCATCAATGGAAGAGAAGAGAGTTGAAGATATTCCTATTGTGCGCGACTTTCCTAAGGTATTTCCTGAGGAATTACCTGGTCTTCCGCCTCATCGACAAGTCGAGTCTCAAATCGAACTAGCTCCTGGAGCAGCGCCTATAGCTCGAGCACCTTATCGACTAGCTCCGTCAGAACTTGAAGAACTGTCCACGCAACTACAAGAACTCTTGGAAAAGGGTTTCATACGTCCTAGCTCTTCGCCCTGGGGAGCTCCAGTCTTGTTCGTGAAGAAGAAAGACGGTACTTTTAGGATGTGTATTGACTATCGCGAGCTTAACAAGGTGACCGTGAAGAATCGTTATCCTCTCCCACGTATTGATGACCTATTCGACCAGCTGCAAGGGTCGAGCTTTTACTCTAAAATTGATTTGAGATCGGGATACCATCAGCTGAGAGTCCGAGAGGAGGACGTCTCCAAAATAGCATTCAGAACTCGTTACGGCCATTACGAGTTTCTAGTTTTGCCTTTCGGATTAACGAATGCACCTGCGGTCTTCATGGATCTCATGAGCCGAGTGTGCAAACCTTACCTGGATAAATTTGTCATTGTATTCATCGACGACATCCTGATCTATTCTAAGAGTCAGGAGGAACACGATCAACACCTGAGGCTTATTCTAGAACTCCTTCGAAAAGAGCAGTTGTATGCCAAGTTTTCGAAATGCGACTTCTGGCTTCGCAAAGTCCACTTTCTAGGCCATGTGGTAAACAAGGATGGGATTCATGTTGATCCATCGAAGGTTGACTCGATCAAGAACTGGCCTGCACTCCGTACACCAACAGAAATCTGCCAATTCTTGGGTTTGGCAGGATATTACAGAAGGTTTATAAAGGATTTCTCAAAGATTGCGCAACCTCTCACTTCACTGACTCAGAAGGGTGTCACCTATCATTGGGGTGATGCACAAGAATCCGCATTCTAGCACTTAAAAGATAGACTTTGTAGCGCGCCTATCCTCTCATTGCCTGAAGGCACAGATGATTTTGTGGTTTATTGCGACGCTTCCATCCAAGGACTTGGTTGCGTGTTGATGCAACGTGACAAGGTCATTGCCTACGCATCGCGCCAACTTAAGGTTCATGAAAGGAACTACACTACGCACGACTTGGAGCTGGGAGCAGTTGTTTTCGCACTTAAGATATGGAGACATTACCTGTACGGTACCAAGTGCACCATTTACACCGATCACAGGAGTCTCGAGCATATCTTCAAGCAAAAGGAATTAAACATGCGACAACGTCGATGGGTCGAGCTCTTGAATGATTACGAATGTGCGATCAAGTATCACCCGGGTAAAGCCAATGTTGTGGCCGACGCCCTCAGTCGAAAGGATACTATACATAAGCGTGTACGTGCGTTACAGCTTACCATTCACTCTAGTCTGCTTGCCCAAATACGAGATGCTCAGGTTGAAGCATTGAAAGCGGAAAACATCAGGGCTGAGTCCTTACGAGGGTCGAGGCAGCGGCTAGAACAAAAGGAAGGCGGCGCCTACTATGTTAACGGACGCATCTGGGTTCTGCTTTACGGAAACTTAAGCGAGCTTGTGATGGACGAAGCGCACAAGTCTCGTTATTCAATACATCCTGGTTCGGATAAGATGTACCATGATCTCAAGACTACATACTGGTGGCCTAGCATGAAAGCTCACATAGCAACTTACGTTAGCAAATGTTTAACTTGTGCGAGAGTCAAGACCGAATATCAGAAACCATCAGGCCTACTTCAACAACCAGAGATCCCGAAATGGAAATGGGAGCAGATTTCCATGGATTTCGTTACTGGCCTGCCTAGATCTCAACGCGGAAATGATACCATCTGGGTGATCGTGGATCGACTGACCAAGTCTGCACATTTTCTGGCTATCGAGGAAACGGATAAGTTTTCTACTCTAGCAGACATCTACCTAAAGGAAGTAGTATCAAGGCACGGAGTGCCAACCTCCATCATCTCTGATCGAGACTCACGTTTTACATCTGAATTGTGGCAAGCCATGCACAAGTCCTTTGGATCTCGATTAGACATGAGCACGGCATATCATCCATAGATGGATGGACAATCTGAGCGTACCATCCAAACCCTTGAAGACATGCTTAGGGCATGTGTAATCGACTTTGGAAATGGCTGGGAAAAGCACCTCCCGTTAGTGGAGTTTTCGTATAACAATAGTTACCACGCCAGCATCCAGGCCGCTCCGTTTGAGGCATTGTATGGACGGAAGTGCCGATCACCTCTCTGTTGGGTAGAAGTTGGTGACAGTGAAATCACAGGCCCAGAACTTGTAGTAGATACGACCGAGAGAATTGCTCAGATACGACAACGAATGGCGGTAGCTTGTGACCGTCAGAAAAGCTACGCTGATAAGCGCAGGAAACCACTCGAGTTCTAGGTTGGGGATCGAGTGCTACTCAAAGTCTCACCATGGAAAGGTGTAGTTCGTTTTGGCAAACGAGGCAAACTCAATCCGCGTTATGTCGGACCGTTCGAAATTATTGAGAAAATTGGCAAAGTCGCTTACAAGTTGAATTTACCGGCAGAACTCAGCGGAGTTCATAATGTTTTCCATGTGTCGAATATGAAGAAGTGTCTGTCAGATGAGACCCTCATAGTTCCTCTCAAAGAACTCACTATCGATGATCAGCTGCGATTCGTCGAGGAACCAGTAGAGATTACTGATCGAGATGTTAAGGTTCTCAAGCGTACCAGAATACCTCTTGTCCGAGTCTGTTGGAATTCTCGTCATGGCCCAGAGTATACCTGGGAACGAGAAGACCAAATGAAACTCAAGTACCCCCAGCTGTTTAAGAAAAGTGCAACCACTACTGAGATTGAAGCTACTGCAGAATTTCGGGACGAAATTCCAAACCAACGGGGGGATGATGTGACACCTCAGGAAAACCAGGAAACCAACGCAACTTAACTAGCTTCCTCAGTAACCACGCGCTAAATTTCGGGACGAAATTCTCTTAACAGGGGGAGAATGTGACAACCCTCAAATTACATGTATCCGTACGATTTATTAATGTTAATTAAAGTGCTTGATGTCTGTGCTGAATCACTTAACTGCTTTCTGATTACTGTGTTATACTTACAAAGTTACTAAATAGTCCGGTATGCTTTCCTGAGTGTTGAAAATTAAAAATGTTACAAAAATATATATATAGGACACTTTACGGATTAATTAAGCACTTTAACGGAACAGTATCAAACCGAACAACCGGGCATTACCCGGAACACCAAAATATTGTAAGAAGCATTGCTTTTATTTTGCTGAGCTAGTTATGGTCCCCGAGCACATAAAACACACTACACAATACATATAACACATAACACTAGGCTTTTATCACATAACCTCCCACTAACAAGTTACTTACCATTTAATTTACAATCTACCCCCCCCCCCCACCTTGTAACCGTCCCCTAGGGACCCCACCAATCAAGATTTGGTTAAATCTTTCAAAAATCCCAATGTGATATTCCTTGGAGTTGTGGAGATCTTGACAAGATGTTGCTTGTACTTCCACTAACATAATATCCAATGGACCAAGGGATTAGTGTTATAAATAAACATTATCTTCTTCACCCCTCACCACCCAACCTTCTCCTTTCCCAAACTTAAAGCTCGGCCGAACACCCACCCAACACCATCTCCATTTTCGATTTTCCTTCAAGCGATCCAAGTGTACTTCTAGGTGCTACAAGGCATTCAACGAAGCTTGGTGTTCTCGGAAGTTGAAGGACCTCTTGCTAGTGCTATTAACCACTCATTTTCCATCTTGTTTCTTCCCTAGCTTCAAAGCTAGTAGTAAGTCTCTTGAATCTTCATTTACTTCATGATTAGAGTGGTTAATAGTTAAATCATGATGAAACCTTAAGAACACTAGAAGATCATATGCAAAAGTCTTGAACATAGAGCTAACTTAATGATGAAATATTGTTGAAATATGATGAAGTGATGTTAATATGAAGTTGTTTTGATTCTTGTTGATTACCTGATGATTTGCTTGTTAATATTGATGTTTGATGTCGTTGTGATCACTAAATATGTTAACGGAACAAATAGAACATGCGTTAGAACACAATAAGCTGAAAACAGCTTCTGTCTAAGTATTTACAGCCAACTTCAGTTGGCTGTAACCAGATCATAACTTAACAAAAACTTGATTTTCTTGAGTCTATAACGTGTTATTATGAAATACGGTTCTAATGGCACTGGAATCATAATTTTTGGACTTCATTTACTATTTTTAAAGGGTCGATTTGTAACAGCAGCTAAAGCTGAGTTTTTACAGCAGTAAATGGGTGTTATATTTTTAGTCATAACTTGAAACCTGAGTAGAACTAGGTCATGAAACTTGTAATGTAAATGACCACTGATGTATTTGTAATCCTCCCCCTGGAATTTCATAAATCGGATTTATGATGAATTTTAAATAAATTATTCCGTGGACTGCAGTCAGAAAAAGATAAATCTGAGTGCAGTCCGGAAAATGATTTTTTATAAAATATTGGTGATGAATTGGATCCCAATGAAAGTATTATTGTGCAATATCGTATGCTTGTTCTTGAGTAGCTATAGGTGGAATGTTTATATGAGCGTGAACTATTGAAGTGAATGCATGTTATGTAGCAGATACGTCTAGAAACTTTGTGCTCTATTTGAAACCACTAAATGACTAACTGGTAATCATATTAGGACGTGATTGATCAACCTTGACTGTTAGCTATATTTGAGAGTCAAACCGAGCAACCAAAGGTGAGTTCACACACTTTCTAAGGCATGGGATTTCCGGTGGTTTGGGAATGGGTTAAAGAATTAAAACGGAATCTACATATCCTACTTAGGTAGGATATGTACGGTCATCCTCCATAGGTAGGATGCCAATATTAATCCTGCGTATTCTCCTTGAGTAGAATACGTACGTTCATCCTCCTTGGGTAGGACAACACCCTTAAAACTTACTAGACAAAACTCTATCATTAAGTCCCTCATTTTATACCGACTTAATCGCCGAGGCCGATGGCGAGCGGGTCATTAGTTAATAGCGCTATTAGGTTTAACAAACCTCACACCGTGTCGTCCGAACGGGCGTGTACTAATGGACTATGGCAAACTGTCAATGATGATAGAACATTGATGTAGGGCACAACAAAATTCGTTAGTAGTCGATATCATACAGTCTAGTAGTTCACATGGGGAAGCCCCCACTGAATATGGATATGGTTTGGGTAATAAAAGGAACTGGTTAAACATACTTTCAACTATGTGGTATCCCCCATGGCAAATAAGCCAACGAAAGTCAAACCACATTTTTTAGAAACAGCTTAAAACTAAACAACCAAACGTGAACTCACTCAACTTTGTTGTTGACTCGTTGTTACATGCCTTACAGGTCGCTAGATGCTTATGGAGCTTGCACGGGGAGGAGGTCGTTGTGGGATACGGACTGTTATGTTCCGTGCTTAATATTTAAAACCTTATGTACTCATTAAACATACGCTTTGGACTTTAAACTTATGAACTATGAAACTTATGTTTTGAACTTACGTCTTATGCTTCCGCTGTTAACTTAAAGTCGGTTACCTTCTTTAGGTCACCAATTATATTGTGGTTGGTTTTATTTACTTAATTATGTAGTTCAATATGATTGGTGGCTCGATCCTGGTCACGTCAAGCCTCCAAGCGGTGATACTCCGCGTGGTGGATTTTGGGGGTGTGACAGGGTAACCCCAGCTCTGCTCGTTAAGAAGAAGGACGTGATTTTCAAATGAGCATCAACTACCAGGAGCCGAACGAGCTAACCCATGAGAGTCGGTGACTCTTGCTAAGGATTAACGAATTACTTACTTAACTAGCTGTGGGGATCCAACTACCACTTAACGACTAATCGACGATCGAGTGTCGTTAGCAGTGAATTCAGGAAGAAAGTATACCGAGGGAAAATTGTGGGACAATAACTTGTTTTAAACGTACACAAAAATGGTGTTTCCTATACAATACACAAAACAGATTTACACAGAATACGAAACCTTGAGGATCCGGAAAACATATACTTAGGACTTTTGGGAACGCAGGTCCAAACTCGTAAAGGTTGTTACTTAGGAACCATATCTGTTAACTCAATCAAACACTATTAACCAAACATATATGCCATTTTAGTTAACAAAACAGTAAGTACTTAAATTTCTTTGGTTGAAATCTTCACTTCTGCTTCTAGCGAGTAGATGTTTGCATCTCTACTCCCCTTAATGGTAGTTGCATCATGTTGATTTTCTTCGCTGAGAGCGAACACACATTTGCATCGAATACTTGGTCATTTCTCCATTTTAGCAAATACACATTGCTTCATTACTTGAAAACTTATATGTTATGCATGCTCCTTTTGCTACACATGCGGTTTCATTTTGAATAAACGCTTCATTGAAGTACAAATATTACTTTGCTAAAGCTAGTTATTGGTTTATGATTCAAATAACCTACGTTATTGTAATTGTTGGCTCTTTCGCTATCAAGTCAACACACTTTCTTGAAACTTCTTTCAAGTTACATTCATGGGTTATTTTTGTTACCATGCCGAGATTCCTTTGTTGATACATACGTTTATTGTCGGGTTACGCTGAAACTAAGTTCAATTGCTTGAATTTATCCATTTCACATGTTTGATTTGAGACGCTATATGATGTATTGAGAACATCACATTCAAATATTTTTTGCAAAGGTTCTCTCATTTCGAGTCGTAGTAGACTTGGTTGGTCTAAGACTCCACTAAATCGTTTGATTGGTTTCGATACCTTGCGGTGATACTTTCACAGAATTGAAGCTTGCGCTAATTGGGTTACTCACCTCATACACGGATTTAATTGTCTACTTATTTGTTAACAATCCATTTTGATATTCAATCAAAGCAGTCTCAACACATTTGCGTGTTAAGACAACGGTACATAGATTCATTTCATATCACGGTGTACCTCCTAACGATTCTTTCGTTATAAATTGAATACCTTGCCGTACTTATTACTTTTTCATCTTCGATCAAAACAGTGGCTCTTTGATATTCCTTGTTCAACTGGAAACTTTACGACATTGTGTAAATCAAATCTTCAGATTTTCTCAGTACACTTTCATTTGATTTCAAACACGGTGAGCTTGTTCAGTCACCACTATTACTAAATTATGTCGTTGCGACACCTTGTAGTGTCATTACAAACTTGTAGCTTATGCTAATCATGGTCAACCGTCTCACACGAAACTACTCATTCTTTTGTTTCACTTATCACTTAAACATTTTCTGATGCAACTACGAATTAAGAGAATGATACACCAAATTCGCTTGTACTTCATTCGGTGTATTTTCACAAGTCGAGAATGACAACACACTAAACCTTACCATTCATCTATTCGGAAGTTGACATATCATTTTTATGTTACTATCACATTTGAGTTGTTGACTATGAATTCATATAGCGGATGCTATGATTTGTGAATACTCGTTTGCATATTGTGACCGATTGTTGAGAATCCATTAGGAAAAACTCCTTCGTTACACCCCTGTTAACTGAGTTACACTAGATTATACATCTATACATCTCATGTCTTTTGACATCAAATGCTAGAACACATATTTGTTTAACCATTGGGTTACTGTTGTTGAAATACATGCTTGGATTCGCCTGATTTGAATAAGTTTTGATTCGGTTTTGGGATACCTACCTCAGTATTATTCATGCACATACACGCACCAGGTAACCCTAAGGAGTTAAGGTGGTACAAATTTCGAGGACGAAATTTTCTTAACAGGGGGAGAATTTGACAACTGTCAAATTTGCATGCATCCGTACATTTATTAAAATGATTAGTGCTTAACGACTGTGCCGATTTACAATTAATTGCTAAAACTGCTTTCTGATTTCTGTGTCATACATACATGTGCATCACATATTACATACTGTCACATCATTTCACATACAGACTTTAGTGACATACTTGACGCACAAAGCACAGTTAGCACAATTAACGGATAAGACAGGAATATGCTGACGGGGTTCAGTACATAGACAGACAGTGATTTGAGACCCAGTATGAGCCAGAAACAAAGTATCACACCAGTGTAGTGTGTAGGGAAGTAAGGATCACAAAACTGCGTCATTAGGTGATAGTTTAAGTGCCGGGAAGTGCCTAAAACTCACCCAAAGTGCAGAATTCTGCATTAATTAACAAAATTCAGCATTTTAACATGCTAGTATTATGCAGAAAATTGACTAAATGGTCTTGTATGCTTTCCTAAGTGTCGGGAATTAAAAGTGTCACAAAAGGGTACTTAAAGAACACTAAACGGAATAACTTGACACTTTAACGAACCGGTATCTGTCACACCCCGACCACGTAGAACATACAAAACGTGGCGGAAACATCGGGGAGTGTTGTAACAGAATTAATCGTTTCAAATCCATGGCAATTGAAGTTTTGTTTTATTGATAAAAGTGTTACAATGTCTTTAACAAACAAAGGAATACAACATAATTAACTAGTCTTGCATCTTTTATTGTCACTAAAGCCCAAGTCTGCCTATGTGTATCTTGATCATCTTATGCAACAGCTCCTGAAAAACACATGTGAAAATAGGTACGTCAGCATAAAAATGCCTGTGAGATACATAGGTTTTGTGAAAATAGGTTTCATGACTTATGTTTGAGAAAATGTTTAGTCATGAACCTTGTAATTTGCTTTGTCTTGTAAATCGTTTGAAAATCAATAAGTCCAGATGATATGTATAGATAAAAGAATAATGTATGGTTAAATGAATAACCATGTAACTGAGTTTGTATAAGATAAGTTGTTTGTAAAACAATGTCTTGTGAAAAGTATGTTATTTGTATAAAATGTTATATGTCTCAAACTGAAATGATTCAAATAACGCTACGATATGTAATACCATACAAACACTTATATATACGAAGTACCAGCGGCGTATCCACCATGCTTGTATCATATTACACACGCCTCGTTACTTAATCACTTACTCAAACCAAACTATCAAGATGAAATGTTTAACAAGTGTAGAAATGTTCATGTATAGTCAAATACGGTTCACACGGTTCACAGATACAAATGGTTCACAGATACAAACGGTTCACAGATACAAACGGTTCACAGATACAAACGGTTCACAGATACAAACGGTTCAGAGATACAAACGGTTCACAGATATCAACGGATCACATAGTCAAATGATTACAACGGTTCACATAGTCAAATGTTTACAACGGTTCAATATGTGGTATAATGTGTTCATATGCTGGATAAGCATATGCAACAGAAAAGCAATGTAAAACAATGTACTAAGTATGCATACAATGGACATACGTAGTATGAAATGTAATGTAGAACGATGTACTAAGTAATGCACACAATGGGCACACCTAGCATGAAATGTAATTAAATCATGTACTATAATGTACTAACGAACATAGAATGTATATGATGTGAAAACATGAAAGCATGAAAGTAACAAGTAGGCACATGTGTTTCACCCCCAAAACAGTTTGGAAAACAGTAAAAGAGGGGTCTATGTACTCACTTGAGATTGCTTAGTAGTCCTTGAGTAACAACCAAACAATGCTAGAGATCGCGGATATCAAACGGCACCTACTATAGGTAACTATGTTAATAAACCGGACCTAAATCGGAAGATCTGATAGAATGAGGGTTCGTAAACCAAACGAGTATAGAGACTCGTGTCATATGGTTTAAAGAAGCCTACATACTAAATGAAACCTTAATCTAATAGCCTACGACCCAATACGATCCGTTTAGGAAGCTTATGCTACTTTAACGCGTCGTTCGCGTGAAACGCGTTCGGATCGCCTAACTAGTCCTATGACAAGTGTTATATGCCTAAACATGTTACATAATCAGTTATGTGACAAAAGTTTAGGTTACATATGCTTAATTACCAATTATACATGAAAAGGGTATTCTGGTAATTTACCTAAGGCATATAAACTACCTATCATACAACTACTCAAACGATGTGACCATAGGGTATAACCTCGGAAGGTTATTCCCTACCTACTATGGTCACCTAATGTATTTGGTCGGATCCTAATGATCGACCAAATGGGTCGAGTTCGAAGGTATAGGCGATTTATTAGATCGCCTACCCTACGACCCTAGACAACATGGTAATCAGTGGGCATAGTCCCAAGGAACTATGACCAACGTGATTACACTCACGTTGCGAAGTTCCTACGAACTTCGCATTGACCATAAGCTGGTCAACGCTGAAAGTCAAACAAAGTTTGACTTTCGGACTCGAAAAGCAATAAAATAAGGAAAAGAACGAAAGAATACTTACGAAGGGTCCCCGAATGCTAATCTCGATCCAAGAACTCAGGTATGAAACAATGGTTTCAACTTAGAGCTCTCAAATCCAGATTCTTGTGAGAAATGAGGTTGGGGTGGATGGGTATTTATAGGAATACCCGAACCGTTAGGATCGTTTCATGGAAAACGTGCCATGAATCCAGCCCGTACACTTGTCGGAACCTTATGGTGGCTAGAAATTGGTTCTTATCCGCTAACTAGACGATTGAGAATGTGTGGATGTGGATCGAACAGCTGGAAACTGCTGTTAAAAACACTGAATCTGGTCTGCAGACTGCTTTACGGACCTCAAAGCTTCCAATGTTGAGGTCCGTAAGGTAACAACTTTGGCAGATTTACAGTTTTGGTCCCTGCAGCCCCTAAACTTGGTTTTCGATGCATTTTTGACACGTTTAAGCCCCGTTAACCCCATTTCAAAGCTCTAAAATGAAGTTAAAGTATAGGGAACTTAAATTGTGCTAAAAAATATCTCGAATGTCGGTTCGTTTAGCCGTACGGTTGCGTTGTTCGGTTAATTACGACGGAATGCGCATAAGCGCGAAAAACGATCCAAATGACGCGACGAATGGATTTTTCTTATGCCGAACACTAAAATAAATTATTTTAGTGCTTACATAAATTTTTGGATGTCTGGATGTATTCAGAACGTGAGTTATTCGCGAAAATGCAAACTTGTGCACTTTTTGACACTTTTAGTCCCTGAATGACACAAAAGTTTATTTTAGCACACCGAACCCCTCAAAGCCTATTTCTAAGCTATGTAAAGGATATTTATGGTATGTTTAACTTATGGTCATGTTCCGGAATGTCTGTTACAGTTCAAATTGGCATTCTTTCGCAGTTTGTCAACTTTAGTCCCTGTAAGCGATTTAACTTGATTTCACCACACCAAACCTTCCAAAACTTATATCTAAGTTATGTAAAGGTTATTTAAGGTATGTTAAGCCTATTTCACTATTCCGGAGTGTTCGTTGCATTAAACTGGTTATATCTACACATCAGAGCGCGTATAACCCTCCAGAAAGCGATTTAAAGCTTGAAATCGAACAAGAGTCGATATGTGCAAACGATACACATATTTTTACAAATCCCAAGTATGAAATACAATATTTCATTGGTTTGGCATTTGATTGATGGTTGAAGTGACACAGGTGTCACAGTCTCCCCTACTTTAGGAAATTTCGTCCCGAAATTAATTCGTAGGAGTCTATTTGTGACTTTGTGTCAGATAACCACCAGAGATATGTAAAGCATAATCCTGTCATTTCCTTAACGGACATTCTTCAGAACGAAAATGAACAAACGGAGTCATTTTCCTCAACGAGTATTCTTCAGAAGCGGAAATGAAGGAATAAACAAACGGGGATTCATTTCCTTAACGGAAAATCTTCAGAAACGAAAATGAACAAACGGAGTCATTTTCAACAGATGCTTCCTCAGAAACGGAAATGAAAATGATAGACAAACGGATATTCATTTCCTCAACGGACAAATCTTCAGAAACGAAAATGAACAAACGGAGTCATTTTCAACGGTTTCTTCCTCGGAAACGGAAATGAAAATGATAGACAAACGGATATTCATTTCCTCAACGGACAAATCTTCAGAAACGAAAATGAACAAACAGAGTCATTTTCAACGGTTGCTTCCTCAGAAACGGAAATGAAAATGATAGACAAACGGATATTCATTTCCTCAACGGATAATCTTCAGAAACGAAAATGAACTAACGGAGTCATTTTCAACGGTTGTTTCCTCAGGTTCGGAAATGAAGGATTAAACAACGGATATTCATTTCCTCAACGGATAATCTTCAGAAACGAAAATGAACTAACGGAGTCATTTTCAACGGTTGTTTCCTCAGGTTTGGAAATGAAGGATTAAATAAACGGATATTCATTTCCCTCGACGGATACTCTTCAGAACGAAAATGCACAAACGGAGTCATTTTCCTCAACGGGTATTCTTCAGAATTGGAAATGAAGGATAAACGGATATTCATTTCCTCAACGGATATTCTTCAGAAGTGAAAAATGAATAGCTAGTTCATTTTTCCTCAACGGATACTTCATCAGAATTGGAAATGAATAGGGTTAACTTCTAGGTACATGACAAAGCTCGCTGTGGTTTCTGTGCACTGAATTCCATAATTATGTATGCATCCATAATTACGCAATTCCTTGCATAGTCCGCACAATTTGTTTGTAATGTGAAGGGGAGGAAAAATCAAACCTGTGATGAGTGTGACTAGACTACCATAGGGTCCTTTTAATTAGATCGACAAAGGATCCTTTTTAATTAGGCCACCAAGGAGTCCTTTCAGCTATATCATCACATGATATTCCTAACCAGATTTTTGGATCAATCTGTTTACCTAGACCACTCAGGGGTCTAATTATGGAATGGTACAATATAATCCATGGGTCTTTACTATTACGTACAAGCCCATTGAGGATTTAATATAGTACCTTTGGATATCCTACTATGAATTCCTTATACGAAGATATGGAAGATTCTACGAGGATTTGGATAACAAGAATTTGGATCACACGAAAACATTAAAGAGAACACATAAGCACAAAATCACATAGTTGTTTAATTTGTTATTAATTTGTTATCTTTGGACGCGGATACTTAAAGCACACCAGGAATCCAATTCGTGGATTTCATTTGGCACTTTAATCATTTCAAAAATCTATCTATGAAGATAGGATAATCTTAAAAGGAATTCGGCTTTGTTCTTATTGAATTGTGATGTACGTATTGAATCATATAAAGAATTCAATTAAGGACTCCGATGAATGATACCCATCCACAAGGATCTAATTATGAGGATAGAAAGATCCTACATGGATTTTTGGAGTTTGTGTAACGGAAGGTGTTCCGACACCTTGCACTAGGCATGCTTACGTCGATACACAAGGTAGAAAGTTCATGAGGTTGAGGCGCCAGATATGTCAAGCGACATATGAAGCAGAGTTTGAAGGTTGAGCAGCAGCAGGATTTGTAACAGCTTTGCTTTGGATTGCAAAGCGGCACATGTTAACCAAATGTCTCCATCGTCCACCGTGGGTACATTTGAAACAAGGTATTTGATTTGAATAATGACGATGGCATTGATTGCACCAAGGAGCAGCTGTCACACCCTGGCTTTGCGGAAGCGTGGTAAATTTTGGTGTGACTTCTTAATACCATAGCTTAATCATAACAAAGCTATATGAGTTAAAAACATGCAAGATCATCCATTAAGTTTTGAAAACCAAACACAATACCATTATTTTAACATACCCTGACAAACATAATCGTGTTCAACAAACATTACAAACTCGAAACATAACATAAACATGGTTTAAGGATTGTGTCTTGTCCAAGAAAGAGACACATCCCCTAAACCCCGGATGACCTTGGAAACTAGTGCAGCGGAAAACAAGCCATACCGTGCCAGATCTCGTTAATTTCCTGAAATACATGCAAGTTGAAAAATCAACAATAATGTTGAGCGAGTTCATGTGTAAGTGAGTATGTAAAACACTTGTAAGTATAAAAGTTCCCTGGTATGTAGCAGTGTAAGGAAAAAGAGATCACCAATGGGTTGCAAAGCCATTGATATGTGTGAAGTGCAAGTAGGAAGACTCAAACCTAGCGGATTTATGCGTTGGGCACAAAGTCACCCCGAGGTCCGTTCTGTTTGGGCCTGGGGCTGGGCTCGCTACACCCAGATAGATCTACCGCTCCTGTCCCTCGGTCCTACCTTGAGGATTAATGGCCTCAAGTTTCCGCCTACCCACTCACATGATCTGGACAGTAACCCTCCTTACGCTAACCATACCATGTATAATGTACTCAAAATCATAGTAACATGTATTTCACCCCCGCAGTTAAGAAAACTGAAAACAGTTAGAGAAAAGGGGGACATGAACTCACAGTGAAGCGTCTCTACCAAGTATCTCCAATCAGGAAGCTGTGCGACGACCTACAAGTGCTAATTCTATTAGACGGACGGCCGTGCCTTAGCTTTATAGTTAAATCTTTTGGGAAATAGTTAGACAACTATTTCGTGTTTACGTTCTGTATATACTTGGTAGTTAATCTCCTTCCCAAGGATGGGGGATTCAATACATGTGCGTAAGTTACGTTTTAGTAATCGAGTGGTAATATAATTACCGGTGTAACTTGAATATTTATGGTGGATGCGTTCGTATTATTTTGGAATCGTTAACGTTTGTAAATATTATTTTTACTCTAAAAATAATATTTATGTATTTTCACAAAATAATCATAAACAGTGTTGTGACAATTTATATTTATCACGTTAAATTTAGTGAAAATCCCACCTCCGAATATTTAGTAAATAAAGTCATGGCGAAATTTATATTTCGAAAATATGTCAAAAATAGTTCTAACACTTGTTGTGTAAATAATTCTAAGTGTTAGGTTTTTAGAAAAATTTCGCCAGAGTTTCCTCTGTAACTGGAGGTGGCCACGCTTTCAAGCGTATCATTTTCTTTTAATAAATCAATTCAACAACTTCTTTATTCAATCAAACAATTTCCGACACATCAAACTAGTCGACAAGTATGTAAATCGCATAATCGCATGAACTTGTAGTTTTTCCGCAACTATAGTGTAAATCCCCTTTATATTTGTAGATCTTTATATAAGGTAACTTTGATCTCGTAAAAACCTTGTGTTTAGAGAAATCTGTTTTTACAACTTCTAGTAACAAGTGACAAACTAATTCTTCGTCGGATCTTTTCATTTCACAAGTGTTTACACACTTGTGGTTTATAAAAATATCATATTTGTTAGTGTAAGATCCATTCTTTAAAATACATGATTTCTTTAATGTGTGGTTCTTTGAAAATACCACTTGCAGATACGTAGATCCGCTAGTTTTAAACACTATTGTACAAGTTAAAACACTTTTACACAAATAAAATACTTTTACACAAGTTCATGGTTTAAGTGTGGTAGAGTTTCACCTTTTAACCCTTGTACTATCCAAAACAAGCTTATGTTAAGATCAACGATCTTACCAAACCGGGTTAAATGGAGATCCGAGCTACCACAATCATAGATCGGGTCTAGATAATCACAACTTTCAAATACTACAACTTTTACACTAGTTATGATCTTTTATCCAACAAGATTCAAGTTTTAGTAAACTTTAAAGATTCAAAAGATGGGTTTCCGCATTTTAACCGTTATAAATCATATTAACCACCTTAGATATGTCCAAGAGTGAGTTTTAAACATTATACCTCTAGCTCGGGGCTAGGGAAGAATCTTGATGAAAAACGCGTGGATAAAAGCTAAACAACGAGGTCCTTCGTGTTCCGAGTGCACCAAGACTCCTATTATGCGACCTTTGATGTGTGTATGATGATGGAATGCAAGAACCAAACTCGAAAAAATGGATGGGTGTGAGAGTGGGGTTCGGCCGAGAGTGAAGGGAGAGGGAGAGAGTATGGTGAGTTGGTGTTGAATGATGGTGATTATGTTATGCTTAGTGATTATCTTATAGGCAACACTTAAGAGTTTTACCCAATGGAAAATGTGTTATCTTGATACTAGACATTTAGGATTTAAATAATCAAGCTTGTACCATGTGTGTCCCCCATGGTTTGGGGCCGGTTAGAGAAAGGGGGGGGGGGGTTAGTTCGATTTTAACTAGCTTAGTTGGGGTAAAGGTTAAGTTAAGTAGGTTAACTAAGTGTTAAACTCCGTTAGTAATATATAGTGTGTTTTAACGGGTGTTAGGGTAATCAGGGACCCTAACTGGCTCAGAAAAAGAGTAATAATAAAAATAACAATGTTTTCATGTTCCGGGTATAGTCCGGTTGTCCGGTTGAATAATAATCCGTTAAAGCGTTACTAAAGCTTTAAAGTGTCGTTATTGTTATTTTTAGTGACACCTTTTGATTCCAACACTTTAGAAAGTGTCTAGTAATATTTTTCCCATGTTTTGGCACTTTACTAGTCAGCTAGAAGCTGGATTAATTATTAAAGTGCTGTGTTTTGTACTTAAAGTACGTTTTAGGCACATCCAATCAGTGTATCTTATCCCTAGAGACGCAGTTCTACAACACTTGTATCCCTACACTCACCATTAGTGTAGCAAAATATTTGAGGCTCTTAACAGGCCTTAGAGGCAGTGTCTGCCTGATGCTGGTTATATCAGCATGTTCACTGTGTATCCGTTTAGTGCTACTGTGCTTTTTGTGCATCATGTTTGTCACTAGGGTTCAGCATGTAAATAATGTAGTGACGATAAGTAAAGTATGATGCAAGTAAGTTCATGTATCAGTATTCAAGTAGCAGTTCATCAGCTAGTTCAAACAAGCACAGTAATCAAGCAGTAATTAATCAATAATTAAGTTGTACGGATACCTGGTTTAGTGCGGGTTGTCACATTCTCCCCCCGTTAAATAAATTTCGTCCCGAAATTTAAGTTCTGCTTGTAGATGCAGAGTTCTTAGGAAATAAGTGGGGGTATTTCTCTTTCATCCGGTCCTCACGTTCCCAGGTGAATTCAGGACCATGTCTGGCATTCCAACGAACTTTGACGAGCTTGACACTGCTCCGGCGGGTCTTGTTAACTTTCCAATCCGTGACCTCGACAGGTTCTTCAACGAAGTGGAGCGTGTCGTCAATATGAATCTCGTCGGTGGGAATGGCAACGTCAACTTGAGTTGGACTTTTCTTTAGGTTGGATACATGAAATGTATCGTGAACACCATTCAGTTCAGCAGGTAGGTCCAACTTGTATGCTACTATTCCAATTCTTTCCAGAATTCTGAAGGGACCGATGTAGCGCGGATTCAACTTCCCACGCTTCCCAAAGCGTGCCACCCCCTTCCAGGGTGAAACTTTCAATAACACCATTTCTCCAACTTGGAAATCCACATGTTTCCGGTCTGGATCCGCATAGGCCTTTTGTCTGTGGCGAGCTGCTTCGATGCGTTTAAGAATTTGCGCGATCTTGTCTGTCGTCTCTTGGACGATTTCGGGACCAGCAAGCTGCCTATCACCTGCGTCAGACCAACATAGTGGTGATCGGCACTTGCGTCCGTATAGGGCTTTAAATGGCGCGACACCAATACTGGTGTGGTAGCTGTTGTTGTATGAAAATTCGACCAAAGGTAAATGTTTATCCCAGCTACCGCCCAAATCCATAACACATGCCCTCAGCATGTCTTCCAAAGTCTGTATCGTTCGCTCGCTCTGGCCGTCAGTTTGCGGATGAAACGCAGTGCTCAGATTCAATTATGAGCCAAAAGCTTCTTGGAAGGATTGCCATATCCTTGACACAAACCTTCCGTCTCTATCAGAGATGATCGAGAGAGGCACTCCATGACGTGCGACAATTTCTCTCATGTAAATTTCCGCAAGTTTACTAGTGCTGTCTTTCTCCTTGATTGGCAGAAAGTGTGCGGACTTCGTTAGGCGGTCAACTATTACCCAAATCATATCATGGCCTCTTGGTGTTCTTGGCAATTTCGTAACAAAATCCATTGAGATTTGTTCCCATTTCCACTTGGGAATCTCAGGTTGTTGCAGAAGTCCTGAAGGCTTCTGGTATTCCGCCTTGACCTTAGCGCACGTTAAACATTTGCTCACGTAAACAGCAACGTCGCCTTTCATCCTAGGCCACCAATAATAATCCTTGAGGTCTTGGTACATCTTATCCGCTCCAGGGTGGATAGAGTCCCGTGATTTGTGAGCTTCATCAAAGATAACCTTCCTTAAATCACCAAACAGAGGAACCCAAATCCTTTTCTCAAAACATAACGTTCCTTCCTCGTTTGGTACCAAATGCTTCTCCATCCCGCGGAGATATTCTTCTTCCCGGTTTCCTTCCTTAAGGGCTTCTTTCTGTGCAGCACGAATGCGCAAGGAAAGATCGGTTCGGATAATCATTTCTAGAGCCCTAACCCTTATGGGCTTGATCCTTTCCTTTCGACTTAGGGCATCGGCGACCACATTCGCCTTCCCCGGATGATACTTTATCTCGCAGTCGTAATCGTTCAACAATTCAACCCATCGTCTTTGCCTCATATTCAACTCCTTCTGGTTGAATATATGCTGTAGGCTCTTGTGATCTGTGAAGATTGTGCACTTCGTACCATAAAGGTAGTGTCTCCAGATCTTTAAAGCAAAAACCACTGCGCCAAGTTCCAAATCATGTGTGGTATAGTTCTTTTCATGTACCTTCAGTTGGCGCGATGCGTAAGCAATAACCTTCTGGCGTTGCATCAACACACAACCCAATCCTTGACGCGATGCGTCGCAGTATACCACAAAGTCATCAGTACCTTCCGGTAGAGCTAAGATTGGCGCATTACAAAGCTTATCTTTCAGAATCTGAAATGCTTCATCCTGTTTGATTCCCCAATCAAACTTCCTATCCTTCTGCGTGAGGAGCGTCAATGGTTGAGCGATCTTCGAAAAATCCTCGATGAACCTTCGATAGTAGCCAGCCAAACCCAAGAATTGTCGAATCTCGGTTGGCGTCGTAGGCGTTTCCCAATTCTTGATTGCCTCGATCTTTGTGGGATCAACATGAATTCCATCTCCATTAACCACATGTCCAAGAAACTGGACTTCACGTAGCCAAAATTCGCACTTGGAGAATTTGGCATACAGCTGTTCTTTCTTCAGTAGCTCAAGAATGGCTCTAAGATGCTGTTCGTGTTCAGCCTTCGTTCTTGAATAAATCAAGATGTCGTCGATGAATATAATCACGAACTTGTCCAAGTACGGCTTGCAAACTCTATTCATCAAGTCCATAAAGACTGCAGGTGCGTTTGTCAGACCAAACGGCATAACAAGGAACTCGTAGTGCCCATAACGAGTCCTGAAGGCTGTCTTTGGGATACTTTCCTCTTGTATCCTTAACTGATGGTATCCAGATTGAAGATCGATTTTTGAATAAAAGCTTGAGCCTTGCAGTTGGTCAAACAGATCGTCAATTCTCGGCAGAGGATATCTATTCTTGATCGTCAGCTTGTTCAGCTCCCGGTAGTCAATGCACATACGAAAGCTACCGTCCTTCTTCTTGACAAACAGGACCGGAGCTCCCCAAGGCGAGAAGCTTGGTCGGATAAAACCCTTGTCTAACAACTCTTGAAGTTGTGTCGACAGTTCTTGCATCTCAGACGGAGCAAGTCTATATGGTGCCTTAGCCACAGGCGCGGCGCCTGGAACTAAGTCAATGTGAAACTCTACTTGCCTCTGAGGTGGCAGTCCAGGTAAGTCTTCTGGGAAGACTTCTGGATACTCCCTTACGACAGGGATGTCTTCGACTCTTGGCTCAGCAGCCTTCTTATCCACGATGTGTGCCAGAAAAGCAACACATCCTTTCTGTAAACACTTCCTTGCTTTCAAGCAGCTGATAAATCTTAGCGGTGCGTCACGCTTCTCTCCGTGAACCACAATTGTCTCACCATCATCGGTTGGGATACGAACAACTTTCTTGTGACATACTATCTCAGCCTTGTTGCCTGATAACCAATCCATTCCTACCACCACGTCGAAGCTTCCCAATTGGACTGGTAGTAGATCCAAAGTAAACTCACGTTCTCCCAATTCTATCACACAGCCTCTGATTACTTTGTTGGCTTCAACTAACTTTCCATTAGCTAATTCGATCGAGTAGGGAATATCTAACTTATTAGCGGCTAACCCAAGCATATTCTTAAATTCTAACGATACGAAGCTATAATCGGCACCAGTATCAAATAAAACGGATGCATAGCGTTGGTTCACAGGGAACGTACCAGTAACAACATTGGGGTCCTGGCGCGCTTCCCTAGCTTCGATTTGGAACACTCTTCCACGGGCTTGGTTCAACGTTGGGCAATTCTTCTTAAAGTGCCCGATTTCACCGCAGTTATAGCATCCAAGCCTCTGCCCGTTTCCACCTCCATTTCCAGCTGGGTTGTTGTTCTGGTTTGCATTGCCTGCCTGATTCACATTGTTGCCTCGATTCCCGTTACCCCCGTAGTTTCCTTGTGGGCGGTTTCCATTTCCACCACAGTTATCATTCCTATTTCCAAATCCTCCCTGGCCTCCGCGGCCAGCAGTGGCCCAACAAGAATCCTTCAAGTGGCCAGGTTTTCCACACGAATCACATACCCTCAAACCACATCGGCCAGAATGGTGACGCTGGCAGGCGCTGCACTTGGGCTGGGTGCCCATATATCCCTTTCCTTTCTTTCCACTACCAGCTGTAACCTAAGCTGGCGCGTCTGGTGCTCCTCTCTTACCAACACCGCTAACACCTTGTTTGAAGTTCGAGAACTTTCTTTTGTTACCTCCTGACGACTCAACATGAGTCTCTTTCTTTCTTTGCTCAACATCACCAAACTTGTTCAGGCGAATCGCCTCTTCTGTGAGAGCCACGCTCAAATCAATCGCCTCAGTAATTGTTGCAGGCTTTGAAGAGGTCACCATACTTATGATTTGGGGAGCCAAACCCCAAATGAAACGCTCGATTCGCTTGTACTCAGGTGTAACCATGTAAGGAACCACTTGAGATAAGTCGTGAAACCTTTGGACGTATTCTGCAACCTTTGGACCGTCCATCTTTAGGTGCCAAAATTCAGTCTCCAACCTTTGAATTTCTGCGCGAGAACAGTACTTTTTGCGCATAAGTTCTTTCAGTTCGGTCCAGGTCAGCGCGTAGGCAGCAGCTTCGCCTAGTGTCTGTACTTGTAGATTCCACCAAGAGAGGGCTCCATCCAAGAATAGCCCTGAGATATACGTGACTTGCTGATCTAGCGCGCATTTGCTCATGCGAATAACAGAATCGGTTTTCTCAGCCCAGCGGACAAAGGCAACTGCACCTCCTGTGCCATCGAAGTTGACCGGTTTGCAGTCTAGAAACTGCTTGTAGGTGCATCCGTGAGGTGGATTGTTATTGCCTTGGTTAACACTTCCGCTCGCTCCTGGCTGAGATGCTGCGTACTGTGCTATGGCAGCTGCAATGACTTGCTGTAACTCTGCCTCATTAGTAGGCATTGGCGTTGGGCGTTTCGGCGGCATCTTCTAAAAGATGTGTTCACGTTGGTCAGGCCATAGTAAAACGTACGTATATAGTAATAGTAATAGCACATAACATCTCATGTTATCAATACATCACAAATATCACTCACACACATCCCATGTCATAAAAATGCAAACAAGTAATCAAGCGAAACTGATATGATGAGAATACTGCGATTGTCATACATCAAGACCACATAGTAAGTGTATCAGTACATCATAGTGTCATACAATCATCCATCAACCAGGGGCTACATCACCCCTGTCCAAAAACCATAACAAATCAGTGTCAAATACAACATCAGATACAAGTCAACAAAAGTCAGAATCAACTGTGGTCTCCAAAAATACTGTGCAATCCAACAATCGCCGTCTTCTCATCCTCGTCTACCCAAACAGTAACTGATGAGCTCTATGCAGATGGTGGTGGAGGAGGGGGAAAGTAAGTGTAAAACAAACGTCGTAACTGGAGCCAGTCCTCCTCCTGGGCTCGTTGAGTACGAATGAGGGAAGCAATCTGCTGCTCTAATGTAAAGAGACGGGCAGCAAAATCTGGAGGTAAAGGTCGAAACGGCTGTAGAGGGGAGTGTGTCTGTCCATGGCACTGACAAGGTGACAACCGAGCTCTCTCAAGCTCCTGGATACGCTGTGTGTGGGACTCGTGCTGTGCGACAAAGGACATCAAGACGTCCTCGATGGTGTGTCCCCTGTGAAAAGCATGGTAGGGGTCAGTAGGTGGCATACCAGAGTCTGGTGCCCAAAGAAACGGCTCACTAGTAGGGTCAAAGGGTGCCACATGAAATGGAGTAAAAGTAGGTGGAACGGATGACGTCTGGGGCAAGAAAGGGATAGGCATCGGTACATGCCCAACCGGATGGGCTGAAGAACCCTCTCCAGGCCCTGCTGGAGGTATAAACATAGGAACCTGAAATGAAAAGTCAACATGTGGTGCAACAGGAATCTGTGGAGGAAAAGGTGGAACATCCTCATCAGCCGGTATCCAACCGTGCTGTGCAGACTCATCCGGTGGATCCATGTGTGCCGCGAACAGTGCATGTCCGGGCTCTAGTGGAACGGGATCAAGTAAGGGAGCAACAACAGGGTGAACGGGTGCAAGGTGCTCTATAGGATGGTCAGCAGGTATATCACCAACGGGTAGTGGGACGACAGGATCAACAGCAACATGATCTCCCTCAATCACAGGAACATCTACAGGGAGATCATCAACAACAGGCTCAAAAGGAATGTCAGCATGTACTGGGTCATGCTCCGGTAGGGGGTCTAGAGCGGCTGCCTGCTCAGGAGCAATGGCAGGCTCGAGGTTATCAAAAGCCATCTCAATATCAAAATCTGGGTCAATAGGATCAAATGGGTCAACAGCGTCTACTGGATCCTCCATAAACTGGTCCATCGGAACAAACTCTATGTCACGATCAGGGTCGAATCCCGGGGGAAACATAGGATCGGAATCCCCCTCATCATCATGGTCGGAAACAAAACTGGGGATAGGGGCAACAGAAGATGCCTGATCAGGATCTGATCCATAAGAGAAGTGCTGCGCACTCTGGATGTGTGAGGGTACAGAGGCCACAGACTCAAAGGAGTCTGGGACTGGGGAGTGAGCAGGTGACTCCGCGGCAGGAGCATCTGCGATCAACAAGGGACCATCAGCAGCAGGAAGGGCCTCGCCCTGAGCATCCTCCTCGAAAGGCTCCCCCTCAAACATATCGACATCATCCTCCTCGTCGTCAATAGGCAAATCGTAAGCAGGGTACGAAGCAAGCGGTATAGGAGCAGGGATCAATGCGAGTGGTAGATCCCCGGCCAAAAGACCATCTGCGAGCTCGCCAGCACCGTCAGGTAATGCGAAGGGCTGGAAATCGTCCTCATCTGTGCTAGTGAAGTCGGACGTATAAACCTCGTGCTCCGATGACTCAAGGTCGTCTGAAACGATAGGCCTAGGGCCTGTGGTGCCTGAACCACCAGTGCCTGTAGAATCCATGTGTCTGTAACATATACACAAACAT
This sequence comes from Helianthus tuberosus, assembly GCA_030545235.1. Classification (NCBI taxonomy): domain Eukaryota; kingdom Viridiplantae; phylum Streptophyta; class Magnoliopsida; order Asterales; family Asteraceae; genus Helianthus; species Helianthus tuberosus. The sequence continues at coordinate 124,339,424 of CM060365.1, read as the reverse complement.
GCACAAACAGTCAATCATATAATCAAATAATCACATAAGTCACCAAGTAAGATATCACATAATTTTCCCTAGTCTTACTAGCCAATTTCTCCCAGTCCTTAAAACTGCTCTATCCTCCACCTCGACCACTTAGATCGAGCCTCGGTACCCTTGACCGAGCCTCAGTCGTCATGACTGAGCCTACTCTTCCTAACCAACCACCTTGGTCACCTAGACCAAACCTCGATCCTCCAGACCGAGCCTCAGCCCTCCAAGCTGAGCCTTTTCTTCCTAGCCTTGCTAGCCCACTACCTCGGTCACCTAGACCGAGCCTCGATCCTCCAGATCGAGCCTATAATAAACCAACGTGCTCAACTACTTCGATCACCTCGATCCTCCAGACCGAGCCTCAACCCTCCAGGCTGAGCCTAAAATTAATAAAATGTGCTCAACATTTATTTGTAAAAGTTTTGGATCTGGACTTAAGTGGTATGCAGAAAAATGTTTTCGTGAGAGCCCTAGTGATCATAGTCTAGACTACCATAATTACGCAATTCCTTGCATAGTCCGCACAATTTGTTTGTAATGTGAAGGGGAGGAAAAATCAAACCTGTGATGAGTGTGACTAGACTACCATAGGGTCCTTTTAATTAGATCGACAAAGGATCCTTTTTAATTAGGCCACCAAGGAGTCCTTTCAGCTATATCATCACATGATATTCCTAACCAGATTTTTGGATCAATCTGTTTACCTAGACCACTCAGGGGTCTAATTATGGAATGGTACAATATAATCCATGGGTCTTTACTATTACGTACAAGCCCATTGAGGATTTAATATAGTACCTTTGGATATCCTATTATGAATTCCTTATACGAAGATATGGAAGATTCTACGAGGATTTGGATAACAAGAATTTGGATCACACGAAAACATTAAAGAGAACACATAAGCACAAAATCACATAGTTGTTTAATTTGTTATCTTTGGACGCGGATACTTAAAGCACACCAGGAATCCAATTCGTGGATTTCATTTGGCACTTTAATCATTTCAAAAATCTATCTATGAAGATAGGATAATCTTAAAAGGAATTCGGCTTTGTTCTTATTGAATTGTGATGTACGTATTGAATCATACAAAGAATTCAATTAAGGACTCCGATGAATGATACCCATCCACAAGGATCTAATTATGAGGATAGACAGATCCTACATGGATTTTTGGAGTTTGTGTAACGGAAGGTGTTCCGACACCTTGCACTAGGCGTGCTTACGTCGATACACAAGGTAGAAAGTTCATGAGGTTGAGGCGCCAGATATGTCAAGCGACATATGAAGCAGAGTTTGAAGGTTGAGCAGCAGCAGGATTTGTAACAGCTTTGCTTTGGATTGCAAAGCGGCACATGTTAACCAAATGTCTCCATCGTCCACCGTGGGTACATTTGAAACAAGGTATTTGATTTGAATAATGACGATGGCATTGATTGCACCAAGGAGCAGCTGTCACACCCTGGCTTTGCGGAAGAGTGGTAAATTTTGGTGTGACTTCTTAATACCATAGCTTAATCATAACAAAGCTATATGAGTTAAAAACATGCAAGATCATCCATTAAGTTTTGAAAACCAAACACAATACCATTGTTTTAACATACCCTGACAAACATAATCTTGTTCAACAAACATTACAAACTCGAAACATAACATAAACATGGTTTAAGGATTGTGTCTTGTCCAGGAAAGAGACACATCCCCTAAACCCCGGATGACCTTGGAAACTAGTGCAGCGGAAAACAAGCCATACCGTGCCAGATCTCGTTAATTTCCTGAAATACATGCAAGTTGAAAAATCAACAATAATGTTGAGCGAGTTCATGTGTAAGTGAGTATGTAAAACACTTGTAAGTATAAAAGTTCCCTGGTATGTAGCAGTGTAAGGAAAAAGAGATCACCAATGGGTTGCAAAGCCATTGATATGTGTGAAGTGCAAGTAGGAAGACTCAAACCTAGCGGATTTATGCGTTGGGCACAAAGTCACCCCGAGGTCCGTTCTGTTTGGGCCTGGGGCTGGGCTCGCTACACCCAGATAGATCTACCGCTCCTGTCCCTCGGTCCTACCTTGAGGATTAATGGCCTCAAGTTTCCGCCTACCCACTCACATGATCTGGACAGTAACCCTCCTTACGCTAACCATACCATGTATAATGTACTCAAAATCATAGTAACATGTATTTCACCCCCGCAGTTAAGAAAACTGAAAACAGTTAGAGAAAAGGGGGACATGAACTCACAGTGAAGCGTCTCTACCAAGTATCTCCAATCAGGAAGCTGTGCGACGACCTACAAGTGCTAATTCTATTAGACGGACGGCCGTGCCTTAGCTTTATAGTTAAATCTTTTGGGAAATAGTTAGACAACTATTTCGTGTTTACGTTCTGTATATACTTGGTAGTTAATCTCCTTCCCAAGGATGGGGGATTCAATACATGTGCGTAAGTTACGTTTTAGTAATCGAGTGGTAATATAATTACCGGTGTAACTTGAATATTTATGGTGGATGCGTTCGTATTATTTTGGAATCGTTAACGTTTGTAAATATTATTTTTACTCTAAAAATAATATTTATGTATTTTCACAAAATAATCATAAACAGTGTTGTGACAATTTATATTTATCACGTTAAATTTAGTGAAAATCCCACCTCCGAATATTTAGTAAATAAAGTCATGGCGAAATTTATATTTCGAAAATATGTCAAAAATAGTTCTAACACTTGTTGTGTAAATAATTCTAAGTGTTAGGTTTTTAGAAAAATTTCGCCAGAGTTTCCTCTGTAACTGGAGGTGGCCACGCTTTCAAGCGTATCATTTTCTTTTAATAAATCAATTCAACAACTTCTTTATTCAATCAAACAATTTCCGACACATCAAACTAGTCGACAAGTATGTAAATCGCATAATCGCATGAACTTGTAGTTTTTCCGCAACTATAGTGTAAATCCCCTTTATATTTGTAGATCTTTATATAAGGTAACTTTGATCTCGTAAAAACCTTGTGTTTAGAGAAATCTGTTTTTACAACTTCTAGTAACAAGTGACAAACTAGTTCTTCGTCGGATCTTTTGTCACACCCCCAAAATCCACCCGCGGAGTACCACCGCTTGGAGGCGTGACATGACCAGGATCAAGCCACCAATCATATTGAACATAAGTAAAATAGTAAAAGTCATACAACAATACGATAGGTGTTTCCATAACCAAATATAAACAAGTGTGCAGCGGAAGCATTTAATGTAAACCCAACATAAGTTATAAGTTCAAATATCGTCTACGATCCGTATCCCACAACGACCTGCTCCTTCCTGTGCAAGCTCCATATGTACCTAAGGTCCTGCAAGGCATGTAACAGAGAATCAACAACTAGTTGAGCGAGTTCACAGTAAATAAGTTCGTAATTGTAAGTTTGTTTCGTAACATGTGGCGCTACTAGGCGGATCGTATGTTCTATTAGTGGGGGCTTCCCATGTTGCATATACACTAGACTATTTGTAACCATAAGTGTTCTTCACAACCGAGAACAGTAGTACGTACATAGTTTGCGTAGGCTTTACGTAAGTGTCCTTCACAACCGAGGACAGTATTGAGTATAAGTTCACGTAGGTTTTACGTGAGTATCCTTCACAACCGAGGATAGTATTGAGTATATGTTCACGTAGGTTTTACGTGAGTATCCTTCACAACCGAGGATAGTATCGAGTATAAGTTCACGTAGGTTTTACGTGAGTATCCTTCACAACCGAGGATAGTATTGAGTATATGTTCACGTAGGTTTTACGTGAGTATCCTTCACAACCGAGGATAGTATTGAGTATATGTTCACGTAGGTTTTACGTGAGTATCCTTCACAACCGAGGATAGTATTGAGTATAAGTTCACGTAGGTTTTACGTGAGTATCCTTCACAACCGAGGATAGTATTGAGTATAAGTTCACGTAGGTTTTACGTGAGTATCCTTCACAACCGAGGATAGTATTGAGTATATGTTCACGTAGGTTTTACGTGAGTATCCTTCACAACCGAGGATAGTATTGAGTATAAGTTCACGTAGGTTTTACGTGAGTATCCTTCACAACCGAGGATAGTATTGAGTATAAGTTCACGTAGGTTTTACGTGAGTATCCTTCACAACCGAGGATAGCGAGTAGCATAAGTATACGTAGGTTTTACGTATGTGTCCTTCACAACCGAGGACAATGGTATGGTAGTCTAGTATCAGTGTATGTACGAATCTATTCAACCTTATTCCTTCCATCCCATTCCCCAAACCCTGGGAATCCCATGCCTTAGTAAGGGTGTGAACTCACCTTGTTTTGCTCGGTATGCTAAGTGTATGCTCACCAGTAATCAATCACGTCCTAAAGTATGCACGTATGTGAAATCAGTTTGTGTTCAAGTATAGACACACAGTTGGTAAGCAAGTAGCACGTAGCACGTATTTCAGATCATACACAAGATGGTTACACTTAACTGCAGTTAACTAACCAGGTTAACACTTAAACAGAATATAAACAGGTTACTTTTGCTGATTACCCACTTGGCGAAACACCCCTGTTTCGTCGTAAATCCCTTCGACGAAACACCTGTTTCGTCGTCACCTTGATTCGTCGCAGAGGTCTCGACGAAACACATCTTGTTTCGTCGTTACCTCTGTTTCGTCAATAGCAGTTTGATTCGTCACACAGCAGTTACGTCATGAAAACCCTAATTCTGCCTTCACATCAACATACATGATCATACAGAAATCATTAACATGGAAATCATCATCTAACCATCAAGAATTCATCATCGTACTAACATCTGTCAACATCCCTAGTTCATGAGTACCCCAAAACAATAACCATATTACATCACATCGAGGACTATGTTAGCATATTCAGTTTGTATCAGTAACATACAAGCAAAACCGTTTTCCCGATTCACACAATCAAATCCGTCATATGAAAACCGTAACTAAACATAGATTCCATTCATTCGATTTATCAATTTTTCATGAACACAATAGTATCTATCATCGATCCTAATGAACTTGAGCTAAAACAGTTAACGATAGTAAAATCAAGTAGTCACACAAGAATTAATCACTAACCACGATGAACAGAATAGTCGTAGGATCGATTCGGGGCTTAGGGAACACAAGATCGCCGTAAACAGGGTAGAGGGAACTCTAGGGTTTCTGTTTTGCTAAAGTGTGGCGAATAGAATGGTGTAACTCAATAAAAATCTATACGTAACATACTGGGCCCTAACTGGGCTTCGGTGAAACTGGGCTCGGCGAAACACATTTGTTTCGTCGAGTGGTTTATGGCGAAACAGAATATGGCGAAACAAGTTCTGTTTCGTCGCTATGGTTGTGATTCGTCATTCAGGTTCTTGTTTCGTCTAAGTATTATCACGTGTTAAGTATCAATCATACAATCGTGTCCCATACATCCAACATACAAACAATCACTGTTTTACAGTTAAGCAAATAGTCAAAAAATCAACGTGCAATAAATGCGAGAGTGAAACGTCGGAAATTCGAGTTGTCACATCTTTTCATTTCACAAGTGTTTACACACTTGTGGTTTATAAAAATATCATATTTGTTAGTGTAAGATCCATTCTTTAAAATACATGATTTCTTTAATGTGTGGTTCTTTGAAAATACCACTTGCAGATACGTAGATCCGCTAGTTTTAAACACTATTGTACAAGTTAAAACACTTTTACACAAATAAAATACTTTTACACAAGTTCATGGTTTAAGTGTGGTAGAGTTTCACCTTTTAACCCTTGTACTATCCAAAACAAGCTTATGTTAAGATCAACGATCTTACCAAACCGGGTTAAATGGAGATCCGAGCTACCACAATCATAGATCGGGTCTAGATAATCACAACTTTCAAATACTACAACTTTTACACTAGTTATGATCTTTTATCCAACAAGATTCAAGTTTTAGTAAACTTTAAAGATTCAAAAGATGGGTTTCCGCATTTTAACCGTTATAAATCATATTAACCACCTTAGATATGTCCAAGAGTGAGTTTTAAACATTATACCTCTAGCTCGGGGCTAGGGAAGAATCTTGATGAAAAACGCGTGGATAAAAGCTAAACAACGAGGTCCTTCGTGTTCCGAGTGCACCAAGACTCCTATTATGCGACCTTTGATGTGTGTATGATGATGGAATGCAAGAACCAAACTCGAAAAAATGGATGGGTGTGAGAGTGGGGTTCGGCCGAGAGTGAAGGGAGAGGGAGAGAGTATGGTGAGTTGGTGTTGAATGATGGTGATTATGTTATGCTTAGTGATTATCTTATAGGCAACACTTAAGAGTTTTACCCAATGGAAAATGTGTTATCTTGATACTAGACATTTAGGATTTAAATAATCAAGCTTGTACCATGTGTGTCCCCCATGGTTTGGGGCCGATTAGAGAAAGGGGGGGGGGGTTAGTTCGATTTTAACTAGCTTAGTTGGGGTAAAGGTTAAGTTAAGTAGGTTAACTAAGTGTTAAACTCCGTTAGTAATATATAGTGTGTTTTAACGGGTGTTAGGGTAATCAGGGACCCTAACTGGCTCAGAAAAAGAGTAATAATAAAAATAACAATGTTTTCATGTTCCGGGTATAGTCCGGTTGTCCGGTTGAATAATAATCCGTTAAAGCGTTACTAAAGCTTTAAAGTGTCGTTATTGTTATTTTTAGTGACACCTTTTGATTCCAACACTTTAGAAAGTGTCTAGTAATATTTTTCCCATGTTTTGGCACTTTACTAGTCAGCTAGAAGCTGGATTAATTATTAAAGTGCTGTGTTTTGTACTTAAAGTACGTTTTAGGCACATCCAATCAGTGTATCTTATCCCTAGAGACGCAGTTCTACAACACTTGTATCCCTACACTCACCATTAGTGTAGCAAAATATTTGAGGCTCTTAACAGGCCTTAGAGGCAGTGTCTGCCTGATGCTGGTTATATCAGCATGTTCACTGTGTATCCGTTTAGTGCTACTGTGCTTTTTGTGCATCATGTTTGTCACTAGGGTTCAGCATGTAAATAATGTAGTGACGATAAGTAAAGTATGATAAAAGTAAGTTCATGTATCAGTATTCAAGTAGCAGTTCATCAGCTAGTTCAAACAAGCACAGTAATCAAGCAGTAATTAATCACAGCAGTTCCCTTAAACAGCTTCATCCCTGAGACAAGTCATGGGGATAGCTAAATCATCGGTCCTCTGGAGTATGACGCCTATTTGCTGGGTAGTTGCAGCACCTGGTTCGGACATTGTTGTTGCGATGAAGAAGCATCTTGAAGATAACGAAAGGCATAGGAGGAAACAAGCGAAAGATAGTCAAAAGAGAATAACAACACATGAAGATTGTGTCCATTTGTTTGTTACCAAAGGCAAACAAATGAGATGGTGACTAATCAAAGTAAATGGGTCAATATAATGTATCGCGAAGACATGCTCGCCTATAAGTGAACACTCATCCCAAGAATTCCCAGGTAAGCACAACTGGTCTCGCGTCTGATGAGATGTATATGAAGTGCTTGCCTAGACAGAAAACCCAGAATACAGGCATTCACCCTTCCAGTTTGCACGTGTTCACATTATTTAAAACCCAAAACCTTGACGAGATTTTGAAAATTCAAAGGGGTTCAAAACCATATAACAGAGGGTTCAAAACCTTACAATAGAGGGTTCAAAACCTTGTAATAAATCATCCTAGAACAGATGATTAGTTTTCAAAGCGGTTTTGAAATTTATGTTCTTGTTGTGGTCGTCGCCTAAGGATAGGTGACAGTATTGTTTTATGACTAAACGCAAGTAAACTCGCGTTAGGGTCCTAAGAAGGTTATAGACTAGGTCAAAGCATTACTAATAACCTAATTCCCTATAACCATTGGCTCTGATACCATCTTTTCTGTCACACCCCGACCACGTAGAACATACAAAACGTGGCGGAAACATCGGGGAGTGTTGTAACAGAATTAATCGTTTCAAATCCATGGCAATTGAAGTTTCGTTTTATTGATAAAAGTGTTACAATGTCTTTAACAAACAAAGGAATACAACATAATTAACTAGTCTTGCATCTTTTATTGTCACTAAAGCCCAAGTCTGCCTATGTGTATCTTGATCATCTTATGCAACAGCTCCTGAAAAACACATGTGAAAATAGGTACGTCAGCATAAAAATGCCTGTGAGATACATAGGTTTTGTTAAAATAGGTTTCATGACTTATGTTTGAGAAAATGTTTAGTCATGAACCTTGTAATTTGCTTTGTCTTGTAAATCGTTTGAAAATCAATAAGTCCAGATGATATGTATAGATAAAAGAATAATGTATGGTTAAATGAATAACCATGTAACTGAGTTTGTATAAGATAAGTTGTTTGTAAAACAATGTCTTGTGAAAAGTATGTTATTTGTATAAAATGTTATATGTCTCAAACTGAAATGATTCAAATAACGCTACGATATGTAATACCATACAAACACTTATATATAGGAAGTACCAGCGGCGTATCCACCATGCTTGTATCATATTACACACGCCTCGTTACTTAATCACTTACTCAAACCAAACTATCAAGATGAAATGTTTAACAAGTGTAGAAATGTTCATGTATAGTCAAATACGGTTCACACGGTTCACAGATACAAACGGTTCACAGATACAAACGGTTCACAGATACAAACGGTTCACAGATACAAACGGTTCAGAGATACAAACGGTTCACAGATATCAACGGATCACATAGTCAAATGATTACAACGGTTCACATAGTCAAATGTTTACAACGGTTCAATATGTGGTATAATGTGTTCATATGCTGGATAAGCATATGCAACAGAAAAGCAATGGAAAACAATGTACTAAGTATGCACACAATGGACATACGTAGTATGAAATGTAATGTAGAACGATGTACTAAGTAATGCACACAATGGGCACACCTAGCATGAAATGTAATTAAATCATGTACTATAATGTACTAACGAACATAGAATGTATATGATGTGAAAACATGAAAGCATGAAAGTAACAAGTAGGCACATGTGTTTCACCCCAAAACAGTTTGGAAAACAGTAAAAGAGGGGTCTATGTACTCACTTAAGATTGCTTAGTAGTCCTTGAGTAACAACCAAACAATGCTAGAGATCGCGGATATCAAACGGCACCTACCATAGGTAACTATGTTAATAAACCGGACCTAAATCGGAAGATCTGATAGAATGAGGGTTCGTAAACCAAACGAGTATAGAGACTCGTGTCATATGGTTTAACGAAGCCTACATACTAAATGAAACCTTAATCTAATAGCCTACGACCCAATACGATCCGTTTAGGAAGCTTATGCTACTTTAACGCGTCGTTCGCGTGAAACGCGTTCGGATCGCCTAACTAGTCCTATGACAAGTGTTATATGCCTAAACATGTTACATAATCAGTTATGTGACAAAAGTTTAGGTTACATATGCTTAATTACCAATTATACATGAAAAGGGTATTCTGGTAATTTACCTAAGGCATATAAACTACCTATCATACAACTACTCAAACGATGTGACCATAGGGTATAACCTCGGAAGGTTATTCCCTACCTACTATGGTCACCTAATGTATTTGGTCGGATCCTAATGATCGACCAAATGGGTCGAGTTCGAAGGTATAGGCGATTTATTAGATCGCCTACCCTACGACCCTAGACAACATGGTAATCAGTGGGCATAGTCCCAAGGGACTATGACCAACGTGATTACACTCACGTTGCGAAGTTCCTACGAACTTCGCATTGACCATAAGCTGGTCAACGCTGAAAGTCAAACAAAGTTTGACTTTCGGACTCGAAAAGCAATAAAATAAGGAAAAGAACGAAAGAATACTTACGAAGGGTCCCCGAATGCTAATCTCGATCCAAGAACTCAGGTATGAAACAATGGTTTCAACTTAGAGCTCTCAAATCCAGATTCTTGTGAGAAATGAGGTTGGGGTGGATGGGTATTTATAGGAATACCCGAACCGTTAGGATCGTTTCATGGAAAACGTGCCATGAATCCAGCCCGTACACTTGTCGGAACCTTATGGTGGCTAGAAATTGGTTCTTATCCGCTGACTAGACGATTGAGAATGTGTGGATGTGGATCGAACAGCTGGAAACTGCTGTTAAAAACACTGAATCTGGTCTGCAGACTGCTTTACGGACCTCAAAGCTTCCAATGTTGAGGTCCGTAAGGTAACAACTTTGGCAGATTTACAGTTTTGGTCCCTGCAGCCCCTAAACTTGGTTTTCGATGCATTTTTGACACGTTTAAGCCCCGTTAACCCCATTTCAAAGCTCTAAAATGAAGTTAAAGTATAGGGAACTTAAATTGTGCTCAAAAATATCTCGAATGTCGGTTCGTTTAGCCGTACGGTTGCGTTGTTCGGTTAATTACGACGGAATGCGCATAAGCGCGAAAAACGATCCAAATGACGCGACGAATGGATTTTTCTTATGCCGAACACTAAAATAAATTATTTTAGTGCTTACATAAATTTTTGGATGTCTGGATGTATTCAGAACGTGAGTTATTCGCGAAAATGCAAACTTGTGCACTTTTTGACACTTTTAGTCCCTGAATGACACAAAAGTTTATTTTAGCACACCGAACCCCTCAAAGCCTATTTCTAAGATATGTAAAGGATATTTATGGTATGTTTAACTTATGGTCATGTTCCGGAATGTCTGTTACAGTTCAAATTGGCATACTTTCGCAGTTTGTCAACTTTAGTCCCTGTAAGCGATTTAACTTGATTTCACCACACCAAACCTTCCAAAACTTATATCTAAGTTATGTAAAGGTTATTTAAGGTATGTTAACCTATTTCACTATTCCGGAGTGTTCGTTGCATTAAACTGGTTATATCTACACATCAGAGCGCGTATAACCCTCCAGAAAGCGATTTAAAGCTTGAAATCGAACAAGAGTCGATATGTGCAAACGATACACATATTTTTACAAATCCCAAGTATGAAATACAATATTTCATTGGTTTGGCATTTGATTGATGGTTGAAGTGACACAGGTGTCACAGTATCTAACCGAACAACCGGACATTACCCGGAATACCAAAATTTTACTAGAAACATTGTTTAATTATTTTTGGACTAGTTATGATCCCCGAACACCCTAACACACCATATAATGTGCCATACACTTAAAATACTAGACTTTTACACTTAACACCCTAGCTATTTACCCACAAAGTTACACATAACCCCCCCCCCCTTGGATTTACGGTTGAAAGGGGTGGCCCCACTTGTTATCCCCAAAATCCTACAAGATATTATGGGATATTACTTGATTTTATTAGATATTGCATAGATTTCCCTTGATATCCTATAGATTTTCTTTAGATTATAAGTAGCCTACTTATGATTAAAATTTACAACTAACCCCGCCCCCCCCTCATGCCATTTACGGTCACCATGGACCCACCAAAATAACCACCATATCCCATAACATTTCTTTCATATTTTATTTAGATCTTTACTTGATCTAGTGAACATAATATTAGAAAGAGAATGATTAAGTATGGTTCTTAGATTTCAAAGATCATTTCATATCTCCACAAACTTCACACCACCTCCCTCATACTCACTATCTCCCTCTCGGCTCTACTTAGAACCGCCACCACCACCACCTTGTAACCTCCATTGATCCATTTTCAAGCTTAATTCAAGTGATAGAAGGTGTCTTGTGGAGCTTGGTGCTTGTAGATCTTGAAGAACCTCCATCCATAGCTTCCATCCACCATTTTCTTCATCTTTTTCTCTTGTGTTCTTCCCTAGCTGAAGCTAGTAGTAAGATCTCTCATAACTCTTGTTTACTTCTATTTTTAATGGGTAAAAGATGTAGTATGATGAAAATAACGAGAACACTAGAGAACATAAACTAAAAGCTTGAACATAATGTTTACATAAAGATGAAATGTGATGAAATATTGTTAGTATGATGTTGTTTTGAATATGTTGATGGATACTTGATGATTTCTTGGTAATATGATGTTGATCATCATGTTGAACTTGGTAGATTATGATTAAATATATGGGTTAACAAGTTAGGAGATGATTAGGTCTCTACATATAATAATCATCTTCTAATAAAAATATGAACTTGATAAATAAAGACGATTTCTTGAAATATAGTAAAACAAAATGAGTTGATGATCATGTAGATCCGAGATTTACAAACGATTTTTCTAAAGAAAACCAAGTTTAAAAAGATGATTTTAAAAAGATCATGACTTTTACTTGCACTTACACCATTTTTGTAAATGAAATAAGTGTAAGAACACTTTATTTACAAGAAGAGTTCAAAAGAATAATTTTTGTAAAATTTGTTCACAAGTTGTTAACACCGAGATTCTTCAAAAATGAGATTTTTAAAGGGATGAATACACTTTGGGAGGTAACTAAGACCACTAAACACCTCACCAAGTTACTACGCGTTTTTGTGAAATATCAAGTTCATGAATATTATATAAAACATATAGTTTTTGCTCTTGGTGATGTAAGGTGTTTAAAGATTGATTGTTGATGGATATTGTGATTGTTTTGAAAAGAAAATGATATGCTAATTAGCTTGGACACCTCCATTTTTAGGGGAAACTATATCAAAATTTTCTAAAAATATAAACACTTAGAAAATATATTCTAACAAGTGTTTACAAGTATGTTGTGAACTATGTATTTCAAATATAAACTTTGCCATAAATTGTGTAACAAAAATACAAATATCGGAGGTTGGTTTTTGTAAATAAAAGTGGTTAAGTATATATTTAGAATATATATTTTATACTAAAGGCACTTGTGTGAATATTTGTATATTTTGTGGACTAGTTATATTATTTTAGGATAAAATAATATAACTCAACAAATAACAAGAATTTACAACTCCAAAAAAATACCAAAGATCACAAGGAATGGAATATAAGTTACACACCTAATATTGTGACGCCGAACGATAAAACGTAACTTAGGAAATATTCCGGGATATACCGTTATATATATATATATATATATATATATATATATATATATATATATATATATATATATATATATATATATATATATACTTATGGTAAACATTATTTTGGATACGCAAGAAATGAAAGTATGATTCTTACCAAGTTATATTATATTTTTGGACAAGGAAGAAATGTATAAATTTTTGGAAAGTAAAAATACGTTTACTTGGGCTTATTAAGAAATATAGTTTTTTTGGGAAAAAATATATATTTTCTTGGAATGTATTGTTTTGAATAAAAATAAGATTTATATATATATTTCTAAGTGAGACTTAAAAATATATATTCTTTTGGATTAACACGCCGGACTACGACGCCAATACTTGAAAAGAATACGAAGGTACATGTATGAGATACCCCCATCCTTGGGAAGGAAATACAAATACAAAATACTTGAGAGGTATTGTACAAAACATTGTTTAACAAATTATTCCAAAACTAAATATAATTTAAAGTTAAAATAATTATTATTTTAGCAAATAATTATAACTTGGAATAATATTGGGAACATAAAAGGAACGTAACTCAAAAATGTAAATACAAAGGCAAGGCAAGGCAAGGCACGGCCCGTTCGTCTAATAGACGTTAGTACACTGTAGGTAGTCGTGGTTGCTGAAGGGATTTGAGTTACGATACTGAAGACGCAATACTGTGACTTCATGTCCCCCTTTTCTTTTAATTGGTTTCAGTTTTATACTTCGGGGGTGAAATACATGTTACAATTATTACAGACATTTTATACATGGTATGATTAGCTTAAGGAGGGTTTACTACTATATCATGTGAATGGGTAGGGCGATTAAGGCCATCAATCCTCGTTGTAGGACCGAGGGGCATGAGTGATAGATCTATTTGGGTGTAGCGAGCCCCACTCCTGAGTCCGCTGAGTGGACCATGTGGTGACTATGTCTTACAGCCGGAATCCCGGTACGAAATCTGCTAGGTTTGAGTCTTCCTGCATCACTTCACACATACCATTGGCTTTGCAACCCAATGGTGATCTCTTTTTCCTTATTGCTACATACCAGGGACTTACATACATACTTACAATGTTTTCACAGGTTTATATATACACACAATCGAACACATGAACTCGCTCAACTTTTGTTAATGTTTTTCAAACTACATGTATTTCAGGGAATTTATAAGTGGATCTGGCGGGCGTTGGGAGTTTTTATGTTGCGTTAAGAATAAAGCTGTCATCCATGGTCTTTGATTTGGGTAATGTGTCTTATTCCTGGATGAGACACGTCATCCAAACCTTGGTGTTATTCAATATCTTTTGACGAGTCCTTAATGAACTCATAAACAATTTGTACGGTTTGTAAAACTAGAATTTGAAGTCTGCAATGTTGTTATGTTTTAAACTTATTTAATGGATGACAAACCTATGGTTTTTATCATATAGTTGATGTTATTATTGAATGCATTGATATTAAGAAAGTCACACCATAATCACGCTTCCGCAAAAGTCAGGGTGTGACAGACAGTGATTTGAGACCAAGTATGAGCCAGAAACAAAGTATCACACCAGTGTAGTGTGTAGGGAAGTAAGGATCACAAAACTGTGTCATTAGGTGATAGTTTAAGTGCCGGGAAGTGCCTAAAACTCACCCAAAGTGCAGAATTCTGCATTAATTAACAAAATTCAGCACTTTAACATGCTAGTATTATGCAGAAAATTGACTAAATGGTCCTGTATGCTTTCCTAAGTGTCGGGAATTAAAAGTGTCACAAAAGGGTACTTAAAGAACACTAAACGGAATAACTTGACACTTTAACGAACCGGTATCTAACCGAACAACCGGACATTACCCGGAATACCAAAATTTTACTAGAAACATTGTTTAATTATTTTTGGACTAGTTATGATCCCCGAACACCCTAACACAGCATATAATGTGTCATACACTTAAGACACTAGACTTTTACACTTTACACCCTAGCTATTTACCCACAAAGTTACACATAACCCCCCCCCCCTTGGATTTACGGTTGAAAGGGGTGGCCCCACTTGTGATCCCCAAAATCCTACAAGATATTATGGGATATTACTTGATTTTATTAGATATTGCAAAGATTTCCCTTGATATCCTATAGATTTTCTTTAGATTATAAGTAGCCTACTTATCATTAAAATTTACAACTAACCCCCCCCCCCCCTCATGCCATTTACGGTCACCATGGACCCACCAAAATCACCACCATATCCCATAAGATTTCTTTCATATTTTATTTAGATCTTTACTTGATCTATGAACATAATATTAGAAAGAGAATGATTAAGTATGGTTCTTAGATTTCAAAGATCATTTCATATCTCCACAAACTTCACACCACCTCCCTCACACTCACTCTCTCCCTCTCGGCTCTACTTAGAACCGCCACCACCACCACCTTGCAACCTCCATTGATCCATTTTCAAGCTTAATTCAAGTGATAGAAGGTGTCTTGTGGAGCTTGGTGCTTGTAGATCTTGAAGAACCTCCATCCATAGCTTCCATCCACCATTTTCTTCATCTTTTTCTCTTATGTTCTTCCCTAGCTTGAAGCTAGTAGTAAGATCTCTCATAACTCTTGTTTACTTCTATTTTTAATGGGTAAAAGATGTAGTATGATGAAAATAACGATAACACTAGAGAACATAAACTAAAAGCTTGAACATAATGTTTACATAAAGATGAAATGTGATGAAATATTGTTAGTATGATGTTGTTTTGAATATGTTGATGGATACTTGATGATTTCTTGGTAATATGATGTTGAACATCATGTTGAACTTGGTAGATTATGATTAAATACATGGGTTAACAAGTTAGGAGATGATTAGGTCTCTACATATAATAATCATCTTCTAATAAAAATATGAACTTGATAAATAAAGACGAATTCTTGAAATATAGTAAAACAAAATGAGTTGATGATCATGTAGATCCGAGATTTACAAACGATTTTTCTAAAGAAAACCAAGTTTAAAAAGATGATTTTAAAAAGATCATGACTTTTACTTGCACTTACACCATTTTTGTAAATGAAATAAGTGTAAGAACACTTTATTTACAAGAAGAGTTCAAAAGAATAATTTTTGTAAAATTTGTTCACAAGTTGTTAACACCGAGATTCTTCAAAAATGAGATTTTTAAAGGGATGAATACACTTTGGGAGGTAACTAAGACCACTAAACACCTCACCAAGTTACTACGCGTTTTTGTGAAATATCAAGTTCATGAATATTATATAAAGCATAGAGTTTTTGCTCTTGGTGATGTAAGGTGTTTAAAGATTGATTGTTGATGGATATTGTGATTGTTTTGAAAAGAAAATGATATGCTAATTAGCTTGGACACCACCATTTTTAGGGGAAACTATGGCAAAATTTTCTAAAAATATAAACACTTAGAAAATATTTTCTAACAAGTGTTTACAAGTATGTTGTGAACTATGTATTTCAAATATAAACTTTGCCATAAATTGTGTAACAAAAATACAAAGTATCGGAGGTTGGTTTTTGTAAATAAAAGCGGTTAAGTATATATTTAGAATATATATTTTATACTAAAGGCACTTGTGTGAATATTTGTATATTTTGTGGACTAGTTATATTATTTTAGGGTAAAATAATATAACTCAACAAATAACAAGAATTTACAACTCCAAAATAATACCAAAGATCACAAGGAATGGAATATAAGTTACACACTTAATATTGTGACGTCGAACGATAAAACGTAACTTATGAAATATTCCGGGATATACCGTTATATATATATATATATATATATATATACTTTTGGTAAACATTATTTTGGATACGCAAGAAATGAAAGTATGATTCTTACCAAGTTATATTATATTTTTGGACAAGGAAGAAATGTATAAGTTTTTGGAAAGTAAAAATACGTTTACTTGGGCTTATTAAGAAATATAGTATTTTTGGGAAAAATATATATTTTCTTGGAATGTATTGTTTTGAATAAAAATAAGGTTTATATATATATTTCTAAGTGAGACTTAAAAATATATATTATTTTGGATTAACACGCCGGAATACGACGCCAATACTTGACAAGAATACGAAGGTACATGTATGAGATACCCCCATCCTTGGGAAGGAAATACAAATACAAAATACTTGAGAGGTATTGTACAAAACATTGTTTAACAAATTATTCCAAAACTAAATATAATTTAAAGTTAAAATAATTATTATTTTAGCAAATAATTATAACTTGGAATAATATTGGGAACATAAAAGGAACGTAACTCAAAAACGTAAATACAAAGGCAAGGCAAGGCAAGGCAAGGCACGGCCCATTCGTCTAATAGACGTTAGTACACTGTAGGTAGTCGTGGTTGCTGAAGGGATTTGAGCTACGATACTGAAGACGCAATACTGTGAGTTCATGTCCCCCTTTTCTTTTAACTGGTTTCAGTTTTATACTTCGGGGTGAAATACATGTTACAATTATTACAGACATTTTATACATGGTATGATTAGCTTAAGGAGGGTTTACTACTAGATCATGTGAATGGGTAGGGCGATTAAGGCCATCAATCCTCGTTGTAGGACCGAGGGGCATGAGTGATAGATCTATTTGGGTGTAGCGAGCCCCACTCCTGAGTCCGTTGAGTGGACCATGTGGTGACTATGTCTTACAGCCGGAAGCCCGGTACGAAATCTGCTAGGTTTGAGTCTTCCTGCATCACTTCACACATACCATTGGCTTTGCAACCTAGTGGTGATCTCTTTTTCCTTATTGCTACATACCAGGGACTTACATACATACTTACAATGTTTTCACAGGTTTATATATACACACAATCGAACACATGAACTCGCTCAACTTTTGTTAATGTTTTTCAAACTACATGTATTTCGGGGAATTTATAAGTGGATCTGGCGGGCGTTGGGAGTTTTTATGTTGCGTTAAGAATAAAGCTGTCATCCATGGTATTTGATTTGGGTAATGTGTCTTATTCCTGGATGAGACACGTCATCCAAACCGTGGTGTTATTCAATATCTTTTGACGAGTCCTTAATGAACTCATAAACAATTTGTACGGTTTGTAATACTTGAATTTGAAGTCTGCAATGTTGTTATGTTTTAAACTTATTTAATGGATGACAAACCTATGGTTTATATCATATAGTTGATGTTATGATTGAATGCATTGATATTAAGAAAGTCACACCATAATCACGCTTCCGCAAAAGTCAGGGTGTGACATTTATCTCTCTACCTTTCTCCACCACCACCACCATCAACCACCACTCTCAACATCGCCACCAAATCTCCACCACCACCACCACCAACCACCAATAACCACCACCTGCCACCACCACTCTCAACATCACCTCCACTGCCACCAACAACCACCAGACGCCACCACTGTCACCAAACTTGTCGCACCCCCAAAATCCACAAGCGGAGTATCACCGCAGGGAGCGTGACTGACAAGGATCCAGCCACCAATCATATTAAACAATATAATTAAATAAATAAAAGTCCAAACCAAATAATATAATTGGTGTCAAAACAATTCAACAAAGTTTAAGTTATCAGCAGAAGCATAAAGTTCGAAACCCAAAACATAAGTTTTAAAAGTTCATAAGTTTATCATGAACACTCAATGGTCCATGCTCCACAACGACACCTCCCATGCAAGCTCTTGCTAAGTACCTAACGACCTGCAAGGCATGCAACAACTAGTCAACAACAAAGTTGATCGAGTTTACAGTTGGTTGTCCATTTTAGTGTTATTCCAAAACCATAAGTTATTTAAAAAATCACGAGTTAACCAGTTCCTTGTTTCCCAAACCATAACCAGTGGGGGCTTCCCCATGTAATCCACTAGACCCGTTACCATATCGACTACTGACTGTAGTTATGTTTATGTGCCCTGCGTCAATGTCTATCATCATTGACTAGTGCCCAAGTCCATTAGTCCACGCCCGTCCTCTGCGGCAAGGTGTGAGGCTTGTCAAACCTAATAGCGCTATTTAACTAATGACACGTTCGCCATTGGCCCGGCGATTAAGTCGATACAAAAATGAGGGACTTAATGATAGAGTTTTGTCTAGTGTCATTCAATGTTGTCACCACCCTTCAGTTAAGAGGGTGGGATGTGTCCTATCCAAGGAGAACACACAGGTTTCAATGTTGTCACCCTTCACTTAAGAGGGTGTGAGTAGGTATTCTACCCAAGGAGAATACGCAGGTTTCCTTAGTATACATTAACCCATTCCCAAACCACCGGGAATCCCATGCCTTGTAGAAAGTGTGAACTCACCTTAGATTAGCTCGGTAGATAAACAAAAGATCACTTGAGCTAATTATGGTCAACCACATCCTAACATGGTTACCATACAAGTCAGGTCTACGTTCAGATAAGGCACGTATGTTTACACATATACTAGCAAGTTACGTACACATAACGATCACGGCATACACATAAAAGCATGTTAAACAATATCAGTCAAGTACACACGTAAAGCCCAATTTGTGTGAGTCGGATGATTGGGCTGGTAAGATTGTGCGAGCCCAATCATGTTGTGCGACTCTGTAGGTGAAGCCCAATAAAGGCCCGGCCCAACGTGTTGTGCGATCAGCACAAACTTGTGCGATCCACAACATGTGGTGCGATCCAAACCATACCCCGGCCCATTAAAACATGCAGCCCAATAACAATCAAATAATTTTAACCACTTGTGCGGCCCAACATCATAACACAGTTGAAATCTTTGTGTGGCCCAACATTGTGACAACCGTCACTTTTTTGTACATTCCGTACACTCAACGAACAGTAATTTGTGCTTAAATGACTGTGCATGATCTGGTTTACCAGACAAATAAATTTCTGAATTCCATGCAAGTGAATTCATGCATGATATATGCTACAAGAATTACCTTATGATAGCGTTGCGTCAAAAATATTAGTAAACTCACCGGTAAGACACATCGTGTCAACGGAACTGTAGAAAGCAGTCAGAAATTAGAATTGAAGCCTAGGTGTAGGTCCAACGTCAAGAATGCACTAAAACCCAAGAGTACATACAAGGGTTTTATTATAGGCTTTCCGGAAGCTAAAATACGCACTAAAAAGCACCCGAAACGCACTTTAAGTGCAGAAATTTATAAAATTCAGCTATAAATCAGCTTTTAACACATAAATATCATGCAGAAATCATGATTTATCATCCAGAATACTTCCCTGAGTGTCGGGAATTGAAAGTGTTATAAAAGGACACTTAAAAGACACTAAAAGGTGCAATTTAGCACTTTAACGAACCGGTATATAACCGAACAACCGGACATTACCCGGAACACCAAAATAATGCTAGAAGCATTGTTTTTATTTTTCTGGGCTAGTTAGGGTCCCCGAACACCCTAACACACTATATATTACTTAACATACATGAAACACTAATTTTTAACCCTTGGAATGAGTAACTGTTCACCCCAACAGAGTGTTACCTATATCTCAGGGTTATTTCTAGATGGCACACTCTCCTGGTGGAACCTTCAGGTGCAGACCCTTGGTGCAGATGCTGCTTATACACTGAGCTGGGACGAGCTCAAGGAAATGATGAAGAAGAAATACTGTTCTAGGGCTGAAATCCAGAAGCTTGAGGTGGAGTTCTGGAATTTGAAAAAGATGGACCGAAGATTCCTGAATATGTCCCACGATTTCACGACTTGTCTAGGGTCGTCCCCTACTTAGTCAAGCCAGAATTCAAGAGAATCGAACGATTCATTTGGGGACTTGCACCTCAAATTAGGAGCTTGGTTACTACCTCAAGGCCTCCAACTATCGCAGAGGCTATCGATTTAAGCATTAAGCTTACTAAAGAAGCGCTACGTGCGGAAAACTTTCAGAATCTGAGGATAACAAGAAAGAGACTCATGTGGAGTCGTCAAGCAGCAAGAAGAGGAAGTCCTCAAACCTAAAGATGAGCACCCAAGTCGGATATGGAAGCTCTAAAGCAAACAAAAGAAAGGAAGTGAAACCGACACACGACAGGAAAACTGATGGAGCCACTAATAAGGTTGGTGATAAGATTTACTCGGGGACTAAGCCGAGGTGCGGGGAATGCCATTTTCACCATGAAGGTCGATGTCTGAGGACTAAGTGCAGAAAGTGTGGAAATGAAGGGCACAGCAAAGACGCCTGTTGGGCGAAGGACCCAGATGGAAGAAATAAGAGAATACCAGACTGCTACAAATGTGGTGAAGCAGGGCACATTAGGAAAGATTGCCCTAGGGAGAAACAAGCAAGGAAGGGTTTTCACGATCGGAGCTCGTGAAGCGCGCCAGGATCCAGATGCGGTTACGGATGCGTTCCCTATTAACCAACCTTATGCATCTATTTCCGATTTATACTGGCATCAACTTTAACCTTGCATGCTTAGAACTTAAGAAACTGCTTGGCCTAGTTTCAAGTAGAATAGACGTCCCGTATTCTTTAGAAATGAGCATATAAAAGGCTAGTTTAAACAGTCGAAGCAATTAAGGATTGTATCTGGGGACTCAGAAGGCCGGAACCTTCTATTACCATTGACTCGCGAAGTCATAATATGATAGTCAGCATGGATCGGAAATCCAAGTATACAGCTGAAGTCGTTCGATATGAGAAAATCAGTCGCATCCCTCTTCCGAATGATGAAACCCAACCTTCCTGCAATGGGTGCAAGGATGCTAGACCCCATAAGGTGGCAGATCTACGACATCCTTCGTTGGTCGAAGAGGCTTAAAAACACCTCCGAGTAGACTGCAGAGCCTGAGGACATCCCCGTGACGGGAGAAGTTCCAAAAGCCTTTTGCTAAAGACTTGCCAGGAACGCCCCTCCGCAGCGACAAGAGAGGTTTAAGATGAGCCTCGTGCCAGAAGCGGCATCAGCGTCGAATGACGCTTTACCGACTGGCTTCGTCCGCGAAGCATGAGCCTCTGATATAACTGCTAGAGCTGCTAGACAGAGGAAATTAAGGACATGACGTCCTTAGTTAAGGACACAAGGAGAAAGTGGTAGACTCCACTTTGCGTAAATTCCAGCGAATTGAGAATCAGGATCCTTTGCCAAGGGCTGATGACATGAACAAACAAATCATAAGATCCTAGTTACCACTCAAGGATCAACTTGAGGACAGGATGTCCTCCACTGTGAATACAAGAAGGAAATATCCCTGAAACGACCTTTAGGACTCGCTTCGAGCATTACGAGTTCCTTGTCGTACCATTCGGCTTAACACATGCATCAACAATATTCATGGACCTCATGAAACGAACGTGTAAGCCATACCTGGATAGATCATGATTATACTCATTGACTACATTCTTATATGGCCAACGACCAAGGAAGGTCGTGAGCAAACAGCTGCAATTTACCTTGCAACTCTTAGAGAAAAGAACAGTTATGTGCCATGATGATGAAAAGCGGATTTCGAATTCGCGAAGTGAGAACGTTAAGATACATGATGGATAAGAACAGTTGCCAACCCTGCAACCAAGAGCTAAAGAGCTAGAGTTGTAATTATGTGACGCCTCTCGACAAAGTCTCGATCGTACGTCGACGCAACGAGACCACGATATTGCATATGCGGCACATTGATTAAGGAATCATGAGAAGAGATCTTGAGATAGATACAATAATTGCGCGCTGCAAACTGGACGTCACTACCTGAAAGAAAACGTTGCACGATCTTTATTGATCACAAGGGTTGCAGCACACCGATGATCGTAAGAACTTGATTATGAACTGAGCTGCTGAACGATGCAGACTGTATGAACACAATACGTGCTTGTGTGATAAAGTTTGATGAAAACTCGAAACACTCACTTACCCTTAGTGGAGTTTTTCTACAACGGTATCTATCACACCGACGTCTAAACCGCTTCGTGTAAAGCTTTAGACGGAACATAATGAGACAATTCCCGTCATGTTGAACGGATACCAGAAATAAACAATCAACTAGCCCGAGATGGCCCAGGAAAACTAGAGGCAAGGTCGTTCAGATATGTGATCATATCAGGACAGCCCGCAGAATACAGAAAGATTACGCCGATGAGCGGCAGAAATCGTAAGAATTTGAGACAAGAAGTATGACTAAAATGAGAGCCTCGCCTAGAGAAGGCGTAGTGTGATTTGGAAAATGAAAAGGTTGAATCCCCGGTGTAGGGATCAGAACCATTTCTCACAAGATGAAGCTCCCAGAAAAAGATCAGTAGTGATCGCGACACATTCATGCGTCTAGTCTGTAGAGGAGTCTGACTTAAGGAACAGTCGTTGTTCCCACAAATAAGATTCACGTCAATGACAAACGACAAGAATTACTATAGAAACCTGTTGAGGTTTTGGACCAAGAGTCCACAATACTATAGAAACCTGTTGAGGTTTTGGACCAAGAGTCCGCAATACTATAGAAACCTATTGAGGTTTTGGACCAAGAGTCCGTGATACTATAGAAACCTGTTGAGGTTATGGACCAAGAGTCCACAAGATACAGAAAAGACATGATTGATCTACTTGAGTATGATAGAATTCATGACATGACCCAGAGATTTCATGGGAACATGAAGACAAATCATGAATCTAAGTGACCTTATTGGTTTCACAACTCCCCTGCGACCGATGGCATCGCTTGAATTTCGGGACGAAATTCTTTTAACGGGGGGAGACTGTGACAACCGTCACTTTTCCGTACATTCCGTACACTCAACGAACAGTAATTTATGCTTAAATGACTGTGCATGATCTGGTTTACCAGACAAATAAATTTCTGAATTCCATGCAAGTGAATTCATGCATGATATATGCTACAATAATTACCTTATGATAGCGTTGCATCAAAAATATTAGTAAACTCACCGGTAAGACACATCGTGTCAACGGAACTGCAGAAAGCAGTCAGACATTAGAATTGGAGCCTAGGTGTAGGTCCAATGTTAAGAATGCACTAAAACCCAAGAGTACATACAAGGGTTTTATTATAGGCTTTCCGGAAGCTAAAATACGCACTAAAAAGCACCTGAAACGCACTTTAAGTGCAGAAATTTATAAAATTCAGCTATAAATCAGCTTTTAACACATAAATATCATGCAGAAATCACGATTTATCATCCAGAATACTTCCCTGAGTGTCGGGAATTGAAAGTGTTATAAAAGGACACTTAAAAGACACTAAAAGGTGCAATTTAGCACTTTAACGAACCGGTATATAACCGAACAACCGGACATTACCCGGAACACCAAAATAATGCTAGAAGCATTGTTTTTATTTTTCTAAGCTAGTTAGGGTCCCCGAACACCCTAACACACTATATATTACTTAACATACATGAAACACTAATTTTTATCCCATGGAAGGTAACTAGATTAGTAACTTGTAATTGCAAACCAACTAAACTACCCCCCCCCCCAAATGACGGTTCCAACATGTCCCCCACATGTGGAATTGTTTCAATATTTTAATAGATTGTGTTGCACCATTGGTGACATAATATACAATGGGTAGTATGAGAAAATTGGATATAAGATTGGCACTTGAGACATAATCCTCACAAACTTCACACACTACACACCCAATTCTTCTCTCCTTCTTCTTCTTGGCTACGGCCGACCTCACCACCACCTACAACCACCATCATCCATCCATTCTCATATGTTTCAAGCTCATACAAAGGCGTGAAAGGTCATACAAAGGAGCTAGGTGCTTTCGGAAGTTGAAGAATCTCTACCGTTTGCTTTTAACCACTCGTTTTCTTCACTCGAACTTCCCTAGCCTTGTGCTAGTAGTAAGTGCTTCTAATCATCATTTTGATCTTGTTTTTGGTGGTTAATAGATGATTTAAGGATGAAAAATTTAGAAACACTAAAGCACATGAACAAGTCTTAAACATAAGGTGTTAAAGTGTGGATAAAGAGAAGTTATGTGTGTAAATCATGTAGATCTTGTGTTGTTATGATTCTTGATTGATTTTCTGATGATTTGCTGGTTAATATTGATGTTTGATGTTGTTGTGATCACTAAACATGCTAACGGAATCAATCGAACGCGCTTTAGAAGGTTAAAGACTGAAAACAGAAAGCTGTTTAGTGATTACAGCCAACTTCAGTTGGCTGTAACAGGACTTTAATAAAACGAAAAATGTATTTTCTGAAGACTAGATTTATGTATTATGAAATACAGTTCTAATGGCACTGGAATCATAATTTTTGGACTTCGTTTACTATTTTTAAAGTGTCGATTTGTAACAACAACTAAAGCTGAGTTTTTACAGCAGTAAATGGGTGTTATATTTTTAGTCATAACTTGAAACATGAGTAAAACTAGGTCATGAAACTTGTACTGTAAATGACCACTGATGTATTTTTAAACCTTCCACTAGAATTTCGTAAATCGGGCTTACGATGAATTTTAAACAAATTATTCCGTGGACTGCAGTCAGAAAGAGATAAATCTGAGTGCAGTCCGGAAAATGATTTTTTATAAAATATTGGTGGTGAATTGGATCCCGATATTTTTACACAATAATATTTGGACCGTATGAGACATTCTGTAAAAATTTGGGAATTTTTGGAATAAGATAACTATTTTATTAAAATGCCTGAAAACAGCCCAGTTTTGTATATTAAAACTGAAAGGATATAAGTATGTATATTTGTGAGAAAAATATATATATTTGATCATCAAATTTGTGCTAAGTGTATGTAGTAAGTATTATACTTAATAGTGTATTAGGACTTGAAAATACACTAAGTATTCTTAAGAAGTGAAAATACAAAAATACACATACAACGTACTTAGACAAAAAAAAACATAATTCGGGTGCAAAGTGCAAAATACAAAATACTTATATTTATTTTTGAGAAAATAATATAAGTAAGACACTTAGTTAAAAAAATAAGTTATTTTTAACACAAGAATACGTGCACAAGAGATAGTGACTGTACTTGTGCAATACAAGTCTAGTGACTAACGTTAATAAACACGTTTAGGTCACGACGCTAGATAAGCAAATCCGGTGAAGTTTACGACGCAGGAACGCAAAGTTGTGAGTTCATGCTTCCCCTTTTCTTTTAACTGTTTTCAGTTTTATAACTTCGGGGGTGAAATACATGTACAAATGTTACAATATTTAAAAATGGTATGATAAAAATACAAGAAGCACACTTGGTGAGGACGAGTACCAAGTGTGATGAGATATAAGAATACGAGAAGCGCACTTGGTGAGGACGAGTACCAAGTAGGATGCGTTATGAGAAATGATAGGAGAAATCGTGTCACGAATAGGGTACCATAAGCACCATTAATCAACTATATACCTAGACCGCAGAACAAAAGGTTAGATCTAACGGGTGCCGGGCAGCCACACTCTCGATGAGGGCGACAATCGAGTAGTGCTTTTGTGTCTCAGAATATGCCAACTAGAAAAATGCCTAAGGTTTGGTGACTTCCTATGTCGTGTCACATGTTAATGGCTTTGCAACCCATTAACAGTCCTGATACTTACAGGAATACTTTATTTACATAAGATTCATACCATACTAAAACTTGAATTATACTTGAGTACGTGGGGTACTCAAGAAAACTTGAATTATACTTGAGTACGTGGGGTACTCAAGAAAACTTGAATTATACTTGAGTATGTGGGGTACTCAAGAAAACTTGATTTACACTTGAAGTACGTGGGGTACTCAAGAAACTAGAATTATACATAGGTACTTGGTGTACACATGAAAACTTGATTTTTACATGACACAAACTATGTTTTCATACAAAGTATGCAAACGCATGAACTCGCTCAACTTTATGTTGATGTTTTCCAGAATTACATGTATTTCAGGTGACAGGATGGATCTTGGGCGCAAGTGTCGTAACTAGAAATAGACTACAAGCATAGATGTCATCCACTTTTGTCAAATTGTAACCTAGATGAAGGTTGTGTTTTAAAACTTAAGTAATTAAGTGTTTGCAATAATCAAAATTTTCTGAATGGATGAACATCGTTTTAATCATGTAGTTGTTTATTACGATTGAATGCAGTGGTAACAAGCTAGTCACACATCATACGCTTCCGCAAAAGACAGGGTGTGACAGTTTGGTATCAGAGCTTCGATTGTAGTGAACTAGGATTCTTTCTCGAGTCTAGACTACAATCACTAGAGTTCTCTCACGAAAACATTTTACAAAAAGGTTTTCATTGCATTCACGAAAGCGCCAAGATCCACGACTCAAACACTTTTCAAAGAAAAGACACATTAGTAGGGAATACCCTTAAGATAAGGTGCCAATTAAGGCATAGTCTACACGAGTTAGACTTGCCAAAGACAAAATGACCCCCCAAAAATGAGAGTTATACGTGATATGATACAGTAAATTGCTTGATTATGCTAAGTAGCATATATGTTATTGATATACATACATATGAATAAGTGTACGGAATGATTATTGACGTGAATAAGATACTTTCGACTCTGACTCCTATTACTGTACGTGATTCGCACGATGAAGCTATCGACCTCGCATCCTTTGCAAAGCTCACGGCTGGGAGTGATCACCAAACAAGATTCTGAGCTTGCTTCCGTAGGAGATGGCTGCTCTTCCCTCTCGATCGTGAAGATGCCAGACTACGGTAATGATGACGAGGCAGAGGCGGCAACCTTGAGTGAATTCTTAATCAACGGGACGAGATCCCTGCGGCTTATGTGAAGCAAGATTGACGACATACTTAACCAGAAAAGGAAGGTGGAGTATTCATCTCGAAGGTGCCCTTCCAACTACTAGGAATTCTCTCTATTCCTATTCCATCTAATCATCGTGCCTATACGCGTGTAACGATAACAATTGTTAGCGCATGGACCACCGCAATGGTCCTTTCTATGATAGAGGTATAAGGACAGTAGTGTCCCCTCCTTTATTGATCATCTGCTTGGACGAGAGAAAATTGGGGTAACTGTGCAAGACAATTTATTATTACGGGGGCCCACGTAATAACGACTTGTAGTGCACAGAACTCCTGGTGGACTCTGCGGGTCGAGCTAATGAAAACCACACAAAATTAATCTGTAGGTGTCCTCACCTTCATCTGGTAGAACAACACATAGATCAGTGCTTTAGCACGTTAGAAAGTAGGAGGCGTGTCTTAGCCTACTTCATGACTGACACTTCTACCTACATACGAGGCGTTTGAGGAAACGACATTTAAGCAAGTGAAGGGGAATGACATTCAGAAAGAATCAGTGACGATACACTCTCTATCACCTCTACACGAACAACCCCATCTAAGGGAAAATATACGCACCAGTAAAGCCAAAACCAATGTAGCAGGAAATAACTAAAACTTGAATGACCGAGATGATGTAGCCTCGAGTTCATCTTATTACAAACAATAAGCCAAGTTGGCAAGCCTATGTGAAGGCTCAGTAACTGCTTCCTCGCTCATACATTGATGGCTTATGGTGCTATGTATCTCATAGATAATTGGAATGTTGTCTAACCTACTTCATACCATGTTGAAGAGAATGCTGCCCAGACGCGACACAAACACCAGTACGTTGCCAAGGACAGAAGCCGAGCTGCAAGAACGCATCTCACAGGCAATTGCACGACATGAAGCCCTTCGCTCTAAGCACAGCGATGGCACTACTGGAAATGACCCTCCAACTGGCTGCAACTTTAAGCAGTTCCTGGACTGCAAATCATGGAACTTTGACGGAACAGGAGGCGCCGTTGCATTTGTTCGTTGGACAGAAAAGACTGACTCAGTTCTAAGAATGAGTAACTGTTCACCCCAACAGAGTGTTACCTATATCTCAGGGTTATTTCTAGATGGCACACTCTCCTGGTGGAACCTTCAGGTGCAGACCCTTGGTGCAGATGCTGCTTATACACTGAGCTGGGACGAGCTCAAGGAAATGATGAAGAAGAAATACTGTTCTAGGGCTAAAATCCAGAAGCTTGAGGTGGAGTTCTGGAATTTGAAAAAGACGGACCGAAGATTCCTGAATATGTCCCACGATTTCACGACTTGTCTAGGGTCGTCCCCTACTTAGTCAAGCCAGAATTCAAGAGAATCGAACGATTCATTTGGGGACTTGCACCTCAAATTAGGAGCTTGGTTACTACCTCAAGGCCTCCAACTATCGCAGAGGCTATCGATTTAAGCATTAAGCTTACTAAAGAAGCGCTACGTGCGGAAAATTTTCAGAATCTGAGGATAACAAGAAAGAGACTCATGTGGAGTCGTCAAGCAGCAAGAAGAGGAAGTCCTCAAACCTAAAGATGAGCACCCAAGTCGGCTATGGAAGCTCTAAAGCAAACAAAAGAAAGGAAGTGAAACCGACACACGACAGGAAAACTGATGGAGCCACTAATAAGGTTGGTGATAAGATTTACCCGGGGACTAAGCCGAGGTGCGGGGAATGCCATTTTCACCATGAAGGTCGATGTCTGAGGACTAAGTGCAGAAAGTGTGGAAATGAAGGGCACAACAAAGACGCCTGTTGGGCGAAGGACCCAGATGGAAGAAATAAGAGAATACCAGACTGCTACAAATGTGGTGAAGCAGGGCACATTAGGAAAGATTGCCCTAGGGAGAAACAAGCAAGGAAGGGTTTTCACGATCGGAGCTCGTGAAGTGCGCCAGGATCCAGATGCGGTTACGATTGCGTTCCCTATTAACCAACCTTATGCATCTATTTCCGATTTATACTAGCATCAACTTTAACCTTGCATGCTTAGAACTTAAGAAACTGCTTGGACTAGTTTTAAGTAGAATAGACGTCCCGTATTCTTTAGAAATGAGCATATAAAAGGCTAGTTTAAACAGTCGAAGCAATTAAGGATTGTATCTAGGGACTCAGAAAGCCGGAACCTTCTGTTACCATTGACTCGCGAAGTCATAATATGATAGTCAGCATGGATCGGAAATCCAAGTATACAGCTGAAGTCGTTCGATATGAGAAAATCAGTCGCATCCCTCTTGCGAATGATGAAACCCAACCTTCCTGCAATGGGTGCAAGGATGCTAGACCCCATAAGGTGGTAGATCTACGACATCCTTCGTTGGTCGAAGAGGCTTAAAAACACCTCCGAGTAGACTGCAGAGCCTGAGGACATCCCCGTGACGGGAGAAGTTCCAAAAGCCTTTTTCTAAAGACTTGCCAGGAACGCCCCTCCGCAGCGACAAGAGAGGTTTAAGATGAGCCTCGTGCCAGAAGCGGCATCAGCGCCGAATGACGCTTTACCGACTGGCTTCGTCCGTGAAGCATGAGCCTCCGATATAACTGCTAGAGCTGCTAGACAGAGGAAATTAAGGACATGACGTCCTTAGTTAAGGACACAAGGAGAAAGTGGTAGACTCCACTTTGCGTAAATTCCAGCGAATTGAGAATCAGGATCCTTTGCCAAGGGCTGATGACATGAACAAACAAATCATAAGATCCTAGTTGCCACTCAAGGATCAACTTGAGGACAGGATGTCCTCCACTGTGAATACAAGAAGGAAATATCCCTGAAACGACCTTTAGGACTCGCTTCGAGCATTACGAGTTCCTTATCGTACCATTCGGCTTAACACATGCATCAACAATATTCATGGACCTCATGAAACGAACGTGTAAGCCATACCTGGATAGATCATGATTATACTCATTGACTACATTCTTATATGGCCAACGACCAAGGAAGGTCGTGAGCAAACAGCTGCAATTTACCTTGCAACTCTTAGAGAAAAGAACAGTTATGTGCCATGATGATGAAAAGCGGATTTCGAATTCGCGAAGTGAGAACGTTAAGATACATGATGGATAAGAACAGTTGCCAACCCTGCAACCAAGAGCTAAAGAGCTAGAGTTGCAATTATGTGATGCCTCTCGACAAAGTCTCGATCGTACGTCGACGCAACGAGACCACGACATTGCATACGCGGCACATTGATTAAGGAATCATGAGAAGAGATCTTGAGATAGATACAATAATTGCGCGCCGCAAACTGGACGTCACTACCTGAAAGAAAACGTTGCATGATCTTTATTGATCACAAGGGTTGCAGCACACCGATGATCGTAAGAACTTGATTATGAACTGAGCTGCTGAACGATGCAGACTGTATGAACACAATACGTGCTTGTGTGATAAAGTTTGATGAAAAGTTGAAACACTCACTTGCCCTTAGTGGAGTTTTCCTACAACGGTATCTATCACACCGACGTCTAAACCGCTTCGTGTAAAGCTTTAGACGGAACATAATGAGACAATTCCCGTCATGTTGAACGGATACCAGAAATAAACAATCAACTAGCCCGAGATGGCCCAGGAAAACTAGAGGCAAGATCGTTCAGATATGTGATCATATCAGGACAGCCCGCAGAATACAGAAAGATTACGCCGATGAGCGGCAGAAATCGTAAGAATTTGAGACAAGAAGTATGACTAAAATGAGAGCCTCGCCTAGAGAAGGCGTAGTGTGATTTGGAAAACGAAAAGGTTGAATCCCCGGTGTAGGGATCAGAACCATTGCTCATAAGATGAAGCTCCCAGAAAAAAATCAGTAGTGATCGCGACACATTCATGCGTCTAGTCTGTAGAGGAGTCTGACTTAAGGAACAGTCGTTGTTCCCACAAATAAGATTCACGTCAATGACAAACGACAAGAATTACTATAGAAACCTGTTGAGGTTTTGGACCAAGAGTCCACAATACTATAAAAACCTGTTGAGGTTTTGGACCAAGAGTCCACAATACTATAGAAACCTGTTGAGGTTTTGGACCAAGAGTCCGCAATACTATAGAAACCTGTTGAGGTTTTGGACCAAGAGTCCGTGATACTATAGAAACCTGTTGAGGTTATGGACCAAGAGTCCACAAGATACAGAAAAGACATGATTGATCTACTTGAGTATGATAGAATTCATGACATGACCCAGAGATTTCATGGGAACATGAAGACAAATCATGAATCTAAGTGACCATATTGGTTTCACAACTCCCCTGCGACCGATGGCATCGCTTGAATTTCAGGACGAAATTCTTCTAACGGGGGGAGACTGTGACAACCGTCACTATTCCGTACATTCCGTACACTCAACGAACAGTAATTTGTGCTTAAATGACTGTGCATGATCTGGTTTACCAGACAAATAAATTTCTGAATTCCATGCAAGTGAATTCATGCATGATATATGCTACAATGATTACCTTATGATAGCGTTGCGTCAAAAATATTAGTAAACTCACCGGTAAGACACATCGTGTCAACGGAACTGCAGAAAGCAGTCAGACATTAGAATTGGAGCCTAGGTGTAGGTCCAACGTCAAGAATGCACTAAAACCCAAGAGTACATACAAGGGTTTTATTATAGGCTTTCCGGAAGCTAAAATACGCACTAAAAAGCACCTGAAACGCACTTTAAGTGCAGAAATTTATAAAATTCAGCTATAAATCAGCTTTTAACACATAAATATCATGCAGAAATCATGATTTATCATCCAGAATACTTCCCTGAGTGTCGGGAATTGAAAGTGTTATAAAAGGACACTTAAAAGACACTAAAAGGTGCAATTTAGCGCTTTAACGAACCGGTATATAACCGAACAACCGGACATTACCCAGAACACCAAAATAATGTTAGAAGCATTGTTTTTATTTTTCTAAGCTAGTTAGGGTCCCCGAACACCCTAACACACTATATATTACTTAACATACATGAAACACTAATTTTTAACCCTTGGAAGGTAACTAGATTAGTAACTTGTAATTGCAAACCAACTAAACTACCCCCCCCCCCCTAAATGACAGTTCCAACATGTCCCCCACATGTGGAATTGTTTCAATATTTTAATAGATTGTGTTGCACCATTGGTGACATAATATACAATGGGTAATATGAGAAAATTGGATATAAGATTGGCACTTGAGACATAATCCTCACAAACTTCACACACTGCACACCCAATTCTTCTCTCCTTCTTCTTCTTGGCTACGGCCGACCTCACCACCACCTACAACCACCATCATCCATCCATTCTCATATGTTTCAAGCTCATACAAAGGCGTGAAAGGTCATACAAAGGAGCTAGGTGCTTTCGGAAGTTGAAGAATCTCTACTGTTTGCTTTTAACCACTCGTTTTCTTCACTCGAACTTCCCTAGCCTTGTGCTAGTAGTAAGTGCTTCTAATCATCATTTTGATCTTGTTTTTGGTGGTTAATAGATGATTTAAGGATGAAAAATTTAGAAACACTAAAGCACATGAACAAGTCTTAAACATAAGGTGTTAAAGTGTGGATAAAGAGAAGTTATGTGTGTAAATCATGTAGATCTTGTGTTGTTATGATTCTTGATTGATTTCCTGATGATTTGCTGGTTAATATTGATGTTTGATGTTGTTGTGATCACTAAACATGCTAACGGAATCAATCGAACGCGCTTTAGAAGGTTAAAGACTGAAAACAGAAAGCTGTTTAGTGATTACAGCCAACTTCAGTTGGCTGTAACATGACTTTAATAAAACGAAAAATGTATTTTCTGAAGTCTAGATTTATGTATTATGAAATACGGTTCTAATGGAACTGGAATCATAATTTTTGGACTTCGTTTACTATTGTTAAAGTGTCGATTTGTAACAACAACTAAAGCTGAGTTTTTACAGCAGTAAATGGGTGTTATATTTTTAGTCATAACTTGAAACATGAGTAAAACTAGGTCATGAAACTTGTACTGTAAATGACCACTGATGTATTTGTAAACCTCCCACTGGAATTTCGTAAATCGGGCTTACGATGAATTTTAAACAAATTATTCCGTGGACTGCAGTCAGAAAGAGATAAATCTGAGTGCAGTCCGAAAAATGATTTTTTATAAAATATTGGTGATGAATTGGATCCCGATATTTTTACACAATAATATCTGGACCGTATAAGACATTCTATAAAAATTTGGGAATTTTTGGAATAAGATAACTATTTTATTAAAATGCCCGAAAACAGCCCAGTTTTGTATATTAAAACTGAAAGGATATAAGTATGTATATTTGTGAGAAAAATATATATATTTGATCATCAAATTTGTGCTAAGTGTATGTAGTATGTATTATACTTAATAGTGTATTAGGACTTGAAAATACACTAAGTATTCTTAAGAAGTGAAAATACAAAAATACACATACAACGTACTTAGACAAAAAAAACATAATTCGGGTGCAAAGTGCAAAATACAAAATACTTATATTTATTTTTGAGAAAATAATATAAGTAAGACACTTAGTTAAAAAAAATAAGTTATTTTTAACACAAGAATACGTGCACAAGAGATAGTGACTGTACTTGTGCAATACAAGTCTAGTGACTAACGTTAATAAACACGTTTAGGTCACGACGCTAGATAAGCAAATCCGGTGAAGTTTACGACGCAGGAACGCAAAGTTGTGAGTTCATGCTCCCCCTTTTCTTTTAAATGTTTTCAGTTTTATAACTTCGGGGGTGAAATACATGTACAAATGTTACAATATTTAAAAATGGTATGATAAAAATACAAGAAGCACACTTGGTGAGGACGAGTACCAAGTGTGATGAGATATAAGAATACGAGAAGCGCACTTGGTGAGGACGAGTACCAAGTAGGATGCGTTATGAGAAATGATACGAGAAATCGTGTCACGAATAGGGTACCATAAGCACCATTAATCAACTATATACCTAGACCGCAGAACAAAAGGTTAGATCTAACGGGTGCCGGGCAGCCACACTCTCGATGAGGGCGACAATCGAGTAGTGCTTTTGTGTCTCAGAATATGCCAACTAGAAAAATGCCTAAGGTTTGGTGACTTCCTATGTCGTGTCACATGTTAATGGCTTTGCAACCCATTAACAGTCCTGATACTTACAGGAATACTTTATTTACATAAGATTCATACCATACTAAAACTTGAATTATACTTGAGTACGTGGGGTACTCAAGAAAACTTGAATTATACTTGAGTACATGGGGTACTCAAGAAAACTTGAATTATACTTGAGTATGTGGGGTACTCAAGAAAACTTGATTTACACTTGAAGTACGTGGGGTACTCAAGAAACTAGAATTATACATAGGTACTTGGTGTACACATGAAAACTTGATTTTTACATGACACAAACTATGTTTTCATACAAAGTATGCAAACGCATGAACTCGCTCAACTTTATGTTGATGTTTTCCAGAATTACATGTATTTCAGGTGACAGGATGGATCTTGGGCGCAAGTGTCGTAACTAGAAATAGACTACAAGCATAGATGTCTTCCACTTTTGTCAAATTGTAACCTAGATGAAGGTTGTGTTTTAAAACTTAAGTAACTAAGTGTTTGCAATAATCAAAATTTTCTGAATGGATGAACATCGTTTTAATCATGTAGTTGTTTATTACGATTGAATGCAGTGGCAACAAGCTAGTCACACATCATACGCTTCCGCAAAAGACAGGGTGTGACAAACATGTTGTGCGATCAGCACTGCCTTGTGCAATCCACAACATGTTGTGCGGTCCTGCATAAAGGGTTTATACGTGGTGCTTTGAACAGTTGTAATTTAGGGAATCCTAGCTTGTGCGACTAAGGCTGGTGTGAATTGCCCTTGTGCGATCCTAACAAGCTTGTGCGATTCACTTGTGGTGCGATTTGGAACTCGTGTGCTTGGGACTTGTGCGATTCGTTTTATTATACCGAAAATCATGGCATTCAGTTATCTTATTTCCATCTATTCGATCCAATTAATCAATTTAACAGTTTCCCATTATGCCTTTATTCGATCAAAACTAGATTTTTTTTATCAACTAATTCATATAAACCCTAATAACATCTAATCATAAACAACCATTTATCATAATATTAAATTATCATATTGATGATTTTGAAATCATCATACAATACCTCACGCTAAAATAAACAAATCAACCAAACATCCAAATCAAGATCAATAACTAGATCTAATCTAATCATCATACAACCCATCGACAAAACAGTTCCATCATATGACTATATTGGAATCGAACATATGTTTCCAATTCATGATCACAATATCTAACAACATAACTACTAGCATGAAACCATAGATTTCATCACGACATCAATTTAGCATACAATCAGCAATAACAAAACACTAACCGGATTAGATTTTGGAGCGAAGAAGGCTTCGAGTGATGAAGGGACTGCCGTCGAACAAGAGGGAGAGAAGAGAGAGAGAGCTTAGGGTTTTGTGTGTTCTTGTTTTGTAAAATTATGAGAAGTATACACACTCCCCATGAGGTATGCGTATAAGGGAGTGGGCTGAAACCCATACTTGGGCTGCCCTTTGGTTTCGAGTACAAGACACACAACATTTGGCCGAGAGGGTGTGTGTCAAAGGACAAATTATGCGGCCCAACGACTTGTGCGATCAAACCCATCTTGTGCGATCACATTTGTTATACATACATACTTATAACACATTACAATCTCGTAACACATAACATACTCAAACATAACATTCTATTGCAAACAATCACATTAGTTAATCACATTACATTCATACAGGTTACATCAAACGCAAAGAAAGGTTTTAAAATACGGGTTGTCACATCATCCCCAAGTTGAAAGAAATTTTGTCCCAAAATTTAGCACGTAGTTACTGAGGAAGCTAGTTAGGTTGTGTGGTTTCCTGGTTTTCCTTGGGTATCACATCATCCCCTTGTTGGTTTGGAATTTCGTCCCGAAATTCCACAGTAGCTTCAGTTTCAGTAGTGGACTCACTTTTCTTAAACAACTAGGGATACTTGCGTTTCATTTGGTCTTCTCGTTCCCAGGTGAACTCTGGGCCACGACGGGAGTTCCAACGAACTCGAACAACGGGTATCCTGGTACGCTGGAGGGTCTTAACTTCCCGGTCCATAATTTCCACCGGTTCCTCGACGAATCGCAACTGGTCATCGATAGTGAGTTCCTTGAAAGGAACTATGAGGGTCTCATCTATAACAGACACTTCTTCAGATTTGACACATGGAATACGTTGTGAACACCACTGAGCTCTTTGGGCAGATTCAGTCGGTACGCCACTTTGCCGATTTTCTCAGTGATTTCGAAAGGTCTGACGTAACGCGGATTAAGCTTACCCCGTTTGCCAAAACGAACCACACCTTTCCAAGGTGAAACTTTAAGTAGCACTCGATCCCCAACCTGGAACTCGAGTGGTTTCCTACGCTTATCAGCGTAACTTTTCTGACGGTCACAAGCTTCCGCCATTCGTTGTCGTATTTGGGCATTTTTTTCCATTGTGTCGACGATGAGTTCTTGGCCAGTGATTTGGCTGTCGCCAACTTCTGCCCAGCATAAGGGTGATCGGCATTTCCGTCCATACAATGCCTCAAACGGAGCAGCCTGGATGCTGGTGTGGTAACTGTTGTTATACGAAAATTCCACCAAAGGTAGGTTCCTTTCCTAGCCATTACCAAAGTCGATTACACATGCTCAAAGCATGTCTTCAAGAGTTTGGATAGTGCGTTCAGTCTGCCCATCTATCTGTGGGTGATATGATGTGCTCATGTCTAGGCGTGAGCCAAAGGATTTGTGCATCGCTTGCCACAAATCAGATGCAAAACGCGGGTCTCGATCAAAAATGATGGAAGTTGGCACCCCGTGCCTCGTGACTACTTCCTTCATGTAGATGTCGGCTAGAGTAGAGAACTTATCCGTTTCCTTGATAGCCAGAAAGTGTGCAGACTTCGTCAGTCGATCCACTATCACCCAAATGGTATCATTTCCTCGTTGAGATCTAGGTAGGCCAGTAACAAAGTCCATGGAAATTTGCTCCCATTTCCATGTCGGAATCTCTGGTTGTTGGAGTAGGCCTGATGGCTTCTGGTATTCAACCTTGACCTTAGCACAGGTTAAACATTTACTAACATAGGTCGCTATGTTAGCTTTATGTGGGGCCACCAGTAAAGAGTTCTGAGGTCTTGGTATATCTTGTCAGAACCAGGATGCAAGCTTCCAAAGAGTGGAACCCAGACACGTTCCAAGAAGTAGTAAGTACCATCTTCCTTACGTTCGAGTTTCTTTTCCATACCCCGCAGGGACTCTGCCTTGATGTTTTCTACCTTCAATGCTTCGACCTGAGCATCATGAATTTGGGCGGGAAGACTGGAGTGAATGGTAAGCTGTAACGCACGTACACACTTAGGTTTAGTTTCCTTAAGACTGAGGGCATCAGCCACCACATTGGTTTTTCCTGGATGATACTTGATTGCGCATTCGTAGTCGTTAAGGAGTTCGACCCATCGACGCTGTCGCATGTTCAACTCCTTCTGATCGAAGATATGCTGGAGACTCTTGTGATCGGTGTAAATGGTGCACTTGGTACCGTACAAGTAATGTCTCTATATCTTGAGTGCAAACACCACTGCTCCCAACTCCAAGTCGTGAGTAGTGTAGTTCTTTTCGTGAACTTTAAGTTGGCGTGATACGTATGCAATGACTTTCTCACGTTGCATCAGCACATAACCAAGTCCTTGGATTGATGCGTCACAATAGACCACGAAATCGCCTGCGCCTTCAGGTAACGAGAGAATAGGTGTGCTACAAAGCTTCAACTTCAGTTGCTGAAATGCAGATTCCTGAGCATCACCCCAATGGTAGGTGACACCCTTCTGAGTAAGAACAGTAAGAGGCTGCGCATGTAACACCCGGCTTTTCAAGCCGTACCGTACAATTGTGATACGTGTTGTGAATAGGTAACAGGGTTGTATTTGACTGGTTATGATGTTCATATGTGAAATTTAATGAGTTGGTAAAATTAAACTTTGATAAAAATTATGTTGGCAACGGTAAGATAAACGCTTATCGCGTAACGGTTAAAATGCGAAACGAACGTCGGTGACCACCCGATCAGTGTTAAAATCCTAAAAATAGTCTATTATGATTAGAATAAATATTTTAATCATATTCATGAGGAAAAATAAATTAAAACGCTAAGAAACTCT
Source organism: Helianthus tuberosus (assembly GCA_030545235.1). NCBI lineage: Eukaryota > Viridiplantae > Streptophyta > Magnoliopsida > Asterales > Asteraceae > Helianthus > Helianthus tuberosus. The sequence goes on along the minus strand of CM060365.1, from coordinate 124,300,336 downwards.
ATTTTTCGAATTTAAGCGCGTATCGCGCGATGTAGCACGTATACCGGCAAAATACTGTCAACACAGCCTGTCAAGGCAACTGAAAATCATTTTAATAATAATTTTATGAGTTTATTACTATAAAATGATAAAAATAAATAAAAACGCTTAAATCCCTATTTTTGCGATTTTAAGCGCATACCGCGCAGCACAGCGCGCATACTGCCAAATACCAGCAACGTCGCCAGTCCCGGCAAACAAAATATTGTTCAATAATATTTTGGTGAGTTTATTTTTATAGAGCATTAAAAATAATTTAAAACATGTTAAAACGGGTTAAAACGCTAGATAAAATACCCGGTATCCAGTAAAATACCAGTTTATGGTCTAAATTATATATATATATATATATATATATATATACATATTGTGACAACTGTGCTCTGTAATCGATGTACAATGTAAAACAATGTTGGTTATTAATAAAACAATGTGCTTTGGTGTTATTATATGTGTTTTGGTGTTATTATGTGTGTATTTGTGTTTGATGATTTTTCGATTTGATTCGATTCCGATTTCAAGCTTTAAATCGCTTTCTGGAAGGTTATACGCAAACTGGTGCGTAAACGCAGTCAGTTTAACGCAACAAACACTCCAGAATAGTGACATAGGCTTAACATACCTTAAATAACCTTCACATAACTTAGAAATAAGTTTCGGATGGTTTGGTGTGTTGAAATCAAGTTTGTTCGATCGCAGGGACTAGTTGTGTCAAACTGCGAAACTATACCGATTTGTATAGTAACGAACATTCTGGAACTTGATCATAAGTTAAACATACCCTAAATATTCTTTACATAGCTTAGAAATAGGCTTTGAGGGGTTCGGTATGCTAAAATAAACTTTATTGATCAATAGGGACTAAAAGCGTCAAAAAGTGCACAAGTTTGTATTTTCGCGCATATCTTACGTTCTGAATATATCCGGACATCCAAAAATTTATGTAATCATTAAAATATTTTATTTTAGTGATTGGCTTGATAAAATTCCATTCGTCGCTTAATTTGGATAGTTTTTGCGTTCGTTACGACTTCCGTCGTAATTAACCGAACAACGCAACCGTACGACCAAACGAGCCAACATCCGAGATATTTTTGAGCATGTTTTAAGTTCCCTATACTTTAACTTCATTTTAGAGCCTTGAAATGAGGTTAACGGGGCTTAAACGTGTCAAAAATGAGCCGAAATGCAAGTTTCAGATGTGCAGGGACCTGTTTTGACATTCTGCCAAAGTTCCTCATACTGGCCGCGTAAGGTGAGGCCTTTTATTTACGCGGGCCTGATGACACCATTAGACAGAAAGTTCATATTCAGCAATCTGGGCTGAATTCAGGGGTTTTAATGCAACTTTTGCAATACCTTGAGCTGGTTTTCGGGCCCCATTGTATTCTAATACCATGTACCCACATGTATGGCCAAGATTACACCCTCAAAACACTTGGAATCATCCTATTGATCCTAACTTCTTATAAATAGCAAGCTTCCTCATTTGGGTTTTTCACACCTTGATTCAATCTCTGCTCTAAGTTGAGGTTTTAACACCTCATACCTGAGTAATTTTGAATCAAAACACCTTCTTGGACCCTTTGTAAGTCCTCTTCTTGTTTGTTCTTGTATTTCAAGCATGAAAGTCAAACAAAGTTTGACTTTCAGCTTTGACCAGTTAATGGTCAACACAAAGTTCCATTGAACTTTGTAACGTGAGCGTAATCACGATGGTTATAGTCCCTTGTGACTATACGTATTGATTACCACGTTGTCTAGGCTTAGTGACGAGTCGTAGTTTCGGCCAAAATGCGTATTTATGCGTATTTTGTAGCCAAACTACTCTTAGGTATCAAAACCGTTTGTTTTGATACCAAAACCTGTTTTCTAACTTAACTAAACATGTCTTAACATGTTTAGCTCGTCACTTTTAGTTTAGTGCTTGTGTAGAGTCGTAAGTCAAGCGGACTAAACACCCGCTTAGACTTTCGAACTCGACCTGTTTGGTCGATCATTAGGATCCGACCAAACATGATTAGTGACCATCATTGCATAGGGAATAACCTTCCGAGGTTATACCTTATGGTCACTTAGGTTTAATTAGTTGTATGATAGGTAGTTTATATGCCTTAGGTAAATGACCAAAATGACCTTTTCATGCATAATTGGTAATTAAGCATATGTAACATAAACTTTTGTCACGTAACTGATTATGCAACATATTTCAACATGTTTAGGCATATAATACTTGTCATAGGACTAGTTAGACGTCTCGAACGCGCTTATGCGCGCACGACGCATTAAAGTAGCATAAGTTACCTTAATGAGTCATAACGGGTCGAAAGCACTTAGGTTAGGTTCTGATCTTGAGTGTAGACTTTGTTAAACCATATCACATGAGTTCCAACACTCATTTGGTTTACAAGATCTCATTCTATCCGATTTTCCGATTGAGGTGTCGATTGTTTGACTAGTGGTTCGATTACTAGGTGCTGCTTGATTTCTCTGGTTTGCTTGAGTTTGTTGAAGTTCTATTGATTGAGGATACTTTGCACTTCATGTGAGTACATAGTTCCCCTATTTTACTGTTTTCAATTGTTTTGGGGTGATTCATATGTATCAAAACGATTTTTGATATTTTAACAATGGTTTCAAAAACAATTAAGATGGTTTATACTAAACTAATAATGATTTCAATAATGTGAACGAACTTGTTGGTTGTAGTTACATAACGAATGACATCCATTAATTTTGGCCGAACCGACCAGTATTAGGTTATGGTACCATAGGATCTGACAAATCCCGTTATCAGACTACACCCATGGTTATGTGTGGGTTAGGTGGGTAACGACTGAATCTGTGATTATTAATTTACCCTTTGTGGTTTATTAATGCAAGAAGCGAGATAGTCGAGTCACGAAGGTTTGAATGTTATTAGCGAGACGACCATAAATAGTTTTCACAATTAAAACGAGGATGATTTAAACGATTTAAAAGAGTTAACGATTTGGAAATGATTTGAACAAGATTAAACGAGTTGGATAAACGATTGGTTTTTGGTTAAGTGTTTAGATAACGGGGCGCGTGTAATATGGTGAAAACATGGTAGATACGCCGCTCGTACTTCTTATATATAAGTGTTTTCAACATATTACATACCGTGGCGTTATTTAGTTCACTTGGGTAAACGATTTTGAAACGATGTTTTAAAAAGGATATAAACCATACGATATTTATTAAACGAGTTAGTACGAAATGTTTTACAATTTGGTTTACTAAAACAAATGTTTTTGGGTTAAGAATCATGGCTATGAGATTTTATAAATTATAACCCGTTTGATTTGAGTTGGTTAATTTCGTTGCAATATTATACTCTTTTCGAAACAAGGTTTTTAATAAAGTATTGCAACATGTAAACTAGCCATGAATCCGACACTCTTATAAAACCTATGTGCTCGCCAGCATTTCTTTGCTGACTTTGTTTTTACATATGTTTCAGGTGTTGATGCTTGATGTTGATTGCTAGGATGCATAAGTCACATAGGATCTGGACGAGTCCTTAGTGAAATAATAATAGTGATAGTCAATATGTAACTTGTTGTTTCATGTTAAAACAATGTAAATTACTTAATGAATCAATAAAATGAAACTTTTTGTATCCATGGTTGTGAAACAATAATTCTGCCACGACACTCCCTGACGTTTCCGCCACGGTTTGTTGTTTTAACGTGGTCGGGGTGTGACAGAAGAGTTGGTATCAGAGCCAATGGTTATAGGGAATTAGGTTATTAGTAATGCTTTGACCTAGACTATAACTTTTAGGACCCTAACGCAAGGAAATTTGCGTTTATATTTTTAAAACAAAACCGTCACCTACCCTTAGGTGATAACCACAATGAGAACACAAATTCGAATTCGCTTCGAAGATTAATCATCTGTTCTAGGATGATTGATTACTAGGTTTTGAACCCTTCCAGTTTGACTCATATTTGGCTTAGTGCCTTTTGAGTTTTAAAAATCTCGTCAAAGTTTGGGTCTAAATAATGTGAACACGTGCAAACTGGAAGAGTGAATGCATGTACCCTGAGTTTTCTGTCTAAGGCTAGAGTGTTCGTACAAATCCACATAATCGGACCAGTCACTCTTACCTGGGAACTCTTGGGGTGAGTGTTCACTTATAGGCGAGCATGTCTTCGCGATACGTTATTCTGACCCATTTACTTTGATTAGTCACTGCGTGTCGTTTGTTTGTTCGAGGTAACGAACAAATGATCACCTTCCTTGTGTTTTGCCGATACCTCTTTTATTTTTCCTAATTATTAACCTCACTCGTTTCTCATATTTCCTTGTTAGACCATGCCTCCTCGACGTGATGCACAATGTTTTACTGCTGAAGAAGTCGCAGCCCTTGTCTCTCAGCAAATGGCTGCTGTGCTTCCAGGCGTTGTGACCCAAACCCACGAGTTATACAACAATAACAACAATAATGCACAGTGTAATTTCAAGACTTTTAATTCTGCTAAGCCACTAAAGTTTTCTGGGTCGCAAGGAGCAACTGCGCTCCTGCAGTGGTTCGAGAGTATCGAGAGCACATTCAGACATGTGCAATGTCCGAATGGGCGTAAGGTTGAATTTGCATCAAGTGTGTTGAGAAGCGTGCTCTTACGTGGTGGAACGGAGTGATGCGTGATAGGGGTGCCGAAGTGGCATTGGCACAGACATGGGAAGAGCTTCGAGCTCTCATGATGAAAGAGTTTTGTCCCCGTCATGAAATTCGAGCTTTGGAACGAGAGTTTGACGATCTAAAGCAAGATGGGGGAGAACACCATGCGTATACGGATCATTTTGAGGAACTCAGTCTTTTGTGTCCTACTATGGTTACCCCGTTGGAGAAAGCGATAGAGAGGTATATCGATGGTTTACCCGATTCCATACAGGATATTGTGACTGGCATTAATCCTACTATTGTTCATCACGCGATTGAGTTGTCGGCTACCCTGACTGAGTCTCAAGTCAGGAAGGGTAAACTTACCCGCAAGAGTGATAAGAAGAAGTCGACCGATTCTGTCAAGGAAAAGGGTAAGGGTAAGAAAGGTGAGTCGTCGAAGAAGTCGAGAAAGCAAAAGGGTGCTCAGAATTTTGCAGTAACAGCTCAGAACCCTCAGAACCCACTGGCTCAACCGCCTGCGAAGAAAGTGTATGTTGGTACCGCACCTCACTGTGCTCGCTGCAACGGTCATCATGTTGCACAACAAGCGTGTAAGCAGTGTACTACGTGTGGTAAGCTTGGGCATCTAGCCAACATCTGTCGTTTGGGTCAGAATCAGGTTGCGTAGGTTCCAGTACAGGTTCAAAGGAATGCTGTGAGATTCCCACGGGGTTCATGTTTCAATTGTGGAGAGTTTGGTCACTTCCGCAACAATTGTCCGAGGTTGGTGAATACAAATGCGAATCCGAACGCGAATGTCAACGCGAATGTAAATCCCGCTCGTGGACGAGCGTACAACTTGAATGCCAACGAAGTGAGGGCTGACAACGAGGTTGTCAATGGTACGTTTCTTGTTAACAATCGACCTGCATCTATTCTTTTTTATTCTGGTGCCGATAGAAGTTTTGTTTCATTATCTTTTGAGCCTTTACTTGCGATACCTAGAACTAAACTGAGGAAACCCTTATCTGTCGAAGTTGCTACTGGTAAACCTCTTGTTCTCAATTCTGTTATTCGTGATTGTCAGTTGAACCTTGATAACCACTTTTTCCCATTGACCTCAAACCGATGCAACTTTGGAGCTTCGATATTATCGTGGGGATGGATTGGTTAACCAAACATCATGCTGAGGTGGTTTGTTTCGATAAGATTCTTCGTATTCCTCTTCCGTCTGGCGATGTTCTGGAAGTTCATGGCGAGAAACCTTCAGGTGAATTGAAGCTTATATCGTGTACAAAAGCCCAAAGTTATTTGCGAAAAGGATATGTTGCTTTTCTGGCACATGTCACCGAGGAGAAAGGCAAGAGCAAGAGTATTCAGGATATTCCGATTGTTCGGGATTAACCAGAGGTGTTTCCCGATGAACTGCCTGTTTTGCCTCCAGTTCGTCAAGTCGAGTTTCATATTGACCTTGTACCCAATGCCAACCCAATTGCGAAAGCACCTTATCGTCTTGCACCGTCGGAGATGCAAGAGTTATCGAAACAGCTTCAAGAGTTGTCTGATAAAGGATTCATCCTTCCGAGCTTTTCGCCTTGGGGAGCTCCTGTTCTCTTTGTGAAAAAGAAAGATGGATCTTTTCGAATGTGTATCGATTATCGTGAGCTTAATAAGCTTACCATCAAGAATCGATATCCCCTACCTCGAATTGATGATCTCTTCGACTAGTTGCAAGGTGCTTCATGCTTTTCCAAGATCGATCTGCATTCTGGGTATCATCAACTTCGTGTTCTCGAAGAAGATATTCCCAAAACTGCTTTCCACACGAGATATGGGCATTACGAGTTCACTGTTATGCCTTTTGGTTTGACGAATGCCCCAGCTATCTTTATGGACTTAATGAATAGGGTCTGTAAACCTTATTTAGACAAGTTCATCATTGTGTTCATCGATGATATTCTCATTTATTCAAAGTCTCGAGCCGAGCACGAGCAACACCTTCGCTTAACATTGGAACTCCTTAAGAAGGAACAACTTTTTGCTAAATTCTCCAAGTGTGAATTTTGCCTTAAAGAAGTTCAGTTCTTGGGTCATATAGTCAACGAGCAGGGTATTCATGTGGATCTATCCAAGATTGTTGCAATTAAGGATTGGAACACACCGACGACACCTACAGAGATTCGATCTTTTCTTGGTCTTGCTGGTTATTATCATCGATTCATTTCTAATTTCTCGAAGATCGTTGTTCCACTCACTGCTTTGACTCAGAAGAATAAGCCTTTTGAGTGGGGACCCAAGCAAGAAGAAGCATTTCAAACGCTGAAACAGAAGCTTTGTGATGCTCCTGATCTATCTTTACCTGAAGGAAATGATGATTTCGTTGTCTATTGTGACGCGTCGAATCTAGGACTTGGTTGCGTTCTTATGCAACGAGGTAAAGTCATAGCTTATGCGTCTAGACAATTGAAAGTTCACGAGAAGAACTATACGACTCATGATATTGAGTTAGGAGCTGTGGTTTTCGCGCTTAAAATCTGGAGACATTATCTTTATGGCACAAAGTGTGTGGTTTTCACAGACCACAAAAGTCTCCAGCATATTCTTAATCAGAAAGAGCTGAACATGAGGCAACGACGTTGGGTTGAACTCTTAAACGATTATGATTGCGAGATTCGCTACCATCCTGGCAAGGCGAATGTCGTAGCCGATGCGCTTAGTCGAAAAGAGCGAGTCAAGCTTCATTCTGTTCGAACTCTATCTGATATTCAATCTCGTGTCCTTCAAGCTCAACAATCTTGTGTGATCAAAGGCTTATTGAAAAATGAGCTACCGCCTCGAAAGGAAAGACGATGGTTTGATCTACTTCAAGGATCGTTTGTGGATTCCAAAACAAGACAATCTTCGCACCCTAGTGAGGGACGAATCTCACAAGTCTCGATATTCTATCCATCCTGGTGCTGATAAAATGTACAAGGATCTTCGTACTCAGTATTGGTGGCCTGGTATGAAGACGGATGTTGCCTTGTATGTATCGAAATGCCTAACTTGTCTCAAAGTCAAGGCTGAACATCAACGACCTTCTGGTTTGCTTGTACAACCAGAGATACCGGTTTGGAAGTGGGAGAACATTGCAATGGATCTCATCACTAAGTTACCGCGTACATCTAAAGGTCATGATGCTATTTGGGTTGTTATCGATCGATTAACAAAATCAGCTCATTTTATACCAATTCGCGAGGATCTGTCTGCTGATAAACTTGCAAAGATTTTTGTTGATGAGATTGTATCACGACATGGTGTTCCTTTGGATATCATTTCCGACCGTGATGCTCGGTTTTCATCTCATTTCTGGAAAACCATGCAATCTGCTATGGGAACCCAACTAAATCTAAGCACTGCTTATCATCCCCAAACAGATGGACAATCTGAGAGAACGATTCAAACTTTGGAGGATATGCTTAGAGCATGCGTGATAGACTTTGGTGGTAATTGGGATTCCCATCTGCCATTGATCGAGTTCTCATACAATAATAGTTATCATGCTAGCATTAATATGGCACCATTCGAAGCTCTCTACGGTCGAAAATGTCGTTCACCTGTCTGTTGGAATGAGATGGGTGAAGCTCAGCTTACTGGACCTGAGCTTATTCTAGAAACAACAGACAAAATCAAGAAAATTCGCGATAATCTTGTGACAGCTCGAAGCCGTCAAAAGAGTTACGCGGATATGCGATGCAAACCCTTAGAATTTCAAGTCGGAGACCGTGTCCTACTCAAGGTGTCACCTTGGAAAGGAGTGGTGAGATTTGGAAAGAAAGGAAAATTGCACCACGATATGTTGGACCATTTAAGATTGTGGAAAGGATTGGGAAGGTTGCCTATCGACTAGAGCTACCTCCAGAGCTTGGAAATATTCACCCGACTTTTCACGTATCCAATTTGCGAAAGTGTTTAGCTGATGCTGATCTTCACATCCCTCTTGACGAGATCCGAATCGATGAAACGATGCACTTTGTCGAGAAACCCATGGAGATAGTGGACCGTGCATTCAAACAGTTGAAGAACAAACGGATTCGATTGGTCAAGGTTCGTTGGGAGTCTAAACGTGGCCCAGAATTTACTTGGGAATGTGAGGACCAGATGAAGATGAAGTATCCGCATTTTTTTTCACAAGCTTCCTCTAGTTAAAATTTCGGGACGAAATTTCCTGAAGTAGGGGAGACTGTGACAACTGTGCTCTGTAATCGATGTACAATGTAAAACAATGTTGGTTATCAATAAAACAATGTGCTTTGGTGTTATTATATTTTTTTTGGTGTTATTATGTGTGTATTTGTGTTTGATGATTTTTCGATTTGATTCGATTCTGATTTCAAGCTTTAAATCGCTTTCTGGAAGGTTATACGCAAACTGGTGCGTAAACGCAGTCAGTTTAATGCAACAAACACTCCGGAATAGTGACATAGGCTTAACATACCTTAAATAACCTTCACATAACTTAGAAATAAGTTTCGGATGGTTTCGTGTGTTGAAATCAAGTTTGTTCGATCGCAGGGACTAGTTGTGTCAAACTGCGAAACTATACCGATTTGTATAGTAATGAACATTCCGGAACTTGATCATAAGTTAAACATACCCTAAATATCCTTTACATATCTTATAAATAGGCTTTGAGGGGTTCGGTATGCTAAAATGAACTTTATTGATCAATAGGAACTAAAAGCGTCAAAAAGTGCACAAGTTTGCATTTTCGCGCATATCTTACGTTCTGAATATATCCAAACATCCAAAAATTTATGTAATCATTAAAATATTTTATTTTAGTTATTGGCTTGATAAAATTCCATTCGTCGCTTAATTTGGATCGATTTTGCGTTCGTTACGACTTTCGTCGTAATTAACCGAACAACGCAACCGTACGACCAAACGAGCCAACATCTGAGATATTTTTGAGCATGTTTTAAGTTCCCTATACTTTAACTTCATTTTAGAGCCTTGAAATGAGGTTAACGGGGCTTAAACGTGTCAAAAATGAGCCGAAATGCAAGTTTCAGATGTGCAGGGACCTGTTTTGACATTCTGCCAAAGTTCCTCATACCGGCCGCGTAAGGTGAGGCCTGTTATTTATGCGGCCTGCGTGACACCATCAGACAGAAAGTTCAGATTCAGCAATCTGGGCTGAATTCAGGGGTTTTAATGCAACTTTTGCAATACCTTGTATTCTAATACCATGTACCCACTTGTATGGCCAAGATTACACCCTCAAAACACTTGGAATCATCCTATTGATCCTAACTACCTATAAATAGCAAGCTTCCTCATTTGGTTTTTTCACACCTTGATTCAATCTCTGCTCTAAGTTGAGGTTTTAACACCTCATACCTGAGTAATTTTGAATCAAAACACCTTATTGGACCCTTTGTAAGTCCTCTTCTTGCTTGTTCTTGTATTTCAAGCATGAAAGTCAAACAAAGTTTGACTTTCAGCTTTGACCAGTTAATGGTCAACACAAAGTTCCGTTGAACTTTGTAACGTGAGCGTAATCACGATGGTTATAGTCCCTTGTGACTATACCTACTGATTACCACGTTGTCTAGGCGTAATGACGAGTCGTAGTTTCGGCCAAAATGCGCATTTATGCGTATTTTGTAAACAAACTACTCTTGGGTATCAAAACCATTTGTTTTGATACCAAAGCCTGTTTTCTAACTTAACTAAACATGTCTTAACATGTTTAGCTCGCCACTTTTAGTTTAGTGCTTGTGTAGAGTCGTAAGTCAAGCGGACTAAACACCCGCTTAGACTTTCGAACTCGACCCGTTTGGTCGATCATTAGGATCCGACCAAACCTGATTAGTGACCATAGTTGCATAGGGAATAACCTTCCGAGGTTATACCTTATGGTCACTTAGGTTTAATTAGTTGTATGATAGGTAGTTATATGCCTTAGGTAAATGACCAAAATGACCTTTTCATGCATAATTGGTAATTAAGCATATGTAACATAAAATTTTGTCACGTAACTGATTATGCAACATATTTAAACATGTTTAGGCATATAATACTTGTCATAGGACTAGTTAGACGTCTCAAACGCGCTTATGCGCGCACGACGCATTAAAGTAGCATAAGTTACCTTAATGAGTCATAACGGGTCGAAAGCACTTAGGTTAGGTTCCGATCTTGAGTGCAGACTTTGTTAAACCATATCACTTGAGTTCCAACACTTATTTGGTTTACAAGATCTCATTCTATCCGATCTTCCGATTGAGGTGTCGATTGTTTGACTAGTGGTTCGATTACTAGGTGCTACTTGATTTCCCTGGTTTGCGTGAGTTTGTTGAAGTTCTATTGATTGAGGATACTTTGCACTTCATGTGAGTACATAGTTCCCCTATTTTACTGTTTTCAATTGTTTTGGGGTGATTCATATGTATCAAAACGATTTTCGATATTTTAACAATGGTTTCAAAAACAATTAAGATGGTTTATACTAAACTAATAACGATTTCAATAATGTGAACGAACTTGTTGGTTGTAGTTACATAACGAATGACATTCATTAATTTTGGCCGAACCGACCAGTATTAGGTTATGGTACCATAGGATCTGACAAATCCCGTTATCAGACTACACCCATGGTTATGTGTGGGTTAGGTGGGTAACGACTGAATCTGTGATTATTAATTTACCCTTTGGTGGTTTATTAATGCGAGAAGCGCGATAGTCGAGTCACGAAGGTTTGAATGTTATTAGCGAGACGACCATAAATAGTTTTCACAATTAAAATGAGGATGATTTAAACGATTTAAACGAGTTAACGATTTGGAAATGATTTGAACAAGATTAAACGAGTTGGATAAACGATTGGTTTTTGGTTAAGTGTTTAGATAACGGGGCGCGTGTAATATGGTGAAAACATGGTAGATACGCCGCTGGTACTTCTTATATATAAGTGTTTTCAACATATTACATACCGTGGCGTTATTTAGTTCACTTGGGTAAACGATTTTGAAACGATGTCACATAACGATGCTTTAAAAAGGATATAAACCATACGAGATTTATTAAACGAGTTAATACGAAATGTTTTACAATTTGGTTTACTAAAACAAATGTTTTTGGGTTAAGAATCATGGCTACGAGGTTTTATAAATTATAACCCGCTTGATTTGAGTTGGTTAATTTCGTTGCAATATTATACTCTTTTCAAAACAAGGTTTTTAATAAAGTATTGCAACATGTAAACTAGCCATGAATCCGACACTCTTATAAAACCTATGTGCTCGCCAGCATTTCTTTGTTGACTTTGTTTTTACATATGTTTCAGGTGTTGATGTTTGATGTTGATTGCTAGGATGCATGAGTTACATAGGATCTTGACGAGGCCTTAGTGACATAATAATAGTGATAGTCAATATGTAACTTGTTGTTTCGTGTTAAAACAATGTAAATTACTTAATGAATCAATAAAACAAAACTTTTTGTATCTATGGTTGTGAAACAATAATTCTGCCAAGACACTCCCCGACGTTTCCGCCACGGTTTGTTGTTTTAATGTGGTCGGGGTGTGACATATATATATATATATTCGATTTATGTGTGTGTAAAGAGGGACAAGGAAATTGAGTTGGCACACATGCATCAATCTCTCTCTCCTCTCTCATGTTTCTATTGGCTATGGTGGGTGGTGCCATGTGACCATGTCCTTCAAATCTTCTTAAATTTTGCAAAAATCCAAGAATTCAAAATTCACAACACTATTCTCATTCTCTCTCTACAATTCAGCCGAAAACCTTCTTGAATCCTCCATAATTTCAAAATTTTGATGATCTTGTAAGAAATCAACTTAAATCCAAGGTGCTTCCAAGCTATTTTGATGATCCAAAGGTGCTTTCTTGGTGAAACAAGCTTTCAAACATCAAAAATCATGTCAAAACCCACTTGAATCTTGAGGGTATAAAACTATTCTTTTCAAAAGTGTTCTTGATTCTTAGTGTTTAAAATAATAGTGAAAGGTTTCTCTTGAATCTTAGAATGTTTCACAAACTTGAATTCTTAAACAAATGGGTTTTTGTACAAAATGGAAATGGGTGTGTATGTGTATGTATGTGAGGCCGTGAGTGTGGGTGTGTGTGTAGGTGATTATGTTTTGATTTTTGATTGAGTGATTCTTGATTAACATGTTACTTGAATGTTAGATTACATGCATGTTTTAAAGGTTGTGATATGGAATCTTTTTGGTTTGAAATGAGTTTAAGTGAAAAGTGATTTTTTTAGAATCATGTATATGTATATGGCCGTGTATGTATGTATATATATACATGCATGAGAATTTTTTATGCTTAAAAGTCTTAGATATGTACGAATGTGCATGTCTTGCACTTATGATGAATGATTTGGATGATAATCATGTGTAGAATATGATTGTTCTTGAATACTTGAACATGATTTAAATATAAGTTGAATATATATTTTAGTGCATATAAAATGATGATGATGTATTATGAATGCATTTGATGCATTTACTTGAACATGCATGATGATATGTGATATTAAAAGGTGATTTGAGTATGATTTAGTAAAAATAAGTTATGAGCAGATTATAAACACTAAAATGAAGTTATTTTAAAGTGTTTAGTGACTTATAACTTTGTCATAATATTTGCTAGCTTTGCATGTTGTACTTGGTGCATTAAAAGTTGTAAAATATGTGAAATCGCATGATTTATGTGACTTACACAAAAACTGAAATAATATGATTATAACCATTATTTTAATCAGTAAATAACATGTATTGTGTTAAAATATCAAGTTGTTTCGAGTTCGGATGATTATAGTAACGTTTAACGCAAAACTATGCGTTAAAACGTCAAAATCGGCTTTTCGAGTGATTTTTATAAAACTGATTTAGATCAGTAAATAAACTGATATTTTTAGTTTAAAAATAAGTATTTTAACTAATTTTAAGTTTACTTGGTGTTTGGTTGGTCATACGTGACTTCCGACACCCGAAAACGTTACCGAATCGCTAAAATACGCATTTTTCTAAGTACACTAGTATGGGTAAAATTTTGGGTAAACCTTATGTGTTAAAATGTGTTATGTGATTTAAACGTGAGAATGTGAAAATATGTTAATTTTTAACATGATTTTAAAGATTTGGATTATGCATGTATATTTGTGCGTTTTGTGCGGTAGAAACGGTAAAAATCGCGTTAAGTGTGTAACTTGTTTGTCGAGCATGAAATTTGATACATATGAGATATTTTATGAATATTTGCTATAAAAATGACAAAATAGATAAGTTAACAAGATTTCGCGTGTCTCGGTGTTAAATTATATGAACGTTTATGTATATATATTACGACGCGCAAATCATAGATATATTGCGTATAAACGGGAGAGTTAACGGATTTACACAATAATGGTCACCAATAAAATCGTTCAAGTTGTAAAATCATAAAAAATATATGTATATGGAATCATATATATATTAACATGCCAACATAATAAAAAATGACAACTTTTCGAGAAAATCTCAAAGTTATGTGATAATTCTAAGAAGCGGAGAAACTTAGGATTTTTGTGTTATGAATATTGATTTAAAATCGTTCCTATATATATATAATAGGACGTGTGGAAATCAATCTCTGGGATTGCGCTATTTAAAATACGCACCCAAAGGTGAGTGTCACTAAACCCCTCTTTTTACTGTTTTGTATATATTTTGGGGAATAGAACACGTCATTAAAAGGGTTTAATAATGTGTTCGAAATAAAACATACCTTTTAATATAAAATATATATTTTCGTTGGAAATATATGAAATTTGATAAGTCATACGTTTCGAAGTAAAACGTTTTTGATGAATGAATATTGAAAGTACGGTATTTCCTAAGCGAAACATGACCGTATAGTTGGGGACGAATTCTTGACTGGGTCTCATATGATGGAGAGTAAGGGGAATTCATACAACGTCGTGTATTAAATTGTCATATTAGTAGGATATATATATTGTACGTGAGGCAGACATCATATTGTTCTCAAACAGAGAACACTGCGCCCATGATGTCGTTTAATCATTTAAGTATTGCACGCGATGAATTGTTGGTAGATCTATCGGGTTGACAACCCCGTCGTGATCGGTCGCCCCGTGTCAAGTCAAACAAAGAATTTAAATTCTTTTTATTGTCAAGCTTTGATTATCCCTGCATGGTTCATATATAGTTCGTATCGTCTAGCTAACATACGAGTCTGAAAATTGACGCAATAATTTAATATACAAAACCTGGGCAATACATATATATTACAGTTGTCGGATTGATGAACCGACGGAAGGCCCATGGATTTTATTAAGGAAGTAAAATGGACTTTCTAAAATTTATATGGATGTTTTCAAATAAACACCTAATCAGAAAGTTTTCCTTGGATTAAAATTGTGTGTAAGTGAATATGTGAACTCACCTTCCTTTGTGTTGACACTTGATTTTAACGTGTTCTACAGGTACTTGAGTTCGGCTTCGGGAATTATGGCGTATCTTGTGGTTGTTGATGCATGTTTTGTCACTTAAATATGTTGGACAAATTTTAAAACTTTCTGGGACGAATGTAATAAGATCCATGAGGATCAAAACAACTTAACTATGTCATGATTGTGTCATATTTTAAAATGTAATGTTTAAAACTTAGGTTTTGAATAAGATAATATGTCCAACTAATTAATGCAACGATCATCAAAATATAAATGGGCACCGACTTCCGTCACCACTACGTTTTATATTCCGCTACGACGTTTTTGGGGTGTGACAGCGCAATCTTCAAGAAATCCTTAATAAACCTTCTGTAGTAACCTGCCAAACCTAAGAATTGACGGATTTCAGTTGGAGTTTGAGGGGCAGGCCAATTCTTGATCGAGTCAACCTTGGATGGATTAACGTGAATCCCATCCTCATTAACCACGTGGCCTAGGAAGTGGACTTCACGAAGCCAAAAGTCACATTTCGAAAACTTAGCATAAAGCTGCTCTGCTCGAAGAAGTTCCAGAATGAGTCGCAGATGATGCTCGTGTTCCTCCTGACTCTTGGAATAGATCAGGATGTCATCGATGAAAACAATAACGAACTTATCCAAGTATAGTTTGCACAATCGGTTCATGAGATCCATGAAAACCGCAGGTGTGTTTGTCAACCCGAAAGGCATAACCAGAAACTCGTAGTGTCCGTAACGAGTCCTGAATGCTATCTTGGAGATGTCCTCATCCCGGACTCTCAGCTGATGATAGCCCGATCTCAGATCAATCTTTGAGTAGAAGCTCGACCCTTGCAACTGGTCGAACAGGTCATCGATACAAGGAAGAGGATAACGATTCTTCACGGTCACCTTGTTAAGTTCCCGATAATCAATGCACATCCGAAAGGTACCGTCTTTCTTTTTCACAAACAGAACTGGAGCTCCCCAGGGCGAAGAGCTAGGATGAATGAAACCCTTGTCCAAGAGTTCCTGCAGTTGCATGGACAGTTCTTCTAATTCTGATGGGGCTAAGCGATAAGGTGCACGAGCTATAGGTGCTGCTCCAGGAGCTAGCTCGATTTGAAACTCGACCTGACGATGAGGCGGAAGACCAGGTAATTCCTCAGGGAAGTCGCGGACGATCGGAATGTCTTCTATCTTCTTCTCTTTCATTGAGGTGTCAGTAATGAGGGCTAGAATAGCATCGTGGCCCTTTCGCCAACACTTCTGGGCCTTAAGGAAAGAGATGATACCCACAACAGCACCACTCTTGTCGCCACGAATAACAAGGGGTTCTTCACCAGAACGAGGAATGCGGACGACTTTCTCCTTGCAGAGTATCTCCGCTCGATGTTGAGATAGCTAATCCATCCCAGTGACAACGTCGAAGCTACCAAGAACGATGGGGATAAGGTCGTTAGAGAAGGTCTGACCAGCGAGTGCGAGATTACAACCCTTAACTATGTGTGTGGCCTCAAGACTTTTACCGTTTGCTAGTTCTACCACATGCTTGGTGTTCAAGGGAATTGGGGTACGCCTAAGCATCTGACTAACTCTTAAGGACACGTAACTAGTATCGGCTCCCGAATCGAATAAAACAGAAACAAAGAAATCATCTAGTAGGAACTTACCCGTCATGACGTTGGGATCGTTCCTCGCATCACCCTAACCAATCACAAATGCACGTCCCCTAGCACCATTGCCATCATTGTTATCCCTGCTGTTGTTCCCATTCCCCTTATTGTTATTGTTGTTCTGATTCTGGTTCAGCTGGGGGCAGTCTCTTTTAAAGTGGCCCTCAGCACCACACTGGAAACATCCTTTGTTGTTACCCTGTTGTTGCTGCTGCTGCTGGCGCTGGTTCTGTGGAGTCTGTTGCTGCTGTCGCCTCTGATTCGTAGGATAAAGGCTCCTGCAATCTTTTGTTGCGTGGCCTGGTTTGTTGCATCTCTGACAGTTGTTCTTGCTACACGGCCCGTTGTGGTGCATGTTACATCGATTGCACTTAGGGTGGTTCCCCTTGTACCCGCCCTGACCTTGATTACCAGAAGACTGTTGACTAGGGCTCTTGTAGTCGTCAGTCCTTCGCTGCTGAGATTGAGACTGAACAGAACTTGAACCCTTGCTTGAATTTCCATACCATTTGCATTTGTTGTAACTTGGAGCATCAGAAGTAATGGCGCAAATACGCTTAGGCAGCTTGTTCTGCTCAACTGCCTGGTCAGTGAGGCGGTGGGATAGTCGTATGATCTGCTGGATTGTAAGGAGGTTAGCTGAAGTCACCATGCTCTGAATCTCTGGCACTAAACCTTTGATGTAAAGCTCAATATGTTCGTAGGGAGGATCCACCATGTTGGGACACAATGCAGCTAATTCGTTCGATTGCTTAGTATACGCTTCGATTTCGGACCCCATCATCTTCAGATTGTAAAACTCCACCTATAGCTTGTGAATGTCATCACGATGACAATACTCTTCTTTGATCAGATCCTTAAAGTCGTTCCATGGGGTGGCATTAGCAGCTGCCAACCCTAGCATTTGCGCCTGTGCGTTCCACCAAGTTAACGCACCGCCTTCAAGTGTTCCCGTAGCAAACTTTCCCTACTAGCAATAGGGCATTCACACATTTCGAAAACATATTCGATCTTCTCGAACCAGTGGAGAAGACCTACGGCTCCTTCTGTGCCGTTGAAGGTACTTTGTCGATAGTCCATGAAGGTCTTGAACGTACACACGGGAGGCTGAGCATGTTGACCTGTTGTGCGAGAAAGAAAGGATAAGGTTAAGCACGAGAGTAGGATCTAAACATCCTAGGATAGGTCGGGATAGCAGGCTGTACCTCCTGCTTGAGCTGCTGTGAGAGCCTCAGCAACTCGTTCGTTGATTAGAGCCGTCAGCTGGGCTTGAGTCAAATTGAGACGTCCACTCATGATCTTCACATCGATAGAAACACAAGTAAGAATGGTGGCGTAGAGGTGTGAAAAGCATGAGATGATAGAAGAGAGCAAGCACACAGGGTTTCAAGCAACCAAGTGCATGTCAAGAAGATACATTACAGCTAATGGCAACATGCTACTTAGGGGCGTGAATTTCTGACACGACCCAAAACCCGACACGAACCTAACACGAAATTCGCGGGTTTAGGTTTAGTCTAAACGGGTTCGGGTCAGTTTCAGGTTGAAGCCATGAACCCGTTTAGGTTAACGTGTCGGGTTCGGGTCAACCTAGTCGGGTTGGCGGGTTGACCCGTTTAACACATTTATACTATATTATATTTTTATACAATATATTTAATGTGATAAATTATATAGGGTGTGTATTTTATGCAATGATTATAACTTAAAAAGAGAAATTAACATGGATTCTATAATTTAAATATGATATTATTATATCATTTGTGTTTTTAAGTAAATTTTAATTTTAATATATTAATTTCTAAAAAAATAAAAAAATTCGGGTTGAACGGGTCGTGTTCGGGTCAACCCACGAAACTTCGGGTCGTGTTCGGGTTCTTATGTATGGTACGATTTTCGGGTTCAGGTCGGGTTCGGGTTTGTGTAAAATTTTCGGGTTCGGGTCGGGTTGAACTCGCCAACCCGCGAACACTACCCGTTTAGCACCCCTAATGCTACTACGTTAACTAAGCATACCATGATAAACGCACTATTTAAACTAACAGGCCGGCAATACAAACATAAACCATATCACCTATAGTGTTGAGTCTTGCACGTGGAGCAAAGCGTCGTTGTGGGTCGTTGAGCACTGAACAGGTTATAGTCTGGTTTTTATCAAAAAGCTTTTTCCCTTTTTAAAACCAAGTTCACTATAACCAATGGCTCTGATACCAATCTGTCGCACCCCCAAAATCCACAAGCGGAGTATCACCGCAGGGAGCGTGACTGACCAGGATCCAGCCACCAATCATATTGAACAATATAATTAAATAAATAAAAGTCCAAACCAAACAATATAATTGGTGTCTAAACAATTCAACAAAGTTTAAGTTAGCAGCGGAAGCATAAAGTTCGAAACCCAAAACATAAGTTTTAAAAGTTCATAAGTTTATCATGAAAACTCAATGGTCCACAACGACACCTCCCATGCAAGCTCCTGCTAAGTACCTAACGACCTGCAAGGCATGCAACAACGAGTCAACAACAAAGTTGAGCGAGTTCACAGTTGGTTGTCCATTTTAGTGTTGTTCCAAAACCATAAGTTATTTCGAAAACCACGAGTTAACCAGTTCCTTGTTTCCCAAACCATAACCAGTGGGGGCTTCCCCATGTAATCCACTAGACACGTTACCATATCGACTACTGACTGTAGTTATGTTTATGTGCCCTGCATCAATGTCTATCATCATTTACTAGTGTCCAAGTCCATTAGTCCATGCCCGTCCTCTGCGGCACGGTGTGAGGCTTATCAAACCTAATAGCGCTATTTAACTAATGACCCGTTCGCCATTGGCCCGGTGATTAAGTCGATACAAAAATGAGGGACTTAATGATAGAGTTTTGTCTAGTGTCATTCAATGTTGTCACCACCCTTCAGTTAAGAGGGTGGGAGTACGTGTCCTATCCAAGGAGAACACGCAGGTTTCAATGTTACCCTTCACTTAAGAGGGTGGGAGTATGTATTCTACCTAAGGAGAATACGCAGGTTTCCTTAGTATACATTAAACCATTCCCAAACCATCGGGAATCCCATGCCTTGTAGAAAGTGTGAACTCACCTTAGATTAGCTCGGTAGATAAACAAAAGATCACTTGAGCTATTTGTGGTCAACCACGTCCTAACATGGTTACCATACAAGTCAGGTCTAGGTTCAGATAAGGCACGTATGTTTACACATATACTAGCAAGTTACGTACACATAACGATCACGGCATACACATAAAAGCATGTTAAACAATATCAGTCAAGTACACACGTAAAGCCCAATTTATGCGAGTCGGGTGATTGGGCCGGTAAGATTGTATGAGCCCAATCATGTTGTGCGACTTAGTAGGTGTCACGGCCCCCGGCCCGGTTTTACCCGGTCCAGAAGCCGCGGGACAGAAACCCGTGGTATTTGTATTTAATTTGGCAGCGGAAATATTAACAGGATCGTTTAAACTGAAAACACCCGATTATTTTATTTCACATTTTTGGGATAAACCCCATAATTTACAATAAAGGAATTTCACGGGGAAATTCCCTGTTTTACAAAAACATGTTTATTTATTTTATTTACTGAGCCACATTCTCCAAGCCGTAGTGCTACGCGGCACTCTTTCCTGGTTCACAGTAAATCACCTGAAACATGTTAAAAAAATTTTATCAGCGGGGAAATACTGGCGAGTCATTTAGTTTGCACAAAACGACACAGTGTTACAATTTACAGCATTAAGAGTTTTTACATTTGCCCTTATCTATTAATTATCTGGTCCAGCTGTCACTCGACCGGATCTATGACTGTGGACATATCGCTAATTAGGCTCGCCCACCTAAGAGTGATAAATCATTAGTAGTAATGTGCACAAAACCCCCCACATACTGCCAGTAATTAAAGATTAGGAAAGACTTAATCACTGCAAAATATAACTGGAAAACATTTAGGGTTTTACAAAGCACTTTGATAAAAAAGAGAATGACTTACATTGCAAGTTTAGTTGGACAGAACTTTGCCTACTGATTTAGCCTCGTAACCTAGTTAAATAACAATGCACACGAAACTAGGTCAGTAACTTAATACAACATTTACGATAAACTCACGAAATCAAAACCCTCACGACGAATGACAAACTATAGCCCGAATTCGGGCAACACTTAAACATCCATCGGATCGGTTTCAATCGATCGGACATTGTATCGTAGCAGTGATCGAGTTAATACCCTGTAATCGTAGCAGCGTCTCGACACCTTAACACTTGTTTTAAGCAGAAAATGGACGTTTTGAACTAAAATTTCGAACACAGAAGCAAGTCCCATGCGCGAGCAATTTATAGCAGAAATTTGGGTTTTACGCGGCCCGCGTAAACCCAAGAAAGATCTTACGCGGCCCGCGAGGGCCGCCCTAGCTACGATTAGGGCTAGCGTCATGCGTAGGTCCGCCACGTGTGCGACACATGGCCTAAAGCTTATCCGGTCGAATCACCTAGCTGTCGCGGCCCACGTAAGCTTAGCCTAAGGCTTACGCGGCCCGCGAGCGACCTATAATTTTTTATTTTCTTGATTTTCAACAAGGATTAGGGTTTTAGGGGTTCGGGTTTCTACTTACGGGTCGTTTTGGGACATTTTTGCAGGTCCTTACATCCTCCCCACCTTATTTAAAATCTCGTCCTCGAGATTTACTGGAACAGGTGAGGATATTTTCGCTTCATTTCTGATTCCAATTCCCAAGTGTACTCAAGTCCTCTTTTCGAATCCCATTTGACTTTAACCAGCACCAATCTCTTGTGCTTGAGAAACTTGACCTTTCTGTCTTCTATTTGGAGTGGTTTCTCAACTGTAGGATTTTGTATGCCCAAGACACATATTAAATTGATGTGGCTAGTACGTTATGATCCAAGTCAAGTCATACCCAAATACAAGCTAGACAAACAGTTATAATATTTATTTGTGATATGATCAAACAAATAAATATTAACACTTATAATATTTAGAAATTGGTTTTCTAAATAATTACACTTGAGAAACCAATAAATTATATGGATAATTTATTTTTGAGAGAATCTTTTATTTTGTTATTTAATGGGTTAAATAACATTTTAAAAGGTTATATAAAGTCTTGTAAATACATAATGTTATATTTATAAAAGTTATAAATATAAACTAAGACTTTATATATAAAAAGGAAAAATGGTTTTTTTTTTAAACCCCCTTAGGGTCGCCAACATGGGGCTTCCCAAGACCAAGGATGGTCCAATGAACTTGCATGCATTTGCATGTCTTAGTTAGCTCTTGATTGGGCAAAAGGGAGGTGTTGTTTTCTCAAACTTTTATAACCACTTGGATGATCAAAAATAAAGAAGACTTGAGAAATTGCTCTCAATTTTTCGATCATCATAAGGGTTTTTTTTAGTGTTCAATCTTGATCATAAGTGTATTAAATCCTAGCTACAATCAAGGTGTTTGTTGGAAGCTTGGGGTATACAAGCTTGAGGTCTTCTACCTTGAAGGCAACCATTTTCAAGAAGCATCATCCTTTTCAAGTTCTTTTCCAAAAAGGTAGTATTGTAAACATCCTATGGTTGTGTTTGATAGTACGCATGCTCATATATGGATCCGGGTTTTGGGATTTTTGCATATAAATGAAATTTATATCTTAAAAGTAACATGTTTTAAATATTATTTCCGCTGCGTTTTTTATTTCATATGGATGAAATTACTTTGATAAACATGTTAAAATCCCATCAATGGCATCTAGAGCCGCTTATATGAGTGCATGCTTCAATAGATTAAATTTTTCGGGTTTCGGGTTTGAATAAAACCCAGTGGCTGAAAATTTTAATATGGTTATCCCTTTGTTTTTCAAGATTATTTTCTTGCCTGCATAAGGGAATCTTGAAAAATTATTCCATATGGATGATTTGTTTGTTTGGACAAAACTTACCTTTTCGTTTTTTAGTACATAACCGAAAATGGTCATAAAAGGGAACCATTTTTTTATGCTTCTTGATTTAATGTATATATTTGGATATATATTTTTGGTGCATATAACCTAGCCATGACCTTGTGTTGAATGATTGTGTTGTGATTCATTTTTATTATTATTTCAAAGGGTTGTAATAATTATTATTTTGTTCTTCCATTTGTAAGATATGTAATTTATTTATTTGGTATGTAAAATAAATAGATTAGGTGCATTTTTATTTTACTAGAAAAATGTATTAGGATATATTTTGTAAAAGAAGATGCACACAAAAATGCGGTTTTGGTTTGGCCATATTCGGTCCAAAGAACTTCATCGTTCTCAACGGGATTTTAACCCGATAACCAAAACACATTTTTGAAGTCCAAAGGAGTTTGGAGCTGAATATAAAAGACTTTTGGAAGCTCAAAGAAAGTGGAGAAATCACAACACAAGAAGGAGACTTGAAGCAATTGGATGCGGGATCAAGTGGGAGTTCAACGACACATTACTTGTGTCATTTTTCACCCCTTAGGAAGGACCTTTTGGCACACTTGTTTCGGCTAACAAGTGTTGTCAAAAATAGTTGGCTATGGTTATGCACCTATTGTTATGTATGATGTGCTTGTTTGGTTGTTTATTTTGTTGTTTAAATGATATGTCGATATGCATGACTTAACAAACTAATAATCAACAAGCGTAAAATTGGTTCTTAACAAAATCATTAAAATGGTTAATAAAAGGTTTTATTAAAAATTAATGATTTTATAATAAAATGGGTTTTATTAAAAAGAACCTTGAAAATTTTGTTTTCACTAAAGTACCATGGATTTGAATGCATGCAAATATATGGTACATAAGATATTTTCTAAACTAGAATTTTGAAATATTAAAAACCCTTTATAAAACAAGTCAAACACCATCCTTTTATACAACACTCGAAACACTTGGGAACTCTTATTGTGGGATAAAGGTCACCTAACCACATTTGAGGGAACTTGTATGTTCGAGGTGGGTTTACCATGTTTGTGGGATAAATGTCACCTAACCACTTATGTGTATAAACTCACACGTGTGTGTAAGTTGAACGAATTGATTTGGAAACCATGAACTTAGGGTCACCGAAGCATGGGGAACAAAGGTGTTGATGGGATTAAACATGCCAACTAAACATAAAGATGTTTAACCGATCCCATGTGGCTAGAAATTGCAAAGAGTTGCAATTGTCAAATGTTGACTACCTTGTTAATTTAAATAGAGGGATAAAGGTCACTTAACCAATATTTAAATGTAACGTTGGATTCTAGATTTTAATTATTAATTGTCTTTAAGACACAGAAGGGTATTAATAATTAAAATATAATAATATCGA
Organism: Helianthus tuberosus; assembly: GCA_030545235.1. NCBI lineage: Eukaryota > Viridiplantae > Streptophyta > Magnoliopsida > Asterales > Asteraceae > Helianthus > Helianthus tuberosus. Next base: position 124,276,170 of record CM060365.1, on the reverse strand, counting down.
AAATACTAAATTGAACTTGTTAAATTTTGTAGATGGTCGCTAACAATGCAAACCCGATTAACCAAACCGTCCGAAACCTATCACTAAGAACCATCCTTGAAAAGGATCGTCTCAACCATAACAACTTCATGGATTTGTTTCGAAACTTGAGAATCGTTCTCGATCAAGAGAAGATATCCTATGTGTTGGACGATTGTAACACCTCGTAAAATCACGTCCAATGATGTACTGACACGTGTAATAAACCCTAATGAAGTCAAACATTGAATTTAAGGGACTAATTTTTTGAAAAATCGAAAACTTTGATTATGAAAGGACTGGAAGTGTTAGCATACCTAAAATAAGTTTCTAAATAACCTCTCACGATATTTATGTTCATAAATGAGCCACTTGGCGATCGAGTGTAGCCGTTTGCGGAATTAATGGAAAGTTTGCGCAATGAAGGGTTAAAAGCGTCAACATGTTAATTCTTACCTCTGAATGACCTTTTGACAAACCGGGAGCTTCATGATATTTGATTATAATCTCAGGAATGCCAATTATTGGCCGACTAAGCTTTTTATGCCTATAAGTAAAGTTACGCGCAACTTTGCAAGTTAGAGGGACTAAAAGTGTCAATATGTTTAATTATACCTCTGAATGACCTTTTAGCGGACCCTAAGAATTGTGATGTTTAATAATACTTTCAAGAATACCTAATATGGATTAGATGAGGCTTCAATGCTATTAAAGGATGAGATGCGCAAGTTTGCGCAATAGAGGGACCTAAAGTGTCAACTTTTGAATCTACGCCCTTCGGTGACCATTTAAGCGAACGGGAGCATAGTAATATTTAAGTATATGCTTGTGAATGACCAATATGGTCCATGGAAGGCTTGGATGCCATTAAACGACATTCCGCGCTACTTTGCGCAATTGAAGGGCTAATTGCGTCAAACTGCAAAAGTATGTCGATTCGTATGATAATGGACCTTCCGGAATATGACCATGAGTTAAACATACCCTATTTATCCTTTATATAGCTTCGATATAGGCTTAGAGGTGTTTGATGCGCAAAAATAAACTTTTACGTCATGCAGGGACTAAAAGTGTCAAAAAGTGCACAAGTTTGCATTTTCGCGCATATCTCACATTCTGAATATATCCGGACATCTAAAAATTTATGTAAGCATTAAAATATTTTATTTTAGTGTTCGGCATGATAAAATCCCTTTCGTCGCGTAATTTGGATCGTTTTTCGCGTCCGTTCGTATTTCGTCGTAATTAGACGAACAACGTGACCGTACGGCCAAACGAACCGACATCCGACATGTTTTCAAGCATGTTTTATGTTCCCTATGATTAGGCTTCATTATAGAGCCTTGTAAATAGCTTAACGGGCCTTAAACGTGACCTTAAAAGCTCACAGGGACCAAAACTGCAATTTTAAGAAACTTTTGCTGAACTGGGAACCTCAGGCGGCCCGCGTAAGTTCCCTTTGAACCTTACACGGCCCGTGTGAACCTGCCATATTTGCAAAAGTCAGTTTACAGCCTGTTCCAGCTGTTTCCAGGTGTTGCAAGTGGTTTTTAAGCTTTCTAGGGGCTATTTAGGGATGCCCATGGTTTCACAAATCAGTGGGTGCACTTGTACGGACCAGATTGAAGCTCGTTTATCGAGGAATGATCTTAACGGTTCTTGAAATCCTATATATACCCCCTTGATCTTGCTCTCATTTCACACCTTGATCTGAATTGTTCTAAGTTGGAGCCCTTGTGCTTCATACCTGAACATCCAAGATCAATTCCATCCTTGCTTGGACCCTTTGTAAGTGTCCTTTCGTGCTTAGTTTAAATTTCTAGCGTTATAGCCGAAAAGTCAAGCGTTTTTTTATAAACGCTTTGACTTTTAAATGGTTGAGCCATTGTTCGTAACGAACATGGCTACGTAACCGTAATTAGGTAGGTGTTAAACCCTCAAAAGGGCACCTCCTAATTACCACGTTTACTTAGTTAAATTGTCGGGTCAAATAAAAGTCAAACGGGTTAGTTTTAAATAAAATTCATAACTATTAAAATAAAAGCCATAAAATCAGTTTTCTCACTTTAATAACTTGGTAAATATTAGTTGAACATGCCTAAGCATGATTCAACCCGACAATTCTAAGTATAGGCTCGGTTCGAAACCGAAAGTCGCAAAAGTTGACTTTTGCTTTGACTTTCAGTTCTGACCCGATTTAGCTTAGTTTAGATATGCCTTAGGATTCCTTTAGGACCAGGTTATAGGTTAGTGTAACCCTCTGAGGTTATACAACTTGGTTCCTTAGTTATCCGATTCATTGCATGTTTCCTTTATATGCTTAAATGTTGACCATTATGCCCTTTTGACCCTAAAACGAGAATTTTGAAAATATGAGAGGACAATAATCTTTATTACTGATTTATAAACTTGTCCCTAAAATTTGACATCAGTTTGAGGTCTAGATTAGGAGTTATGCTCATTAGCGTAAATGAAAAACTTTTTATTAATTAAACGGCATAATTAGCATATATCCTATCTAAATCCAATTTTTGATACCAAACCTTTTACCTACTGATATAAAATAATATTTTGGGATTTTTGAAGATTTTTATTTATTTTTAGGCTGAGCATAACATAGGGTTCTAGGCTTTGATTCGGTAATTGTCGGTTTTGCCCTTTTGGCCCATAAAATGAGTTTTACATAATATTTTGATACCAAACTTTTTGCTACTGATTTTATATCATAAATAAAATATATTGAAATTTTTAAACTGATCAAAAACTCAGATTTCCTATTTAAACCCGAAAATCGCTTAAAACCGACTTTTACGCGTTTTAAGCGCATAGTATGAGTTAAAACTATTTTTGGCATATGAAACTTAATACCTACTGATGTTTTAAGTAAATTTATATATTTTAACAGTAAAGAAAAGTTTTAAACTCAGATTCTCTAATTTTGACCTTTTAAGCTTATGTGAAATTACCAAAATGCCCCTACGGTGCATAGTTTGGTTATAAATAGTAAATTTCACATATATGCTATACCCTACTGTTATAACTTATTAAATTAAGTATTTTTACTGATTATATCAGACCTGTAACTCAGAAAAATATTTAGTCTCTCTTATAACCTTTAAAATGACCAAATTACCCCTACGGGGCATAAATTGGTTCTAAATTCGTTTTGGGCATAATGGAAGGTATCCTACTGATATCACAACATATTTAAGGCATATTAACTTAGGAAACCTGTTCATGACTATTTTGGTTACCCGTTACGCACTTTTCACGTTCGGATCGGCTTATGTAACTAGTTTGCATAAATTAGCCGAAACGGGTCAAATCTTATCATTTTTATCTCAAAATCCAGAATGTGTTTAGTTTACCCTTATTACACAAGTATACAAGCTTGTCGGGTCTAAACCACATTCTAATCCGGTTCTCGCTTAACCATGCATTTTGAACCGTATCCTCCTTTAAAAACTAACCGGTCTAAGCATAGGCTTAATTAAGACCCGTTAGGAATCTAATAGGTTATTAAAAACCTTCGTTCCAGATTTAGGAGCCCAGTAAAAGCTATTTGTACTTGCTGATTTGATATACGGCTGGGATTGAATTTATATTTAGCTCAGGTAAATACTTTTAACTTATTTTCCCTATACGGACTTGGGGTACGGTATATAAAATACCGCTTGGTCTGGCATTGAATTTTTAATTGTATGAAGGTTAATTTATTGAAATGTCCCGTTTAAATTGTTTTGTTTAATTAAAGCCTTTGGGGGGTTAATGACCATGTCCCGGATATCCTTGGCATCATTTTAAGAAATGGCCACGACCTAAGCATGGGGTGTAGGCGTACACCCGACAGTGCATAAATAAATAATGAGGTATAACCGCCGGTTACGGGAATAACCCACCGCGGGACTATAGCATGTGGTGTGTCTATTAATCTTTAACCCGGCGTCAATCCGGGCTACTGAACGTATAACAAACATGTAATTCTTTTACAAGTTTATATATCAATAATTATCCCAAGTTATAAAAAGTTTTGTGCCACGTGCATTCAAATCAATTTTCTAAAACATTTTCAAAATGAGTCAGTTAAATTGTATTTACCAGTGTAAACTGACCTATTTTCCCGAAAAGGCTAAGTGCAGGTACCAATCGGAATAGGCTGTCTACTCCTAGCATCAATAAAGGGTCTCGCAAGCTTAGATGTCACACCCCGACCACGTAAAACAACAAAACATGGCGGAAACATCGGGGAGTGTTGTAACAGAATCATTGTTTCATAACACATGGAAATTGAAATATTGTTTTATTGATTAAAGTAGTTACAATGTCTTGACAATCAAAGAAACATAACATAAATAACTAGTCTTGCATCTTTTATTGTCGCTAAGGCCCAAGTCCGCCTAAGTGTATCTTGATAAATCCTATGCATCATATCCTGAAACACATGTGAAAATAGGTACGCCAGCATAAAAATGCCTGTGAGATACATAGGTTTTGTAAAAATAGAATTCATGACTTATGTTTAAGAAAATGTTTAGTCATGAACCTTGTAATTTGCTTTGTCTTGTAAATCATTTGAAAAGTGATAAATAAACCAAATGATATATATGTATAAAAGAATAACACATGGTTAAGTGGATAACCATGTGAAATGAGTTTGTATAAATTAAGTTGTTTGTAAAATAATGTATTGTGAAAAGTATGTTATTTGTATAAAGTGTTATATGTCCAAATTTAAATGATTCAAATAACGCTACGATATGTAATACCATACAATCACTTATATATAGGAAGTACCAGCGGCGTATCCACCATGCTTGTATCATATTACACACGCCTCGTTACTTAAATCACTCACTCAAACCAAACCAACAATGTAAGATGTCTATGTTTAAACCAATTGCCAAACGTATTGAATAATATGTCAAAATGTTTATGTCAAGATGTAAGTCATGTAATGTATAACCAATGTCAATAATGTTTATGTGTCAAATGTAAATCATGTAATGTGTACCCAAAATGATATGTATGGCTAGTGAAATATATCAACTAAACCATATGCACAAAAACAAAGTATTGAAGTAAAACATGGTTTAAATCAAAGCTATGTTTTGTGGAACAAAAGCATGCTATACTGATATAAACATCTATGCGGTGTTGTGAAAATGCATACATCCAAGCCTTGAGACTGTGGCGATAAACCCTTAAACAATTTAAAGGTTTATCTAAGTTATGTATATCGAATTCGGTCATTCATTCCAATCCAAACCTACCCAGGATTTCAGGAACGGGAGTTGTCAATTCCTATGGTACCACTACCTACTAACGAACGGCGTAGCTAATGTTAATGAATGTATTGTTCCATATTAAACAAACCAAATGTCATACCAAAATGTAAACATGTGATGAAAACAACTGTACTAAGTATGCAACAAATGGACATACATAGCATAAAATGTAAATGTAAAACAATGTACTAAGTACGCACGCAATGGACATACATAGCATGTGAACTGTAATGTAAAACAATGTACTAAGTACGCACGCAATGGGCATACATAGCATAAAATGTAATGAAATCTTGTACTATAAGTGTACTAATAAACATAGGAAGTATATGATGTGAAAACAGGAAAGCATGAAAGTAACAAGTAGGCACATGTGTTCCACCCCAAAACAGTTTAGAAAACAGTAAAAGAGGGGTCTATGTACTCACTTGAGATTGCTCAGAAGTCCTAAGATAACCACCAAGCAATGCTAGAGATCACGGAATCAAACGGCACCTAATATAGGTAACTATGTTAATATACCGGACCTAAATCGGAAGATCGGATAGAATGCGGGTTCGTAAACCAAACGAGTATGGAGACTCGTGTAATATGGTTTAACAAAGCCTACATACTAAATGAAACCTAACATAAGTGCTTACGACCCATTACGACCCGTTTAGGTAGCTTATGCTACTTTAACGCGTCGCTCGCGTGAAACGCGTTCGGACCGCCTAACTAGTCCTATGACAAGTAAAATATGCCTTAACATATCTAATATTGTTACCAAAACAGTTTAGATACCAAAATTTATGTTACATATGCTTAAAATGAATTTTGGCGTCAAAAGGGCATTTTGGTAATTTACCTAAGGCATATAAACTACCTATCATACAACTACTTAAACGAAGCGACCAGAAGGTATAACCTCGGAAGGTTATTCCCTATATACTATGGTCACCTAATGTGTTTGGTCGGATCCTAATGATCGACCAAATGGGTCGGGTTCGAAGGTATAAGCGATTTATCAGATCGCTTACCCTTACGACCCTAGACAACGTGGTAATCAGTAGGCATAGTCACAAGGGACTATAACCATCGTGATTACAATCACGTTGCGAAGTTCAAACGAACTTCGCATTGACCATAAACTGGTCAATGCAGAAAGTCAAACAAAGTTTGACTTTCGGACTCGAAAAGCAATAAAAGAACGAAGGAACACTTACGAAGGGTCCCCGAATGCTAATCTAGATCAAAATAACTCAGGTATGAAACAATGGTTCCAACTTAGAGTCTTTTAGATCAGATTCTTGTGAGGAATGAGTGAAAATGTGATGGGTATTTATAGTAAATGGTCCACCGTTAGGATCATTTCTTGGAAAAGGGGGCACGATCTAAGCCGTACACTTGTTGGAAAGTTGTGGTAACTCATTTGCCATCCACCATAAGAGTTTGACACTTGGCACTTGGCCTTTGGAGAGTGTTAAGAGCTGTTAAAAGCTGAAAAAAACGTTTTGCTGCATCTGGCCCCTGTTTACGGACCTAGTTTGGCAGATTTACAGTTTCAGTCCCTGCAACCTCAAAACTTGGTTTTCGATGCGTTTTTTTGACACGTTTAAGCCCCGTTAACCCCATTTCAAAGCTCTAAAATGAAGTTAAAGTATAGGGAACTTAAAATGTGCTCAAAAATATCTCAGATGTCGGTTCGTTTGGCCGTACGATCGCGATGTTCGCTTAATTAGGACGGAATGCACATAAGCGCGAAAAACGATCCAAATGACGCGACGAATGGATTTTTCTCAAGACTAAACACTAAAATAAAATATTTTAGTGCTTACATAAATTTTTGGATGTCCGGAGGTATTCAGAACGTAAGTTATGCGCGAAAATGCAAACTTGTGCACTTTTTGACGCTTTTAGTCCCTGAATGACCCAAAAGTTTATTTTAGCACACCGAACCCCTCAAAGCCTATTTCTAAGCTATATAAAGGATATTTTAGGTGTGTTTAACTTATGGACATGTTCCGGAATGTTCGTTACAGTTCAAATTGGCATACTTTCGCAGTTTGTCAAATTTAGTCCCTGTAGGCGAATTAACTTGTTTTTGCCATACCAAAGCCTTCAAAACTTATTTCTAAGTTATGTAAAGGTTATTTAAGGTATGTGAAGCCTATTTCACTATTCCGGAGTGTTCGTTGCATTAAACTGGTTATATTAACGCATCAGTGCGCGTATAACCTTCCAGAAAGCGATTTAGAACCCGAAATCGAACCAGAATTGATATGTGCAAATGATACACATATTTGTACAACTCCCGAGTATGAAATACAATATTTCATTAGTTCGGTATTTGTTTGATGGTCGCAGTGACCCAGGTGTCACAGTCTCCCCTACTTTAGGAAATTTCGTCCCGAAATTTATTTAGAGGAAACTTGTGAGAACTTGAAACATGAAGTTGAAAAGATCAAACAACATTGGTTAGGGTTCTGAACTTCTAGTAACTTTAATAACATCATGCTTGCAATGTAAGAGGGATGCTTATATACAAGTATATGAAGCGTCATTGGTGCGTCCACCGTACCTCCATTACATCGTTCTCATTTTGTTATTGTTGTCACTATCGGTTCTTACACATAATAAATCTTACTGGGTTTCTGTGCACTAAATTTTCATAATTATGTATGCGTCCATAATTAGACAATTCCTTGCACAGTTCCCACAGTCTATTTTATAATGTGTAGGGTAAAACCAAATGAACAATCCTGTGATGAGTGTGACTAGACCGCCATAGAGTCCTTTTAATTAAATCAATAAATGATCTAAATAGACTATCAAGGAGTCTGTTCAGCTACATCACTAGATGTCGTTCTTTAACCAAATTGTGAATCAATCTTTTTTACTAGACCACTAAAAGGGTCTCTTATGAGTCATGGAGCGGTACTATATAATCCAAGGGTCTTAACTATTACATAGAAGCCCATTAAGGATTTAAGGTAGTACCTTTTGACTATCCTGCTACGAATCCCTCATATGAAGATATGAAAGATTCTGCGAGGATTTGGATAATGAATATCCAGAGTATACAAAAACACAAAAATGCATAAAAGAAAACATAAGATGAATAAACACATAGTCACATAACCACAAAATTGTTTAGCTAGAAGTTTGTTCTGCTAACAGAGCACATGTATTTAAAGCACACTAGGAATCCATTCCTTGGATTTCATTTGGTACTTTAAACATTATCAAGAATCTAACTATAAAGATAGAAAGATTTTTAAAAGAAAAATTCGATTTCGATTATAAGGAACCGAAATGTTCGAATTTTGGTACAAAAGGAATCCAATTAAGGATTTTGATTTGAATGATAATCATCCACAAGGGTCTAATTGTGAAGATAAAAAGATCCCATATGGATTTTAGAAGTTGAAGATGTTTTGAAGTCTTGCACTAGATGTGCTTAAGTCAAAACATGAAGTAAAATGCTTATGAAGTTGAGATGCTAGATATGTCAAGGCAACATATGAAGCAGAATTTGAAGGTTAAGTCAATGTATGAGGAAAATATATTTGGAAAACTCTGCATGGGGTTCTTTTAAGAAAAATGTGTTTAACATTTTTGAAATCTTATATATAATACTTTTGAAATCATAAAGTAGGTGTACTAGGTAAGTATATTTATAAAAATGTTTTAAAATCATGCGAGATGAATTTTGAAATTATGTATAAGGTTTTTGAAAACATGAATGATGCTTTTGAAGCCATGCATTTGATATATACTGTATTAATAACATTTTGAAGTCATGAAGGTTATTTTTGAAACGTAGACGATGTTTTTGAAATCATAGAGGTTGTTTTGGAAAACTTATGTTATGCATGTTGAAAAAATCAGAATGTAATGGGTATGAGATTTGGAAATATCCTTAGTTATCTAACCAAGGATTCAAAGGCACATATGTGCAGAAGCATGATTACTCACAATGTCACTTTATTTTTTTGTACTTTGTTTCTTAGAGTGAAACGAGTACTTAAAATTTTCGAGGGAATCATGAGCGATCATTTGAAAGGGAGAAATCACAAGTGTAGTTTGTAACGAACATAGTTCCTTAATGTAGGTATTATAGGGAAATGCCATAAACACATGTAAATATACTTGTATATCAGAATTGTGAACAACAACTTTTATTTATGAACGAGACATATTGTTTCACAATACACGAAAACAAAAGAAACAAAGGCATAAGACAGCAATATCCTTTGTTCAGCCGAATGCTCATCCAAGGGTTGGATTTGCACTGACAATCTTCGGGCAGTTGTTCCTGAAATGGCTCGTCTCGCCACAGTTGTAGCAAGTACCAGACGGAAAACGAGCTTGAGTAGGGTTGACTTGGAGTTGGGTAGCAGCAAGGTTGATAGCAGCTTTGTTTTGGATGGCAAAGCGGCATATGTTAATTAGATGTCCCCACCGTCCACAGTAGGTACATTTGAAGCAGGGTAAGGGGTCCGAATGATGACGGTTGCATCGTTTGCACAAGGGAGCAGTTCCTTTGTACCGCTTCTTGGCTGGTGATGCTGTCATCTGACTAGGTCCTGCCTGTTTTGGTGCAACCGCTGCGGGTTTCCTTGAAGCCTTACGTTTACTTGATTTCTTAGGGGATCGTTCATCCATGGTCTTTGATTCCTCGGTTGGTTTCTTCGCTGGTGGTGCTGGCTTGACTTCTGCTTCCTTTGGTGACTCTTGAGTGGCTTCATTGTTGAGACGAGAGGCTTCATTGTTGAGACGAGACATGGCAATGCCTAAATCCACAGTCTTCAGAATCACTTCACCTATTTGTTGGGCAAATTTGGCTGTTTGCTCGGACATTTGACCGTTGCTGAGAGGAAGAGACATTCTAGAAGAAAATGAAAGATATAGGAGGAAACAAATGAAATGTTATCGGCAAATAAAACAAAATGACAACACATAGAAATTGCGATCATTTGTTTGTTACCTAAGGCAAACAAATGAGATGGTGACTAATCAAAGTAAACGGATCATATTAATGTATCACTGAAGACATGCTCGCCTATAAGTGAACGCTCACCCCAAGAGTTCCCAGGTAAGAGTGACTGGTCCGATACTGCGGATTTGTACGAACACTCTAGCCTTAGACAGAAAACTCAGGATATAGGCATTCACTCTTCCAGTTTGCACATGTTCACATTATACGACCCAAACTTTGATGAGATTTGAAAACTTAGAGGGTTCAAAACCTTATAATAGAGGGTTCAAAACCTAGTAATCAATCATCCTAGAACAGATGATTAGTTTTCAAAGCGGTTTTGAAATTTATGTTCTTGTTGTGGTCGTCGCCTAAGGATAGGTGACGGTATTGTTTTATGACTAAACACAAGTAAACTTGTGTTAGGGTCCTAGGAAGGTTATAGACTAGGTCAAAGTATTACTAATAACCTAATTCCCTATAACCATGAGCTCTGATACCAACTTTTCTGTCACACCCCGACCACGTAAAACAACAAAACGTGGCGGAAACATCGGAGAGTGTTGTAACAGAATCATTGTTTCATAACACATGGAAATTGAAATATTGTTTTATTGATTAAAGTAGTTACAATGTCTTGACAATCAAAGAAACATAACATAAATAACTAGTCTTGCATCTTTTATTGTCGCTAAGGCCCAAGTCCGCCTAAGTGTATCTTGATAAATCCTATGCATCATATCCTGAAACACATGTGAAAATAGGTACGTCAGCATAAAAATGCCTGTGAGATACATAGGTTTTGTAAAAATAGAATTCATGACTTATGTTTAAGAAAATGTTTAGTCATGAACCTTGTAATTTGCTTTGTCTTGTAAATCATTTGAAAAGTGATAAATAAACCAAATGATATATATGTATAAAAGAATAACACATGGTTAAGTGGATAACCATGTGAAATGAGTTTGTATAAATTAAGTTGTTTGTAAAACAATGTATTGTGAAAAGTATGTTATTTGTATAAAGTGTTATATGTCCAAATTTAAATGATTCAAATAACGCTACGATATGTAATACCATACAATCACTTATATATAGGAAGTACCAGCGGCGTATCCACCATGCTTGTATCATATTACACACGCCTCGTTACTTAAATCACTCACTCAAACCAAACCAACAATGTAAGATGTCTATGTTTAAACCAATTGCCAAACGTATTGAATAATATGTCAAAATGTTTATGTCAAGATGTAAGTCATGTAATGTATAACCAATGTCAATAATGTTTATGTGTCAAATGTAAATCATGTAATGTGTACCCAAAATGATATGTATGGCTAGTGAAATATATCAACTAAACCATATGCACAAAAACAAAGTATTGAAGTAAAACATGGTTTAAATCAAAGCTATGTTTTGTGGAACAAAAGCATGCTATACTGATATAAACATCTATGCGGTGTTGTGAAAATGCATACATCCAAGCCTTGAGACTGTGGCGATAAACCCTTAAACAATTTAAAGGTTTATCTAAGTTATGTATATCGAATTCGGTCATTCATTCCAATCCAAACCTACCCAGGATTTCAGGAACGGGAGTTGTCAATTCCTATGGTACCACTACCTACTAACGAACGGCGTAGCTAATGTTAATGAATGTATTGTTCCATATTAAACAAACCAAATGTCATACCAAAATGTAAACATGTGATGAAAACAACTGTACTAAGTATGCAACAAATGGACATACATAGCATAAAATGTAAATGTAAAACAATGTACTAAGTACGCACGCAATGGACATACATAGCATGTGAACTGTAATGTAAAACAATGTACTAAGTACGCACGCAATGGGCATACATAGCATAAAATGTAATGAAATCTTGTACTATAAGTGTACTAATAAACATAGGAAGTATATGATGTGAAAACAGGAAAGCATGAAAGTAACAAGTAGGCACATGTGTTCCACCCCAAAACAGTTTAGAAAACAGTAAAAGAGGGGTCTATGTACTCACTTGAGATTGCTCAGAAGTCCTAAGATAACCACCAAGCAATGCTAGAGATCACGGAATCAAACGGCACCTAATATAGGTAACTATGTTAATATACCGGACCTAAATCGGAAGATCGGATAGAATGCGGGTTCGTAAACCAAACGAGTATGGAGACTCGTGTAATATGGTTTAACAAAGCCTACATACTAAATGAAACCTAACATAAGTGCTTACGACCCATTACGACCCGTTTAGGTAGCTTATGCTACTTTAACGCGTCGCTCGCGTGAAACGCGTTCGGACCGCCTAACTAGTCCTATGACAAGTAAAATATGCCTTAACATATCTAATATTGTTACCAAAATAGTTTAGATACCAAAATTTATGTTACATATGCTTAAAATGAATTTTGGCGTCAAAAGGGCATTTTGGTAATTTACCTAAGGCATATAAACTACCTATCATACAACTACTTAAACGAAGCGACCATAAGGTATAACCTCGGAAGGTTATTCCCTATATACTATGGTCACCTAATGTGTTTGGTCGGATCCTAATGATCGACCAAATGGGTCGGGTTCGAAGGTATAAGCGATTTATCAGATCGCTTACCCTTACGACCCTAGACAACGTGGTAATCAGTAGGCATAGTCACAAGGGACTATAACCATCGTGATTACAATCACGTTGCGAAGTTCAAACGAACTTCGCATTGACCATAAACTGGTCAATGCAGAAAGTCAAACAAAGTTTGACTTTCGGACTCGAAAAGCAATAAAAGAACGAAGGAACACTTACGAAGGGTCCCCGAATGCTAATCTAGATCAAAATAACTCAGGTATGAAACAATGGTTCCAACTTAGAGTCTTTTAGATCAGATTCTTGTGAGGAATGAGTGAAAATGTGATGGGTATTTATAGTAAATGGTCCACCGTTAGGATCATTTCTTGGAAAAGGGGGCACGATCTAAGCCGTACACTTGTTGGAAAGTTGTGGTAACTCATTTGCCATCCACCATAAGAGTTTGACACTTGGCACTTGGCCTTTGGAGAGTGTTAAGGGCTGTTAAAAGCTGAAAAAAATGTTTTGCTGCATCTGGCCCCTGTTTACGGACCTAGTTTGGCAGATTTACAGTTTCAGTCCCTGCAACCTCAAAACTTGGTTTTCGATGCGTTTTTTATGACACGTTTAAGCCCCGTTAACCCCATTTCAAAGCTCTAAAATGAAGTTAAAGTATAGGGAACTTAAAATGTGCTCAAAAATATCTCAGATGTCGGTTCGTTTGGCCGTACGATCGCGATGTTCGCTTAATTAGGACGGAATGCACATAAGCGCGAAAAACGATCCAAATGACGCGACGAATGGATTTTTCTCAAGCCTAAACACTAAAATAAAATATTTTAGTGCTTACATAAATTTTTGGATGTCCGGAGGTATTCAGAACGTAAGTTATGCGTGAAAATGCAAACTTGTGCACTTTTTGACGCTTTTAGTCCCTGAATGACCCAAAAGTTTATTTTAGCACACCGAACCCCTCAAAGCCTATTTCTAAGCTATATAAAGGATATTTTAGGTGTGTTTAACTTATGGACATGTTCCGGAATGTACGTTACAGTTCAAATTGGCATACTTTCGCAGTTTGTCAAATTTAGTCCCTGTAGGCGAATTAACTTGTTTTTGCCATACCAAAGCCTTCAAAACTTATTTCTAAGTTATGTAAAGGTTATTTAAGGTATGTGAAGCCTATTTCACTATTCCGGAGTGTTCGTTGCATTAAACTGGTTATATTAACGCATCAGTGCGCGTATAACCTTCCAGAAAGCGATTTAGAACCCGAAATCGAACCAGAATTGATATGTGCAAATGATACACATTTGTACAACTCCCGAGTATGAAATACAATATTTCATTGGTTCGGTATTTGTTTGATGGTCGCAGTGACCTAGGTGTCACAGTCTCCCCTACTTTAGGAAATTTCGTCCCGAAATTTATTTAGAGGAAACTTGTGAGAGCTTGAAACATGAAGTTGAAAAGATCAAACAACATTGGTTAGGGTTCTGAACTTCTAGTAACTTTAATAACATCATGCTTGCAATGTAAGAGGGATACTTATATACAAGTATATGAAGCGTCATTGGTGCGTCCACCGTACCTCCATTACATCGTTCTCATTTTGTTATTGTTGTCACTATCGGTTCTTACACATAATAAATCTTACTGGGTTTCTGTGCACTAAATTTTCATAATTATGTACGCGTCCATAATTAGACAATTCCTTGCACAGTTCCCACAGTCTATTTTATAATGTGTAGGGTAAAACCAAATGAACAATCCTGTGATGAGTGTGACTAGACCGCCATAGAGTCCTTTTAATTAAATCAATAAATGATCTAAATAGACTATCAAGGAGTCTGTTCAGCTACATCACTAGATGTCGTTCTTTAACCAAATTGTGAATCAATCTTTTTGACTAGACCACTAAAAGGGTCTCTTATGAGTCATGGAGCGGTACTATATAATCCAAGGGTCTTAACTATTACATAGAAGCCCATTAAGGATTTAAGGTAGTACCTTTTGACTATCCTGCTACGAATCCCTCATATGAAGATATGAAAGATTCTGCGAGGATTTGGATAACGAATATCCAGAGTATACAAAAACACAAAAATGCATAAAAGAAAACATAAGATGAATAAACACATAGTCACATAACCACAAAATTGTTTAGCTAGAAGTTTGTTCTGCTAACAGAGCACATGTATTTAAAGCACACTAGGAATCCATTCCTTGGATTTCATTTGGTACTTTAAACATTATCAAGAATCTAACTATAAAGATAGAAAGATTTTTAAAAGAAAAATTCGATTTCGATTATAAGGAACCGAAATGTTCGAATTTTGGTACAAAAGGAATCCAATTAAGGATTTTGATTTGAATGATAATCATCCACAAGGGTCTAATTGTGAAGATAAAAAGATCCCATATGGATTTTAGAAGTTGAAGATGTTTTGAAGTCTTGCACTAGATGTGCTTAAGTCAAAACATGAAGTAAAATGCTTATGAAGTTGAGATGCTAGATATGTTAAGGCAACATATGAAGCAGAATTTGAAGGTTAAGTCAATGTATGAGGAAAATATATTTGGAAAACTATGCATGGGGTTCTTTTAAGAAAAATGTGTTTAACGTTTTTGAAATCTTATATATAATACTTTTGAAATCATAAAGTAGGTGTACTAGGTAAGTATATTTATAAAAATGTTTTAAAATCATGCGAGATGAATTTTGAAATTATGTATAAGGTTTTTTAAAACATGAATGATGCTTTTGAAGTCATGCATTTGATATATACTGTATTAATAACATTTTGAAGTCATGAAGGTTATTTTTGAAACGTAGACGATGTTTTTGAAATCATAGAGGTTGTTTTGGAAAACTTATGTTATGCATGTTGAAAAAAATCAGAATGTAATGGGTATGAGATTTGGAAATATCCTTAGTTATCTAACCAAGGATTCAAAGGCACATATGTGCAGAAGCATGATTACTCACAATGTCACTTTATTTTTTTGTACTTTGTTTCTTAGAGTGAAACGAGTACTTAAAATTTTCGAGGGAATCATGAGCGATCATTTGAAAGGGAGAAATCACAAGTGTAGTTTGTAACGAACATAGTTCCTTAATGTAGGTATTATAGGGAAATGCCATAAACACATGTAAATATACTTGTATATCAGAATTGCGAACAACAACTTTTATTTATGAACGAGACATATTGTTTCACAATACACGAAAACAAAAGAAACAAAGGCATAAGACAGCAATATCCTTTGTTCAGCCGAATGCTCATCCAAGGGTTGGATTTGCACTGACAATCTTCGGGCAGTTGTTCCTGAAATGGCTCGTCTCGCCACAGTTGTAGCAAGTACCAGACGGAAAA
The DNA here is from genome assembly GCA_030545235.1 of Helianthus tuberosus. Lineage (NCBI taxonomy): Eukaryota > Viridiplantae > Streptophyta > Magnoliopsida > Asterales > Asteraceae > Helianthus > Helianthus tuberosus. The sequence goes on along the minus strand of CM060365.1, from coordinate 124,259,966 downwards.
CGAGCTTGAGTAGGGTTGACTTGGAGTTGGGTAGCAGCAAGGTTGATAGCAGCTTTGTTTTGGATGGCAAAGCGGCATATGTTAATCAGATGTCCCCACCGTCCACAGTAGGTACATTTGAAGCAGGGTAAGGGGTCCGAATGATGACGGTTGCATCGTTTGCACAAGGGAGCAGTTCCTTTGTACCGCTTCTTGGCTGGTGATGCTGTCATCTGACTAGGTCCTGCCTGTTTTGGTGCAACCGCTGCGGGTTTCCTTGAAGCCTTACGCTTCCTTGATTTCTTAGGGGATCGTTCATCCATGGTCTTTGATTCCTCGGTTGGTTTCTTCGCTGGTGGTGCTGGCTTGACTTCTGCTTCCTTTGGTGACTCTTGAGTGGCTTCATTGTTGAGACGAGAGGCTTCATTGTCGAGACGAGACATGGTAATGCCTAAATCCACAGTCTTCAGAATCACTTCACCTATTTGTTGGGCAAATTTGGCTGTTTGCTCGGACATTTGACCGTTGCTGAGAGGAAGAGACATTCTAGAAGAAAATGAAAGATATAGGAGGAAACAAATGAAATGTTATCGGCAAATAAAACAAAATGACAACACATAGAAATTGCGATCATTTGTTTGTTACCTAAGGCAAACAAATGAGATGGTGACTAATCAAAGTAAACAGATCATATTAATGTATCACTGAAGACATGCTCGCCTATAAGTGAACGCTCACCCCAAGAGTTCCCAGGTAAGAGTGACTGGTCCGATACTGCGGATTTGTACGAACACTCTAGCCTTAGACAGAAAACTCAGGATATAGGCATTCACTCTTCCAGTTTGCACGTGTTCACATTATACGACCCAAACTTTGACGAGATTTGAAAACTTAGAGGGTTCAAAACCTTATAATAGAGGGTTCAAAACCTAGTAATCAATCATCCTAGAACAGATGATTAGTTTTCAAAGCGGTTTTGAAATTTATGTTCTTGTTGTGGTCGTCGCCTAAGGATAGGTGACGGTATTGCACAGAAGTCCTAAGATAACCACCAAGCAATGCTAGAGATCACGGAATCAAACGGCACCTAATATAGGTAACTATGTTAATATACCGGACCTAAATCGGAAGATCGGATAGAATGCGGGTTCGTAAACCAAACGAGTATGGAGACTCGTGTAATATGGTTTAAAAAAGCCTACATACTAAATGAAACCTAACATAAGTGCTTACGACCCATTACGACCCGTTTAGGTAGCTTATGCTACTTTAACGCGTCGCCCGCGTGAAACGCGTTCGGACCGCCTAACTAGTCCTATGACATGTAAAATATGCCTTAACATATCTAATATTGTTACCAAAACAGTTTAGAAACCAAAATTTATGTTACATATGCTTAAAATGAATTTTGGCGTCAAAAGGGCATTTTGGTAATTTACCTAAGGCATATAAACTACCTATCATACAACTACTTAAACGAAGCGACCATAAGGTATAACCTCGGAAGGTTATTCCCTATATACTATGGTCACCTAATGTGTTTGGTCGGATCCTAATGATCGACCAAATGGGTTGGGTTCGAAGGTATAAGCGATTTATCAGATCGCTTACCCTTACGACCCTAGACAACGTGGTAATCAGTAGGCATAGTCACAAGGGACTATAACCATCGTGATTACAATCACGTTGCGAAGTTCAAATGAACTTCGCATTGACCGTAAACTGGTCAATGCAGAAAGTCAAACAAATTTTGACTTTCGGACTCGAAAAGCAATAAAAGAACGAAGGAACACTTACGAAGGGTCCCCGATTGCTAATCTAGATCAAAATAACTCAGGTATGAAACAATGGTTCCAACTTAGAGTCTTTTAGATCAGATTCTTGTGAGGAATGAGTGAAAATGTGATGGGTATTTATAGTAAATGGTCCACCGTTAGGATCATTTCTTGGAAAAGGGGGCACGATCTAAGCCGTACACTTGTTGGAAAGTTGTGGTAACTCATTTGCCATCCACCATAAGAGTTTGACACTTGGCACTTGGCCTTTGGAGAGTGTTAAGGGCTGTTAAAAGCTGAAAAAAACGTTTTGCTGCATCTGGCCCCTGTTTACGGACCTAGTTTGGCAGATTTACAGTTTCAGTCCCTGCAACCTCAAAACTTGGTTTTCGATGCGTTTTTTTTTTTTTGACACGTTTAAGCCCCGTTAACCCTATTTCAAAGCTCTAAAATGAAGTTAAAGTATAGGGAACTTAAAATGTGCTCAAAAATATCTCAGATGTCGGTTCGTTTGGCCGTACGATCGCGATGTTCGCTTAATTACGACGGAATGCGCATAAGCGTGAAAAACGATCCAAATGACGCGACGAATGGATTTTTCTCAAGCCTAAACACTAAAATAAAATATTTTAGTGCTTACATAAATTTTTGGATGTCCGAAGGTATTCAGAACGTAAGTTATGCGCGAAAATGCAAACTTGTGCACTTTTTGACGCTTTTAGTCCCTGAATGACCCAAAAGTTTATTTTAGCACACCGAACCCCTCAAAGCCTATTTCTAAGCTATATAAAGGATATTTTAGGTGTGTTTAACTTATGGTCATGTTCCGGAATGTTCGTTACAGTTCAAATTGGCATACTTTCGCAGTTTGTCAAATTTAGTCCCTGTAGGCGAATTAACTTGTTTTTGCCATACCAAAGCCTTCAAAACTTATTTCTAAGTTATGTAAAGGTTATTTAAGGTATGTGAAGCCTATTTCACTATTCCGGAGTGTCCGTTGCATTAAACTGGTTATATTAACGCATCAGTGCGCGTATAACCTTCCAGAAAGCGATTTAGAACCCGAAATCGAACCAGAATTGATATGTGCAAATGATACACATATTTGTACAACTCCCGAGTATGAAATACAATATTTCATTGGTTCGGTATTTGTTTGATGGTCGCAGTGACCCAGGTGTCACATTAGATGTCAAAATCTGTTGAACAATTATCTTTTATTTGATCCGCTTATGGATCCTTTACATTCCGTTTGTAATACTTTGATATTACTTTATATCGGTTTGTAATATTTTATCTTTGCTTCCGCTGTGCATTTAAATCGTGTTGTTTGACTATGATGATATTAACTACGTCACGATACTCCCCACCGGGCCCACCGGTAATACGTGGAAATATCAGGGTGTGACAGGTTGGTATCAGAGCCAACATTGAGTGAATTAAACACTAGCCTTTTGTGTTTAATCTCAAGGACACAATAGCACATTCCTTGACCTTCTGAGTCTAGACTTAACATAGGAATACTCTCATCTCTATTCGGAGAATTATTACCTTCAATTCTATATATTTTAATTTGTCGCAAAGCAAAGAAGCCATAATGGAAATTCTCCCCATTTGAAGCCTAGGGAAGGCCGAGCTTCGTACTGCGACTAGGATTAACGTGCAACCAAGGAGAAAGCATTCAGAAATAAAATGAAGAAGAAACTCCTTTTGCTGAAGTTCGTTTCCTTAGTAATTCCTTATAAGGGCATACTTATCTTTTAGTCCCTTTATGGACAACATCATTCTTTCATGCCCCGTTTAGGGAAATTCTGTACCTCTTTTAAAAATCATTGGAATGTTTTATCTAAATTTATTCATCATTGCATATGAACATAAAATATGAAATAATAACATTCCTTTTATAAGATCTACCATTATAATAAAATGGCAAAATCTAAAAAGAACAAGACCTAGCCATGTGTCATTTTAAGAACAGGGCCAAGATGGCAGTTCCTCAATTAGATTCAGATCCTTATTAACATCTCAATTTAGGATTGTTCTGCGTTAAATATTAAAAAGAATCTTAAAGGTACAACCTAGCCTATATGTCATTTCAGACAAGGCCAAGATGGTAGAACCTATTCAAAAGATTCAAATCCTTGTTAACATTCCTGGCAAATGTGATTCAATCACATAAATCATCCTTATACTGGATTCTTCCGAAATCCTTTCTTATTTGGTGAATTAAGCATCCATTAGGGATGTAATGCTTACGGGGCTGTATTCATTGTCATATAAGACAAAAGACAGTCATAGCCTACAACTCCTTGTCAAGAAAAGGCATGAACAACGTTCGAGCCTAAATACCTTGATTCTACAAAATCATGGTTTATAATTTAAAGTTGCCCTTGTGACTTGGCCTTTTGTGCCATAGTTATATTTTAATTAAGTTTAGGATAATTATAATGAAAATCCTGAATAAAATAAATATCATTCCTTTCCTGCCAGTATACATGTTAAAAGAAAATCTAAAAAGGTATAACCTAGCTTGAATGTCATTAAAGACCTAGCTATGATGGTAAGACCTGTTTAAAAGAAATTCAGATCTTTGTTAACATCTGAAAATATGTTAACACTCCTGACAACAGTGATGCGATAAAATCACACTTGTCATCTTCATATTAGGAATTTCCAAACCCCTTATTTAGCGTAAATGATCAAGAGGAATCATGGCTAATAAACGTCGAACATGATGAACACATCAAAACATCCATTGGTATGAATACCTTCGGGCAAAGATGTATACATGAAAAAGATAGTTTTATTTCATAACTTCTTGTCAAGACAATGAACTATGAAATTTCCCGATCCAAAGGAATCATCGATTATGTTTTAAAAATTCCCTAGTGACAAGGCATCTATGCCATCAAAAGTCCTTTGGAACAAGCCCTTGTGCTATATAAAATGTCGGTACGACATTGACAGTCGTGATTTATGTCCCCTGTCTAATAAATATGAAGGATTATATTCTGTTTAAGCGCCAAAGATGGATTATTTAAAAACCTAGGCAAAACATAATCAAATAAATTTAATACTATCTATTGGCCTATATGGTTGAGTTACACCATGGCTATTTAATCATCAAACTCGACGACTCCCTATATAATTAAATAAATTATTACCACTTGGTTTGTAGCCTTCAAAGCTTCACCATGGCCGACTCATCTGAAGCTCACAATCATCCAGCTGATCAGAATAATGATGCAAGACTGAACTTAACGGGCGCCGAGTTACAGGCTATGTTAGATACAGCCGTAAACAAGGTCGTGGACCGAGCATTAAAGGATCATAAGCGAAAGTGAGATAATGCCCCGAATAAGGGATTCAAAAACGGTAAGACCGGTTCAAACTATAACCAGTCCAAGCCAAAGGAGGCAAAACCCAAATGTAAAACCTGCGGGAAGAAGCACTTCGAAAAATGTTTCTATGATCAGACCAGGGGATGTGCCATCTGTAAAGAGATGGATCATAAGACCTATGAATGCAAGGACTTGAAGGACAACCAGCAGTCAGGTGAAAGGACCAGATGCAAAACCTGTAGGAAATGCCACCTCGGGAAATGCAGATTTGAACCTCAGCCTCTACCTTGTGGAATCTGCAAGTCCAAGGAGCATAAGACCTTGGATTGCAAGAAGTTGGAAGACGCAACCTGCTATGGTTGCAATGAAAAAGGGCACACCAAGACAAATTGCCCAAATAAAACCAAGAAGCCTGGGGAGGCTATGAAGACCAAAGCTGGAGACTCTCAAATGAATGCTCAAGAGGCCGTTCAGGATGACAATGCCACAACAGGTACTTTCCTTGTTAGTGACGTTCATGCTAGAGTATTATTTGATTCAGGATCAGATAAGTCTTTCGTAGACAATAAATTCTGTAAATTATTAAATCTGCCTGTTAAAACTCTAAGCGTTAAGTATAAAGTAGAATTGGCCGATAGTACCTCAGAGACTGCTTCAGCAATATTAGATGGATGTTTTATATCCATTAGGAATCATTCTTTTCCGCTGTCCTTATTTCCATTAAAATAAGAGGGACTCGATATAGTGATAGGAATGATTTGGTCGTCTTAAAAATCAAGCCCATATTGTGCATGATAAGAAGCAAGTAGTTATCAAGACTCCTTATGATGAGCCTTTGACAATTCAAGGAGACACTGGGTATGGATTGCCTTAGCACTTGTTGAATATGGTATTTAATACCAAAGATTCGAGTATGGAAAACTCAGAAGAGACAAACAACAATCGCGATGCTGGAGATGCGGCAAATGTTAATGGTGCATCCAATGTGAACCTCAATGTTAATGGAGTTAATCTCCAAAACTGTAATTAACACAGCTATTAGAGAGGCTATGAGAAAATTCATGAAAAGGTTCAAGAAGCCAGATGTTGCTCGCTCTAAAGCACATGTCGCTGCTCATGAGAAGAGTTTTATTCATACTTCAAATGCGAAGAATAACCCAAACAAAATCATATGTAGCAAGGAGCCCATTCCTTTTAGGATATACTTAAAAGTACTTCGTCTCTTGGAAGTCAAGAGACTTCAATAGTAAAAAGGGGCCATCGATTGCAGGAAATTGTTGAATGAAGTAGAAACCATTAGGTGTATCAGCGGTTATGCTGGAAAGGATATGGTGAGGTATACATCTCAGTCATTCGATGGCAATACCCTTGATTAGTGAGGACATTAACGAAGTCCACAAGAAAGATCCTTTTATACATTATGGGATGGTCCAAGTTTTAAGGACCTTATTAGAAAAACCTATTATCCGCTTCGCGAAATGGAAAAGATGGAATAAGAATTTTATGACTCTCACCATAAAAGTTCTAGACTGTCGACAATATGTTACAAATTTTAATGCATTGGCTGAGATAGTGCCGTATTTCATTTACCCAAAACCTAAGCTTAATGCAATAATTATTGGTGGTTAGTAGCGGCAATAAGAGGGCACATTAAGGTTTCAAAGCCTGCTCATTATAAATCCATTACGGATCTACCTCAGTTACTCACGTTATATAGATTAAGAAATAACCAGTCAAAGCTGAGACTGCCCTAAAATTTGTCAAAGATTTTGCAGCTAAGTTTAAAAGGATTAAGAATGGAGGTGTTTAACCCTCCTGATGAAGGATTAGAGGCAGCTCACATTAATGTCACCAGATAAATCCCTTATTGTAATTCTATTACTAGGAGTTACGTTTGGTTTCAGGTGCTGCTAAGTCTCTCATAAGACCATAAGTTTAGCAAACCTTTAGAAACTCTCCCGTAAGAACCCCAGATATTAAGTGTAAGGTAAAACTTACAGGCGAAAGCATAAGAACCATTTCTTCTGTTCCTGTCAAAAGCCTTCAGGCGTAGAATTTTAGAAGTATTATCTCTCTAGGTGTAGTGCATCAGCATACATAGTTGATATCTCTTTGATCTCTATCGATTGCGAATACCAGACGGTATGATAAAAGCGCCATAGGAGGATTGGTGTATCTTAATATGTTCCATAGATTGCTTCCATGCCTGATTAGTATGGAGGTTTAATGCATAGGACCACAAAGATATCCCGAGGGTCATATGGTACTAAAGTCAACTAATGGTATTCAAAGAAGATATCCAGAATGGAATTGTCCAAGTAAATATTCCCGATTAAGGAATTCTTAGACTTGTAACATAAATGTGTCACTTAATTGACACAAGCAATAATGGATGAACTGGAGCCTGAGATATGGAAAATCTCTGTAACCTCCTTCTATCTTGATTATCTTCTCCTAAGATTACCCTATTTACCCCTGAGAGGCAGGTAGAGTTAAGATTTATATCCCATTTAGGGCTGTATTATTATGAAATCTCCAAGACGTCTAGTACTATCATTGGAAGAATCGAAGCCCTGATTAACTGAGTTTTAAAATAGAGGATTCATATAGCCTAACTCAATATCCTGAGAATTCGGTATAGTTAATTATGAAAGACGGTTCATTTTGCTTATGCATTGATTACCGCAACCCTAATTAGGAAACAATTAAGAATTTCCATTAGCTGCCCAGGATCGTCGATTTGTTCGACTAACGGTAAGGATTTGCTATTCCTTAAGATTAGTTTTAAGCAGTGGTTGGAATAACCATCTCACCTTAAAATAAGTTTTTCTATAATAGTTGTCATATAAGTATCAAGACTGCTCCTTTGGAAACCTTGTATAGATGGAATGTTAAACATCTAATGTTAGACAGAAGATTAGTAAGTCCAATTATCAGGATCTGAAAGTTGCCTTGGAAACAACGAATAAGATCATACGAATCCATAATCATCTGTAAGATGCCAGTATTCGGCAGAAAATCAAGGATTAATGTGAGTAGCAACCCTCTTGAGTTCTTGTTGAGGAAGAAGGTTCAACAAAAGATATCACCCTGGGAGGGTGTGCCAATTTGTTAATTTTCAGACTAGTTAAACTCTGAATATATAGAATCATTCGAGGGAATCGAATGTATCAAGATCAAATAGCTTATAAGCTAAAACCGATTTAAGGAGCTTGGCGGAGCTCGCAAAACATTGCACACTAATGACTTAAGGATGTGTTTCACCAATAAGTCGAGAAGCACTATCACATAATAATATGCAGATTGATGATATGATGAGCAACCTGTATCGATTAAGGATCGACAGGTTAAGAAGCTCCAACAAGGATACATGTACCTATTATAGAGGTCAACATGGGAGCTGGGAAAGGCTCCAGATATGCTATAGAAGTTAAGTCCATTATGCGACAAAAAGAACTTCCAGCATTTTAGCAAATCTCGAGGTCGAGATTTCTTTTAAGGGGGTGAGGATGTAACACCTCGTAAAATCACGTCCAATGATGTACTGACACGTGTAATAAACCCTAATGAAGTCAAACATTGAATTTAAGGGACTAATTTTTCGAAAAATCGAAAACTTTGATTATGAAAGGACTGGAAGTGTTAGCATACCTAAAATAAGTTTCTAAATAACCTCTCATGATATTTATGTTCACAAATGAGCCACTTGGCGATCGAGTGTAGCCGTTTGCGGAATTAATTGAAAGTTTGCGCAATGAAGGGTTAAAAGCGTCAACATGTTAATTCTTACCTCTGAATGACCTTTTGACAAACCGGGAGCTTCATGATATTTGATTATAATCTCAGGAATGCCAATTATTGGCCGACTAAGGTTTTTATGCCTATAAGTAAAGTTACGCGCAACTTTGCAAGTTAGAGGGACTAAAAGTGTCAATATGTTTAATTATACCTCTGAATGACCTTTTAGTGGACCCAAAGCATCGTGATGTTTAATAATACTTTCAAGAATACCTAATATGGATTAGATGAGGCTTCAATGCTATTAAAGGATGAGATGCGCAAGTTTGCGCAATAGAGGGACCTAAAGTGTCAACTTTGGAATCTACGCCCTCCGGTGACCATTTAAGCGAACGGGAGCATAGTAATATTTAAGTATATGCTTGTGAATGACCAATATGGTCCATGGAAGGCTTGGATACCATTAAACGACATTTCGCGCTACTTTGCGCAATTGAAGGGCTAATTGCGTCAAACTGCAAAAGTATGTCGATTCGTATGATAACGGACCTTCCGGAATATGACCAAGAGTTAAACATACCCTATTTATCCTTTATATAGCTTAGATATAGGCTTAGAGGTGTTTGATGCGAAAAAATAAACTTTTACGTCATGCAGGGACTAAAAGTGTCAAAAAGTGCCCAAGTTTGCATTTTCGCGCATATCTCACATTCTAAATATATCCGGACATCCAAAAATTTATGTAAGCATTAAAATATTTTATTTTAGTGTTCGGCATGATAAAATCCCTTTCGTCGCGTAATTTGGATCGTTTTTCGCGTCCGTTCGTATTTCGTCGTAATTAGACGAACAACGTGACCGTACGGCCAAACGAACCGACATCCGACATGTTTTCAAGCATGTTTTATGTTCCCTATGATTAAGCTTCATTATAGAGCCTTGTAAATAACGGGCCTTAAACGTGCCAAACGTGACCTTAAAAGCTCACAGGGACCAAAACTGCAATTTTAAGAAACTGTTGCTAAACTGGGAACCTCAGGCGGCCCGCGTAAGTTCCCTTTGAACCTTACGCGGCCCCTGTGAACCTTCCAGGTTTGTAAAAGTCAATTTACAGCCTGTTCCAGCTGTTTCCAGGTGTTGCAAGTGGTTTTTAAGCTTTCTAGGGGCTATTTAGGGATGCCCATGGTTTCACAAATCAGTGGGTGCACTTGTACGGACCAGATTGAAGCTCGTTTATCGAGGAACAATCTTAATGATTCTTGAAATCCTATATATACCCCCTTGATCTTGCTCTCATTTCATACCTTGATCTGAATTATTCTAAGTTGGAGCCCTTGTGCTTCATACCTGAACATCCAAGATCAATTCCATCCTTGCTTGGACCCTTTGTAAGTGTCCTTTCGTGCTTAGTTTACATTTCTAGCGTTATAGCCGAAAAGTCAAGCGTTTTTGATAAACGCTTTGACTTTTAAACGGTTGAGCCATTGTTCGTAACGAACATGGCTACGTGACCGTAATTAGGTAGGTGTTAAACCCTCAAAAGGGCACCTCCTAATTACCACGTTTACTTAGTTAAATTGTCGGGTCAAATAAAAGTCAAACGGGTTAGTTTTAAATAAAATTCATAACTATTAAAATAAAAGCCATAAAATCAGTTTTCTCACTTTAATAACTTGGTAAATATTAGTTGAACATGCCTAAGCATGATTCAACCCGACAATTCTAAGTATAGGCTCGGTTCGGAACCGAAAGTCGCAAAAGTTGACTTTTGCTTTGACTTTCAGTTCTGGCCCGATTTAGCTTAGTTTAGATATGCCTTAGGATTCCTTTAGGACCAGGTTATAGGTTAGTGTAACCCTCTGAGGTTATACAACTTGGTTCCTTAGTTATCCGATTCATTGCATGTTTCCGTTATATGCTTAAATGTTGACCATTATGCCCTTTTGACCCTAAAACGAGAATTTTGAAAATGTGAGAGGACAATAATCTTTATTACTGATTTATAAACTTGTCCCTAAAATTTGACATCAGTTTGAGGTCTAGATTAGGAGTTATGCTCATTAGCGAAATGAAAAACTTTTTATTAATTAAACGGCATAATTAGCATATATCCTATCTAAACCCAATTTTTGATACCAAACTTTTTACCTACTGATATAAAATAATTTTTGGGATTTTTGAAGATTTTTATTTATTTTTAGGCTGAGCATAACATAGGGTTCTAGGCTTTGATTCGGTAATTGTGGGTTTTGCCCTTTTGGCCCATAAAATGAGTTTTACATAATATTTTGATACCAAACTTTTTGCTACTGATTTTATATCATAAATAAAATATATTGAACTTTTTAAACTGATCAAAAACTCAGATTTCCTATTTAAACCTGAAAATCGCTTAAAACCGACTTTTACGCGTTTTAAGCGCATAGTATGAGTTAAAACTATTTTTGGCATATGAAACTTAATACCTACTGATGTTTTAAGTAAATTTATATATTTTAACAGTAAAGAAAAGTTTTAAACTCAGATTCTCTAATTTTGACCTTTTAAGCTTATGTGAAATTACCAAAATGCCCCTACGGTGCATAGTTTGGTTATAAATAGTAAATTTCACATATATGCTATACCCTACTGTTATAACTTATTAAATTAAGTATTTTTACTGATTATATCAGACCTGTAACTCAGAATAATATTTAGTCTCTCTTATAACCTTTAAAATGACCAAATTACCCCTACGGGGCATAAATTGGTTCTAAATTCGTTTTGGGCATAATGGAATGTATCCTACTGATATCACAACATATTTAAGGCATATTAAATTAGGAAACCTGTTCATGACTATTTTGGTTACCCGTTACGCACTTTTCGCGTTCGGATCGGCTTATGTAACTAGTTTGCATAAATTAGCCGAAACGGGTCAAATCTTATCATTTTTATCTCAAAATCCAGAATGTGTTTAGTTTACACTTATTACACAAGTATACAAGCTTGTCGGGTCTAAACCACATTCTACTCCGGTTCTCGCTTAACCATGCGTTTTGAACCGTATCCTCCTTTAAAAACTAACCGGTCTAAGCATGGGCTTAATTAAGACCCGTTAGGAATCTAATAGGTTATTAAAAACCTTCGTTCCAGATTTAGGAGCCCAGTAAAAGCTATCTGTACTTGCTGATTTGATATACGGCTGGGATTGAATTTATATTTAGCTCAGGTAAATACTTTTAACTTATTTTCCCTATACGGGCTTGGGGTACGGTATATAAAATACCGATTGGTCGGGCATTGAATTTTTAATTGTATGAAGGTTAATTTATTGAAATGTCCCGTTTAAATTGTTTTGTTTGATTAAAGCCTTTGGGGGGTTAATGACCATGTCCCGGATATCCTTGGCATCATTTTAAGAAATGGCCACGACCTAAGCACGGGGTGTAGGCGTACACCGACAGTGCATAAATAAATAATGAGGTATAACCGCCGGTTACGGGAATAACCCGCCGCGGGACTTTATCATGTGGTGTGTCTATTAATCTTTAACCAGGCGTCAATCCGGGCTACTGAACGTATAACAAACATGTAATTCTTTTACAAGTTTATATATAAATAATTATCCCAAGTTATAAAAAGTTTTGTGCCACGTGCATTCAAATCAATTTTCTAAAACATTTTCAAAATGAGTCAGTTAAATTGTATTTACCAGTGTAAACTGACGTATTTTCCCAAAAAGGCTAAGTGCAGGTACTAATCGGAATAGGCTGGCTACTCCTAGCATCCATAAAGAGTCTCGCAAGCTTAGATGTCCAAATCTGTTGAACAATTATCTTTTATTTGATCCGCCTGTGGATCCTTTACATTCCGTTTGTAATACTTTGATATTACTTTATATCGGTTTGTAATATTTTATCTTTGCTTCCGTTGTGCATTTAAATCGTGTTGTTTGACTATGATGATATTAACTACGTCACGATACTTCCCACCGGGCCCACCGGTAATACGTGGAAATATCGGGGTGTGACAACGATCCTATTCCCGATGAACCTAACGTGGAAGATGTGGAAGCCTACAATGATTGGGTTAAGTATACCGAGGACTCCCTGCAAGCTTCATGCCTTATGTTGGGAACTATGATTCCCGAAATTCAAAAGGATTTTGAACATCACGGGGCATACGACATGATTACCCAGTTAAAGGAAATGTTCCTACAACAAGCAAGGGTAGAACGCTTTGAAACTGTTCGGGCGCTTCATGCATGTCGAATGGAGGAAACCCAATCGGTATCATCTTATGTTCTCAAGATGAAAAGCCACATTGATTGCCTCGAACGGCTAAATTGTCCCGTCTCTAAAGAGTTGGCTACGGATTTGATCCTCAACTCTTTAACAAAGAAATTTGAAAGCTTTGTAATGAATTACAACATGAATGGATGGGACAAGAGCATTGGTGAACTTCATGCAATGCTCAAAACGGCCGAAGCAGGAATGGGCAAAAAGCCTTTACCCGTCCTAGCGATCAATGAAGGAGGCAACAAGAAGAGGCCCCACCCCGACTCTAAAGCAAACTATGCTAAAAGAAAGGGACACGTCAAGGGAAAGGGAAAGGGAAAAGCTAAAGCAGAACCCACCAAATCAAAAGAGAAGAAGCAAAAGGTTGCTACGAATGACCCATGTTTTGGATGTGGTGAGATAGGACACTGGAAGAGAAATTGTCCAACCTATCTCAATGAGTTGAAAAACAAGCGGGATGCAGGGCAAACCTCAGGTACTATCTTTATGATACATGTTGAGCTTAATGTTATTTCTTCTAACACATGGGTACTAGATACCGGATGTGGAACTCATATTTGCAATTTGTTGCAGGGGTTCAAAAGAAATAAACATTATAAAAAGGGAGACGCTAGTCTCTTCATGGGCAACGGAGTAAAGGTTGAAGTCGAAGCTCAAGGAGACTACGTTTTAGAGCTTCCAAGTGGTTTGGAAGTTATTTTGAAGAATGTTTTATATGCTCCTAGTTTGACTAGGAACATAATTTATGTTTCCCTTTTAAGACAATGTGGTTTTAATTTCGAATTTGTTAACCAAGACATTTATGTTTCTATGCATGATGTGTTTACTTTAAGGCTATGCCTTTAAATGGTATTTATGAATTAGATCAAGACAACGCATCATGTGATAGCTCAATGTACCAAGTAGCCAAAAAGAAACTCAAAATGGATTTGAGTGATTCCTATCTTTGGCATTGTCACCCTTGGACATATAAGCAAGAATCACATGCATACACTTCAGAAAAATGGTCTTTTGAATACAAATGAAGATAATTCATTTGATGTATGCGAATCTTGTTTACAAGGCAAAATGACCAAGACACCCTTTAGTGGAACTTTTGAAAGGGCTAAAGACTTACTAGGTATCATTCATTCAGATGTATGTGGTCCTTTTAAGCCGATGACTAGGAATGGTGAAAGATACTTCATTACCTTTACTGATGACTATAGTCGTTATGGTTATATGTACTTACTAAGACACAAGGATGAAGCATTTGAAATGTTCAAAGACTTCAAAAGTGAAGTAGAAAATCAAATCAAGAAAACAATCAAAGTCCTTCGCACCGATAGAGGAGGTGAATACCTTAGTGGTGCTTTTCAAGATCATCTTAGGAGTTGTGGGATTATCTCACAACTTACTCCACCTGGAACACCACAACACAATGGTGTGTCCGAAAGGAGAAATCGAACTCTATTAGATATGGTTCGATCTATGATGGCTAGAAGCACATTACCTCTATCATTTTGGGGTTACGCTTTGCTCTCCGCAGTCCGTATACTAAATATGGCCCCAACCAAGAAAGTGGAAAAGACACCTTTTGAAATATGGCATGGAAACCCTCAATCATTATCATTCTTAAGGGTTTGGGGTTGTGAAGCTTATGTTAAGCAATACACTCCAAATAAATTGGAAGTCCGTTCTACTAAGTGTATCTTTGTAGGATATCCTAAAGATGATATAGGATATTATTTCTACGACCCAACCGAGCAAAAGGTATTTGTTGCTCGAAAGGGTAAGTTCTTAGAAGCTAAGTTTCATATGGAAGGAACTAGTGGTAGAACAGTGGAACTTGAGGAGGATCAAGAACCACAAGACGATACACGTTTGGTTGATACTAGCGCTCAACAAGAGGTTGTTGAAAATGATCAAGAGGTTGATCAGTACGCACAAAATGTTCGCAGATCTGGTAGAATTAGTAGTCCACCTGAAAGATATGGATTTTTCATGAATGAATGCTACGTGGTGGATTCAGATGAACCAACCACATACCATGATGCAATGTTAAAATCCGACTGTGACAAATGGCTTGAAGCCATGAACATAGAGATGCAATCCATGTATGACAACTAAGTTTGGGAATTGGTTGTACCACCACTTAACTCTAAAGTAGTTGGTAGTAAGTGGGTTTTCAAGAAGAAAACAGATATGCATGGTAACTTGGATACTTATAAAGCAAGACTTGTAGCAAAAGGTTTCACTCAAACTCAAGGGATTGATTATGATGAGACCTTCTCGCCTGTGGCGATGCTAAAGTCAATCAGGATATTATTTGCCATAGCTGCATATTATGACTATGAGATCTGGCAATTGGATGTCAAAACGGCTTTTCTTAATGGATATCTTGATGAAGATGTCTATATGGTTCAGCCTGAAGGTTTTGTCGATCCAAAACATCCTGACAAAGTATGCAAGTTAAAGAAATCAATCTATGGATTGAAACAAGCATCTAGAAGTTGGAATCACCGTTTTGATGAAGAAATTAAGAATTTTGGATTCATCAAGAACGGCGATGAAGCTTGTGTGTACAAGAAAGCTAGTGGGAGCATCATAACTTTCTTAGTACTGTATGTCGATGACATTCTACTATATGGAAATGACATTCCAACCATGGAAGGTGTAAAAACCTGGCTTGGAAGTTGTTTTTCCATTAAGGATCTTGGTGAAGTCGCCTACATTCTGGGAATAAAGGTCTATAGGGATAGATCAAGGCGCTTGATAGGTTTAAACCAAAGTGCATACATTGACAAAGTCTTGAATAGGTTCCAAATGGAGAACTCTAAGAAAGGTTTTGTACCTATTCAAAAGGGGACAATATTGAATACATCTCAATATCCAAGCTTAAAGGATGAGCAAGAGAAAATGAAAGGAGTCCCATATGCGTCTGCTATAGGATCCATCATGTATGCAATGATATGCACCAGACCGGACGTCTCATGCGCCTTGAGCATGACGAGTAGATACCAGCAAAATCCAGGTAACAGTCATTGGAAGGCTGTTAAGTGCATATTAAAATACCTTAGAAGAACTAAGGATATGTTTTTAATATATGGATCTGGCGAGGAGGAACTCGTTGTAAAGGGTTACACGGATGCGAGTTTCCAAACCGATCGAAGTGATTCTCGATCACAATCGGGGTATGTCTTCATTTTAAATGGTGGAGCAGTCTCTTGGAAGAGCTCAAAATAAGACGTGGTAGCATTGTCCACTACAGAATCAGAATACATCGCCGCTTCATTGGCAGCCCAAGAAGCTGCATGGTTGAAGAAATTCATAGCCGACCTAGGGGTCGTCCCTACCATTCAAGACCCCCTAGAGATCTTTTGTGATAACGAGGGTGCGATTGCTCAAATCAAGGAACCTCGTACGCACCAAAAGACTAGACATATCGAGCGGAGATTCAACTACATAAGGGATGAAGTTGAAAAAGGAAAAATATGTATCCGCCAAGTTCACACCGATCAAAACATTGCGGGTCCACTCACGAAGCTCCTTGACAGGGCAAAACATGAGGGTCATACATGTGCCTTAGGACTTCGATATTCTAGTGATTGGATTTGATCTATTTTGTATTTGGATATTGAAACAATTGTTATTTTAACTCTTTTATGGTATTTTGAGTTACGTTTTGTTTTAGCATGTTTAAATCCGTGAATAAGTTAATTATTCTAAATGTCCGCAATCGATCATAATTGTGGGAACAAATATGAATGTAAGACTATTATGAATTTGGATTGATGGATATTCATTAGATATGAATATAGAGCAAAGTGTTGCTACCAAAGTTCATAGATATTTGTGGGATACAAACATTGGACTGACAATATTACTGCATGGAATCATTTGTGATTGATCATAAGTAAATTTTGAGTAAAGGAGAATATCATAGTATCCTCTGACCTGAGATACATATTGGGTCTTGATATTCACCAAGTATTATACCTTGACCTAGTTCTTAGCTGTCTGTAGCAAGCCAGTATATAAGGCTAAACTTAGGTGTGGTACAAGGTGATTGTGAGAGACGTATGTAGTCAAGAAGGGATTTGTTCCTCTTATTCGTTGAGAGTAAGATGTATAAGGCCTGCTAAAGTTAAAGCAACAGAGAGTGATCACTCTATGTCTCTAGATTTAACATGACATCTGTAACGAAAGGATAAATGATAGATTCACCTAAATCATGTTCAAGTAAGGGACTTAAAGGGGATGATGTTATTAAATGGCAAATATAGTCATACGTATTAGGGGTAGTAAACTATAGTTAGGTGGTCTTTACTACTTACATCAATCTTCTATGTATCTTGTGCAAGTGGGAGATTGTAGGATTCTGTATGCCCAAGACACATTTTAAATTGATGTGGCTAGTACGTTATGATCCAAGTCGAGTCATACCCAAATACAAGCTAGACAAACACTTATAATATTTATTTGTGATATGATCAAACAAATAAATATTAACACTTATAATATTTAGAAATTGGTTTTCTAAATAATTACACTTGAGAAACCAATAAATTATATGGATAATTTATTTTTGAGAGAATATTTTATTTTGTTATTTAATGGGTTAAATAACATTTTAAAAGGTTATATAAAGTCTTGTAAATACATAATGTTATATTTATAAAAGTTATAAATATAAACTAAGACTTTAAATATAAAAAGGAAAAATGGGTTTTTTTTTAAAAAAAAAAACCCCTTAGGGCCGCCAACATGGGGCTTCCCAAGACCAAGGATGGTCCAATGAACTTGCATGCATTTGCATGTCTTAGTTAGCTCTTGATTGGGCAAAAGGGAGGTGTTGTTTTCTCAAACTTTTATAACCATTTGGATGATAAAAAATAAAGAAGAAGACTTGAGAAATTGCTCTCAATTTTTCGGTCATCATAAGGGTTTTTTCTAGTGTTCAATCTTGATCATAAGTGTATTAAATCCTAGCTACAATCAAGGTGTTTGTTGGAAGCTTGGGGTATACAAGCTTGAGGTCTTCTACCTTGAAGGCAACCATTTTCAAGAAGCATCATCCTTTTCAAGTTCTTTTACTCCAAAAAGGTAGTATTCAAAACATTCTATGGTTGTGTTTGATAGTATGCATGCTCATATATGGATCCGAGTTTTGGGATTTTTGCATATAAATGAAATTTATATCTTAAAAAGTAACATGTTTTAAATATTATTTCCGCTGCGTTTTTTATTTCATATGGATGAAATTACTTTGATAAACATGTTAAAATCCCATCATCAACAAATTTCAATTTTTCATTTACCTCTGTATCTTGAAGAGGTACTACCAGGGATTCGTCAGATAAACATTTCTTAAGATTGGATACATGAAATACATTATGTACTCCGGCTAGCTCTTCTGGTAGTTGTAATCGATAGGCAACTGGTCCTATTCGTTGGGTAAAGGTGAATGGTCCTATATACCTTGGATTCAGCTTTCCCTTTTTACCAAACCGAACTACTCCTTTCCAAGGAGAAACTTTTAGGAGCACCTTGTCTCCAACTTGGAATTCCAGCGGCTTGCGTCGATTGTCTGCATAACTCTTCTGGCGATCTTGAGCTATTTTCAGTCTTTCCTTGATTTGAGTTATCTTGTCGGTGGTTTCCTATACAATTTCGGAACCTGATAATTGGCTTTCTCCTATTTCTGCCCAGCAAACTGGAGTTCTACACTTTCGTCCATACAGTGCTTCGAACGGGGCAGCTTCAATGCTTGTGTGATAACTATTGTTATAGGAGAATTCGATTAAGGGTAGGTGGTTATCCCAGTTTCCACCAAAATCTATTACGCATGCCCTGAGCATGTCTTCCAGGGTTTGGATTGTCCTTTCACTTTGTCCATCGGTTTGGGGATGGTAAGGAGTACTTAAATTCAGTCGGGTCCCCATTGCTTCTTGGAAACTTGTCCAGAAATGTGAAGTGAAACGACTATCCCTATCCGATACAATGGAGAGTGGAACTCCATGTAAGGATACTACCTCGTCTACGTATAACTTTGCTAATCTTTCCATGCTAAAAGTTTCCTTCATGGGCAGAAAATGAGCTGATTTGGTTAATCGATCCACAATTACCCAAATCGCGTCGTTACCTTTTCTGGTTTTGGGTAACTTAGTAACAAAGTCCATTGTTATGAATTCCCATTTCCATACAGTCATTTCTAATTGTTGAAGTAAACCTGAAGGTTTCTGGTGTTCTGCCTTAACTTGCGAACAAGTTAGACACTTAGATACATATCTAGCTATGTCCTTTTTCATTCCTATCCACCAGAAGTTATTTCTTAAATCTTGGTACATCTTATTATTTCCAGGGTGTATGGTATATCTAGATTTATGGGCTTCCTCTAAAATCTTATCTCTTAAATTTCCTTGCTTAGGTACCCAAATTCTTTTCTGGTGGAATCTCCAAATTCCATCAGTCCCTTGCTCTAATTCTTTTATCCTTCCTTTCATTCCTTCAGCATCATCCTCGATTGCTGTTTCTTGAATGTTCTTCAGTTGTTCCATTAAATCTACTTGAAGATTTAATCTAAGAGCACGAATTCATCTTTGTTTTTCATGATACTTACGACTTAGGGCATCTGCTACTACATTTGCTTTTCCTTCGTGATATTGAATATCACAGTCGTAGTCACTTAGAATTTCCATCCATCTCCTTTGTCTCATGTTTAATTCTTTTTGCCCAAATATGTACCTTAAACTCTTATGATCTGTATAGACTGTAAACTTGCTTCCATACAGATAGTGTCTCTAAATCTTAAAGGCAAAAATTATTGCTCCTAACTCTAAGTCATGAATCGTATAATTTTCCTCGTGCTTTTTCAATTGTCTTGAGGCATACGCAATTACCTTTTTGCGTTGCATTAGCACACATCCTAACCCTAGCTTAGAAGCATCACAGTAGACTTCAAAATCTTCCGTTCCTTCTGGTAATGCTAGAATTGGGGCGTTTGTTAACCTTTGCCTTAAAATCCTGAAGGCCTCTTCTTGCTTGGGTCCCCATTCAAACTTAATGGTTTTATAGGTTAGCTTAGTTAATGGCACAGCTATCTTAGAAAAATCCTTAATGAAGCGCCTATAGTACCCCAGCTAATCCTAGAAAACTTCTAACTTCCGTAGCTGATTGCGGGACTTTCCAGTTCATGATCGCTTCTATCTTGGAGGGATCTACGTGAATACCTTCATGATTCACCATGTGTCCTAAAAATTGCACCTCCTGCAGCCAAAATTCACACTTCGAGAATTTGGCGTAAAGCTTTTCTTTTCTTAACAGAGTTAAGAGTGCTCGTAGATGCTCACAATGCTTGTCCTGACTTTTGGAATAAATAAGTATATCGTCGATGAAGACAATTACAAATTTATCCAAGTACGGCTTATAGATTCTATTCATCATGTCCATGAATGCTGCAGGAGCATTCGTTAATCCAAAGGGCATGATTGTAAACTCGTAATGACCATACCTAGTTCTGAAAGCAGTTTTAGGTATGTCTTACTCCTGTACCTTCAACTGATGATATCCTGAGCGCAAGTCGATCTTAGAGAAGTATCTAGCTCCTTGAAGTTGATCAAAAAGATCATCAATCCTAGGTAATGGGTATCGATTCTTAATTGTAACCTTATTCAGTTCCCTATAATCGATACACATTCGCATTGAACCATCCTTCTTTTTCACAAACAACACCGGTGCTCCCCAAGGGGATGTACTAGGTTGTATGAATCCTTTACTTAGCAATTCATCTAATTGCTTTTTCAATTCTAACATTTCGGTGGGCGCTAACCGATAAGGTGCCTTAGCTATTGGTGTAGTTCCAGGAATTAAATGATTTCTAAATTCTACTTCCCGATCTGGTGGCAATCCTGGTAACTCTTCTGGAAATACATCCAGGTAATCCGATACTACAGGAATTTCCTTAAGTTCCTTATTTTTAGAGTTAATGATTATCGAAATCATATACACTATTCCTTGCTTTCGTTCATAACTAGCAACTTTCATTACTGAAATGAACTTCATTGGTTTACGTGGCTTATCTCCTGTAATCCCAATTACTTCTCCTGTGGGTGTCTGAATTTCTATGGAATTCTTATCACAGAGGATTCGAGCATGGTTGGCTACCAACCAATCCATTCCTAGCACTACATCGAATCCGGCTAAATTCATAGGTAGCAGGTTTGCAGAAAATTTATGGCCTGAAAGTTCTATCTTCCCTTCTTGAAGAACCTTATCTATATTAACAGAATTACCGTCTGTTGTTTCTACCGTATAAATCTGCCTAAGTTTGGTTAAGGGTAGCTTAAGAGCTTGGTAGAATGAAGTATTTATAAAACTTTGGTTTGCACCAGAGTCAAATAATACTTTCGCAAAAACATCGTGTACCAGAAACGTACCAGCTATTACATCCGGAATCAGATCAGCTTCCTGCGTGGTCAGCTGGAAGGCTCTTGCATTCTTCTTATTGGTTCCTTCAGCAGGTTTGGCCTTGTTGTCAGCTGGCTTGACCAGTTTTGGGCAGTCGGGCCTGAAGTGCCCTGTTTCGCCGCAGTTGTAGCAGATTACTGATTTATTCCTGCATTCCTCTTCACGGTGACCTGGTCTCTTGCAGAAATTGCAATTTTCCCTACACTTTCCAAAATGTTTCTTTTTACAATTTCCACAGAATGGCGGGGTGGAAGATTGCCCAGTACCCTTTTTCTTGTAATTACTAGTATTACCCCCACGGAAGCCTTGGGTAATCTTTTGGGCTAATTCCTTCTTTCGGTTTTCTTCCCTCGTGCGTACTAGCCCGCCGGTTAAGATGTTGGCCAATTCCACCGCATCGTCAATGGTGCAGGGTCTCGCAGCTTTGACGATATCACGAATCTCGCTAATTAAACCCCAAATGTAGCGAGAAATAAGTACCGGTTCTGGCGAAGCCAGAGTTGGTACAATTCTAGCATACTCGAAGAATTTAGAAGTATACCCTCGACAGTCAACATCCACCATTCGGTGACTCAGGAACTTATTTGCCATTTGTTCCTTCTCATATTCGGGGCAGAATTTCCTTTCCACCAATTGCTTAAATTCTTCCCAATTCATGGCATAAGCCATGTCACTTCCCTTGGCTTGCAATACCGTATTCCACCATTCTAATGCCTCTTCCTTGAAAAGGTGAGAGGCATACATGACCTTATCCTCCTCGGCACATTTACTTATTTTAATTACTGCTTCAGTTTTCTTTAACCAACGCAGTGCAGCAGTCGCCCCTTCATTGCCTGCAAATTCAACAGGTTTACAAGCAAGAAATTCTTTATAGGTGCAACCAGGTGTTGCAACTTTCATTTTCTTAAGTATTGGGGCTTGAATCACGTTGTTGTCATTGTTGCCACCTCCGTTAACACTGTTACTGAAATTATCTTTGTGCGTGCGTTTACTGGGGTTAGCTTGCGAAGGCTCAACAGGGCTTTTAACAGCAGCGACGATTGACGGGATAGCATTGGCTATTCCCTGGGCAACGATATTTTCTATATCTTGCCTATTAAGAAAGTGTCCTCATTGTTTTGCTCAGATTGGTTAACTTCGTTAACTGGCTCATTAACGGCTTGTTCCATCTGATAATTAACAATATATATATAAATTATTGGCACAAAATAAATAACAACCAAACACAATAAAGCAATCACACATAATCATGTCAACAAGTATAGCCAAAATTGTCGACTTTGCGACTTTCATATTTTTATATATATTAGTATGCATCGATACACACCAGTTATATTACAAAAGTTTTATTTAAGTTATTTTACATGATTATATTTTTATTATTTATTATTATTATTTTATTATTATTAAACACACAACCACAGTCAACTGGCATTTCAGAAACGACGCTCCCTCTCATCGTATTTCCATGTGATTTTCTCCCCCACATCCCGAATTCTATTTCCTGCCTCCACCAGCTCCTCACCATAGTGACGGAGTTCAGCCAAGTTTTTTGTGCTCATAGGTGGGTTTGGTGCAGGCTCAGGGTTAAACTGGGGAAAATAGACGTTGGGGTTATTCATAAAATTCTGAAATTGCCAGTCATTCGTCCACCATTCCTCCAATTCTCCGGGTAGAAGTTGGTGGTTAACAATAGGATCTGGGATAGCAGGTTCCAAATTAACTGGAAGTTGTGATTTAGCGGGGTAATTGAAGAGGTTTTCATCGGCAGGTCCGATGAGGTCACAATTTGCCAGTTTGCGATCCAGCTCCTCCCATGGTGGCATTTCCTGGGCTTGCCCGGAACTTTCCCCGATCTCTTTTCCTTTCCCTTTATCCTTCGGCTCCTCAGTCTTTTTAACCTTCTGTGCAGCTGGTTTCTTCCTACACCCACGTTTCAAGTCCAAGATTCTCCTCCTCTTTTTCGGCTTTGCTTTCTCCTGGGCCTGGGCCAGGAATGTTAGTGGTTCCTCCATATCTGCCAGGTAGCCAGATGAGTTTCCTGTAGTATCCATATCGGTGGTATGGATAGTAAAGTTTCGGAGTGCCTCCGACAGTTCATTCATGCTGTTAGCACACATGAAGAAACACACACAAATTTAAGTTAAAATTTTATTTATTGTAAATTAAATTTTTCACAGAATCACAAAATGGCAATCAGAAAAATTAAGTATTTCTAAATACTTAATTGGCTTAAATCAGTGGCTCTGATACCACCTTTTTCTGTCACGGCCCCCAGCCCGGTTTTACCCGGTCCAGAAGCCGCGGGACAGAAACCCGTGGTATTTGTATTTAATTTGGCAGCGGAAATATTAACAGGATCGTTTAAACTGAAAACACCCGATTATTTTATTTAACATTTTTAGGATAAACCCCATAATTTACAATAAAGGAATTTCACAGGGAAATTCCCTGTTTTACAAAAACATGTTTATTTATTTTATTTACTGAGCCACATTCTCCAAGTCGTAGTGCCACGCGGCACTCTTTCCAGGTTCATAGTAAATCACCTGAAACATCTTAAAAAAAATTTATCAGCGGGGAAATACTGGCAAGTCATTTAGTTTGCACAAAACGACACGGTGTTACAATTTACAGCATTAACAGTTTTTACATTTGCCCTTATCTATTAATTATCTGGTCCAGTTGTCACTCGACCGGATCTATGACTGTGGACATATTACTAATTAGGCTCGCCCACCTAAGAGTGATAAATCATTAGTAGTAATGTGCACAAAACCCCCCACATACTACCAGTAATTAAAGATTAGCAAAGACTTAATCACTGCAAAATATAACTGGAAAACATTTAGGGTTTTGCAAAGCACTTTGATAAAAAGAGAATGACTCACATTGCAAGTTTAGTTGGACAGAACTTTGCCTACTGATTTAGCCTCGTAACCTAGTCAAATAACAATGCACACGAAACTAGGTCAGTAACTTAATACAACATTTACGATAAACTCACGAAATCAAAACCCTCACGACGAATGACAGAGTATAGCCCGAATTCGGGCAGCACTTAAACATCCATCGGATCGGTTTCAATCGATCGGACATTGTATCGTAGCAGTGATCGAGTTAATACCCTGTAATCGTAGCAGCGTCTCGACACCTTAACACTCGTTTTTAAGTAGAAAATGGATGTTTTGAACTAAAATTTCGAACACAGAAGCAAGTCCCATGCACGAGCAATTTATAGCAGAAATTTGGGTTTTACGCGGCCCGCGTAAACCCAAGAAAGATCTTACGCGGCCCGCGAGGGCTGCCCTAGCAACGATTAGGGCTAGCGTGTCACGCGTAGGTCCGCCACGTGTGCGACACGTGGCCTAAAGCTTATCCGGTCAAATCACCTAGCTGTCGCGGCCCGCGTAAGCTTAGCCTAAGGCTTACGCGGCCCGCGAGCGACCCATAATTTTTTATTTTCTCGATTTTCAACAAGGATTAGGGTTTTAGGGGTCAGGGTTTCTACTTACGGGTCGTTTTGGGACATTTTTGCAGGTCCTTACAGTAGATGAAGCCCAATAAAGGCCCGGCCTAACGTGTCGTGCGATCAGCACAAACTTATGTGATCCACAACATGTGGTGCGATCCAAACCATACCCCGGCCCATTAAAACATGCAGCCCAATAACAATCAAATAATTTTAACCACTTGTGCGGCCCAACACCATAACACAGTTGAAATCTTTGTGCGGCCCAACATGTTATGCGATCAGCACTGCCTTATGCGATCCACGACATGTTGTGCGGTCATGCATAAAGGGTTTGTACGTGGTGCTTTGAACAGTTGTACTTTAGGGAATCCTAGCTTGTGCGGCTAACTTGTGCGACTATGGCTGGTGCGAATTGCCCTTGTGCGATCCTAACAAGCTTGTGCGATTCACTTGTGGTGCGATTTGGAACTCGTGTGCTTGGGACTTGTGCGATTCATTTCATTATCCCGAAAATCATGGCATTCAGTTATTTTATTTCCATCTATTCAATCCAATTAATCAATTTAACAGTTTCCCATTATGCCTTTATTCGATCAAAACTAGATTTCTAATTCACATAAACCCTAATAACATCTAATCATAAACAATCATTTTTCATAATATTAAATTATCAGATTGATGATTTCGAAATCATCATACAATACCTCACGCTAAAACAAACAAATCAACCAAACATCCAAATCAAGATCAACAACTAGATCTAATCTAATCATCATACAACCCATCGACAAAACAGTTCCATCATACGGCTATATTGAAATCGAACATATGTTTCCAATTCATGATCAGAATCTCTAACAACATAACTACTAGCATGAAACCCTAGATTTCATCACGACATCAATTTAGCATACAATCAGCAATAACAAAACACTAACCGGATTGGATATTTGGAGC
This sequence comes from Helianthus tuberosus, assembly GCA_030545235.1. Taxonomy (NCBI): domain Eukaryota; kingdom Viridiplantae; phylum Streptophyta; class Magnoliopsida; order Asterales; family Asteraceae; genus Helianthus; species Helianthus tuberosus. The sequence continues at coordinate 124,233,973 of CM060365.1, read as the reverse complement.
GAAGAAGGCTTCGAGTGATGAAGGGACTGCCATCGAACAAGAGGGAGAGAAGAGAGAGAGCTTAGGGTTTTGTGTGTTCTTGTTTTGTAAAATTATGAGAAGTATACACACTCCCCATGAGGTTATGCGTATAAGGGAGTGGGCAGAATCCAATACTTGGGTTGCCCTATGGTTTCAAGTACAAGACAAGCAACATTGGGCTGTGAGGGTGTGTATCAAAGGACAAATTGTGCGGCCAGGACAAGATCTAAAACAAATGATCGATATTAAAGAAGGCCATGATAATTCAAGGATGGTGGATGAAGTGATTAAAGCAATAAAAAAACATCTGCAACCTGCTGAAGAGACCCAAAAAATGCCTGTATTTGATAAGACACCAAACATCGCCACGACAGAAACACAAGACAGTCAGTCATTCAACACTGAAAAAGAAAAAAACTGAAGGGGAGATGGTGAAGAAAAGTGTTGACCAACAAGGGGCAGTGTTTGATAAAACGCCATATGAACAGTCACCAACTACATCTGGGAAAAACCTCTTGAAAAGTTTTGAAGAGGAAGGGACACCCAATAAACCCCAGGATGAAAATGCCATCAACACATCACCACCAAAAACGCCAAACATGTCAGATGTGCAGGAGAAAGGTGATGAGGACAACACTCCAGACATCACAAAGCTGATGCAAGAAAATACAATTTTAAACCCTGAAGAGCTGCCTGGTGATGAAAAAGCTGAAGAAGATAAAAATATAAAAAAAAAGAATGTGGCTGAAGAGGAGAAGAGAGATAAAAAATTGAGCAGGGCATGTTTGTCACCTTATCTAAGGAGGTAAGTGGTTATACATGAAAAAAGGACAAACCCTGAAAATAACCTTTCCACATACATCTTCACTGGAATCGGCGATTATGAGTATGTACACTTCTCTCAAAATAAAATGCCAAACTTTCCATTCATAACGTTTACTTGAGAATATGCATGCAAAAACGATCAAAACGCCATGTATTATAATAGAATGAGTTTGTATAACTAAAACGCCAAATGATGTTTTTTTTATAACTGAGTTGTTCAAGATGGGAGAAAAGTTTCTCATGAGGGTGATCTGTGAGAGCATGAAACCAGGATTTCAAGCACATGTCTCAATTATTCTATGTTGGGCACATATCCTGAACTATGAAGAAAGATACAAGGCTCATGAATCACCCTCAAGGTTATTCTGCACAGAATTACTGAAGGTAACTCTTTTGCTATATTTAATTGATAAAATTATAATAGGACATTGTTTTATTGTTTAAAATGTGGTACTCAACATTACAGAATACTCCGGCATACTATGAAACGACAAAAGAAGATACACGAAACAAAGAATTCAACAGAAACATGGAAACTGTTCTGAAAAACACACGTTTCAAAGGAGACAAGAAACATAAAACCATCAAGGATTATGAACTGGTCTTTGTGACAATAATCTGGGAAAGACATTTCTATGTTGTCTGTTTCAACATGAAACATGAAAGAGTTGATGTATTGGACAACAGCGGTGTAGGGGATAACGTCAGCATAAAAAAAAGTATGAAGGATGGGTGGAAATATTGGTAAGTATCTTAAAAACTTTGAATATAGGAACTATGTTGACAAAAAGCCAAACTAATATATGCAAAACAAAATGTGAAACTGCAGCACGGAGCTTTTGCAAACTACTTGCGTATTAAAAATCACCCAAAGCATAAAATCATGAGCAAGGCGAAGGTTGTCAGACAAAAGATGGATTGGAGGACAAAGTCTAACGTCATCGACTATGAGATTTTCGCAATGAGGCATATGGAAACATACATGGGGGATATAACTCGTTGGAGAAGTGGTTTGGCAACAAAAGATGCCCCAAATCAACTCCAACAAAGACAGATAAATGAACTAAGGGTAAAATACATTGGAAAAATCATGTTTCATAGCGAAAATGAAAACAGAAAACTACTGACAAGTTGTCTAAATACATTCATGGCTTTAGGGGGAGAAAAAATACGTGAATTGTTTGACAAAGCAGACGAGAGAATAGCACAAAGAATGGAAGAATATGTAGATTAGCTAAACGCCATGGATTTTAATGTTGACTATTGTGTTTTACTCTTTACATTATTACATCTACATGTTTGGTTGTGTAATCTTCTATAGTATTTGTGCAAATCAAAGAAAACGCCATGATTAGAATAATTAACAAATAATAACCATTTAAAACATAAACAACATTAAAAAAAGGGTTAAAAAACTAAATTAAGACAAGTAGAAAACACAAAAACGCCAAATCTATAGGAAATCAATAAAACACCATTAAAACATAAACGCCATTCGTAAAAAAAACTCTTTTTAAAAAAACGCCATGAAAAACTAGCATAAAGATGAAAACGCCATTAAAACATAAACGCCATTCGTAAAAAATATACTTTAAAAAAACGCCATGTAAAACTAGCATAAAGATGAAAACGCCATTTATATTTAATTATTTTTGGGCAAAGGAATCATAACGCCATTGTTTAGCGGGAAGTGGAAAATGACAATCGTACCCCGGCATAACAATTAGCGCTCCCTGCCACGTGTTGGGCCAGGATCCGTTCTCACCGTTCTCACACTTTTCACCGTTCTCTCCTGATCCCGTTTCTATATATATATATGTATATATTTGTGTGTGTATATAGTTTATATTTCCAACCTGCAAAACCCCATTGTATCATCCGCCAACTTATGTCATCCTCCATCTTCCCTTAAATTAGGGTTTCACAGTCCACCAGCTTCTATCATCAATATCTTCAACTTGCAAAACCCTAAATCTCATGACTAGTTTAATCACCGTCATCAGATCATCGGGTTTTGCAGTGGTGGTTGGTGGTTTTGCGGTGGTGGCATATGGTTGTTGTTGGAAGGTGGTTTTGCAGTGGTGGCGTGGTGGATGTTGTTGGTGGTTTAGCAGTGGTGGATTCACATCACCGCGATGCTGGATGGTGGGATGTGACAACCCATATTTTAGAACCTTTCTTTGCGTTTGATGTAACCTGTATGAATGTAATGTGATTAACTAATGTGATTGTTTGCAATAGACTATTATGTTTGTCACACCCCCAAAATCCACCTGCGGAGTATCACCGCTTGGAGGCGTGACTGACCAGGATCAAGCCACCAATCATATTGAACATAGTACGTAAATAAAAATAAAACCCAACACAATATAATTGGTGTCCAAACAAAACATAGTTTAAGTTGTAAGCGGAAGCATAATGTTTAAAAACCAAAGTATAAGTTCAAATATATCAAATGTTTATCGTGCCATAAGACTATCCATGTCCCACAACGACCACGCCTCCTCGTGCAAGCTCTATAAGTACCTAACGACCTGCAAGGCATGTAACAACGAGTCAACAACAAAGTTGAGCGAGTCCACAATTGGTGTTCATTGTTAAGTTGTTTCAAAAACCAGGAGTTCATTTGTAAGTTGTAAGTTAATCAGTTTACCCTGTTTCCCAAACATATCCATAGTTGGTGGGGGCTTCCCCATGTTAACCACTAGACCTGTTTACCATATCGACCACTGACTAAAGTAAGTTGGTGCCCTAGCGTCAATGTCTATCATCATTGACGTGCCCAGATCCATTAGTTCACGCCCGTCCTCTGCGGCACGGTGTGAGGCTTGTCAAACCTAAATAGCGCTATCTAACTAATGACCCGCTCGCCATTGGCCCGGCGATTAAGTCGATATAAAAGGAGGGACTTCATGATAGAGATTTTGGTCTAGTATCTGTGTTGTCACCCTTCAATAAAGAGGGTGTGTACGAAATCTTCAAACCAGAAGATTACGCAGGTTCCGATTAAGTTCTTAGTACGTGTTGTCACCCTTCAATAAAGAGGGTGTGTACGTGTTCCAAACCAGGAGATCACGCAGTTTCAGTTCAAATCCTTTACCCATTCCCAACCCCTGGGAATCCCATGCCTTGTAGAAAGTGTGAACTCACCTTTGATTGCTCGGTTGGTCTCTTAAAAGAAAATAGCTAACAGTCAGGGTTGATCAATCACGTCCTAGTATGATTACCACTTAGTCCATTAGTGGTTTCAAATAGAGCACAAAGTTCCTACACGCATCTAGCACATAGTCACCGAATCACGTTGTCATGCAATTACACATTTAGGTAAGCTAGTACATGTGATCATGTTATTTCATAAAACGCATTTGTTGCCACCTACTAATGTTTCTAGTCACATTCATCATCTTATGCACATTACAGTTTTACATCGAATTTTCAACCATTCTTGATATTGGAAATAATCAACATGTCCTTAGATCATATCATAGTTGATGCCTACGTATGACATCTTCCATAAATTACACACAAGAAAAAGCATATTCAACAAATACATGTGTATTTTATGTTGTGATTGTTAATAAGCAATAAAATTCATTAAAAATTGTTTAAAAGAAACCTATTATTATAATAATACTATAGCTTGAAATGGCCATCATGAGACCTGATGATTCAACAAACTCCCATTTTCTTTAAGGAGTAGTAAATTAACCCCTTTTCATAAAATTACAAATTATCACACATGCATACATCGTTCACATATATATATATACATATTCAGATTGGATATTTCTTCTTATACAGTACACGTTCAATCAAGCATGATTATATTCACTTATACTAAGAGCTACTCAAGTTTCTATACATCGTTCATAAGGAGAATCGTGCACGCGTATGCCCGAACTGTCACACCAAACATGCCGGTCCGTATTTGCGTTCATATTATTAAGCCAAAGTCGAACCGGAACTTGTTCTCATACAACTATACACGTACACAGTTACATATCACATATTATACAGATTCGGGTAAGGGTTTTTATGGCTTTAAAACGGAGTCGATTCGGAACTTTTATATACTCAGTCCTATGCGTGAACTTCACAGCCATGATCTAATATCGCTACCAATTTAATACCTAACACACTAACCTGGCCTTAATACTAATACATATGATAAAGACCTTACTGATTAAACCCACATGTATGCATAACATCGAATACCCAAAAGACAACAGTTAGTTATTATCATGTTACATACATCATCCTCAAATCAATACCAATGATTCACATACAACAGTTACAACCTAGCATGCAAGTCATGAAACACAATTATCACATAACAGGAGACTATTCAAGAATCGTTAACCCACTAACCCGAATTGAGGAGGTAGAACGGACGACTTCAATGGAGAGAGGAGGGTATCGTCTGCCGTACGTATTCTTGGTGAAGATAGGGTTAAATTTGAGTATGAGATAATAGATATAGCATGATACGTGCACATAAATAATATTAGATTGGCGGTTCATGCGATTGGGCTGTAGGGTGTTGATTGGGCCGAATTATTCACACAGGGAAAGGCAGCAACATAAATATATATTTGATGTTAGTTGTACGCACATGGGGGGGTTAGAGGGTTTGGTTTGGGTTAGTTTACTTAAGTACTATATGATTATTATTATTATTATAAACCTAAGATCAACTAATAAAGATTTATATACATAAATGTAAAATATTCACGCTAAGGGTTCGGGCCTCAAAAGTTGTGATCATTTGTTTGTTACCTAAGGCAAACAGATGAGATGGTGACAAATCAAAGTAAATGGGTCAAAAATAACGTATCGCGAAGACATGTTCGCCTATAAGTGAACACTCATCCCAAGAATTCCCAGGTAAGCACAACTGGTCTCGCTTCTGATGAGATGTATACGAAGTGCTTGCCTAGACAGAAAACCCAGAATACAGGCATTCACCCTTCCAGTTTGCACGTGTTCACATTATTTAAAACCCAAAACCTTGACGAGGTTTTGAAAATCCAAAGGGGTTCAAAACCATATAATAGAGAGTTCAAAACCTTACAATAGAGGGTTCAAAACCTAGTAATCAATCATCCTAGAACAGATGATTAGTTTTCAAAGCGGTTTTGAATTTTATGTTCTTGTTGTGGTTGTCGCCTAAGGATAGGTGACAGTATTGTTTTATGACTAAACGCAAGTAAACTCGCGTTAGGGTCCTAGAAAGGTTATAGACTAGGTCAAAGTATTACTAATAACCTAATTCCCTATAACCATGAGCTCTGATACCAACTTTTCTGTCACACCCCGACCACGTAAAACAACAAAACATGGCGGAAATGTCGGGGAGTGTTGTAACAGAATCATTGTTTCATAACACATGGAAATTGAAATATTGTTTTATTAAATAAAAGAGTTACAATGTCTTGACAATCAAAGAAACATAACATAAATAACTAGTCTTGCATCTTTTATTGTCACTAAGGCCCATGTCCGCCTAAGTGTATCTTGATCAATCCTATGCTTCATTTCCTGAAACACATGTGAAAATAGGTACGTCAGCATAAAAATGCCGGCGAGATACATAGGTTTTGTGAAAATGAGATTCATGACTTATGTTTAAGAAAATGTTTAGTCATGAACCTTTTAGTTTGCTTTGTTTTGTAAATCGTTTGAAAAGCAATAAGATCAGATGATATGTATAAGTAAGAGAATTATGTATGGTTAAATGAATAACCATGTAAAATGAGTTTGTAAAAGATAAGTTGTTTTGTAAAACAATGTCTTGTGAAAAGTATATTATTTGTATAAAATGTTATATGTCTCAAATTGAAATGATTCAAATAACGCTACAATATGTGATATCATACAAGCACTTATATATAGGAAGTACCAGCGGCGTATCCACCATGCTTGTATCATATTACACACGCCTCGTTACTTAAATCACTTACTCAAACCAAACCACCGAAGTAAAATGTTTATGTATAATCAAATGTCTAATGTCTATGTCAAATGTTTATGTCAAAAGTCCTTGTATAAACCATGTCAAATGTTGATAGTCCAAAAGTAGTCAAGTAATGTGTAACAAATGTTTATGTATGGTAAGTAAAATAAGACTACTTAAACCATAAGTAAAAATGTACAAAACAAAGTATTTTGAATAAATCAAAAGTTATGTTTTGTAAAATATATGCATGCTATACTGAATATGAGCATTTATGCGGTATTGTGAAAATTCATACATCCAAGCCTTGAGACAGCCGGATAACCATGTAAAAATGGGTTATCAAAAGAATATGTATTCGGATTCGGTCATTCCTTACGTCCAAACAAACCCGAGATTTCAGGAATGGGATTTGTCAAGTCCTATGGTACCACTACCTACTACCGAGCGCCATGATCGGTGTTAATGAATGTACATTGTCTCATTTAAACAAACCAAATGTCATACCAAAATGTAAGCATGTTTTATGAAGATAATGTACCTAGTATGCTAGAGTAAACATACAAGGTAGAGCTGTAAAACAATGTGTCCATATGTTACTGGAACATACGCAATAGAGATGCAATGTAAAATAATGTACTAAGCATGTACTAAATGGATATACATAGCATGAAAACAATGAAATCATGTACTATAAGTGTACTATTGAACATAACAAGTATATGATGTGAAAACAGGAAAGCATGAAAGTAACAAGTAGGCACATGTGTTTCACCCCAAAACAGTTTGGAAAACAGTAAAAGAGGGGTCTATGTACTCACTTGAGATTGCTCAGATGTCTAAAGATAACCACCAAGTAATGCTAGAGATCTCGGAATCAAACGGCACCTAATATAGGTAACTATGTTAATAAACAGGACCTAAATCGGAAGATCGGATAGAATGAGGTTTCGTAAACCAAACGAGTATGGAGACTCGTGCAATATGGTTTAACAAAGCCTACATACTAAATGAAACCTAACCTAAGTGCTTTCGACCCATCGCGACCCATTAAGGTAGCTTATGCTACTTTAACGCGTCGTGCGCGTGAAACGCGTTCGGACCGTCTAACTAGTCCTATGACAAGTGTTATATGCCTAAACATGTTACATAATCAGTTATGTGACAAAAGTTTAGGTTACATATGCTTAATTACCAATTATACATAAAAAGGGTATTCTGGTAATTTACCTAAGGCATATAAACTACCTATCATACAACTACTTAAACGATGTGACCATAGGGTATAACCTCGGAAGGTTATTCCCTATATACTCTGGTCACCTAATGTGTTTGGTCGGATCCTAATGATCGACCAAATGGGTCGGGTTCGAAAGTATAAGCGATTTATCAGATCGCTTACCCTACGACCCTAGACAACGTGGTAATCAGTAGGCATAGTCCCAAGGGACTATAACCAACGTGATTACACTCACGTTGCGAAGTTCAAACGAACTTCGCATTGACCATAACTGGTCAACGCAGAAAGTCAAACAAAGTTTGACTTTCAGACTCGAAAAGACTCGAAAAGCAATAAAAGAACGAAAGAATACTTACAAAGGGTCCCCGAATGCTAATCCCGATCCAAGTAGCTCAGGTATGAAACAATGGTTTCAACTTAGAGCTCCTCAAATCAGAATTCTAGTGAGTTTAGCAATGGGGGTGGATGGGTATTTATAGTTTTCGGGTAACCGTTAAGATCGTTTCATGGAAACCGTGCTTTAATCGCATCCGTACAAGTGTCGGAACCTTATGGTAGCTAAAAAATGATCCTTATCAGCTGACAAGGCAATTGAGAATGTGTGGGTGTGGTTAAAACAGCTGGAACCTGCTGTTAAATTCAGTTAATCTGGTCAGGAAGGCGGACGCGGCCCGCTTCAACATGTGCAGAAACTCAGGCGGGCCGCCTGGGAGTCACAGATCAGAATTAGTTTCAGAATTTACAGTTTCAGTCCCTGCACGTGTTTAAAGCCATTTCCGACACTTCTAAGGCCCGTAAAGCCAACTTTAAGGCCCTAAAATGATGCCTAAACATTGTGGACATGAAACATACTAAAAAATATGTCGGATGTTGGTTCGTTTGGTCGTACGAACGCGATGTTCGCTAAATTACGACGGAATGCGCACAAGCGTGAAAAACGATCCAAAATGCGTGACGAATGGATTTTTCTTATGCCAAACACTAAAATAAAATATTTTAGTGCTTACATAAATTTTTGGATGTCCAGATGTATTCAGAACGTAAGTTATGCGCGAAAATGCAAACTTGTGCACTTTTTGACACTTTTAGTCCCTGAATGACCCAAAAGTTTATTTTAGCACACCGAACCCCTCAAAGCCTATTTCTAAGCTATATAAAGGATATTTAAGTTATTCCCTAAAAATATAAGTTTTGGTGAAACTTATTCCCTAAAAATTCACCTAAAAATATTTACCAAGGTTTCCCTAATTTTTGGTGTAAGATTTCAAGTTAAGAAATGGTGATTTCTTCAAGTTAAAATTTATATTAAGTATGTATATTTTTAGGGAAAATATATATATTTAGTAATCACCAAATTTTGTGCTAAGTGTATATTATGTGTATTATAAGTAGTAGTGCATTAGGAACATGAAAATACACTAAATACTCCCAAGGAGTATGAATACAAAAATACACATACAAATACATGAGAATACATAAGTATACAAGTATACAAAATTCCTCACAAGGAAATACATGGACAAATACAAGAAAATATAGTTATGAAAATATATTCCTTAACATATGATTGAACTTGGACAAGTTATGGACTTAAATGTATATTTTTGGACAAATATATAACCTATACCAAGTATTGGAATTTATACAAAAATCGGGTGGATAACAAGAATAACCATGTATATATTTCATACAAGTATTAAAAATATATTATTTTTAAGAAATATAATTCCGGAAAGTAATAAAAATCAAAGTATTGATTTTTGGTGAAAAATACAAAATACACAAGTATTTACATAAAATACAAGTATACTTTCCTAAGAATACTTGTACAAAAATAATATTGAAAATATTATTTCACAAAATACTTATATTTATTTTTGGGAAAATAATATAAGTAATATACTTGAAAAGTCAAAAATATAAATTATTTTTAACAACTTATTACCTTGTCAAAAAGACTTATAAACAAATATATATATTTTAAAGAGTGAAATATATATTTACAATACATACTTAAAAGTGCACGACACAACGTACGGGCAAGACCTAACGAACAAGGGCACGACCCTCGCAAAGATTGAACATACATAGAACATATACATAAACAAAAGATGGTGACTTGTACTTGTGTGATACAAGTCTAGTGACTAACATTAATAGAACACGTATAGGTCACGACGCTACGAAACCAACCGGTGAAGTTTACGGCGCAGGATACGCAAAGTTGTGAGTTCATGTCCCGACTTTTAAACTTTAACTTGTTTTCTAAACTTGGGGAAAATACATGTGTTATGGTATGTTGAATACAAAAACTAAGGAAGGATACTTTAGATCATGTCACGAATAGGGTGCCATATGCACCATTAATCAATTACATACCAAGACCGCGGAACAAAAGGTTAGAACTAATGGGTTTCAGGCAACCACACTCTTGGCCACGCTTTTACCAAGTAGTGCTTTTGTGTCTCTAGTCATGAATCGACAAGTTAAAATGCCTATGGTTTAGATGCTTCCTATGTCGTGTCACATGTTAATGGCCTTGCAAACCATCAGCGATCTCGATTTCCTTACATTTATAGAAGTACATATTTTAGTACAATTACATACCATGTTTTCTACATCGAATGCTTAAATGTTTATACAAAACTGCATGAATTCACACCAACATTATGTTGACGATTTTCAAAAACTCACATGTATTTCAGGAAACAAGTTGGATCTTGGGCGCTGGTGTTGTTTTCAAGACGTAAATTTCAAGTTTAGATGTCATCCACTTTTGTTTTGTATCATAACTTGAGGGTTTTGGTTGAAACTTAAATGACTTGTGTTAGTAACATTTCAATCTTATGAATGGATGAACATCTTGTTTTAATCATATAGTTGTTTATTATAATTGAATGCAATGATATTGAGCAAGTCACACATCATACGCTTCCGCAAAAGTCAGGGTGTGACAGTTTGGTATCAGAGCTTCAATTGTAGTGAACTAGGATTCCTTCTCGAGTCTATACTATAATCATTAGGACTCTCTCACGAAAACATTTTTACAAAAGGTTTTTCATTGCATTTACAAAAAGCGCCAAGATCCATGAATCCAACATTTTTCAAAGGAAAGAACAAACGAGAGTTATATATGACATGTAGCATTTATTTGCTTGTATATACTAAGTAACGTTTTATATATTAATATATATGCATATATGTGTACGGAATGATTATTGACGGGAACGAGATACCTTCGACTTTGAATCCTATTATTGTTCTTGACTTGCACAATGAGATTATCGACCTCGCGTACACTACGGAGCTTATGACTGATTACCAAACGAGGCCCCGAGCTTGATTCTGTAGAAAATAGTTGTTCTTCCCCCTTGAATGCAAAGCTGTCTGACTACGGCAGTGACGGTGAGGCGGAGGAGGCAACCTTGGACAGCGACCTTATCAGTGAGACGAGACCCCGGTGGCTTTTACGAAGCGTGATTGGCGACTCTCTTGTCCAGACAAGGAAGATGAGGTACTCATCTTGAAGGTGCCCCTTCAACTACTAATGCTAGGAACTCTCTTTGTTCCTGTTCCGTCTAAGCATTGTGCCATTTCGCGCATAACGACAACGGACGTTGGCGCATGGACCATCATAAAGGTCCTTCCATGTCGAAGGTGTGAAGACTATAGTTTTCCCTTCTCTGACTAATCAGCTGCTTCGAACGAGAGAAAATTAGGGTGACCATGCAAGACAATTTATTGTTACGGGGGCCCACGTAACAATAACTTGTAGTGCATGGAAATCCTGGTAAACTATGCGGGTCAAGCTAATGATCATTACACAATCGAAAATCCTAAGTTGTTTAAATCTCCGTCTAGTAGAACACCAATCGAGATAGTTACTATAACACTCTACAAGTGGGAAGCCTGTCTTTCCCTACTTCGTGCCTAACATCCCCACCTGTAGCACGAATCATTGGGAACCGGTATCCAAGCAAGTGAAGATGGTAAACACTTAGGAAAGATTTACCTCAACACTTTAGGATTCTTGTGTTTAAATTTGTACAGAGCCTACGACACCCCAACCTTATCCATTATAGTTGCGATGATAGACCCCAACATTTGACATCTGTTTTACCCCAAGGAGGTAGCATGGCGCGAACTGTAGTGTAACCCATTTACTACACTCTGTTCGTCATGCATGAAGACCGTACCAACTATACTGGGACTCTTGGAGCCCAAGCAAAATCAATGTAAAAGTCACACAGTCCAGTGTGACAAAGGGGTCCTTCTTACGTCGGACAGTTAAGGTCCATGAAGCATAGAACACATGTTATAAGGACAAAAGCAACCACTTGATTCTCCTCTTCTTAACAGATTTCCACTCCATATGGGCACATGGATGAAACAGGCAGGAAGCTTATTCCCGTCCTTCACCTCATAAGCACCCCATCACCCACTACCCATATTACAACACCGACGCACCCAGCAGTACTTCCACCCGCTCTATCCCGTGGTGCACCCCATCGTTTGGGTAGTGCATTCACACCCTGGAAATCACTTTATGGGTACTACAAGGCACAATTCGGTCCCGAGGAAGAAGTCATGCACCCTCGTGACCTTATCTCTGTGTTTTCACTATCACTTTCTCCTATACGTGGTAGTAATGTACAACCCCCCCCCCCCCATCTCCTGTGAAGCATACCCGTTTATGTAAAACTAAAGACTATGGAAGAGTCAGAGACTTGAGGAATAAACAAGGAACGAGGTGAAGGGAAGACATCACCGTATTTTTATAGCCCTGGATGACTTGCATCAATCGGAGTAAGGTGACTCCGAGGATGTTTGCTACGCAAGACTAATTGCAACAAATTGATATGGTGTATGTAAAAGTCGATGTACCCTTAGCAAGATTTTGATGTGACTCATTTTACCTCGCTACAATGATGAGATGATTACGGTGGGAAGATTTGCATAAGATCATTAGGAATTACCCTACCTTTATACTTGTGATGCACGATGAATAAGCTTTGCTTTCACATAAAGACAACAACATTTATTCCAAAATAAGTGTTTAATCTCGTCAATGTATTTTATACATGAGAAGCACATGGAACCGCAGCAAAGGAAACACTGGTCGAGTCTAATCATAACCTTTACCTGCAACAAGAGCTGAGCCTAAAGCTCTGTGGAACCAACAAGTTGCTGAAGCAATCATCCAATATGAAGCAAATAACACTGAAAACAACGGCGAAATAAGAGGAAGTATACACATCCCAAGTAAAGCTCTAAAGCAAACAACAAACATAAGGAAACCGCTGCGACTAGGAAAGTCAAGGCATTCGTTGTCACGACTAAGATAGGTGATAAAAACTACTAAGGAGAACTACCAAAGTGTGATAGATGTGGTTATTATCACACAGGTCCGTGCAGGACTCGTAGGTGTGAAATTGGGGCAAGATCGGGCATAGCAAGGAGGCATGCTGGTCTGGCATGAGACATGTGAATGGAATTTAGGACAGTAATAGCAATGGCAAAGGCCAAGAGTTGCTACGGATGTGGCGACGAAGGACACTATCGGAAGGACTGCCCGAAGAAAAGTTCAAGCTCTTGGGAGCATTTTCATGAAGGGAATACGCAAGGCACGCTAGGACCCGAACGTAGTTACGAGTACGTTCCTTATAAACTGACACATTGCATCCATTCTATTTAATACCGGCGCCGACTTTGGTATTAAGTCTATTGAACTTAAGGATATACTTGTCTTAGCAACAAGTAAACTAGACTCCCCACATGCTATAGAGTTGGCAAATGGAAAATCAGTCGAAATGGATAAAGTTATTAAGGGTTGTATACTTGGACTTGGGGAAATGAAAATTCTCTATCAACCTTCTATCAGTTGGTTTAGGTAGTTTTGATGTGGTAGTCGTCATGGATTGGATATCCAAGGATAAGACTGAAGTTGTTTGTCACGAGAAAATCATTCCCATCCCTCTTGAGAATGATGAAACACTCATCGTGCATGGAGAGAGAAGAGACACACCTCTGCGAATCATCAACTGTATGAAGGCGCAGAAATGCCTACGCAAAGGATGCGTTGCGTTTTTGGTGCACGTCGTAGATAAGAAGGCTGAGGAGCCGAAACTCGAAGACATTCCTGTGGTGGAGGAATTTCCTGATGTTTTTCCCAAAGATTTTCCAGGACTACCTCCGCAAAGACAAGTCGAATTTCATATGGACTTGGTTCTAGGCGCCGCTCCTGTAGCCAAGGCACCCTATCGACTTGCGTCATCCGAGATGCAAGAATTATCTACACAACTCCAAGATGTAACACCCGTGTCACTCCAACCATCAGACAAATTCCAAACCAATGAAATATAGTATTTCATACTTGGGATTTGTAAAAATATGTGTATCGTTTACACATATCAATTCTTGTTCAATTTAAAGCTTTAAATCGCTTTCTGGAGGGTTATACGCGCTCTGATGTGTAGATATAACCAGTTTAATCCAACGAACACTCCGGAATAGCGAAATAGGCTTAACATACCTCAAATAACCTATACATAACTTAGATATAAGTTTTGGAAGGTTTGGTGTGGTGAAATCAAAGTTTAATCGCTTACAGGGACTAAAGTTGACAAACTGCGAAAGTATGCCAATTTGAACTGTAACAGACATTCCGGAACATGACCATAAGTTAAACACACCTTAAATATCCTTTATATAGCTTAGAAATAGGCTTTGAGGGGTTCAGTGTGCTAAAATAAACTTTTGGGTCATTCAGGGACTAAAAGTGTCAAAAAGTGCACAAGTTTGCATTTTCGCGCATAACTTACGTTCTGGATATATCCGGACACCCAAAAATTTATGTAAGCATGACTATATTATGCTTTAGTGTTTGGATTGCCAAAAAATCCATTCGTCGCGTCTTTTGGTTCGTTTTTCGCGCTTATGCGCATTCCGTCGTAATTAACCGAACATCGCGTTCGTACGGCCAAACGAACCGACATCTGAGATATTTTTGAGCATGTTTTAAGTTCCCTATACTTTAACTTCATTTTAGAGCTTTGAAATGGGGTTAACGGGCCTTAAACGTGTCAAAAATGGCCTAAATACAGTTCAGGGACCAAAACTGTAATTCTGCCAAAGTTCACCCATACGATGCGTATGGTATATATACCATACGATGCGTATGGGGTCTCCAGACCAGGTGCAATGTTTGAACAGCCTGTTTGCAGCTGGTTTCCACTCCCTAACCCCTTGCCAAGTGTTGATTCCTTATGGTGGTGAGCATTTTGAGGCACCATAACTTTCCGACAAGTGTACGGCCTTGATCGTGCCCTCTTTTCCATGAAACGATCTCAACGGTTAACCGAAAACTATATATACCCATCCACCCCCATTGCATTTCTGACTAGAATTCTGATTTTGAGAGCTCTAAGTTGAAACCATTGTTTCATACCTGAGTTCTTGAGTCGGGATTAGCATTCGGGGACCCTGGGTGCCGTTTGATATTCCGCGATCTCTAGCATTGCTTGGTGGTTATCCTAGGACTTCTGAGCAATCTCAAGTGAGTACATAGACCCCTCTTTTACTGTTTTCCAAACTGTTTTGGGGTGGAACACATGTGCCTACTTGTTACTTTCATGCTTTCCTGTTTTCACATCATATACTGTTATGTTCATTAGTACACTATTAGTACATTGATTTACATGACTTTTCTGCTTTGTATGTTAACTTAGCATACTTAGTACATCGTTTTACATTACATTTCTGTTGCATATGTTTACTCAGCATATGGACACATTATCTCAGTTCACATGCTATGTATGTCTGTTGTTGCATACTTAGTACAGATATTTCAGTTCACATGCTATGTATGTCTGTTGTTGCATACTTAGTACATATATTTCAGTTCACATGCTATGTATGTTTGTTGTTGCATACTTAGTACATATATTTCAGTTCACATGCTATGTATGTTTGTTGTTGCATACTTAGTACAGATATTTCAGTTTACATGCTATGTATGTATGTTGTTGCATACTTAGTACACTTATTATTCATTACATGCTTACATTTTGGCAATTGGTTTAAACATAGACATTGTACATTGTTGGTTTGGTTTGAGTAAGTGATTAAGTAACGAGGCGTGTGTAATATGATACAAGCATGGTGGATACGCCGCTGGTACTTCCTATATATAAGTGTTTGTATTGTATTACATATTGTAGCGTTATTTGAATCATTTCAGGTTGAGACATAGAACATTTTATACAAATAACATATTTTTCACAAGACATTGATTTACAAACAACTTATCTAATACAAACTCATTTTACATGGTTATTCATTTAACCATACATTATACATTATTTATACATATCATCTGATCTTATCGATTTTCAAATGATTTACAAAACAAAGCAAATAACAAGGTTCATGACTAAACATTTTCTCAAACATAAGTCATGAAACCTATTTTCACAAAACCTATGTATCTCACCGGCATTTTTATGCTGACGTATCATATTTTCACATGTGTTTTTCAGGAACTGTTGCATAAGATGGTCAAGATACACATAGGCAGACTTGGGCTTTAGTGATAATAAAAGATGCAAGACTAGTTAATTATGTTGTATTTTCCTTGTTTGTTAAGACATTGTAACACTTTTAATCAATAAAACGAAACTTCAATTGCCATGGATTTGAAACAATTAATTCTGTTACAACACTCCCCGACGTTTCCGCCACGTTTTGTATGTTCCACGTGGTCGGGGTGTGACAGAAAAGATGGTATCAGAGCCAATGGTTATAGGGAATTAGGTTATTAGTAATGCTTTGACCTAGTCTATAACTTTCTTAGGACCCTAACGCGAGTTTACTTGCGTTTAGTCATAAAACAATACTGTCACCTATCCTTAGGCGACGACCACAACAAGAACATAAATTTCAAAACCGCTTTGAAAACTAATCATCTGTTCTAGGATGATTGATTACTAGGTTTTGAACTCTCTATTATAAGGTTTTGAACCCTTTGAATTTTCAAAATCTCATCAAGGTTTTGGGTTTTAAATAATGTGAACACGTGCAAACTGGAAGGGTGAATGCCTGTATTCTGGGTTTTCTGTCTAGGCGAGCACTTCGTATACATCTCATCAGACGCGAGACCAGTTGTGCTTACCTGGGAATTCTTGGGATGAGTGTTCACTTATAGGCGAGCATGTCTTCGCGATACATTATATTGACCCATTTACTTTGATTAGTCACTGTCTCATTTGTTTGCCTTTGGTAACAAACAAATGGTCACAATCTACATGCCTTGTCATTTTCTTTTGACTATCTTTCGCTTGTTTCCTCCCATGTCTTCCATTTTCTACATGGTGCCTCTACGTTGCAACAACAATGTCCGAACCAGGTGCTACAACTGCCCAACAAATAGGCGTCGTACTCCAGAAGACCGTTGATTTAGCTATTACCATGACTCGTCTCAAGGATGAAGCCGTATAAGCGAACTGCTCCTTGGAGAAATCAATGCAACCTTCATCATTCAAATCAAATACCCTGTTACAAATGTACCCACGGTGGACGATGGGGACGTTTGGTTAACATATGCCGCTTTGTAATCCAAAGCAAAGCTGTTACAAATCCTGCTGCTGCTCAACCTTCAAACTCTGCTTCATATGTCGCTTGGCATATCTGGCGCCTCAACCTCATGAACTTTCTACTTTGTGTATCGACGTAAGCACGCCTAGTGCAAGGTGTCGGAACACCTCCCGTTACACAAACTCCAAAAATCCATGTAGGATCTTTCTATCCTCATAATTAGATCCTTGTGGATGGGTATCATTCATCGGAGTCCTTAATTGAATTCTTTGTATGATTCAATACGTACATCACAATTCAATAAGGACAAAGCCGAATTCCTATTAAGATTTTCCTATCTTCATAGATAGATTCTTGAAATAATTAAAGTGCCAAATGAAATCCACGAATTGGATTCCTGGTGTGCTTTAAGTATCCGCGTCCGAAGATAACAAATTAATAACCAAGTTAAACAACTATGTGATTATGTGCTTGTGTGTTTCCTTTTATGTTTTTGTGTAATCCAAGTTTTGTCATCCAAATCCTCGTAGAATCTTCCATATCTTTGTATAAGGAAATTCATAGTAGGATATCCAAAGGTACTATATTAAATCCTCAATGGGCTTCTATGTTGTAGTTAAGTCCCTTGGATTATATTGTACCATTCCATAATTAGACCCCTGAGTGGTCTAGTTAAACAGATTGATCCAAAAATCTGGTTAGGAATATCATGTGATGATATAGCTGAAAGGACTCCTTGGAGGTCTAATTAAAAAGATCATGTGTTGATCTGATTAAAAGGACCCTATGGTAGTCTAGTCACACTCATCACAGGTTTGATATTTTCTTCCCCTACACATCATGAAATGCACTGTGCGGACTGTGCAAGGAATTACGTAATTATGGACGCGTACATAATTATGGAAATTCAGTGCACAGAAACCACAACAAGTTTTGTCATGTATCTAGAATTAATTCTGTTCATTTTTGTTTCTGAAGATGTAAAATGACTCATTCGGTTCATTTTTGTTTCTGAAGATGTAAAATGACTCATTCGGTTCATTTTTGTTTCTGAAGATGTAAAATGACTATTCCATTCATTTTTGTTTCTGAAGATGTAAAATGACTCATTCGGTTCATTTTTGTTTCTGAAGATGTAAAATGACTCATTCGGTTCATTTTTGTTTCTGAAGATGTAAAATGACTCATTCGGTTCATTTTTGTTTCTGAAGATGTAAAATGACTATTCCATTCATTTTTGTTTCTGAAGATGTAAAATGACTCATTCGGTTCATTTTTGTTTCTGAAGATGTAAAATGACTCATTCGGTTCATTTTTGTTTCTGAAGATGTAAAATGACTCATTCGGTTCATTTTTGTTTCTGAAGATGTAAAATGACTATTCCATTCATTTTTGTTTCTGAAGATGTAAAATGACTCATTCGGTTCATTTTTGTTTCTGAAGATGTAAAATGACTATTCCATTCATTTTTGTTTCTGAAGATGTAAAATGACTCATTCGGTTCATTTTTGTTTCTGAAGATGTAAAATGACTCATTCGGTTCATTTTTGTTTCTGAAGATGTAAAATGACTCATTCGGTTCATTTTTGTTTCTGAAGATGTAAAATGACTATTCCATTCATTTTTGTTTCTGAAGATGTAAAATGACTCATTCGGTTCATTTTTGTTTCTGAAGATGTAAAATGACTCATTCGGTTCATCTTTGTTTCCGAAGATGTAAAATGGCTATTCCGTTCATTTTTGTTTCTAAAGAATGCCTGTTGAAAATAACTCCGTTCATTTTTCAATTCTGAAGAATGTCCGTTAAAGAGAAATAACAGGATTATGCCTTTCATATCTCTGGTGGTTATTTGACACAAAGCCACAGTTAGACTCCTACGAATTAATTTCGGGACGAAATTTCCTAAAGTAGGGGAGACTGTAACACCCGTGTCACTCCAACCATCAGACAAATGCCAAACCAATGAAATATAGTATTTCATACTTGGGATTTGTAAAAATATGTGTATCGTTTACACATATCAATTCTTGTTCAATTTAAAGCTTTAAATCGCTTTCTGGAGGGTTATACGCGCTCTGATGTGTAGATATAACCAGTTTAATCCAACGAACACTCCGGAATAGCGAAATAGGCTTAACATACCTCAAATAACCTATACATAACTTAGATATAAGTTTTGGAAGGTTTGGTGTGGTGAAATCAAAGTTTAATCGCTTACAGGGACTAAAGTTGACAAACTGCGAAAGTATGCCAATTTGAACTGTAACAGACATTCCGGAACATGACCATAAGTTAAACACACCTTAAATATCCTTTATATAGCTTAGAAATAGGCTTTGAGGGGTTCAGTGTGCTAAAATAAACTTTTGGGTCATTCAGGGACTAAAAGTGTCAAAAAGTGCACAAGTTTGCATTTTCGCGCATAACTTACGTTCTGGATATATCCGGACACCCAAAAATTTATGTAAGCATGACTATATTATGCTTTAGTGTTTGGATTGCCAAAAAATCCATTCGTCGCGTCTTTTGGTTCGTTTTTCGCGCTTATGCGCATTCCGTCGTAATTAACCGAACATCGCGTTCGTACGGCCAAACGAACCGACATCTGAGATATTTTTGAGCATGTTTTAAGTTCCCTATACTTTAACTTCATTTTAGAGCTTTGAAATGGGGTTAACGGGCCTTAAACGTGTCAAAAATGGCCTAAATACAGTTCAGGGACCAAAACTGTAATTCTGCCAAAGTTCACCCATACGATGCGTATGGTATATATACCATACGATGCGTATGGGGTCTCCAGACCAGGTGCAATGTTTGAACAGCCTGTTTGCAGCTGGTTTCCACTCCCTAACCCCTTGCCAAGTGTTGATTCCTTATGGTGGTGAGCATTTTGAGGCACCATAACTTTCCGACAAGTGTACGGCCTTGATCGTGCCCTCTTTTCCATGAAACGATCTCAACGGTTAACCGAAAACTATATATACCCATCCACCCCCATTGCATTTCTGACTAGAATTCTGATTTTGAGAGCTCTAAGTTGAAACCATTGTTTCATACCTGAGTTCTTGAGTCGGGATTAGCATTCGGGGACCCTGGGTGCCGTTTGATATTCCGCGATCTCTAGCATTGCTTGGTGGTTATCCTAGGACTTCTGAGCAATCTCAAGTGAGTACATAGACCCCTCTTTTACTGTTTTCCAAACTGTTTTGGGGTGGAACACATGTGCCTACTTGTTACTTTCATGCTTTCCTGTTTTCACATCATATACTGTTATGTTCATTAGTACACTATTAGTACATTGATTTACATGACTTTTCTGCTTTGTATGTTAACTTAGCATACTTAGTACATCGTTTTACATTACATTTCTGTTGCATATGTTTACTCAGCATATGGACACATTATCTCAGTTCACATGCTATGTATGTCTGTTGTTGCATACTTAGTACAGATATTTCAGTTCACATGCTATGTATGTCTGTTGTTGCATACTTAGTACATATATTTCAGTTCACATGCTATGTATGTTTGTTGTTGCATACTTAGTACATATATTTCAGTTCACATGCTATGTATGTTTGTTGTTGCATACTTAGTACAGATATTTCAGTTTACATGCTATGTATGTATGTTGTTGCATACTTAGTACACTTATTATTCATTACATGCTTACATTTTGGCAATTGGTTTAAACATAGACATTGTACATTGTTGGTTTGGTTTGAGTAAGTGATTAAGTAACGAGGCGTGTGTAATATGATACAAGCATGGTGGATACGCCGCTGGTACTTCCTATATATAAGTGTTTGTATTGTATTACATATTGTAGCGTTATTTGAATCATTTCAGGTTGAGACATAGAACATTTTATACAAATAACATATTTTTCACAAGACATTGATTTACAAACAACTTATCTAATACAAACTCATTTTACATGGTTATTCATTTAACCATACATTATACATTATTTATACATATCATCTGATCTTATCGATTTTCAAATGATTTACAAAACAAAGCAAATAACAAGGTTCATGACTAAACATTTTCTCAAACATAAGTCATGAAACCTATTTTCACAAAACCTATGTATCTCACCGGCATTTTTATGCTGACGTATCATATTTTCACATGTGTTTTTCAGGAACTGTTGCATAAGATGGTCAAGATACACATAGGTAGACTTGGGCTTTAGTGATAATAAAAGATGCAAGACTAGTTAATTATGTTGTATTTTCCTTGTTTGTTAAGACATTGTAACACTTTTAATCAATAAAACGAAACTTCAATTGCCATGGATTTGAAACAATTAATTCTGTTACAACACTCCCCGACGTTTCCGCCACGTTTTGTATGTTCCACGTGGTCGGGGTGTGACACAAGAGTTGTTGGATAAAGGATTCATAAGGCCGAGCTTCTCGCCTCGGGGAGCTCCAGTTTTGTTTGTAAAGAAAAAGGATGGAACACTGCGTATGTGTATCGATTATAGAGAATTGAATAAGCTCACTGTCAAGAATCGGTATCCCCTACCGAGGATTGATGACTTATTCGATCAGTTGCAAGGATCGAGCTACTACTCAAAGATTGACCTTAGGTCTGGCTACCATCAGTTAAGGATTCATGAAGAAATCATACCGAAGACTACGTTCAGGACTCGTTATAGGCATTACGAGTTCCTTGTGATGCCATTTGGGCTGACGAACGCACCAGCAGTGTTTATGGATCTAATGAATCGTGTTTGTAAACCATATCTCGATAAATTCATGATTGTATTTATCGATGATATTCTGATTTATTCCCGGACGAAAGAAGAGCACAAACAACACCTTAGGACCATTCTGGAACTACTGAAGAAAGAGAAGCTTTATGCAAAGTTCTCAAAGTGCGAATTTTGGATTCGCGAAGTACAGTTCCTTGGTCATGTCATGAACGAGAAGGGCATTCATGTAGACCCAGAAAAGATAGAGGCAATAAAGAATTAGGAAGCTCCCAAAACACTAACTGAAGTTCGACAATTTCTGGGATTAGCGGGCTACTACCGTTGATTTATCGAGAATTTCTCCAAGATAGCTCAACCGCTGACCTCTCTTACGCAGAAAGACAAGTAGTACGAATGGGGAGATAAATAGGAAGAAGCCTTCCAACTTCTCAAAAGCAAGCTATGCGATGCACCAATACTATCTTTACCCGAAGGCACAGAAGACTTCGTGGTATACTGCGACGCTTCGCGTCAAGGATTGGGTTTCGTGCTCATGCAATGCCAAAAGGTCATCGCTTATGCATCGAGACAGATGAAAGTTCATGAGAAGAATTACACCACACATGACCTAGAGCTAGGCGTGGTGGTATTCGCCTTGAAGATCTGGCGACATTATTTATATGGTACTCGATGTACTATCTTCACTGATCACAAAAGCTTGCAGCACATATTTGATCAGAGGGAATTGAACATGCGTCAGCGACGGTAGGTTAAGTTGTTAAACGATTATGACTGTGAGATTAAGTACCATCCCGGAAAGGCAAATGTGGTAGCAGACGCTCTAAGTCGAAAGGAAAGGGTTAAGACCCAAAGGGTTCGAGCATTGGAAATGACTATTCGAACGAATCTCACTGCACGCATTCATGACACCCAACAAGAAGCCCTTAAGAGGGAGAATCTTAGAGCCGAATATCTCCGAGGTATGGAAAAGAAATTGGTGCCAAACGAAGAGGGAACCTTATACTTTATGGGGCGCATTTGGGTTCCGCTCTATGGCGGTATTCGAGAAGTCATCTTTGATGAAGCTCACAAGTCGAGATACTCGATCCACCCAGGATCGGACAAGATGTATCAAGACTTGAAAGAATACTACTGGTGGCCGAAGCTTGAAAGCGATGTTGCTGTTTATGTTGGGAAGTACCTAACCTGTGCTAAGGTCAAGGCTGAATATCAGAAACCGTGCGGTCTACTGCAACAACCAGAGATACCCATGTGGAAGTGGGAGCAAATATCGATGGATTTTATAACGAAATTACCCAGGACCCCTACGGGGCATGATATGATATGGGTGATAGTTGATCGATTAACGAAGTCTGCACACTTCCTACCAATCCGAGAGAAGGATAGCACTAGAAAGCTTGCCAAACTGTATCTCAAAGAAATTGTGGCACGTCATGGAGTGCCTATTTCGATTATTTCAGACAGAGATGGATGTTTTGTATCAAGGATCTGGCAATCCTTCCAGGAGGCCTTTGGATCTCAACTAGATCTAAGCACGGCCTTCCATCCGCAAACAGACGGTCAAAGCGAACGGACCATACAAACACTGGAAGATATGCTTCGCACATGTGTTATGGATCTAGGAGGCAGCTGGGATACTCATCTACCTCTAGTTGAGTTTTCCTATAATAACAGCTACCATACGAGCATAAAAGTCGCACCGTTCGAAGCTCTATATGGCCGCAAGTGCCGCTTGCCATTGTGTTGGGCAGACGCTGGAGACAAACAGTTGATTGGTCCTGAACTTGTTCAAGAGACAACCGACAAGATCATGCAGATCCGAGAGCGCATTAAGGCGGCTCGTGATCGAAAAAAGAGCTACGCTGATCAAAGACGAAAACCTTTAGAATTCGAGGTGGGAGACAAAGTTTTGCTGAAAGTCTCACCTTAGAAAGGTGTAGCAAGGTTCGGAAAACGTGGAAAATTGAATCCACGATACATTGGACCATTCAAGATCTTGGAAAGAATTGGTACAGTGGCGTACGAATTGGAGTTACCAGAAGAACTTAACGGAGTACATGATACGTTCCATGTGTCCAACCTTAAAAAGAGTCCAACCCAAGAAACAGTTATCATCCCTGCGGATGAGGTGCATATCGACGACACGCTCCGATTTACAGAACAACCAGTTGAGGTAACGGATTGGAAGATCCATAAAACAAGGAGGAGTCGCATTAAGCTTGTCAAAGTATGTTGGAACTCTAAGCACGGACCCGAGTACACGTGGGAATGTGAAGACCGGTTCAAAGCCAAGTACCCCCACCTGTTCGAGAAAAGCTCCCGCGGGAGGTAACTCAGCCTGAATTTCGGGACGAAATTCTTTTAACGGGGGAGACTGTGACAACTGGCGCAAAACCGGTAATTTCCGTACAGTCTAATTATTATTTAATATCTGCAATTATGTGCTTAAATATCAACATTGTCTGATTACATGCTATACATATGAATTCATGCACGTTTTATACTTCAAATATTGCTTTATGCATTACTTTAAGCGTTGCGTCAGAAAGACTAGTAAACTCACCGGTAAGACACCCTGTATCAGCAATTCTGCAGAAAGCAGTCAGATAATAGAATTAGGGCCTAGGAATAGGTCCAACATCTAAAATACATTAAAACCCAAGTGTGGATACAAGGGTTAACATATCAACTTTCCGGAAGCTAAACTATGCACTAAAAAGCACCTGAAACTCGCTTTAAATGCAGAATTCTGCATAAATCAGCAACAATTCAGCTATAATCAGCTTTTAAACACTAAAATATAATGCAGAATTTATGTTTTATTGTCCAAAATAACTTACAAAGTGTCGAGAATTGAAACTGCCACAAAAGGGGCTTCATACTTAGTGAAACTGCACAATTTAGCACTTTAACGAACCCTAACGAAACGAACAACCGGACAATAACCGGGACATAAAAATTTGACTAGAAGTAATGTTTTTATGATATTAAACTAGTATTGGTGCTAGAGCACCTTAAACATCATAAAAACACCTAAACACACTTAAACTAACTTAAACCCCCTCGTTTGCACTTTAAACCCTCAACTTCCAAAAATTTACATTTTTACCCCCCCCCCTCATCCTTGGCCGGCCCCAAAGGGCCCCACTTACCTTTCATTATTTTATTTTCCTTGTCCCCTTATTTTGGTGCATAAGATCTTGAGAAGGTAATGTTGTTGGAACTTTTTATAAATAGCCTCAAGTTAGTAACCAAGATCATTCTCATCATTTTTCACTCACCATCACCTTCATCTTCTTCCTGTAACTCTCGGCTCACTTCACACACTCACACACCACCATTTTCACTTCATTATAAGGCAATCCAAGGTCACTAGGAGGTGTATGGAGGCCAT
Source organism: Helianthus tuberosus (assembly GCA_030545235.1). Classification (NCBI taxonomy): domain Eukaryota; kingdom Viridiplantae; phylum Streptophyta; class Magnoliopsida; order Asterales; family Asteraceae; genus Helianthus; species Helianthus tuberosus. The sequence continues at coordinate 124,208,225 of CM060365.1, read as the reverse complement.
CTAAGAAGGTGTGAGGTGCTAGAACTTGAAGGACCTCATTGTGGAGCTTTTAACCTCTCATTTTCTTCTATATTCATCTTCTTCATTCTTGAGCCACTTCCCTAGCCACTAGAGCTAGTAGTAAGCTTCTTGATCACTATATTTGTTCATATTTATGTTATGTACAAGTTTCACCATCTAAACAACTTACTTTTAAAGAAGAAAATGAGAAGATCTAACATATTTATGAAGAAAACAAGTGATTACATGAATTTTTAGTGTATGTAATGAAGTTGTTGATGTTATATCTTGTGTTTATGTTTATATCAACTATGTTAAAGCTTGGATCTAACAAGTTTAAGCATGGATCTTGAAGGATCCATGGTTAAACTTGAAGATGAACATATGAAGCATTATGTGAACATGAAAAATGAATTTTGATGCATAATCTTGTAATCTTGAAGTAATAAAGTGTGTGTAGAACTAATTTTTGAAACTAAAACTCATGGAAAGTTTGTTAAAAATTTAACATAAAGCTTGTTTTTGAAAGATCTAAGGTTATTAAGCATGGATCTTGAAAGATCCATGATGAAATATAATGTTAAAAATGATGATCTTTCTAATAAACATAAAAGTGGTTTTAGAACATGATTTACAAACTTTAAGACCATAAAACTCATGGATGATTGAGTTAGAAAACTAAAGTTTCATATAAGTTTGATTAAAATACTCAAGAACACTTATTTTTGGAAAGATCATCTTATGTAAAGTGTAGATCTAAAAGACTACACATTTTTAACAAAAATCAAGTTCACCATGATGTTTCATATGAAGAAATTGGTGTATGTTGTTGATGATTATTGTTGAGAATTGTTTTTGGTGTTGAAAAGAGAATAAACACATGTTTTGAAAACATGGGAAACCTCCATTTTTAGGGGAAACTATGTCAAAATTTTTATAAAATTTTGACACTTAGAAAAAAATATAAGTTTTGGTGAAACTTATTCCCTAAAAATTCACCTAAAAATATTTACCAAGGTTTCCCTAATTTTTGATGTAAGATTTCAAGTTAAGAAATGGTGATTTCTTCAAGTTAAAATTTATATTAAGTATGTATATTTTTAGGGAAAATATATATATTTAGTAATCACCAAATTTTGTGCTAAGTGTATATTATGTGTATTATAAGTATAGTGCATTAGGAACTTGAAAATACACTAAATACTCCCAAGGAGTATGAATACAAAAATACACATACAAATACATGAGAATACATAAGTATACAAGTATACAAATATTTCTCACATAGAAATACATGGACAAATACAAGAAAATATATTTATGAAAATATATTCCTTAACATATGATTGAACTTGGACAAGTTATGGACTTAAATGTATATTTTTGGACAAATATATAACCTATACCAAGTATTGGAATTTATACAAAAATCAGGTGGATAACAAGAATAACCATGTATATATTTAATACAAGTCTTAAAAATATATTATTTTTAAGAAATTTAATTCCGGAAAGTAATAAAAATCAAAGTATTGATTTTTGGTGAAAAATACAAAATACACAAGTATTTACATAAAATACAAGTATACTTTCCTAAGAATACTTGTACAAAAATAATATTGAAAATATTACTTCACAAAATACTTATATTTATTTTTGGGAAAATAATATAAGTAACATACTTGAAAAGTCAAAAATATAAATTATTTTTAACAACTTGTTACATTGACAAAAAGACATATAAACAAATATATATATTTTAAAGAGTGAAATATATATTTACAATACATACTTAAAAGTGCACGACACAACGTACGCACAATGTAAGATTAAATATATTATGGTGTAATATTTAATCTAGTAGCCATTATAATCATTTACATTATACAGATCAAAATATATAACAACCTATTAAATAATTAGTTGGTAATTGTTGATGGACCTTATTACCCTTATTAACTAATTAGGATTTCCTCTTGGGTGCATATATAAGGAGACTTATGTAGAGGTTCAAGGGTTAGACACATAACCTAATTACTCTCATAACATCAATCGACCTCCTCTCCTCAACCGATTACCCTGTATCGGTTTTCATCATCACCATCATTAGATTGCACCCTAAGGAGGAACCAGATCAAGCTGACAATCATGTCAAACCTTATTGCTGCGTCTCCATCTGGATTCTTCGCTGGCCTGTCTGATGCAATCAAAGGTATGTATTCATGTATTCCATTATGCTTAAAACAGAACTGATCAACATGTGGTATCAGAGCATATGTTGATTAATCAGTTCTGTTTTCGTATCCATTATTCTGGGATTGAAATCTGGAAAACAGAGTTTTGAAAACTTAATAAAATTTAAAAGCCTCTTCGAGACCAAGTATCTCGAAATCACTGTTTTCAGGAAAAAGAATGTTTTATAATTGTCTCAAACTCAAATAGCAACATTAATTGTTCCGAAATCTGTATAAAACTGTTAAAATTCAGGTTTCGGGTTCTAGAAATTATGATTTTATTGATATTAGGGTTCTTCGTGTTCTTAGTTAAATTCGAATAAATTCCCTTATTTTGGAATGAACTAAGGGTTATTGGGTGTTTTCCTAGTTTTGATCTAAATTTTATCTCTTAAGATTTTGAAATCTGTTATAAAATTAAATGGATATTATTTTGAAATATTTTGATAAATTTAGATTAGCATTAAAATAGGAAACTAAATCCCATAATCCCTAAAAATTCGAATTTCAAACTTATCATAACTAACAGCTTTTAATCAGTAGATTTCGAGACTTGGAGAATTAGTTTCGAAATTAGGTGGTTTCGACCAAGATCTCGACTCGAAATCATAAAGGTTTCAGTCTTCATGACTCGAGACCATAAGATTCCGACTCGAGACCATAAGGTTGCGACTCGAGACCATGAGGTTTCAGTCTTCATAACTCGAGACTAAGATTCCGACTCGAAACCATGAGGTTTCGACTCGAGACCATGAGGTTTCGACTCGAGACCATGAGGTTCCGACTCGACACCATAAGATCCTCACTCGAGACCTCACTCGAGATCTCATAACTGAGTTGAGATCCCACTCGAAATCTCATAAGTCACTCACTCGAAATCTCATTACTTTATTAATCTGTTAATGTGAACTAAAATACTTGGTTTTGTAAACACTTAATTACTTAATCAGAATCCAGATAATGTTTTACAAAACCAAAATAGCTTAACTTGAATGAGTTTCTGATGTATCACTTCTGGCCAAAGCTGATTTGATGCATCTATTTATTGTTCACGTATTACGAAAGCTATGTTAATTATGCATTACAAACGTGAATGTCTTAATATCTGGCCAAAGCTGATTTAATTCATTCATGTATAGCATACTTAACAAGTGCATCACTAAAGTGATTGTCTCATTTCTGGCCAAAGCTGATTTGTCACGATTACTTTGCACACATGCTTAAATGATTACACTTCTGGCCAAAGCTGATTTGTCTTCATTTAAGTAGAATTTTAACTAAGTATATTATTTTGATGTTAGTAATAGACATATCACAACTTCTTCATATAATGATCCTCATATTAATGATCCTTCATTAATCTTATGATCATTTTGTCTGCCTTAATTTTTTAAGTACCCATAACTTTACTCACTATAATTTTCTTCAATATATATCTCATCCACTCTAATTCTTAAACCTAAAATGTTTTGCTTTATTTAAAGTTTCTATAAGAATTAGCTCTTAAATTAAATCTTTGATTATCTCTTAAGACATGATAATCCTACTGCTTTCTTCTGATAAAGATACTACAGAAGAAAATTAGAGCATGATGAATAGGATAAATCGAACATCATGTCTCTTATGATAATCAAGAACTCTCTAACATAATTGCTATCACTAAAGTTATTCCAGATTAAGTCTTTCCTAAGACTAATCTATTATTGTGGAATAATCACAAGAACTCCTAAGATGCATGCCTTCATTTAAAATTATAAACTATAAAGTTAAGTGGTATATGTACTCACATTATAATGTACAATACCATGACCCATAAAGTTAAGGGCTTACGCATGGAAATAAGTACAATTTTTCAATACATTACATACTAAGATTTTCACGTGTACAATTTGATGCCTTATAAATCAACTATAACACTCAAAAGTACCAAAGTCAAATGAGTGTGTTGGTAAGCAACATATGTACAAAGAAATAAATGTTTGGAACTGGAAAATAAGATGTTATTCACCTTACAACCACTGAAACCTTAAAAGATGATAGTTCTAAGGTCCATAGTCAAAAATACAAGTACAAAATTCTAACTTTAAGGTTCTTCAAGAGAGAATCTCACAGCATAATTATGCCATTAGACTAGGCATAAGCAACGAGACTATCCATTATTCAAAAGAGCAGTTGGATAAGTTAATTAGGTTGTCACTTACTAATGATATTTAAGTCTGCTAATTTTAATATTCCAATTAACTCATGACTAGTTGACTCTAGTTCCATACGTTTCCTTACCAGAATTAAACAAATAACTAACATGAGAGTTAGTGATAAAATTAAACGTTAAGACTATAAGAACCATAATGAGCAGTCTTCTAACAAATCTTTTCGATACCTTACATATTCTGAAGATTAGACAGAATATAGTATCATAATTAAGCTATGTTATGAAGGATGTGAGGTTTGCATAGTCAACATAAAGTCACCCTTACCTTAAACTCTCATATCTGGATAGAAACATTAATAAGATGAAACTAGATGATACCTTACACTTTCACAACTTTTGTCATCATGCAAATGAGAATTTGACAAAAGGAAAATGAGACTTATAAATTTCATCCATTATAACTGAAATTCATGAGAAATCATGACATGGTTAATGAGGATGATTTTTTTAGCTTAAGGAATAAGTATAGGTCCATCATAAGTCATTCATTGACATTCGTGGAACTTATTCCAAATGGAATATTCAGACATAATTCATTTATCATTTAAAGACTATCAACTTGTATCTAAATTTTGTCGCATATGGCCCACGGTCTTAGAAGAAATCTATTCATATATATATACTTAATAAGATTTCTATTAGATATATCCCTGAGTTTTCTTATGACATCTGGACACTAAAGAAATCAAATAAAGTCTAAAGTATATGTGATAGGTTCCCACGTCACGTAGCTCATTGAAACTTCTCTTGTAGCATTCTAGAGATATTAAAGATCAATGGGAGCATTAAGTGTCTTAATAATAACTTGCAATAGTTGCAAGAGGTGGGGGAGTGAAAATTTTACATTACCTAAATTTACACCTCTTGTACAAGACACTGCTCCATCTTGACACTATTCTATCATAACTTGACTCCTTAAAATCTAATGCTACACTTACAAAAAAATTTCATTGTTGCTTAATTGTGGGCGCACTTAGATTTCTTACCTAAACTAACATAATCCTCAACAAGAGAAACTACAATGACTAACGTTATTAATTTGTGTTTCTCTATTAGAATTTGTTGGTCGTTACATATTGACCCTAAGCATGCTGAGTTCCGAAAGATTTATAAGGTCAGTGGGAGTAGTCAAAGTCCTTATCATGACTTGCAAGGAATACAAGAGGCGGGGGGAAGAGTGTCATTAAATTTCACTCCGAATTTAACTCCGATTACACCTCTTGTACACCATACTGCACCAACTCTTACAAACTTAGAATCCTGAAATGATAGCAACCTAACCAAGAGCTGATCCATAAAACTGAAACTTCTAATAAACCCAATAATCAACTTAGGAGGTCATCTAGGTTTAAAAACCAAGAGCTGATCCATAAAACTGAAACTTCTAATAAACCCAATAATCAACTTAGGAGGTCATCTAGGTTTAAAAACCTACTAACTTTGATGATTACATAACCTCCCTAACTGAAGTTGAAATGGATTTTGAAAAAGTTTACTGATCCTATCTCTTCTAATTAAGCCATTAGCGTCAATTAATCTTCTAAATGGAATAAAACAGTTTTCTAGTAAAACTGATTTTATGTGTTCGTATAACGTTTGGGATTTGATTGAATTACCTAAGAGTGTTCATAACTAAACCAAATCCTGATATAAGCGTTAAGACACAAAGAAGCATGATTGATTGTCAAAGGTTATACTCAGGAAGAGATGAATTATCAAAGAGTCTTTCTTACCTATCTTATCAAAAGATTTCTTTGAGGATCATCACTGTTCTAGTAGCTTATAATAGTTTAAAGCTACATTAGATGAACATTAAAAGAATTTTCCCTAACAAACTGGCTGACACATTTACATGTTCATAAAACAACCTGAAAGTTCCAAACTGAAGGTTAAAGAACACTTTATTTGTAAGCCAATAAAATCCATGTACGGGTTAATGCAAACATCCTAATGCGATGAAAACTTAGAGTTATTATTTTCATCAACAACCAAGTGGATTAATGTACCTACCTCAAAATGAGTGGGAGCAACTAAAATAAACTTGTCTATATAGATGACATTCTTTTGACAAGTATATGTTACATAAGTCAAAGCATTGTTAACACAAACTTTGATATAATAGATCTCAGTGATATCTCTTACGTGATAGATATCATAAGATACTGAGATAGATCCAATGGGACATTAGTTCCGTTCCATAAGTTTAACCTTAAATGGGTCCTTACATATGTAACAAACAATACTGCTCTCCTTTAGAGGATAATAGGATAAATGAGATTATTTCCTTATGCTTCATTAATTAGAAGCCTTATGTAAGTTCAAGTCTACACTCGTTTAGATATTACTCACATTGCAACACACTAGATATGTCTAGATTAATGTGAAGCATCTAATAGAGTATTACAGTATCTTTAAAAGAAACGAGAGGCTATGATTTGAAGGAGAACTCAAACCGGTTGATTACTCTAACTTTGTAATATTCAAAGATGACAAAATGTAATTTCGGGTATATCCTTATGTCAGCAGACAAAACCTATCTCATGGAGGAGTCATAATGGACTTATATCAACAACCTAAGTTATAACGACATAATATAGTCACTAAGTGTTGTTGGAAATTTATCAGTGGACACATAAGTTTATTAACTCCATATAATTAATGTATTGAAGACTTATTGTGATAAAGTCAGCTACCATGTCTCCTTGAACAGTAACAGTTTAAGAGGTGCTGCATTAAATTTCGATACACAATTAATTCTTCGTTTATGAACGAATTGAGGAAACTAAGTTTTGTATCAAAAACATTCATGATATGCTTAAGGATCCTATAACTGAAGGGCTATTACCCATAAGTCTTATTAAGAGAGCTCATAGACGGGTTTTAATTTATGGCCGTGCTCAACTGCATATCGTACTATGAATGACTAAGTATTAGTTAATTTTCTTCATCAGTTTGATTTTGTATGTCTCTAAGAATATGTTAAACCGGTATGCATATAGACAAATAAATTTACAAATCAAACAAAGGGCTTATGCGTATTTTGATCATAACGATTAGGTTTTAAATTAAGGCTATAATATGACTAATGGGGGTCCTGAGTCGCATAATGATTCAACGGTTGTATTTCTCTGCTATAGTTCTTGTTTAAGGCTAAAATGAGTGTTAACCGCTAATCAGGCTTATTTAATGCTCATAATAAATGATTACTCGGCTAAGTGGGAGAATGTAAGATTAAATATATTATGGTGTAATATTTAATCTAGTATCCATTATAATCATTTACATTATACAGATCAAAATATATAACAACCTATTAAATAATTAGTTGGTAATTGTTGATGGGCCTTATTACCCTTATTAACTAATTAGGGTTTCCTCTTGGGTGCATATATAAGGAGACTTATGTAGAGGTTCAAGGGTTAGACACATAAGCTAATTACTCTCATAACATCAATCGACCTCCTCTCCTCAACCGATTACCCTGTATCAGTTTTCATCATCACCATCATTAGATTGCACCCTAAGGAGGAACCAGATCAAGCTGACAATCATGTCAAAACTTATTGCTGCGTCTCCATCTGGATTCTTCGATGGCATGTCTGATGCAATCAAAGGTATGTATTCATGTATTCCATTGTGCTTAAAACAGAACTGATCAACAGGCAAGACCTGACGAACAAGGGCACGACCCTCACAAAGATTGAACATACAAAGAACATATACATAAACAAAAGATGGTGACTTATACTTGTGTGATACAAGTCTAGTGACTGACATTAATAGAACACGTATAGGTCACCATGGTACGAAACCAACCGGTGAAGTTTACGGCGCAGGATACGCAAAGTTGTGAGTTCATGTCCCCACTTTTAAACTTTTACTTGTTTTCTAAACTTGGGGAAAATACATGTGTTATGGTATGTTGAATACAAAAACTAAGGAATGATACTTTAGATTATGTCACGAATAGGGTGCCATAAGCACCATTAATCAATTACATACCAAGACCGCGGAACAAAAGGTTAGATCTAATGGGTTTCAGGCAACCACACTCTTGGCCACGCTTTTACCAAGTAGTGCTTTCGTGTCTCTAGTCGTGAATCGACAAGTAAAAATGCACATGGTTTGGATGCTTCCTATGTCGTGTCACATGTTAATGGCCTTGCAAACCATTAGCGATCTTGATTTCCTTACATTTATAGAAGTACATATTTCAGTACAATTTCATACCATGTTTTCTACATCGAATGCTTAAATGTTTATACAAAACTACATGAATTCACACCAACATTATGTTGACGATTTTCCAAAACTCACATGTATTTCAGGAAACAAGTTGGATCTTGGGCGCTGGTGTTGTTTTCAAGACGCAAATTTCAAGTTTAGATGCCATCCACTTTTGTTTTGTATCATAACTTGAGGGTTTTGGTTGAAACTTAAATGACTTGTGTTAGTAACATTTCAATCTTATGAATGGATGAACATCTTGTTTTAATTATATAGTTGTTTATTATAATTGAATGCAATGATATTGAGCAAGTCACACATCATACGCTTCCGTAAAAGTCAGGGTGTGACAGATTTGGTCGAGCATGCTTGGGCGATGTCACACCCCGACCGCGTAAAACAACAAACCGCGGCGGAAAAGTCGGGGAGTGCTGTGGCAGAATTATTGTTTCAAAACACATGATAATTAAAGTTAAGTTTTACAAGCATCAATTATTACATTGTCTTAGTTCAAACAAAACACATAACACAAAAGACGATAACTTTCTTGATTTTAGATTGCTAAGGCCCAAGTCGCCCTAAGTGAAGCTTGCTCACATCAAACAATCGCTCCTGAAACATATGTGAAAGTAAATACGTCAGCATAAAAATACCTGTGAGTAACATAGGTTTAGTGTTGAAGATTCATGACTTTAAAGGTTAAAAGAAATGTTTAACGACAAGTAGTCATAAACCTTATAAAAATGTCTTCCTTTATAAAATCATATGAAGATCAAATGATATAAAAGAATGATGTATGGTTAAGTAAATAACCAAATGAAAAATAATATGTATAAAATATGTCAATGTCTTGTCTTTGTTGAAGTGGTTTAGATAACGCCACGATATGTAATACAACAAAAGCACTTATATATAGGAAGCACCAGCGGCGTATCCACCATGCTTTTATCATATTACTCACATCTCGTTACTTAAATCACTTATTAATAACCATGAAATAATGTCTTGTATAAATGTCAATGTCCAATGTCAAATGTCAAATGTCAAATGTACAAAACAAAGTCTTTGAATAAACCTAAGTTTAAAACAAAAGTTATGTTTTGAAAACCAATGCTTTTATTGATATGAACATTTATGCGGTTTGTCTATCGTATACACTCAAGCCTTGAGACTGTCGGATAAACCCTTATCAGGATCAGGAATTTATCAAAAATGTATTCGGATTCTGTCATTCCCCTAACGAAATACCTAAAAAGCGGGAACGGGATTTGTCAAGTCCTATAGCGCTATTACATACTACCGAGCGGCGTGATCAATGTTAATGAATGTACTACTTCGTCATACCAAATGTCTTTTTCAATGTAAGCATGTCATGAAAATGTCTTTGTAAAACCATGTAATAGGCATACTAAGTCAATATACCAAGTAAAATGTCTTTGAAACCAAATGTTAGGTATACTAAGTCAATATACCATAAAAATGTCTTTGAAATAATGTACTATATGTAGTATGTAATAAAACATGTATAATGTCATGAAAACAGAAAGTAAAGTTATGCACATATGCTTCACCCCAAAACATTTGAAAACGTAAAATAGGGGAACTATGTACTCAACTTTGGGTGCGTTTTTATATGTTAACTGTCACGGCCCTAGCCCCGGTTTGACTCGGTCAGGAGCCGCGGGACAGGAACCCGTGGTATCTATGATGCGACAGCGGAAGATTTTACAGGATCTTTTTAAAACTCGAAAATGCCCGATTATTTTATTTCATAATGCGGGATAAACCCCGTAATTTACAATAGAGGAATTTTACTAGGAAATTCCCTGATTTATAAAACATGTTTATTTATTTTAACTGAGCCACCTCTTCAAGCTTGTTAGTGCTCCGTAGCACGTTTCCTTGATTTACAGCAGGTCGCCTGAAACATGTTTTAAAAATATTTTATCAGCGGGGAAATACTGGTGAATCATTCATTTTGCACAAAACGACACATAGTTATAAATTACAGCATAAGAGCGATTACAATGGCTTTTATCTTATTTTTATCTGGCGTCGTGTCACCTGGTGACGATGGTCATACCACTATTGGGTCTTTCCCCAAGTAGTGACGTTTATCACTGTTAGGATTTATTAGCCTAACCGTGAAAAATTAGTAATGTGCACAATACCCCAATTAGCCAGTGATTCAAGATAACCATGACTTAATCCCTGTAATTATAACATTTGAAAATGGAGTATTGTAAAATACTTTTGATAAAAAGAGAATGACTCACATTGCAGATTTATACGGGCAGAGTTTAGCCTACTGATTAGCCTTGTAACCTAATTTAAATAACAATGCACACGAACTAGGTCAGTAACTAATACAGCATTTACGATAACTCACGAGATTAAAACCTTCACAATGAATGACAAAGTGCAATACTTAAACATCCATCGAATTTACGACGAATGACAAAGTATAACCCAAGTTTGAGCAGCACTTAAACATCCATCGGATAGTTTCAATCGATCGGACATTGAATCGTAGTAGCGATCGAGTTAATACCCTGTATCGTAGCAGCGCCCCACTATATTAATTGAAATTTCGACTTTGGAGCAGCCACACTTCGTTTTTGTGAAATGGTTTCGACAACAGTGGACTGCTCATGATCCGTTCTATTTATAGCTGAAATTTGAGTCTGTCGCGGCCCGCGTGAGCTTCCAGCCAATCCTTACGCAGCCCGCGTAGCCACCTAGTCTACGTGTAGGCTTGATGGGTCACGAGTAGGGTTGCCAGATGGATGCAACGTGGATCGGGAACGCTTATCCGGTCAACACCATATTGATGCGGCCCGCGCTAACTTAAGCTTGACCCTTACGCGGCCCGCCTGAAGACCAGATTTCTTGTTTTCTTGGTTTTTAATTTGGTTTAGGGTTTCAGGGGTCCGGGTTTTCGCTTACGGGTCAATTTGGGACATTTTTGAGAGTCCTTACATCCCCCCCACCTTATTTAAAATCTCGTCCTCGAGATTCACTGGAATAAGTGAGGATACTTTCGCTTCATTTCCGATTCCAGCTCCCAAGTGTACTCGGGTCCTCTTTTTGAATCCCACTTGACTTTGACTAGCACTAGTCGCTTGTGCTTGAGAAATTTGATCTTTCTGTCTTCTATCTGAAGTGGTTTCTCAACGAATTTTAATTTTTCATTTACCTCCACATCTTGAAGAGGTATTACCAGAGATTCATCAGATAGACATTTCTTGAGATTGGATACATGAAATACGTCATGTACTACAGCTAGCTCCTCTGGTAGTTGTAAGCGATAAGCAACTGGTCCTATACGTTAGACTACTGGGAATGGTCCCACGTATCTAGGACTTAGCTTTCCTTTCTTACCAAACCGAACTACTCCTTTCCAAGGAGAAACTTTTAATAGTACCTTGTCTCCAATTTGAAACTCCAATGGCTTACGCCTATTGTCTGCATAACTCTTCTGGCGATCTCGAGCCGTTTTTAGTCTTTCCTTGATTTGAGTAATCTTGTTGGTAGTTTCTTGTACTATTTCAGGACCTGATAATTGACTTTCTCCTATTTCTGCCCAGCATACTGGAGTTCTACACTTATGTCCGTATAGTGCTTCGAATGGGGCAGCTTCGATGCTTGAATGATAACTATTGTTATAGGAGAATTCAATTAAAGGTAGGTGGTCATCCCAATTTCCACCAAAATCTATCACACATGCCCTAAGCATGTCTTCCAAGGTTTGGATTGTCCTTTCACTTTATCCGTCCGTCTGAGGATGATATGCAGTACTTAGATTTAATCGGGTTCCCATAGCTTCTTGGAAACTTGTCAAGAAGTGGGAAGTGAAACGACTATCCCTATCTGAAACAATAGAGAGTGGGACTCCATGTAAGGATACTACTTCATCTACATATAACTTGGCTAATCTTTCCATGCTAAAGGTTTCTTTCATAGGTAGAAAATGAGCTGATTTGGTTAATCGATCCACAATTACCCAAATCGCGTCATTACCTCTTCTGGTCTTGGGTAACTTAGTAACAAAGTCCATTGTTATGAGTTCCCATTTCCATACGGGTATTTCTAATTGTTGGAGTAGACCTGAGGGTTTCTGGTGTTCTGCCTTAACTTGTGAACAAGTAAGACATTTAGAAACATATCTAGCTATGTCATTTTTCATTCTTATCCACCAGAAGTTATTTCTTAAATCTTGGTACATCTTATTGTTACCAGGGTGCATGGTATACCTAGATTTATGGGCTTCCTCTAAGATCTTATTCCTTAATTCTCCCTGCTTTGGTACCCAAATTCGTTTCTTATGGAATCTCCAAATTCCATCACTTTCTTGCTCTAATTCTTTTATTCGTCCCTTCATTCCTTCAGCATCATCCTTGATTGTTGTTTCCTGGGTATGCTTTAATTGTTCCATTAAATCTAATTGTAGATTTAATCTAAGACCACGAACTTGCTTTTGCTTTTCATGATACTTACGACTTAAGGCATCTGCAACTACGTTTGCTTTTCCTTCGTGATACTGAATATCACAGTCGTAGTCGCTTAGGATTTCCATCCATCTCCTTTGCCTCATATTCAATTCTTTTTGCCCAAATATATATCTTAAACTCTTATGATCTGTATAGACAGTAAACTTACTTCCATACAGATAATGTCTCCAACTTTTAAGGGCAAAAATTATGGCTCCTAATTCTAAATCATGAGTCGTATAGTTTTCTTCGTGCTTTTTCAATTGCCTTGATGCATACGCAATTACCTTCTTGCGTTGCATAAGCACACATCCTAATCCTAGCTTTGAAGCATCACAGTATACTTCAAAATCTTCTATTCCTTCTGGTAAGGCTAGAATTGGAGCATTTGTTAACTTATGCTTTAAAATCTTAAAAGCTTCTTCTTGTTTAGGTCCCCATTCAAACTTAACTGCTTTACAGGTTAGCTTAGTTAATGGTACAGCTATCTTGGAAAAATCCTTAATAAACCGTCTATTATATCCGGCTAACCCTATAAAACTTCTAATTTCCATTGCTGACTGCGGAACCTTCCATTTGGTGATTGCTTCTATCTTAGCAGGATCTACGTGAATGCCTTCGTGATTCACCATGTGACCTAAAAATTGCACTTCTTGCAGCCAGAATTCACACTTCGAGAATTTGGCGTAAAGTTGTTTCTTTCTTAACAAAGTTAAGAGTGCATGCAGGTGCTCACAATGCTCCTCCTGACTTTTGGAGTAAATAAGTATATCGTCAATAAAGACAATTACAAATTTATCCAAGTATGGTTTACAGATTCTATTCATCATGTCCATAAATGCTGCGGGTGCATTCGTTAGTCCGAAGGGCATGACTGTAAACTCGTAATGACCATACCTAGTTCTGAAAGCAGTTTTAGGTATGTCTTCTTCTTGTACCTTTAATTTATGATATCCGGAACGTAAATCTATTTTAGAAAAGTATCTAGCTCCTTGAAGTTGATCAAAAAGATCATCAATCCTAGGTAATGGGTATCGATTCTTAATTGTAACCTTATTTAATTCTCAATAATCGATACACATTCGCATCGAACCATCTTTCTTTTTCACAAACAACACTGGAGCTCCCCACCGGGATGAACTAGGTTGTATGAATCCTTTGCTTAGTAATTCATCTAATTGCTTTTTCAATTCTAGCATTTCTGTGGGTGCTAACCGAAAAGGTGCCTTGGCTATTGGTGTAGTTCCAGGAATTAGATGAATTCTAAATTCTACTTCCCTATCAGGTGGTAATCCAGGTAGTTCTTCTGGGAATTCCTCTGGGTATTCTGATACTACTGGAATTTCCTTAAGTTCCTTAGCCTAGTGTTAATGATTACTGAAATCATATACACTATTCCTTGCTTTCGTTCATAACTAGCAATTTTCATTACTGAAATGAACTTTAGGGACTTTCATGGCTTATCTCCTGTAATCACCACTAATTCTCCTGTGGGTGTATGAATTTCTATGGAATTTTTATCACAAAGAATTCGAGCATGGTTGGCTACTAACCAATCCATTCCTAACACAACATCGAATCCGGCTAAATTCATAGGTAACAGGTTTGCCGAAAATTTATGACCTAAAAGTTCTATCTTTCCTTCTCGCACAACCTTATCTATTTTAACAGAATTCCCATATGCCGTTTCGACTGTAAAAATCTGCCTAAGGTTGGTTAAGGGTAAATTAAGAGCTTGGCAGAATGAAGTATTTATAAAACTTTGGTTTGCACCAGAGTCAAATAATACTTTTGCATAAATGTTGTGAACTAAGAACGTACCAGCTATCACATCAGGAATTAATTCTGCTTCCTGAGTAGTCAACTGGAAGGCTCTTACGTTTCTCTTAGTAGCTCCTTCTGCAGTTTTGGTTTTGTTGTCAGCTGGTTTGACCAGTTTTGGGCAGTCTGGCCTAAAGTGTACAGCTTCTCCACAGTTGTAGCAGACTGTTGCTTTCTTTTTCCTGCAATCTTCTTCTTGGTGCCCCGGGATTTTGCAGAAATTGCAATACCCTTTGCAACTTCCAGAATGCTTCCTTTTGCATGTATTGCAAAATGGAACAGTGGAAGATTGCCCAGTTCCCTTTCTCTTGAAACTACTACGATTACCCACACGGAATCCTTGGGTAATCTTTTGGGCCACTTCCTTTTTTCGGGTTTCTTCTCTTGTACGTACCAGTCCGTCAGTTAGGGTATTAGCTAATTCCATAGCATCGTCAATAATGCGTGGTCTCGCAGCTTTGACGATATCTCGAATTTCGCCAATCAATCCCCAAATATAGCGGGAAATAAGTACCGGTTCTGGCGAAGCCAGAGTTGGTACCACTCTCGCATACTCGAAGAATGTCGAAGTATACCCTCGACAGTCTACATTCACTATCCGGTGGTTCAGGAACTTATTCGCCATTTTTTCCTTTTCATATTCGGGACAGAATTTTCTTTCCACTAGCTGTTTAAATTCTTCCCAACTCAAGGCATAGGCCATATTTCTTCCTTTGGCTTGAAGTACCGTATTCCACCATTCTAGCGCCCCTTCTTTAAAAAGATGTGACGCGTACATGACCTTATCTTCCTCGCCACATTTACTTATCATAATTACTGCTTCGGTTTTCTCCAACCAACGCAGTGCCGCAGTCGCTCCTTCATTTCCTGCAAATTCAGCTGGTTTACAGGCAAGAAACTCCTTGTAAGTGCAACCAGGTGTTGCAGCTTTCATTTTCTTAAGGAGCGGTGCTTGTATTCCATCATTGTTGTTATTAGTATGATTGCCGCCTCCGTTTACACTATTACTGAAATTGTCACCGTATGTGCGTTTGCTAGGAATAATTTGTTGAGGTTCAACAGGTTTTCGAGCAGCAGCAAGTATTGCTGGAATAGCATTGGCTATTCCCTGAGCAACGATATTCTCGATATCTTGCCTATTCAGAAATTGATCTTCATTGTTATGCTCAGATTGATTACCTTCGTTAACTTGTTCATTACCAGCGTGTGCCATCTGGTAATTAATTTATATAAGTAATTAGTATAAAATAATTAATAACCAAACATAACAAATAATTACACATAATTATGTAAACAAATATAGCCAAAATTGTCGATCTTTCGACTTTCGATATTTTATATATTATGCATCCATACACACCGTTATCTTACAAAAGTTTTATTTTTATTATTATTATTATTATTATTATTATTATTATTATTATTATTATTATACAATCATAGCTTCACAACCACACTATCTCCTGTCAGCTGGCATCTTAAAAGCGACGTTCCCTTTCGTCGTACTTCCAGGAGATTTGTTCTCCTACCTCCCGGATCCTATTCTTTGCATCTATCAGCTCCTCGCCAAAATAGCGGAGTTCAGCTAAGTTTTCATTACTCATTGGTGGGTTTGGTGCAGGTTCTGGGTCGAACTAAGGGAAAAAGGTATAAGGATTATTTAGGAGTTTTTGAAATTGCCAGTCGTTGGTCCACCATTCATCCATTCCTTGAGGTTGGGTGTGAATCAGAGGTTCTGGGATGGCTGGTTCCAAATTTATTGGAAGTTGGTTTTTAGCGGGATAAGGGAAAAGGTTTTCATTGATAGGCCTAAGGATATCACAATTTGCCAGTATGCTATCTAGTTCCTCCTGCAGTGGCAATTCCTCGGCTTGCTTAGAACTTTCCCCAATTTCTATTCCTACTTGCCTAAAACTTTCCCCAATCTCGATCCCTTTTCCTTTATCCATGGGATTTTCTATCTTGGGAATTTTCCTAGTTGCTGGTTTCCTTCTGCGCACACGCCTCCAACCCACAAATCTTCTTCTTTTCTTTGGCTTTGATTTCTCCGGAGGTGGAGCTTGGAATTCCATAGGTTCTTCAACATCGGCTAAGTAACCAGTAAAGTCTCTGGAAACTTCTATTTTCACAGGATAGAGATTGAGATTCTCAAGAGCTTCAGATAATTCGTTCATGCTGTTTAGCATTTATGAAGAAACACATAAAATTTTAGTTTAAAATCTTGTAAATTAATTTTCACAGAATGGAAAGCAGAAAATTTAATATTAATTACAAATATTTAATAAACCATTTTATTAAAACAAAATATTTATTTTTAGTACAACTAAAATATTAAAGTTTCTGGTTTGTAGGTGACATAGGTGCTAATACTGGTTTGGCGATTTAACTATAAGTTAGCATTTACTGCTATAGTGGCTAACATATAGAGATTTGCCCATTATTCATCTAACTCATCTTCCCATGGTGGTTTAGTGTCTATTTTCTGAGTTTCCTTATTGATCATAACTCCTTTTGGTTGTAACTTCCTCATTTTCTCTTGACTTTTCTTAATAATCAAACTTCTTTTATTAGGGGTAAGTGGTTTTTCATACTGTGCCTTACGAACAAATATTCCCTCCTCAGTATCTGCTGAGTATCTTGAGGAATTTGATTGGGATGTAGTTCCAATATTTTTCGGTAAACTATCTAATTTAAGATAGATATCCGACATTCTTTGCTTACCCATATTGTAACTAACAAGTAGTCAGTTAATAAAACATATATTCACAAGAAGCTAATCAGGAAAATTAAGTATTTTAAATACTTAATAGGCTTAAATCAGTGGCTCTGATACCACATTTTCCAGTCACGGCCCCAGCCCCGGTTTGACCCGGTCAGGAGCCGCGGGACAGGAACCCGTGGTATCTATGATGCGACAGCGGAAGATTTTACAGGATCTTTTTAAAACTCGAAAATGCCCGATTATTTTATTTCATAATGCGGGATAAACCCCGTAATTTACAATAGAGGAATTTTACTAGGAAATTCCCTGATTTATAAAACATGTTTATTTATTTTAACTGAGCCACCTCTTCAAGCTTGTTAGTGCTCCGTAGCACGTTTCCTTGATTTACAGCAGGTCGCCTGAAACATGTTTTAAAAATATTTTATCAGCTGGGAAATACTGGTGAATCATTCATTTTGCACAAAACGACACATAGTTATAAATTACAGCATAAGAGCGATTACAATGGCTTTTATCTTATTTTTATCTGGCGCCGTGTCACCTGGTGACGATGGTCATACCACTATTGGGTCTTTCCCCAAGTAGTGACGTTTATCACTGTTAGGATTTATTAGCCTAACCGTGAGAAATTAGTAATGTGCACAATACCCCAATTAGCCAGTGATTCAAGATAACCATGACTTAATCCCTGTAATTATAACATTTGAAAATGGAGTATTGTAAAATACTTTTGATAAAAAGAGAATGACTCACATTGCAGATTTATACGGGCAGAGTTTAGCCTACTAGCCTTGTAACCTAATTTAAATAACAATGCGCACGAACTAGGTCAGTAACTAATACAGCATTTACGATAACTCACGAGATTAAAACCTTCACAATGAATGACAAAGTGCAATACTTAAATATCCATTGAATTTACGACGAATGACAAAGTATAAACCAAGTTTGAGCAGCACTTAAACATCCATCGGATAGTTTCAATCGATCGGACATTGAATCGTAGTAGCGATCGAGTTAATACCCTGTATCGTAGCAGCGCCCCACTATATTAATTGAAATTTCGACTTTGGAGCAGCCAAACTTCGTTTTTGTGAAATGGTTTCGACAACAGTGGACTGCTCATGATCCGTTCTATTTATAGCTGAAATTTGGGTCTGCCGCGGCCCGCGTGAGCTTCCAGCCAATCCTTACGCGGCCCGCGTAGCCACCTAGTCTACGTGTAGGCTTGATGGGTCACGAGTAGGGTTGCCAGATGGATGCCACGTGGATCGGGAACACTTATCCGGTCAACACCATATTGACGCGGCCCGCATTAACTTAAGCTTGACCCTTACGCGGCCCGCCTGAAGACCAGATTTCTTGTTTTCTTGGTTTTTAATTTGGGTTAGGATTTCAGGGGTCCGGGTTTTCGCTTACGGGTCAATTTGGGACATTTTTTAGAGTCCTTACATTAACACAATCCCTCAAATTGTTTATTCGTCCTAAATTAAATAAGAACGATTTAATAATCAAAAACCCACAAAAATACCTAAGTTTCTCCGATACTTAGAATTTTCACATAACTTTGAGATATTCTCAAAAAGTTATTATTTTTGATTATTTTGGTGTAATTATATATATAAGTTCATATATATATATATTAGAAACTTTGCGACTTGAACGATTTTATTGGTGACCCTTATCATGATATAAGCAATATATCTACGATTTGCGCGTTGTAATATATATATACTCAAATGTAACATACAAATAATAGCGTAATACACATAATCTTGTCACATATTATAAAACACATAACACATTGTAACAAATAAAATTAACCCAAGAACAACCCATTCTAGTGTATGTCGAAAAACACTTATTTTAGCAATGCGGTAACATTTTTGGGCTTCGGAAGTCACGTATGACCAACCAAACACCAAGTAAACTTAATATAAGTTAAAATACTTATTTTTATATCAAAAATATCAGTTTACTAACTGATCTAAAACAGTTTTATAAAAATCCTCCGAAAAGCCGATTTTTAACCGTTTTACCGCATAGTTTTGCATCAAACGTTACCCGAACCATCCCAAATCGAAACGACTTGATATTTTAACATAACCCATATTATTTACTGAATAAAATAGTGGTTATACTCATGATAGTGCAGGTCTCACATAAAGCACATAAATCATGCAAATTTCACATAATTTACCACTTTTTAAGCTATATGTACAACATGCAAAGCTATCAAACTTATGTCAAAGTTTCATGCCATTATAATATACCAAATAATGTTATTTTTAGTGTTTATAACCTGTTCAAAAATATTTTTGTCATACAACCATTTTTTATCATTTCTTGAGCTTTAAATCTACATGTATTCTCATGTACAAGTGTCTAAAGCACACTATCATATCATCATCTTTTATATTAATCTAAATGCATCAAATATGCAACTTATTCATGTTTATTTGCTGATGTATTTGAACATTTATCATATCATACCCAAATCATCCAACACTTACATTTTAACTATCATTCAAGAACAAGCAACAACCTAAACATGTACTTATCAAAATCAAACTTCAAAACTCATACACACACATATATATATATATATACGGTTATACATACATATATATCACCACCATTTTTTTATTTGTATCAAGACCCATTTCTTTTTAGATTTCAAGTTTGTGAAAATTCCAAGATACAAGAGAAACTTTAAATCATCAAGAACAACCAAGAATCAAGAGTATGATTTAAACATAAATGTTATACCTTCAAGATTCAAGTAAGTTGTTGGATGAGATTTTGATGATAGGAAGCTTGAAATCACTTGAAAGCACCTTGGAAACCCCTTTTTGATCTTCACACCAACTTGAATTTAGCTTGAAATGGGTTTGGATCTTGAAGAACAAAGTTGAAGATTTGAAGATGGAGAGAGAAGAGGGGTGTATGGTTGGGAGGAGAGAGAGAGAGTGAGGGATATGGAGTGTTATGTGTAAGTATGGTGATCTTGGAAGATATGTATAGAGATTTTTAAGAGATATGGAAGATTTGATGGAGGATTTTGTGTCATAAAGCCAACAAGTGGCAATTTGAAAGAAAGAAGTGGCAATCTTCTCATACATACACGACACATACATATATGTATACACAAAATACACATGATTGATATATGTAGGTTAAAAACAGGTGTTTAACTGGATACCGGGTATTTTATCTAGCGTTTAAATCCCGGTTTATGGCGTTCTAAATTATTTTTATTATTCTATAAAAATAAACTCGCCAAAATATTACTGAAATAAATTTCAGTTGCCGAGACTGGCTGCGTCGTCCGTGTTTTGCAGTATAAGCATTGTGTTGCGCAGTAATACGCGGTACGCTTTTAAACTTGAAAAATAGCGTTTTAATTTATTTTTCAACACGAACCTGATTAAAATAAAATTTTAATCATAACAGAATATTTTCAGGATTTAAATATTATCCGGGTGGTCACCAACGTTCGTTTCGCAGTTTTGTCGCAAATAGTTCTAAAGTTTGGATAAACATGTTTTTGCCATACCGAATCCTTCGAAACTTATTTCTAAGTTATGTAAAGGGTATTTAGGGTATATTTGGCTTATGTCACAGTTCCGGAGTGTACGTCGCGTTAAACTGATTATGTTTACGTAACGGTCTATGATTTCACTTCCAGAACAGGTTTAATTGAACAATGATTGAAAACGTACTAATGTCACAAATAATTTAACAAATATTGAAATTAAAACACCATATTTTATTAAATACAAAGTTGTTTGGAACAGTACATGGATTAATATACACAGATGTCACAGGCGATTCGCCCAATTTGACACGATGGTGACGTCGAAGAAGATTTCGAGGAAGAAGAAGTTGAGGAATTCAAAGTCGGGAACTTTGAAAACATAAGTTTGGATGCTGGAGAAAACGAAGAGGAAGAAGGAGAGAACGACAATGACAACGAAGAATAACTGTATTGTTTTTTTGTTGTAATGTTTTTTTTTTTAATTTAATAAAAGTGTTTTTTATATATTTTAGAGATTAAATGAAAAAAATAGAAAAGTGTTTTTTTAAATAATTAATAAAAATGAAAATTAACAATTAGGTAATGATGGGTAGGGGCTTTATGACTACGCGCTCTGGTGATATAACGCCTCATAAAGCCCATGTATAATGTGGCGCGCCACTTGTCGCATAACGCCCCTAAAAGAACTTTATGACTACACATGGCCTAAATAATCCGGTTGTAAGGCTTCTCGGTATGGGCTGCGTCCCAGGATAGTCCTGGAACGGCACCAGGCCAAACACCGTCCCGCCCCCTGTCGTCGTCCTCTCCATCTCGCTGGAGACGTTGGTGCCGGGCCACAAAAGGACAAATTCTTCCCACTTTCCAAGTTGTTACCGTTGAATAAATTTAAAAAAAAAATTAATTTCCATAATTAATACCAAACGGTTATAATTCAAAATTACCCCAAATTTTATATAAATTCAATATTTTTACACCAATTTTAATCCACTACAACCCCATCTCTCTCTCAACTTTTTTTAAAACCTTCTTCTTTTTTTATAAAACATTCTTCTACAGTGGATCCATTCAACCCAAACAACCCGAACAACCCGAATCCAAACCCGGATGTTTTTTCGGTGCCCGAGTACTATCCTACAATGGAACCGAATCCTTTCGCTCAATTTTCCGCCAACGCTTTTGCGGGTTTCCAAAATTCTCCGAACGTTTTTTCGAGTACGCAACAAACTCAAGCCTTACAAAACTTGATGATGCGTAACCTGTTTAACATGCAACCCGTTCAAGCTTCTCAACCACCGCAACCCGTTCAAACTTCTCAACCACTAGTTCCCGATGACGACGACGTTGAAGTCGTTCCCGAGACCCAGCCGCAAACCTCCAAACGAAAAAAAGGAAAGCAAGTTGCGGTTGACTAAAGTCAACCTTCGAAACTGAAGCCGAAACAGTGGACGCTGCTCGAGGAGGAAGCCTTAGCGAAGGCGTATATAGGCTCATCCACACACCCCGTTAAAGGTACATAAAGTTAACTTGAATTTTTTTTTAGTATATACTTTTTAATATTAATTTTTAAATTTTTTGTAATATATATTTTTGTTTTTATATAGGTAACAACCAAACCGGCGAGAGGTTTTGGAAAGCGGTATTGTCAAAGTTTCTTAAGATAATGGAACAAGGACCATATCGAGATCTCGACTCGGTATCTTCGAAGTGGCGAAAGATGAGTGCGGTCGTGAACCGGTTTTCGGAGGAATATAAAATATATACAAGTGGGCGCCATAGTGGGATGAGCGACGAGGATGTCTTCAAATCGGCATTGGAAAAATACAAGACGAACCATAAAACCGCGTTCCCACACGTTTGGGCTTGGGAAGTTATGCGAAAGGCCCAAAAGTGGGTGCCGGTTCCGAATGAGGTTGAGATGGCAAAACGTCAAAAAACCTCGGAGACCGTTAGTTTTAGTGTCGGCGGCTCGGACGCAATATGTCAAATTAATTTAAACGACGACGCCGAGTTTGACGAAGAAGCGTACGCTGTACGGGAGGAGGAACGTCCCCAGGGCCGGGAAAAATCAAAAAGGGAGGCGGCTTCAAAGAAAAAAAAAACGAAAAAGGTGGCGATTCGAAGATGGAGGCGTTTATGGCCCAATTTAAAGCTTACACGGAGGTCACGACCCAAAAGGCGAAGGCGAAAGAAAGGGCGGTCGAAGAAAGGGTACGCGTGGCGGGAGAAAAGGTACGCGTGGCCGATGATAAGGTTCGGCTCAAAGAATGAGACATATTGACGATCGATGTTGATAGTTATCCCGAACCAAAACACTCTACTTTGAATAAAATGCAAGAGGACATCATGAAAAAGTATAAAAGTTAGGAATTTTTTTTTTTAAGTTTATGTTTTTTTTTAGTTTATGTAATGTTTTTTAATATTAATGAATTTATTTTTCTATCTTATTTGATAAATGTTAAAAAAGTAGATGAATTAAAATAAAGTAAACTTGTGGGGTAGGATCATCATCCGATTTCCAGTGTTTTAGTGTATTGGATCATCCTCTATGCGACTATGACGTGACGTCTACGTGGCGGATCATCCTCCAAGGGAGGATGGTCACCATATCGCATAGCCTAAGAAAATTTAGGTTAGAGTTAATTACTGTTTTCGTCCCTGTGGTTTGTCAAAAATCACTTTTTAAGTCCATTAGTTTAAAAATTACAATTTCAGTCCCTGTGGTTTCACTTTCGTAACCATTTCTGTCCCTGACTGAAATGGTTACGAGATGGACTGAAATGGTTATGAAAATGAAACCACAGGGACTGAAATCATAATTTTTAAACTAATGG
Organism: Helianthus tuberosus; assembly: GCA_030545235.1. Classification (NCBI taxonomy): domain Eukaryota; kingdom Viridiplantae; phylum Streptophyta; class Magnoliopsida; order Asterales; family Asteraceae; genus Helianthus; species Helianthus tuberosus. Next base: position 124,184,144 of record CM060365.1, on the reverse strand, counting down.
ACTGAAATAATGATTTTTTGATAAACTACTGTAAAGAAAACAGTAATGGTCAGAAATAAAATGTAAAAAAGAAAATTCAAAGTTGCATTCAAGGAGGGGCAGATCGTGTCCTTCCTCTCTCTGTTCTCACCACACCAAATTGAATCTTCCTCTTTTCTCTCTCTCTCTCTCTCTCTCTCTCTCACTCTCATCAGCCAATTCAAACTTCAACCTCTCTCTCTCTCTCCTTTTTCCAAATCTTAACAGAAACCCTAGAGATATCCATCCATCCATCCATCCATCAACCCTTCTTTCCGATCAAACATCTAGGGTTTCTGTTACTAATTTCACAAAAAAACTTGCTTTCCACTGCCTATAGATTCCTTGTTTCGGCGTCTTCAACTGGTTTGATCCGCTTCGATCTCTTCGACACTTGAGTTTGTTGCAGTTCATAGATCAGAAATGGAGGCGATCGAAGAATTGGTGCAGCTGTCGGATTCGATGCGGCAGGCGGCGTCTTTGCTTAACGATGAAGATGTTGACGAAAACTCATCGGCGTCTTCCAGGCGTAGCTCCACATTTCTCAACGTTGTTGCTCTTGGCAATACGGTCAGTTTCTTTATCAACTTAATCTAGTTAGAACATAAGGCTTCTGCCGTTTCAACGGCCGGTGCTTGTGTTTAATTGTGTTGATTGCTGTACGGTTTGGATCTTCGATCCGATTTTGTTAAGATCTGTAATTCTATGTAAGTTAGGTTAGTGTTGATTGGATTGTTTTTGAATCCTTGCTTTCTGTTCTTGTTTTGCGTCTCTATCAGCAGTTACAACAAAATACATGTACCTGCAGCCTCAATAATTTAATGATTTAAGTTTCACTTGATAATTGCTTGAGATCTTTATTGAGATTTGAATAATTTGTTTGATGTTGCAATCCGGCATTCTTTTTGGGATTGGTTTAGAGTTACCGACGATTTTAAGACAGGTGTTTGGATATTTCAGTCGGTGATGCGATCATATTCTTTGAACATGTTTATGGCTTTATGCCTATTGAATATGTGGTTAGGTCGTGTGGATTTTGATAGTGCAATGCAAATCACTTGTTTTATCGGATGCGGAGGCATTAGAGGAGCAGGGTATGGATCTGGACATGTTTGATGAATTTTCATAAATATTATGCTACATGAATCATTTGCTGGTTTATTGGAATGGTTTGTGTTGGAAGCTGATGTCTGATCTTTAAAGTTTAAAGGCAAAGCTGGAAAAGGCCAGATAATGTGGTCATACCATTTGAAGAACGTGTATATACTTTTTCCTTATAGATGGTTTTCTAGTCTGAATATATATTCCTGCTTTCCTGGTTTTGATGGTTTAGTGGTCCAAGTGTCAAACAGGAATACAAGATCGAGATTCTATTTTAAACAATGATAGTAGAAATTGATTCACCTGCTCATGTATTAATACATCAATGATCAACTCATTCATTGTCCTAGATACTTGGAAATCTGTAATTAAACTATGTTCTTATAACAATAAGAAGCAGTAGCACACTCGTTTTTGATTTAGTAACTCTTTTTCTTGGTCAGGATTCACACTAATAGCTCTGAACTAATTGAAGATTTGTCTATAATTTAAAAATTGGGTTGCTAACTTTCAATAAACGATGTAATTGGCAACTTAATGTTGTCAATTCTTGCAAACAGACATGCGGAAAAGTTAACGTTTTAAATGACTTAATGTTTGATAATATCACCAAGAATCATGCATTACCAACTGAATATACCAGTGTGTATCGTGTCAGTGTCTATCCATCAAAGTGCATGGAGTTTTGTTTGTGTGTTTTGCTTTAGTTTTTTTCCCCCGTTTTTTGCTTTTTTAGTCATTAGAGCTTATTTTTACTGTTAGTTTGCCTAACCTAGTTTCTAAACCTGAACTAAATTGTTCAGGGTGCGGGCAAGTCAGCAGTTTTGAACAGTTTGATTGGACATCCTGCTTTGGTAAGAACTTCATTATGTTAATTTTCTTATTTATATTCTAATATCAACTTTTAGAAATCTGTATTTAGCATAATGGTTATGCTTTACTACATAAATCATAATGGTTATGATTTAGGACATAATTATAATATGCCAAATTGGCAACAGTCTAGATATTGCTACCTGTATGTGAGTAGTTGTGGAGACATTTGTTATTTTTTACAAGGGAAATGAAAATTTGGATGCTTAAATTTACTAGTTCTAAATCCTATGTATACAGCCAACTGGTGAAGGTGGTGCCACCCGTGCGCCTATATGCATTGACTTAAACAGGGATGAAAACTTAAGCAACAAAACAATTGTGCTGCAGATTGATAGTAAATCCCAATCAGTGTCTGCAAGTAAGTCCTCTATCACACCCTCTTATCTTATGTGAAGACTGTTGGATGTATAGTATTGGAGTTTCACAGTATATATATTATGAACTGGCAATCTAATGACACTTTGAATCCTTTCTTTTTATTCAATCATAGGTGCTCTTCGTCGTTCTTTACAGGATAGACTAAGTAAAATATCGAGCAAGAGTCACGACGAAATATATTTGAAGCTTAAGACGAGTACAGGTAGGTTTGAATATGTTCTTTCTTTGAAATAACCATGCTAAAACTTATATTTGCTCTGATACATACTGTCACATAGTTTATGCATATGTTTTAATGTCATGAGGAGTTGTAATAAATATATTTGTTGGTGTACAATAGTTAGCGGTGATCGTACAGTCAAATGCTGAAGTATAGGGTTACAAGTGTAGTTGCATTATATGATAGTTATCATTTCTAGAATTATGTAAATGTGTTTGCTTTTTTTGACTTCTAGTATCTTGGCATAAATGGTATAGATAATAACTTATTGATCTCGTATGTGTTAACTAATGAGTCAATCTGTGACCTTGGTTTAAAAAAGCGCGAAGCGCTCCGAAGCGTTTTGGTTCCAAAAGCTTTAAGCGCGAAGCGAGAGCTTCACGTATACGAAGCGCTCAAAATTAATATATATATATATATATATATATATATATATATATACTGTACACATCAATATGACCTATTCTACTTGTTAATCAATAACAAACACAAAAACATGATTAAAAAACACACTTAACACATAAAAAACATAGTTAAAACATAAATTAAAGTCAAAACACACTTAGGGTAAAGAAACAGGCCTCATTTAACCCTATTTAAAGACTGTTGGGCTTAAAAAATGGCCCAAATGTGACCTGATTGGGCTGAAGCGTCGCTTCAAACCATCATCGCTTCGCGCTTAAAGCTCGCTTCACAGCGCTTCACGTAATGTAACGCTTCAGACCAAAAAAAGCGATGTTTCCAGCGCTTCACGCTTAAAGCGCGCTTTTTTAAACAGTCTGTGACATATTGATATCTAATTATTTCAAAGACCTCTTTACTTTGAATTCAATCAAAACTTAAATTATGCAGTTGGGAGTTATCAACATATATAGTTAGTTACATAGGTTAGGCTAAAACCACCCCAACAAATTCAGACGATTATGATGGTATATGAACTATCAAGCAATGGTATTGTGGCGGTTTCCCTAGGCTAGTAACTTGTGTTAACTATTCTTATAATATATCTACATGATTGCCTTAAACTTTAGTTTGTACAAACCTTTACATCTATGACCTAAATATTTTGTTTCATAATATAAGAAGTCACTGTCTTGCTTTCATTAGCTTAATTGTTGTCACTTACTGTTCTCTTCCTTTTTTATTTTATTTTATTATATGTTTTGTTTCTCTAACTAAATCTTATTCGTTTGTAGCCCCGCCTCTAAAATTGATTGACCTGCCTGGAGTCGAGAAAGGGAATCTGGATGATTCATTGGTGTGTTACAATTAAATTGTTTTCATTTCAATATAATATATATAGGATTAGGTTCAAGAGTGAACACTAGTGTAGCTTGCGAACTGAGTGAACTAACCCTAGCCATACACGTGTGTAGATCAATGGGCAGGATTTGATGTTGAAATACACCAGTGTATTTTACGATTTGATGATGAGATCTTAGCCATACACGTGTGTAGATCAATGGCCAAGATTTGTTCACTCAGTTCACAAATACAGTAGTGTTCACTCTAGAACCCCACCCTATATATATATATATAGGACAAAGATCCGTTAGGAACCACCCTTTATTGCGAGAACCGCGGGAACCAATGTGAACACAACCAAAAATACCTAAATATAGCTAAAAAACACACAATTTTTTTTTAATATTTTTTATAAAAAAATCGCTACTTTTAGTAGCCAAAAAAAAAAAAAAAAAATTGGCTACTAAAAGTAGCGATTTTAACTTTAAAAATATTAAAAAATAAAAATAAATTTTTTTTGTGTGTGTTTTTTTTTTATTTTTTTTAGGTTTTTTGGGGGTTTAGTTTTTAGCATTTTAGCTTGGGGGGGTGGGGGGTTAGGTTTTTTTAGCTATTTTAGGTTGTGTTCACATTGGTTCTCACGGTTCTCGCAATAAAGGTGGTTCTCGCATGAACCTTACCCTATATATATATATATATTACAATCATGTTTTTTTTTTTCTGTAATATTTTCCCTGAAATGAGATCTAACAGCCTAGTATTTCTTGCAGAGTGAATATGCTCAGCACAATGATGCAATTTTGTTGGTTATAATACCCGCTGCTCAGGCACCAGAGGTTTCCTCTGCTAAGGCTCTTAGAATTGCAAAGGAATATGATGGAGAATGTACGGTCACTGTTGATTCTGATTATTGGCCTGTCAATCTCACTTTTTATATACTAGTTCAAAGTTTTGTGATCTTTCAGTTTGGATGTTTAAGCTGTAAATATGTTATGTATTTTTAACTATAGGTACAAGAACGATTGGTGTTATTAGCAAAGTTGACCAAGCATCTGCAGATCCAAAAGTTGTTGCTGCTTGTCAAGCACTTCTTTTGGGTCAAGGACCACGGAGTGCAGCTGAGATTCCATGGGTTGCTCTAATTGGTCAATCAGTTTCCATTGCTTCAGCACAGTCAGGAAGTGTGGGGTCCGATAACTCATTAGAAACTGCATGGCGGGCCGAAAGTGAAAGTTTGAAATCTATATTGACAGGAGCTCCACAAAACAAGCTTGGTAGATTAGCTTTGGTTGAAACCCTAGCTCATCAAATCCGTAGCCGTATGAAAATTAGACTTCCAAGCCTTTTATCAGGGTTAGATCTCTTCCCTTTCTGTTATGTTCAGCTATGCAGTTAATGCGGAAAAATATCGGTTATCGGTCAAGGACCGATATATGAGATATCGTTTATCGCGGTGAGATATCGGTAATTTCTAATATCATGCATAAATATATATATTTATATTCATATCTAGAGCCTATATATATACTAGAAGTCTAATATCATGCATAAATATATATATTTATATATATACAAGAGGTGGTTGAAAGTCTAGGTGTGGGAATGAAAGTCTCAAAAGGTGGTAAATACTTTGTCCCACATTGGTGTGGGAACAAAGTGAGTGGGTGTTTATAAGGTAAAGCATTTACTACTCCATTGTAGCTTTATGACATGTTTTACCACAAGTCCTACCCCCGCGCGCAGGGGGGGGGGGGTGCAAAAAAATGGGTTTCTGAGCTGGAAATTTGGTTGAACTCATGCGTGCCTGCGGACACGAATGCAGCTCCGAAACCCCGGGTCCCGCGTGAGGCAGTTTTTACATTTTTCCTGAAATCCAGAATTTTTTTATACAAAATTGGCCTAGCCGAGATATCGCGAAACAACCGATACGGTTTTGCAAGATATCGGCCGATATTATTGGAAACCGATATTTTGGTGAGGGGCCGATAACCGAGATATCGCTGAGATTAACTGCATAGATGTTCAGTTATTTTTGCTTTTCAGATTACTACATAATTAACCTTTAGCATAATTTGATTTTTGATTAATGAAGTGCTGGCCTGAGTTAGCATTTATGTCAACAGAGGAAGGCTTTAAATAGTGTGTGTGTGTGTTCTCATCTGAACTCACCCTTACTACAATATCTTATATAGTTATAGTGTCACCAATCAAGTTACATGAAATTGACTAAACAATTTGATACACAAGCAAGTAAAACGGTCATCACTTTTACATGTAATACGATTAAGTAATTAAAGAAACAAGGAACATGAAATTCCACTCTCAACATTAACACAATGTGTGTTTACTATCTGATATGACACCAAGAAGATTTATGTTATTGTGTATTTCACCACCTGAATGAAAAACAAAGATCCATACTTATTTATCATATATAGCGCCTTATACTTCCGTGTTATATATTCCCTGAAATTATTTTTCTCTTTGTTAGTTTTGAAATTTGGGCAAACTAAATTGGCAGAGTAGATGGGTGACATTGGATGGAATCTGTCACGTCAGTTTTTAATTAACATTTTTTAATATGATCAATGCTATCTTCTACATAAGCTTTCCAGGCCTTGCCAATTTCATCTTTTTTCTCTATGGGGTTGTCTTATTTCTGTATAGGGTGTAATGGTTGGATTAATTACTTACCTTGTGCGTACTCAAAAAGTTATTCTTCTGACCCACATGTTCAGGACCTGGAGAATCATAAATCTTTGTTTTAATATATGGCTATAAATCATTTCTCTTTTTTTTTGTTGTATAACTGTTAAGGCCTTAGTAAATTGACATTGGCATAATAATTAGCAAAACTTGTCTTTAATCCATGCATGCTGCACTTTTTACATCTCTGTTGGGCGTTAAGTTAGTTTTTATTTAAAACTTGTGCAGGCTTCAGGGGAAATCTCAGATTGTGCAAGATGAGTTGGTAAGGCTTGGAGAATCAATGGTTAGCAGTTCTGAAGGTACAAGGGCTTTGGCCTTGGAACTTTGCCGTGAATTTGAGGACAAGTTTCTTCAACACATTATGACCGGAGAGGTAACCAATATCTACAAATATAACTAGATTGAATTATATGAGACATGAAATGAACGTCATGAGATGTTTTATAGAGGACCTTACTTGTGTCATACTCATTGCCCCTTGTCATTATCATAGGAATTTGAGTCATTGTTAATCTACAATGCTTTCTTGTTTGCATTTGGCTATGTAATGATGTCAATTATTAAGCGACACTTTCTGATATTATCTATTTTGTATATGTATTCAGGGTAGCGGGTGGAAAGTGGTGGCAAGTTTTGAGGGTAACTTTCCTAATAGGATCAAGCAGCTTCCTCTAGACAGACATTTTGATATAAATAATGTCAAGAGGGTACGGAAGTCCTTTTTTAACATGTAATTTCATTATGTTCTTTTGCATTATGATGAGCATGGAATTTTGTATCAGATTGTGCTAGAGGCAGATGGTTACCAACCTTATCTTATATCTCCAGAAAAAGGACTTCGGTCTTTAATCAAAGGTGTATTAGAGCTTGCCAAAGAACCATCACGTCTCTGTGTTGACGAGGTATCACTACACATATGTTCTATGTATCTTCTGCACTTGCATTTAGTTATAATGCATCATCTTCTGCTTTTGTTTTTGCTTCAACTAAATGTTCTCTGCCACGTGATTGCTTTTAATGGATACAACAGGTTCATCGTGTGCTTGTGGATATAGTTTCAGCATCAGCAAATGCAACACCTGGGCTTGGAAGATATCCCCATTTCAAGAGAGAGGTGATTATTTATATCTAGTTTCTGCAAAATATGTTCTAATTTAACATGTGCTTGTTTTTGCTTCTTAAAACATCTGTCTGACAGTTATGTTTTTAACTAGGTTGTGGCAATTGCCACTACTGCCTTGGAGGATTTTAAGAATGATGCAAAGAAGATGGTGGTTGCTCTTGTTGACATGGAGCGTGTGTTTGTTCCACCTCAGCACTTCATCCGACTGGTCCAGAGAAGGTATGCCCTGTTTCTTTTCTGGACCGCAAATCTTAATTGTTAATAACTTGAATAAACTTATATTCTATAAAACAGGATGGATAGGCAAAGACGAGAGGAAGAGATCAAGAACAAATCTTCCAAGAAGGCCGTGGATGCAGAACAGTCCTTACTAAACAGGGTATGCCATGTTTTTTGTTAACTGTACACATTCTTTTTATAATTTACTAGGGTTCTGTCTCACTTATTAGCTTCTGTTATCTTTTTACAGTCGGCTAGTCCTCAAACAGGAGGGAACTTAAAATCAATGAAGGATAACAAGGATGCACAAGAGGGACCTGTTTTAAAAACCGCAGGAGCTGATGGGGAGATAACAGCAGGTTTTTTCTTTCACATAATGCTTTTTACTTTTCATGTCTTTGTTGGGTCAAATGATGTTTGTACAAAGAACTATGTTTTTGTGAGTTTTAGGTGAAATCTTATTATGGGCACATGTATTATGATTTAGAATTTATTGGACACGCAACTTCTGTCGAAATCTCTCTTACTTGTGTTGTTTCTGGCAGGATATTTATTAAAGAAAAGCTCAAAAGCTAATGGATGGAGTAAAAAGTGGTTTGTTTTAAATGAAAAAACTGGGAAGGTTAGTAAAAGAATTTCAATCAGACATGCAACATGCAACATGTAGATTTGTGTTATTTCAACGCAAAATGAGGCGGGTGGAGGTGTAACTTCAATGTGATTAATATTTTGTTTTTTACCGACAGCTTGGTTACACTAATAAAGTAGAAGAGAAGAATTTCCGTGGTGTGATCACCTTGGAGGTATGTGTTATGGCATTCTTATTCTGGCAGTTTAATGTTCATTAGTCGTTCATTTTTTTAAGAGACTTGTCATCTTACGGTTGGAGCTCAAGTTCCCATGAGGGTTAATTTTTTTTAAAGTGTTCCTAACTTATTGAAATTAATTAATTTATTAGGAATGCAATATAGAAGAAATTGAAGAGGAAGAACCCCCAGCCAAGAGTTCAAAGGATAAAAAATCAAAGGCAGAAGAAAAGGCACCCAGTCTGGCATTCAAGATAACAAGCAAGGTTGCATACAAGACCGTTTTAAAAGGTGATCTCCAACAGCCTCTTGCATACAACTTCCTTTCTTTGTCTTTTTATTTTTATTTTTTTAACTTTCTGTTTTATAAATAATCTCTTAATATGCTTTTCAAACCTAATTTGACTTTTAAATACTTCCACAGCTCACAGTGCTGTAGTATTAAAGGCCGAGAGTGCTGCAGAAAAAGTAGAATGGTTAAACAAATTGAGAAGTGTTGTTGGTGCCAAAGGAGGTCAAGTCATTACCAAGGAAAATGGTCTGCCTATTCGCCATAGTCAATCGGAAGGCTCTCTTGTGAGTGGCATAAAATTCAAATGTTTGACCCTTTAATGTTGTTGATCTGTTAAGTGATTGGATAATTATTGTGAATTTTTAGGATACAATGGTTAGAAAACCTGCAGACCCAGAGGAAGAACTTCGTTGGATGGCTCAGGAAGTACGAGGCTACGTCGAGGCTGTTCTCAACAGCCTTGCAGCCAATGTTCCAAAGGTATTTTTTAATATTTCCTTTAAAACGCGGGCCCACATCCATGTCTATGGTACGCCTTTCGTCTTACAGTTCACTGTTCTGGTTTTTAGGCAGTTGTTCTTTGCCAAGTGGAAAAATCTAAAGAGGATATGCTTAATAAGTTATACAGTTCTGTAAGGTAAGCTCCTTTTATTTAGTTTCTTATGAATACAGGTGACAAAATGTACATCTCGGGTCGGATTCGGTTTGATGGACACATACTTTCTTGAATCTAATTAGTAGATAATGATGACTATGTTGCTAGTAGAGTTAATACCATAAATGTTGCTAGTCTGTTAACCCATTTTCGTACATTAGAGTCCTTTAAGTTGTTTATAAAACACATGTATATGTGAAATCAACAATAAATGTCAACTATATAAAAAAACCGTCCAGCATTTTCACACACTTGTAACGCCATTTCATCACTTCTGACTGATTCAAGGGATAACACGTCAATATTTTAAGGGTTTTTTTTTCTTTCAAAGAACATTGTATGTCAAACAAGTATTTAGAGTCTATAATATACCCAAATTGGGTTGAGGGATTGTTTCATGCAAAATGACAAGTATTGATGATTTTTTATATGGTATTAACTTTTACTAATATTATGTACGTTCTTGAATAAAGTGATTTATATATGAGGTTGTATCATTTAAATTAACACTTTGGTCAAACTTTAAATCGTTGCTTATTTAATTTGTGGGTGTAGTACCCAAAGTACGCCAAGGATTGAGGAGCTGCTTCAAGAGGACGGTAATGTTAAGCGCAAAAGAGAGAAAATCCAGAAACAATCGAGCCTGCTTTCTAAACTCACCAGACAACTAAGCATTCACGAGAATAGAGCAGCTGCAGCCTCGGGAGCCATGTCAAATGGTACTGCTAGTCCTGCGGGTAATAATAAATACAAGTTTTATATTTATATTGTTCCAATTATAATAATAATATAAAATTCTGCTGTTTATCCGAAATGAACTTTTACCCTTTTGAACGTAAACAGAATCTCCAAGAAGCAATGGACCATCATCGGGTGATGACTGGAGATCTGCTTTCGATGGTGCTGCTAATGGACCAACGAGCCTCGGCTCTAGGCTTGGGTCTAATGGTCATAGGCGCAGGAATAGTGACCCTTCGGAGAACGGTGATATGGGTTCAGGATCAAACTCTGGCAGCCGCCGCACCCCAAACCGGTTGCCACCAGCACCACCTGGTTCTGGTTATAGGTTTTAGATTGATTATTGTTAGTTTAAAGAAATGAAATTGAATCTGGTTACTATTACATTACGATGTTTATAGTATGTTTTTGTAGAGTTGTTTTGTAGATATGACATGGTATCGTTTTCTACTGTTGATTTTGTAGTTTGCGGATTGAGGTGTGTTTGGTTTCGGGTTTGTTTCAATTTTTGGCTACATGAAGTTTGTCAGGTTTTTTAATCTTCTAGTGTTAACTTCTATGGACCTATTAATGTCGCAAAATTTCGTACATTTGTGTTGCTAGTTTTAGATTGAAGCTAAGCAGATGACGGCCACCATAGGCTTCTTTATATCGACTGTAAGCTTAAAGGGTGTCGGTTGGAATTATAATGAAGCTTGATATAGTTTTCTATTAATTGAATCACTAAACTTTTGTATATTATACTTTGACCACAAAAGTTTTTCCTATAAACACATGTACTTTGAAATTTTTTGTTTACTTCCGTACACTTTAGGTAAATGTTTTTTTTTTTTTTCTATACTATCAAATTTTACATTTACCCCTCTACACTTTATTTAAGTTATTTTTCTTTTTTGTTTTAACCAATTTAATTTGCTATCTTTTTATCCTTTGAAATTGTACGTTTACCCCTTACACTTAAATACTTAATGGGGATGGTTATTGTTTTAGGCCATGTGTATAAGTGGCGCGCCACGTCATACAGGGGCTTTATGAGACGTTATATCACTAAAGAGCGTAGTTATAAAGCTCCTACCCATCATTACCTAATTATTAATTTTTATTTTTATTAATTAATTAAAAAACACTTAACTATTTTTAATTGGTCAAAATTTTGAAACTCTCCTCCACGCCGTTATCAACTGAAGGGGTATGGTCCCAAAAAGCCGCACAGATCTTCATTCAGGTCGCGTGCAAGCCCATACTCCTTATTCAGCAAAGTGTTCAACCTTAACCTCGCGCGGGTTACTCCAGCATGGATTAACCCCGCGCGAGGTCTCAACAAGAGAAAACACCAAATTCAACACTTAGCATTCTGAATAAGAGCCTCCAGCTCCTATAACCCTGCGCGGGCTAGTTACGTGCCCAGCAAGGGTTGCACAGGAACTATAGCGCAAGGCCACTTCAGAAGGTACGAAAGGTACAAGTGGCAGAAGAAAGGAGCCAATCTGCGTCCTCCATGCTGTGCTCAATCGTGCTCCACGATCGTCTGACGTGCAGGAGACAGAGAGTACACCTGCCGAGGGCAGAAGGACGACCAGGCCGACAACTGTGACACGTGGCTCCAATCACGGTGCGCCAGCACCGGAGAACTTCTAGAAGCCACTAACGGTCGACACCAGTGAAACAAGGAGCATATCCTCTATGTTGTCGCCTTCCGGCCCAAGGCCCATCAGCCCACATCCTCTTACACCTCTCCGGCTATAAATAGAGACCTCAGTTCACAGGTTAAACATTCTCTTCCCTCTACTCTCACTCTTAACACACAATTATCTACTCAAAGCAGTTACTTATTCTCACGCCGGAGTCTGGTTAAGAGGGAAACCCCCATATTCCCCTCTTAACGAGCTAACGGTGTTCTGTTTTGCAGGATTAACGGATCATTAAGGAGCTCAGAAAGTCATAAGAAGGTTAACCCTTATGGTAGAAACATAAACCAAACTAATCAACCCCTAAAATTAGTTCTGTGTTTCTTCATTGGTGCCCACCGGTCTTTTACAAATCACTTTCATCTTCTTTTTCTGAGTTTTCTAAGCTATTTTTCCTTTGATCATGGCTGGTCAAGGAATCATTCCTGATTTTGGTTTTGGAACAAACTCTAATGCAGTGTTGGGGGAGGACAATCAAAACGTCCAAGTCCAACATGTGGAAGAAATTGGTGAAATTGAAGTAACCAACACTGGGGCCCCTGCGCGAGCGCCACTCGCATCACTCAAACGGTAACCCCAGTAAGTCACGTCGCTGGTCCTTCAAACCCAGCTCCACCTCAGAACATTTCGGTGCTATTAGGGCTGCCAGAGGGCGAAACTCCAGCCTCTTGGTACGCAAAACAAATTGCTACCATCAACGCGGCATATCAATCTTTGAGCGCACAACAAGCACTCTTACAAGCAGAACCATCTTTGGTTACACCTACGGGTCCTAGTCAGGGGGCGCGCCAGATACCCCCACAACAAAACTTGCACGGAAGAGTTAACAGGCCTCCTCCCCTAAGAAGACCAAGCGCGCATGACAAGCGCGACACACGGGGAGAGACCGAAAGCTATTATGACCATCCGTCAAACGTTCAAAGAGGTCCAATTCATAGCCGGCTCGGGCCGCGCAATATGAATAACGAGTGGGATGACACAGACCCAAATGACCCAACTTGGCAAGACAACGAAGGATCCTTAGTCTTTAACCGTTTGCAGCGGAATCATGAAAATTACAAGCCAAGGCAGCGCATTGCATACAGCGAAGAAGCAGAGCGAGACTTCAGTCTCGCCTATAGACCAGCTGCAGAACACTCGAAGTTTATCCCAAAGATTGCTTTGGCACCACTTTCAAGAGAAAAGCTACCCCCAACAGTGGGAAAATTCAATGGTTTAACTGATCCTGACGACCATGTCAGAGTATTCACAAGTGTTGGTTGTATGGGAGGATGGAATATGCCAATGTGGTGTCATTTGTTTATCCAGACGTTTACTGGGGCTGCTCGCGCTTGGTTCGACAGCCTACCGCCTGGAAAAATCAGTTCATGGGTTGATTTCAGAACTCAGTTTGTAAACCACTTCAGCCAGCAAAGACGCTATCAACGAGATACGTCTGAAGTAACAGATATCTGGCACAGAGAGAACGATGGTTTGGAAGACTTCATCACTCGCTTTAACAAGGAGTGTTTAGAGATCGGCGGTGTAAGCGAACAACTCATGCGCGCTCACTTTAAGAAAGCTATCCGATGTGATAGTCTCATCAGTACCATCACTGGAAAAGATGGTATGCCCAAGGAATGGAGTAAGCTGATGGAAGCCGCAAAAATAGTAGCTCAAACCGAGGAATCGCTAGCTGGAGCCAAATGCTCATACACCGAAGATCGTTTTTCAAAGAAAACCTCGCGCGACTACGGCAAGCGCAACAAGAGCAAAAGTCATGATTGGAAATCTGGAAAATCAAGTGGTTATGAAGAAAGACCGCGCTACAGAGAGGACGCGCGGGAAACAATCGACAGAATTGGGTATCGAAAAGCAGTCAGGGATGATAACCGAGAAAAGCACTGGACTCCGCTCACAAAAACACCAAAAGAGGTACTAATGACGGAGAACCATGATTTCAAGGCACCAAGGCCTATGACAAACAAGAAGGGGCAAGACTCGAACCTGTACTGCGATTTTCACAAGGATACAGGTCATCTGACAGATGACTGTATCAGCTTGCGGCAAGAGATTGAAAAAGCGCTAAAAAGCGGAAAGTTAAGCCACTTGGTGAAAAATGTGCGCAAAGAAACACGCCAGATCCAGCGCCATGATGACGGAAACCAAAAGAAAGTCAGGCGCCTGGAAACTCACATGGTCAACGGACCAAGATACAACGAAGGAGATAAAGGCAAACGCCCCTACGAGCCTGCATGGCAAGAGCAACAGGTCATCTTCCCGGTAGTACGCGGGGGTCCTCGCGCCACACCCCCCGTTGTCATTACCGGTATTATCGGTTACTACGAAACGGAATACATCTTCATTGACCCGGGAAGTACAGCCGACATCATCTACGAGCAATGCTTTAATCAGTTCGACGACGAAGATAAAGCGAGACTTGAGCCGGTTGATTACCCTCTGTCAGGATTTTGCAATGAAATGGTCTTCCCGTTAGGCCAAATCAGCTTCCCCGTCACGTTTTCTGACGGGAAGCATTCAAGAACCACAAATGTAAACTTCATGGTAATGCCTGTCAAATCAAGGCATGATGTGTTGATTGGGAGAGAAACCCAAGGTGAACTAAACATGGTAACTTCCACACCCCACTCAGCCATCGGGTTTCCAACTGAGACGGGAGTGGGAATTATCTATGCGAAGAAAGAAGTAATGTCAGCAGAAGAGGCGCGCCCAACAAAGCGGCGAAAGTTTCAACGACTGAGCCAGAAAAGTGGGTTTTAAACCGTAAATACCCAGAGCAAACGGTGATGATTGGCCACACAATCTCACCAAACATCAGAACACACCTCAAGCAACTTTTGTTCAGGAATATGGATATCTTCGCCTGGACTCCGGCTGACATGACCGGAGTCCCGCGCGACATTACTGAACATTGTCTGAACACTTATCCCTCCGTTGAACCAAAAGTGCAAAGAAGGCGCAGCTTAGGGGCGGATAAGACTAAAGCGATGAATGAGCAAGTGTGTGAGCTGCTAAAAGCAGGGATCTTGAGAGAGGTGCGCTATCAAAGCTGGGTTGTAAACCCCGTGATGGTGGAGAAGTCTAACGGGGGATGGAGAATGTGCGTCGATTATACCGATCCCAACAAGGCATGCCCTAAAGATTGCTACTCTTTGCCTGAGATCGACAAAAAGATAGACTCTCTCGCACCGTACAGATGGAAATGTTTCTTAGATTGTTACAAGGGGTATCATCAGGTTCAAATGAAGCTCGAGGACGAAGACAAGACAGCTTTTCGGACCGATCTCGGGATCTTCTGTTATACAAAGATGCCATTCGGCCTCAAAAACGCTGGCGCAACATACCAGCACCTGATGGATAAGACCTTTGCTGGAGATATTGGGAAGCATATCGAGGTTTACATCGATGATCTGGTGATTGAAAGTCCCGAGGAGGACCAAATGTTAAAAGATATAGAGAAAACATTCAACTCATTAAGAAGCGTGAATATGAAACTGAATCCAGTCAAGTGTTCCTTTGGTATGGAGGAGGGCAAATTCTTGGGCTTCGTGGTTACAAATGGCGGTTTTAGAGTCAATCCAAAAAAAGTTCAAGCCATAGAGCGGATGCCATCACCGTGAACGATCAAGGAGATGCAAAGGTTGGCCGGCCGCCTAGCCGCGCTTAACAGATTTCTGTCAAACCACACTGCAAAGTCATATCCTTTTATCAGCACTCTACGCAACTGCGTGAAAAAGCAAGAATTCAAGTGAACGCCTGAAGCAGAAGTCGCTTTTCAGCAAATGAAAGAGTGTTTGATTAAGCTCCCTACCCTGACCGCGCCGTTCGAAAAGGAACCACTCATCCTGTACTTGTCTTCTTCGGTATTACTGGTGGAGAGAAACGGAGTCCAGACTCCAATTTATTACGTCAGTAGGGTGCTTACAGATCCAGAAACGAGATATTCAACAAT
This sequence comes from Helianthus tuberosus, assembly GCA_030545235.1. Classification (NCBI taxonomy): domain Eukaryota; kingdom Viridiplantae; phylum Streptophyta; class Magnoliopsida; order Asterales; family Asteraceae; genus Helianthus; species Helianthus tuberosus. Next base: position 124,168,124 of record CM060365.1, on the reverse strand, counting down.
GGAAAAGTTAGTACTTGCGCTACTACATGCCTCCAGGAGGCTACGCAGATACTTTACAGGCCACGTCATCACCGTACTTACTAATTTCCACATTGGCACAATATTGCAAAAACCAGAGACATCTGGGCCGTTAGCAAAGTGGGCAATCGAGCTGGGAGGCCGCAACATTTTGTACAGGCCGCACCCAGCCATCAAGGGTCAAGTTCTAGCGGACTTCATCACAGAAGTCCCAGCGGATAAAATCAAAGATTGTAAGATTGTTGAGACTCCCGTAAAAGACACGTCCAATGAGTTATGGTCGCTGTATACTGATGGGGCCTCAAACGAAAATGGCGCAGGAGCTGGATTGCGCCTCGTGAGCCCTGAGAAACATGAATTTACATACACCATCAAGTTGGATTTCAAGAATACCAACAATGAGGCGGAATACGAGGCATTCTTGGCAGGCTTGCGCCTCGCCATAAAAATGGGAGCTCAAAATCTGCGAGCGCATGTTGATTCACTCTTGATCACCAGCCAAATCAACGGACTATACGATGCAAAGGGCGAAGTTATGGCTTTGTATTTAGATCAAGCAAAAGAGTTGCTTCAACGATTCAAGTCCTACAAGGTAGTGCATATTAATCGCTCAGAGAACAAACCAGCAAACGCCTTGAGCAAGCTTCAACTTCTTTTCAACATCTCGCCAAAGATGTAAGAATCGAAGTACTAAAAAACCCGTCGGTTTTTCTACGTCAAGTGAATGTGATAGAGATAGGGCAACCATCTTGGATGACCCCTATAATCCAGTATTTGCAAGACGGAACACTCCCTGAGAGCAAAGCAGAGGCAAGGAAGATTCAGAACAAGGCCTTGCATTATGAGATGAATGGCGGTATCTTGTACCGAAAATCCTTCTTGGGGCCACTATTACGCTACGTGGACCCCCAAGATGCGAATTACTTGATCAGGGAGATTCATGAAGGAATCTGCGGCATCCATGCAGGCCCGCGCACGGTCGTTGCAAAAATTATGAACGCTGGATACTACTGGCCAGGGATGCACGTTGATGCTCTAAAGGAGCTGCGCAAATGCGACTCCTGTCAAAGGCACTCCCCGAAAACCCTGCGCCCAAAAACCGACCTTATCCCTGTATCCACTGCTTGGCCTTTTCAGCAGTGGGGGATTGATATGGTGGGACCTTTCCCCGAAGCTCCCGGTGCTGTCAAGTTCATAATTGTGGCCGTCGATTATTTTACTAAATGGGTGGAGGCCAAAGCTCTCGCGTCAACTACTGCAATGATGGTGCGCAAGTTTATTTGGGAACACATCATTTGCAGGTTTGGCCTCCCACTCAAGATTGTAACCGACAATGGCACCAGCTTCGCGTCAGACGACCTTCAAAAGTGGATGAAAGAGATGAAGATCGAACACACTTTCTCTTCAGTTGCGCACCCTCAAGGCAACGGCTAAGTTGAAAGTATAAACAAGAGTATCGTCGATGGGATAAAGGCCCGACTGGGCACAAAGAGAAGAGGTTGGGTCGATGAGCTCCCAAGCATCCTGTGGGCTCATCGAACCATGCCGAAAACAAGTACTGGCGAAACTCCTTTTAGCCTAGTTTATGGCTCTGAGGCGGTTATACCAGCCGAAGTGGGCCTCCCCTCGCCGCGCTTGATGGCAGTCAACACAATTGACAACGAGACGGAGCGCAGTCTTGACTTGGATTTACTCGAAGAGAGGCGCGAAATAGCGCGAATCAAGGAAGCCAAGTATAAGACACAATTGGAGAGGTACTATAATGCAAGAGTACGTATTTGTACCTTCACTCCAGGAGAATATGTCTTCAGAGACAATGAAGCTTCAAATGTTGAACGCCCCGGAAAGCTAGTACCCAAATGGGAAGGCCCATACTTGGTACACGAGTTGCTAGGAAAAGGGGCATACAAATTGCGCACTCTGGATGGACACATCATCCCGAGCACGTGGAACGCGTAACAATTGCGCAAATGTTATATGTGACTAATCTCGGCCTCGCGCCTTTACCCACTTATGTTGGCCGCATGCCTATCTTGATTTCCTATGTTGGCTACACGCCCTTTATTTTATTTCGACAGTGTATATTGGCCTAAGCGCCTGTTTCCTACTTAATGAAAGCATATGCCTTATGTTTTCCTTTGATCATGATGCCTTCTACGTTACAAATGCATGTTAAACTTTTGATTAGCACGAAAACACTTCAGTAAATTACGAGCTCTTGAGTCATGCCTCCAAGGTCCTCCGCGAACATAGCGCGAGACCGGGCAGTTACACTCACACGAGCCACACTTACATTCATTCGCGCTAACTTAACCAAAGTTTCTAAGAACAGTGCAATAATTGTAACTTCAAAGTTAATAGCAAACGAGGCTAAAAGACGCACCATGCAATACACACACAAGAAATAAGCAAAGACATCTTTGATTCATTTCAAAGCAGCGCGACCGCGCATCAATTACATTCAAAAATCTAAAAAAGAAAATTACAAGGCACGAAGCCAACACTATCTACTCATAGCCATCACCTCCATCATCATCATCATTTCCATCGCCACCATCATCATCACCAGCTGGCTCTTCATCAGATAACTCGACAGTTTCTGGTGGATCGAGAATGGCCTTTAGCCGTTGACACCAATCATCATGCTTCAGCGCCTCTGCAACCAAATCCATCACAGGTAGTGATAGATGATCATAAGCCTTCTCAGCGCGTGCTAACTCAGCATCAGCCTGATCGGTCACCGAGCAATGATTAGTATCAAACTCTTGTCCAAACACCTCTTCAACATGCTGCTCACACTCCAGATAACCTCCACGGTGACCAACCGCGCGCGAGGCATCTATGAGAGCAGCAACAGCTCCATCCAGTTCTCCAGCATTCAGGATAGAGTTGGCCATCTACAGCAACCGCAATGGATAAGAAATAGGTTTTAACAAATAAAGCCTAAGTTAAGAAGAGAACCATACCAGAACTACTCCTCTGCCACGCATCCACTTAGCTTCTGCGACTAGCATGTCAACGATGCCTTGAGCCTCAGAGTAATTGTATTGCACCACATTGAGGGCAGATGTACTTATGTCTCGCGCCTCCTTAGCTTTCTGCTTGGCCTCCTCAGCAGTGGCAGATTTCGCCCGTTCAGCCTCAAGGTCGATTTCTAAGGACTCACTTTTGTCAGTTTGCTCTCGTAAACGACGCTTCAACTCTGCTATTTCAACGTCCTTAGCCACCAGGCCTTTGTCCCTACTGGTCACTTGCGCTTTCAACTCAGCCTGCAGAAGGAAAGACAAACTTAGAAAATTTCACAAGCAAAAAAGCATAGAGGAAGGGTTAACAATTGACCAGACCTCAACATGTTCTCTATCAGCCTGAACATCTTCAACCTTACCTTTCAATTCAGCAACTTGACCCTCAAGTTCGGTAATCTTGGCTCGGGCCGCGTACATACGCTGATTATCTTTTTCACACATTTTTTCCAGTCAGCACGCTCTTTCGCCAGAAGATCTTCAGCAGCACGAAGCTTGCCCTGAAGACCTTCACGGCCCCACTCCTCCGATTTCTTATCGGACTCAAATTTAGCCTTCTCTTCATTAAAAGCAGCTTTCGACTTTTCAAAGTCCTTGACATGCCTTAACAACCGCTCACGGTACCTCTCCCATTCCTCTCGCTCCCTAACCATTGTGCGCCACTCGCGCACAATTTGATGGTTAGCAGCACGTGCATTGGCTTCGCCAACAACATAAGCGTGATACAACCCATTGTGGGTTCGCGCTCTTTGCCGGTTAACCTCACCGGGAGGAAGAGAGTTCAGAAACCAGTTGCGACAAGGAGCAAACTCCAAGAATGTGTCTTTCTGCTTCAAACCCCATGGTGGTTGGTGCGGAGCATCACCACGAGTCTCCTCATTATAAGACTTGTAATAAATATCTCCCAAGGTATCCCTGGGACCTATAGGGGATTGTGGCATTGAACTTTGCCCTCCCGTGCCAACCTGACCAGCGGCGAAACCAGCACTCGCACCACCTGCAGCGGCGGATTTTTCCTTATGTATGTCAAAACCTGATCCCCCGGTAGTAGAAGTTATTTTAACAGTCTGAAGGGGGGCATTAGGTTGCGCAGGCTTGGTCAGCTTCTCAACCTCCGGTTCCTTCTTTTTCTCATGAAGGGGCTGGTCAAGCCCCGTGATATGAACGACCTCCGGGCCCTGCGCTTTTTCATGAGCAGTAGTAGCAGCGGCCCCGGTCTCCTTCGGATCACCACCAACATGCTCTTCAGTAGCCTTCTTCTTCTCTTTCTCCTTCTCCTTCTCAGCAACCTTGTCAACGGGTTTCTCAGCAGCTTTCTTCTTCTCCTTCTCGGACTCTACCCCAGCAGTCTTGAAAGGCTTGATGGTAACCTTGGGCCTCTTCTGCGCCGGCTCTGGGGGATCTTTAAAAACGACACCCTTCTTCTCAGGGGTCTTCTTTTTGGCCTCTGCAGAAACTAAGTGTCAAAAAGAGGTAGCAACAAAGAAAGCAAGGCAGCTAAAGAAACTAACCGGGAGAGAATTTATAAAGAGAGCGCAGGTTACTCTGTTTTCCGATTAAAGGGACTCCACCAACTTTCTGCGCAACATATGCACCAGCTGTGGTCTCCTCCCTACTTCTTTTCCTGCTTATCAACTTCTCAGCAGGCTCCTCTTCTTCATCAAGCGCGATAGAAGACGGAGTGGCTCCAGCATCCGGGTTTCGAGAACCCGCGCTCCCTGAGCTCTTTGAACCAGTAGCTCCTGTCTTCTTCTCGCCTATACGCGACAAACCTTCAAGTGAGTCACTGATAATAACGTAATCTTCCAAGTTACTCTGACGAAGGCGGAGAGTACCTTTGTCAGCAGCACCAGCAGTCGCGCGACTACTCCCGCCCTTCTTGCTGGTCACCTCAGCGTCTAAGGTAATCACCTTCTTCCGCTTGTTAGGTTTTTTCTTCTTCTCTTCAGGGTCAATCCCCAAGTCGCGCAACACACCTGCAAAGATGTTAGACCACGAACTTAGCTCCCCATTCGAAGACCCTACAGACTCCTCGCTGGAAAGGTAAAGAATTTCTTTCCCAGCGGAGGTCACAGCTCGCAAGGGTCAGGGATTAGGAATATGCGCACCTTCAGTTGCGGTAGGAGGATTGGCGAAAGCTCCAACAACAGGGTACATGAAGCGCGGCTTGATCGTATCATACCAATACTGCTCCCCTGACCTCAGCGGGCGCACGCCCATAGATCCACCAAAAGTGGGAAAGGCAGCTTGGTAAAGGTGTACCTCTACATTAAAAATTCAACAGTTAAATGCAGCAAAATTAAACAGAAAATCAAGGAAGCAACTAACCTCTATCCTCAAACTTAAATACTAGCACCTCTTCGCTATCCTGCGGCCACTGGTCACTCATCTGCGCCGCGACCAGAACATTTTCACCAAACACTCAATTTGGAGTGGCGGTAAGCTTCACATACCAATCTTCCTTCTTGGGAATCGCCAGCTCCTCCTTCTCGATCACATCGATCGGTCCATGGACGGAAGGTCATGGTAATAGGCATCACCTCCTCGCGAATGAAGAAGAACTTCTGTTTCCAATCATGGAAACTCTTGGGTGGATTCAACAAGATCTTTTTAGCAGACCCCCCAGCTATCAAAGGAGAAAACCCCATATTTCGAATTAACTGGTAAAATACCCTGAACCTTTCAACTGTGGGCTCTATGTCATGGGCTCGGCATAAGAACTCGAAGTGTCGCACCCTTACCATACCGGGTGGACTCATCTGAGAAATGTGAAACCCATAAAAATGTAGGATATGGGCCAAGAACTCCGTCGCCAGCAACCGGAAGTTTCCCTGTAGGAAGAAGTCTTCAAAAAAGGTAATATACCCCGGCGGTGCATCGGCGGCTGTCTGATTCTGGCCGGGGTATCGAGCATCCCATTCCGGTGGGAACCGGAACCCTCGTGTGACCTGTTCGAATAACTCTAAGTCCCATTTGAGGACAGGAACAGGACCTTCTTCACCTGGGTTTTCTTCTGGATGATGTTCTTCAGCCATGGATATTCAACCAGAAAGTTCGAATATTTTGGAAAACTTGAAGATCTGATGAAGATCTTGAAGATCTACTACTGAAAGTTTGAAGATTTAAAGAAGAAATAGAGAGGAGAGAGCAACAGTAGAAGAGATGATGTTCTCCTCTCACGTCTCCACGACTATATATACTCATCGCATTTAATGCAATGAGTAGACGTGCCGGATTCACCGCGCGTGTATCCAATCAATAGCTGCCACGTCTATCGCAAATCCCGGAGTGACAGTTACCACGAGCGCGTGGGCCTCACTCTCCTGACGGAAAGCGGAAATGTAATAACCATAAATTTAAAATCATTATTCTAGAAATAAAAGAATAATAATAATTTATAATAAACTAAACATCTATATTATGATCCATCTTTCTTTATATCAATCAAAACTATTATTATTGTTTATAAATTATCCAATAGGAAACCCTAATTAAGACACCCAAGTGATTATGCACAAACCCTAAAATTTTCAGAATTTTCAGAATCAGGATCAGGGCCCCTAAAACTCAGGGGGGGGGGGCATTCCCTACTCGATGATTATCTCAAAATTTTCGTTGTCAAAATATAAAATTTCGATTATGTCAAGTCAGCTGAGCTAGTCCCAAACGTGGCTACCCTATAACCTACTTTTGACCCTTACGCATCGTAACAGTAGGAGGCTTACGATGCGCAAGAAGTCTTACGCATCGTAAGGGTGTTATACTTACGATGCGCAAGCCTGGCCAAATTTTAGCTATAAATAGCAGAGTATGGGACTTGAATTCTGCAATTGGAACGACGTTCAAACTCCAAAATTTTGCTGAGATTTCGTCTGAATACTCTCAAATCACACACAAAATCACTAATTAGTATAACGGGGTGCTGCAATCAGGGTAATAACTCGATCGCTATTACGATTCATTTTCCGACCGATCAATATATCCAATGGATGTTTAAGTGCCGCCCACATTAGGGTTATACTTTGTCGTTCGTCGTTAAATCGATGGATGTTTAAGTATCGTACTTTGTCGTTCGTCGTTAATTCGATGGATGTTTAAGTATCGCACTTTGTCGTTCGTTGTGAGAATTTGATCTCGTGAGTTATCATAAATGCTGTATTGATTACTAACCCAGAATTGTGCGCCTGTTATTAAATTAGGTTAAAAGACTAATCAGTAGTCTAAACTCTGCCCGTATAAATCTGAAATATTATCACAAGGTAGCATCACTTTGGAATTATTAAGGTACGGATCCTTACCCCACTCCTTATTGCTTCATATTTAAATTGTTATAAACCCATTAAATTAATATATCTTTTAAAAACTCCTCACGTCTTTGATTATCGATTCATTTGACAGTCCGTTGAATTCCTATTCTAATCATAACTTTGGATTTTGCTTTCATGTCATGCGATAGTATTATGTTAAGTTGTACTCATTATCGCATGTTCCAATATATGTTACGTTTTGTTATGAAAAATATTTTGATAAGTTATAAGATCTTTTGTACTCTGATACCCTGAGTATCGCTTCTCGTGGAGTGTCCCACGAGCATGTTGTTGCGGCATCGACATCATGTGCTCCATCCGTGACGGAGAGATCAGTTCACGGCGTCTCTTAAGTACAAGTGTGGTACATATGGCTATTAGGAGGCGTATGGATCGATCCTAGGATTTAAGTTAAGGAGGTGGATAACGGGTATGCCAACTCGCCATCTCGTGTGATAATTATGCAGGAGTAGCTACCTGTGTATTGTCACGTTTTAAGTTTGGCTCATGGGTACATCCGTATGATATGATTATGAAATTACGTTACTTGTATCGTATCATTTTCGCATAAGTTCCGTTCGGATAACATTTCATATAAAGCGTTATTTGTTATTTGAGCCTATTATTCCGTACTGAGCATTCGGCTCATTCCGTAAATTTTTGTATGTACAGGTTCACAGGTTACGTCGGGCGGGAGAAAGAGAGAAGAGTAAAGCCTAGGAATAAATCTGAAGATGTTAGTTAATTAAGTCGAATGTCTCCGTTTGTATATTAACCTTAAGTTTAGTTGTCGTGTGGTTGTATCCTTGTTAAATAAATAAATGGAATTATGACTTTTGTTTATGATACCACTGTTATTGTGACACGTCAGCCCATTTCGGGTTGGGGTGTTACAGCTACGGTATCAGAGCAAAGGCTCTTTCCTGTAGAAAACTTGAAGATAGTAATTAAAAACCTGTGAGGAATGGGTAGATATTCATGATAGGATTCAACTTGGTCTCTTATGTTTTCTTTTCTAACTCCTACGTCTATTCTTATAGATGCCTCCTCGTCGTCCGCTACGTAGGAGTACTCGTACTAACCATGTGCGTAACAACACTTCTTCGAATGAGACTCCAGTTGATCCAAACGTAATTAATGCTATCAACCAGGCTGTTGCCAGGTTGCTTCCAAACCTTGTTGCTCAAGCAGCTGAGGCCGTTATTCAACAAACTCGTCATCCAGAACGTAATAACACGAATCCAATCTCTGGTGAAGAAATTCGTGAGAATACCACGAACCATACTACCTATAGTATAGACATATGGATCGCTAAATTCCAAAAACAAAAGCCGAAGTCCTTTAGTCACGCTACTAATCCAGTCGAAGCAAGAAACTGCATAGCTCATGTTGAAAAGATCTTCGGAGTTCTTGGAGTTCCGGAGCAATACAAAGTTAGATTGGCTACCTACAAACTTGAAGATGACGCACAAACTTGGTGGGAAGGATATAAGCAAGTCAAAGGAGGGGATGATTTCGACGCTAATCTTTCATGGGTCGACTTTCGTACCATCTTTTACGACAAGTATTTTTCTACCGCTGATAAAGAAGCTTATATCAGGGAGTATGCAGTAATTCGACAGGGGAGTGATGAACCAGCCTCTGAGTTCATTACTCGATTTTCAAGGTTGGCTAGTATTGTAGGAGACGTTGCAGGATCAGCAGAAGCCCAGGCAGAGAAATGCAAGTGGGCAGTCAATGATCGAATTCGGAAGTCGATCATGTACATGAAATTTAAGGATATCACCGAAGTTGCTGATGCAATCAAAACTTTTGAATTCGAAAGGAAAGAATTTTTATCCCGAGCTGGGGATAATAAGAAGAGAAATAGGGAAGGACAATTTAAGCAGGAAATCGGCCAATCATCCACTACGCCACAGCATCAAGATCGCAAAGTGCAAGGAAATCAAAACTCTGGAAATCAGGCACGTCCATGGCAACCTAGACTGCAAAACCCGAGGCCTGCTCAAAACCAGATTCAGTTGTATGCAGAACCTATTAGAGCTCAACCACTGAATCAACATGTAAACCCGAATCAGATTACATATCCTCTATGTAATACTTGTGGTAAGCGACATCAGGGCGTATGTCACCGAAGTACAGGAGCATGCTTTAGATGTGGCCAAACTGGACACATGATCAAGGAGTGTACAAAGAAAGACACTAGGAGGAATAACCAACCAAACGTTGCACCACCCAATGTTGGAGGAAGAGTTTTCGCACTTTCTGCTACTAATGCTGCTAATGCCCCAGGTACTGTGTCGGGAACCCTTCAGCTTGGTAAACATAGTATCTATGTGTTATTCGATACAGGAGCGACCCATTCTTTAGTATCCCACTCGTTTACTAAGTACCTTCCGATAAGACCAACCCTCTTAAATCATACTTTAACCATTTCCACTCCCATGGAAAATTCATCCGTAATCACTTACGTATATAAAGATTGTCCGATTCGTATTGAATCTATTGTGTGTAAGGCAGACCTATTTCCAATACATATGTGTGACTTTGATGTTATTCTAGGGATAGATTGGTTGTCTCGACATCGCGTAACTATAGATTGTCATTCCCGTCGTGTTATTTTCGGCGATCTTCATCATCCTGATATTATATATCAGGGAAGTCAAGCTCATAAATCTCTTAAAATTATCTCCGCATCCAAAGCTCGAAAATTCATATCAAACGGCTGTGCGGGATTCCAAGCATCGGTTAAGGATACTTCTGCTAGTGTTAATAGTATCGATAGCCATCCCGTTGTCCGTGAATATCCTGATATATTTCCGGACGAACTACCAGGATTACCACCCGACCGTCAGGTAGAATTCACCATCGAATTGATCCCTGGTGCCGAACCTATTTCTAAAGCTCCATACCGTATGGCTCCAATGGAACTGAAGGAGTTGAAGGAATAATTGCAAGAATTGTTAGATTTAGGATTCATAAGACCCAGTGTTTCACCTTGGGGTGCTCCGGTCTTATTTGTGAAAAAGAAAGACGGTAGTATGCGTTTATGTATTGACTACCGAGAGCTGAACAAGATTACTATTCGTAATCAGTATCCTCTGCGTCGCATTGATGATCTCTTTGATCAACTTCAGGGGGCTCAGTTCTTCTCAAAAATCGACCTGAGGTCCGGGTACCATCAGCTAAAGATAAAAAATGATGATGTTCCCAAGACCGCCTTTCGTACTCGTTATGGTCATTATGAATTCTTGGTTATGCCCTTTGGGCTAACTAATGCACCCGCAGTCTTTATGGATTTGATGAATCGCGTATTTCACAAATTCTTAGATAAATTCGTTATTGTTTTTATCGATGACATTCTGGTATATTCTAAGAGTCGTGAAGAGCATGAAGCACATCTACATGCAGTACTTGGAACCTTGCGGCATGAGAAGTTGTACACTAAGTTTTCCAAATGTGACTTTTGGCTTAGCCAAGTGGCATTTCTAGGTCATGTCATATCAGCAGAGGGAATTATGGTAGACTCAACAAAGGTGGAAGCTATTACAAAATGGCCAAGACCCACTTCTGTTACTGAAATACGAAGTTTCTTGGGTCTTGCTGGCTATTACCGAAGATTTGTTGAAAGATTCTCGGTAATTGCTTTACCACTCACAAAACTCCTAAGAAAAGGGGTGAAGTACTCATGGAATGAGGAACAAGAGAAAAGCTTTGAAGAATTGAAGAAACGACTCATATCCTCTCCGATACTCGCTCTCCCTTCTGGATCAGGAGGTTACCAAGTCTATAGTGATGCCTCACAGAAAGGATTAGGTTGTGTACTAATGCAACATGGGAAGGTTATCGCTTATGCCTCCCGTCAGTTAAAGCCTTATGAAGTTAACTACCCTACACATAATTTAGAACTAGCCGCAGTCGTCTTTGCACTTAAGATTTGGCGACACTATCTGTATGGTGAAAGTTGTGACATTTTTACTGACCATAAGAGCCTCAAGTACATATTTACCCAGAAAGAGCTAAATATGAGGCAAAGAAGGTGGTTAGAACTTTTAAAAGATTACGACGCAAATATTCAATACCATCCAGGCAAAGCCAATGTTGTAGCTGACGCGTTGAGCCGAAAGAATTCCGGGACTATATCTTGCTTACAAATTCAACCTCGTATTAGGAGGGATCTCGAAAGAATGAACATTAGGCTTCAGGTTAGTAAATCTGATGGATATCTAGCTAGAATACAGATTGAACCCGACCTCATATTACGGATTAAAGATGCACAGAAGCAAGATGGAGAACTTTGGGCAATTGTGCAAAATCTTGAGGTGGGTAAGCAATCTGAATTTCGTATAGACCATCATGGGGTGATTTGGTGCGGTAAAAGACTTTGTGTACCCGATGACTCCACCCTTCGTGAGTCATTGTTAGCCGAAGCTCATAGCTCACCATTTTCAATTCACCCAGGATCTACCAAGATGTATCGAGACTTAAGACAGAACTTCTGGTGGAATGGCATGAAGGAAGATGTTGCTCGATACGTAAGTAAATGCCTCACTTGCCAACAAGTGAAAATTGAACACAAACGAGCAAGCGGTCTGTTGCAGCCATTGGATATTCCCATATGGAAGTGGGATGAGATCACAATGGATTTTGTTACCGGTTTTCCTAAGACTTTCAAGAAGAATGATGTTGTATGGGTTGTTGTCGATAGATTGTCGAAGTCAGCACATTTTCTACCGATTCAACAAGGATTTTCGGTTAATAAGTTATCCGAAATATTTCTTCAAGAAATTATTCGACTCCATGGCACACCATCTTCCATTGTTTCCGATAGAGACCCACGTTTCACCTCACGATTTTGGAAAGGTTTTCAGGCAGCTTGGGGTACACGACTGAAGTTTAGTACGACTTTCCATCCACAAACAGATGGGCAGTCAGAACGCACGATTCATACATTGGAAGACATGCTCCGAGCATGTGCACTTGAATGGTCTGGAAACTGGGATGAATATTTATGCCTTGTTGAGTTCGCTTACAACAATAGTTGGCAAGCAAGTATTGGCATGGCACCTTTTGAGCTTTTGTATGGTCGGAAATGCCGAGCACCGATATGCTGGGATGAAGTTGGAGAAAAGATTATTGAAGGGCCAGAACTAGTTCAGATTACAAATGAAAAAGTTACTATGGCACGAGAAAAACTGAAAGAAGCTCAGAGCAGACAAAAGAGCTATGCAGATCAAGATAGACGACCACTCGAATTTAAAATTGGTGACCACGTATTCTTAAAGGTATCACCTTGGCGTGGCGTTCGTAGATTTGGAATTAAAGGGAAGCTTAGTCCCCGTTTCATCGGTCCATTTGAAATCCTTGAAAGAATTGGAGAAGTGTCATATCGACTGGCTTTACCTCCTCAGCTCTCTCACGTTCATAACGTTTTTCATGTCTCCTCGTTAAGAGGATATAATTATCATCCACTCCATCTCATTAGTTATCCGTTACTTACAATTCACGAAGATTTGTCCTACGAAGAGGAACCAGAAGCTATCTTAGATCGACAAGAAAAGGTTTTGCGTAGGAAAGTAATTCCTTTTGTTAAAATCCTCTGGAAAAATCACTCTGAACACGAAGCAACATGGGAATCTGAAGAATCAATTCGCTCTCTATACCCTAAGCTATTCTAGTAATAGAATCTTAGTCAAAGTAACGGTAAATCTTGCTCTTTGATATATGTTCATTTGTTTCTGTTTACGGTCATTCATGCTTTACCTTATGTGAATATATCTTAGCTATGATTAAGCATATCTATATCAGTACCAATAATCATTCTATTATCTGTAAGTCTCCATTGACTTTTCGTACGGTAAGATATTTTATTAAGATACTTAGTGGAAAAACCATTAGGACATGGTAGTAAGGTAATTGACAATTATGGTCATGAACGTAATTATGAATTTCAGATACACATTTGTGTTTAGGAGATTCTTGTTATTTAAGTTAGTAACTCTGCTATGAAAGTTCCGTTTCCGTTACTTATGTGATATGTTATATTCTTATTTGAAAATTTTCGAGGACGAAATTTCTTTTAAGGGGGTAATAGTTGTAATAACCATAAATTTAAAATCATTATTCTAGAAATAAAAGAATAATAATAATTTATAATAAACTAAACATCTATATTATGATCCATCTTTCTTTATATCAATCAAAACTATTATTATTATTTATAAATTATCCAATAGGAAACCCTAATTAAGACACCCAAGTGATTATGCACAAACCCTAAAATTTTCAGAATTTTCAGAATCAGGATCAGGGCCCCTAAAACTCAGGGGGGGGCATTCCCTACTCGATGATTATCTCAAAATTTTCGTTGTCAAAATATAAAATTTCGATTATGTCAACTCAGCTGAGCTAGTCCCAAACGTGGCTACCCTATAACCTACTTTTGACCCTTACGCATCGTAACAGTAGGAGGCTTACGATGCGTAAGAAGTCTTACGCATCGTAAGGGTGTTATGCTTACGATGCGCAAGCCTGGCCAAATTTTAGCTATAAATAGCAGAGTATGGGACTTGAATTCTGCAATTGGAACGACGTTCAAACTCCAAAATTTCGCTGAGATTTCGTCTGAATACTCTCAAATCACACACAAAATCACTAATTAGTATAACGGGGTGCTGCAATCAGGGTAATAACTCGATCGCTATTACGATTCATTTTCCGACCGATCAATATATCCAATGGATGTTTAAGTGCCGCCCACATTAGGGTTATACTTTGTCGTTCGTCGTTAAATCGATGGATGTTTAAGTATCGTACTTTGTCGTTCGTCGTTAATTCGATGGATGTTTAAGTATCGCACTTTGTCGTTCGTTGTGAGAATTTGATCTCGTGAGTTATCATAAATGCTGTATTGATTACTAACCCAGAATTGTGCGCCTGTTATTAAATTAGGTTAAAAGACTAATCAGTAGTCTAAACTCTGCCCGTATAAATCTGAAATATTATCACAAGGTAGCATCACTTTGGAATTATTAAGGTACGGATCCTTACCCCACTCCTTATTGCTTCATATTTAAATTGTTATAAACCCATTAAATTAATATATCTTTTAAAAACTCCTCACGTCTTTGATTATCGATTCATTTGACAGTCCGTTGAATTCCTATTCTAATCATAACTTTGGATTTTGCTTTCATGTCATGCGATAGTATTATGTTAAGTTGTACTCATTATCGCATGTTCCAATATATGTTACGTTTTGTTATGAAAAATATTTTGATAAGTTATAAGATCTTTTGTACTCTGATACCCTGAGTATCGCTTCTCGTGGAGTGTCCCACGAGCATGTTGTTGCGGCATCGACATCATGTGCTCCATCCGTGACGGAGAGATCAGTTCACGGCGTCTCTTAAGTACAAGTGTGGTACATATGGCTATTAGGAGGCGTATGGATCGATCCTAGGATTTAAGTTAAGGAGGTGGATAACGGGTATGCCAACTCGCCATCTCGTGTGATAATTATGCAGGAGTAGCTACCTGTGTATTGTCACGTTTTAAGTTTGGCTCATGGGTACATCCGTATGATATGATTATGAAATTACGTTACTTGTATCGTATCATTTTCGCATAAGTTCCGTTCGGATAACATTTCATATAAAGCGTTATTTGTTATTTGAGCCTATTATTCCGTACTGAGCATTCGGCTCATTCCGTAAATTTTTGTATGTACAGGTTCACAGGTTACGTCGGGCGGGAGAAAGAGAGAAGAGTAAAGCCTAGGAATAAATCTGAAGATGTTAGTTAATTAAGTCGAATGTCTCCGTTTGTATATGATGTGTGTAAAATGCAACATATAAATTACATCAAATGAGGCACAAAACTAACCCTTTTTAAGTACTAATGTTGGGAAAAGAGTGTTTTTGTCTTCCTTTTGTATTTTCAGGATTAAATGAGCTCAAATTCACAAAAGAAGCAAAAAGACAGCTAAATCTAACATAAATACAAGGAAAGGAACATAAGTGGACTGCCCGACCCCTCAACGGCATCTTCCCAAGCAAAATAGAGAAGGCAGAAGACTGAACACGCCCCGTGCTCAGCCAGCACGGGGCCGTGCCCAAGAAGCAGCAGAAAAGACAAACCTATAGAAGCTTCTATTGCCCACCATGGGGCCGTGCCCAGTTGTAACAACTGTGCTTGTAATCACTATGAACAGTTCTGTTATCAATAAAACAATGTTATTTGATCTCAATGTTTGTTTTGTTATGTTTTACATTTTTCATGTTTTGACTTTTATGTAATTTCAAGCTACATCACTTTCTGGAGAGTTATACGCAAACTAGTGCGTAAACGTACTCAGTTTAATGCGAGAAATACTCCGGAACATCAACATATACTCAACATACCTTAAATAACCTTTACATAACTTAGAAATAAGTTTTGAAGGCTTTGGTATGGCAAAAACAAGTTAATTCGCTTACAGGGACTAAATATGACAAACTGCGAAAGCATGTCAATTTGAACTGTAACGAACATTCCGGAATATGACCATAAGTTAAACACACCTTAAATATCCTTTACATAGCTTAGAAATAGGCTTTGAGGGGTTTGGTGTGCTAAAATGAACTTTTGGAACATTCAGGGACTAAAAGTGTCAAAAAGTGCACAAGTTTGCATTTTCGCGCATAACTTACGTTCTGAATACATCCGGACATCCAAAAATTTATGAAAGCATGACTACATTATATTTTAGTGTTCGCCTTAAGAAAAATCCATTCGTTGCGTCATTTGGTTCGTTTTTCGCGCTTATGCGCATTCCGTCGTAATTAAGCGAACATCGCAATCGTACGGCCAAACGAACCGACATCTGAGATATTTTTGAGCATGTTTTAAGTTCCCTATACTTTAAACTTCATTTAAGAGCTTTGAAATGGGGTTAACGGACCTTAAACGTGTCAAAAATGGCCTAAATACAGTTCAGGGACCAAAACTGTAATTCTGCCAAAGTTCACCCATACGATGCGTATGGTATATATACCATACGATGCGTATGGGGTCTCCAGACCAGATGCAGAGTACTTAACAGCCTGTTTTCAGCTGTTTTGCACTCCCTAACCCCTTGCCAAGTGTCCAATCCTTATGGTGGTGAGCATTTTGAGCCACCACAACTTTGTGACAAGTGTACGGCTCGGATCGTGGCACGATATTCAAGAAACGATCCTAACGGCTCTACTTTTCCTATAAATACCCACCCCCCATTTGTTCAAAACCCACAAATCTGATCAAGAAAGCTCTAAGTTGGAACCTTCGTTTCATACCTGAGCTATTTCGATCTGGGTTAGCATTCGGGGACCCTTCGTAAGTATTCTTTCGTTCTTTTCCTTATTTTTACTGCTTTTCGAGTCAGAAAGTCAAACTTTGTTTGACTTTCAGCGTTGACCAGTAATGGTCAATGCGAAGTTCGTTTGAACTTCGCAACGTGATTGTAATCACGATGGTCATAGTCCCTTGGGACTATGCCTACTGATTACCACGTTGTCTAGGGTCGTAGGATAAGCGATCTAATAAATCGCTTATACCTCGAACCCGACCCAGTTTGGTCGATCATTAGGATCCGACCAAACACAGTAGGTGACCATAGTAGGTAGGGAATAACCTTCCGAGGTTATACCCTATGGTCACATCGTTTAAGTAGTTGCATGATAGGTAGTTTATATGCCTTAGGTAAATTACCAGAATACCCTTTTCATACATAATTGGTAATTTAGCATATGTAACCTAAACTTTTGTCACGTAACTGATTATGTAACATGTTTAGGCATATAACACTTGTCATAGGGCTAGTTAGGCGGTCCGAACGCGTTTCACGCGCACGACGCGTTAAAGTAGCATAAGCTTCCTAAACGGGTCGTATTGGGTCGTAAACAATTATGTTAAGTTTCATTTAGTATGAAGGCTTTGTTAAACCAAATGACACGAGTCTCTACACTCGTTTGGTTTACGAAACCTCATTCTATCCAATCTTCCGATTTAGGTCCGGGTTATTAACATAGTTACCTATATTAGGTGCCGTTTGATATTCCGAGATCTATAGCATTACTTGGTGGTTATCTTTTGACAACTGAGCAATCTCAAGTGAGTACATAGACCCCTCTTTTACTGTTTTCCAAACGTTTTGGGGTGAAACACATGTGCCTACTTGTTACTTTCATGCTTTCCTGTTTTCACATCATATACCGACTATGTTTGTTAGTACATTATAGTACATGATTTCATTACTTTTCTGCTATGTATGTTGACTGATAACATGCTAAGCACATTGATTTACATGACTTTTCTGCTATGTATGTTGACTGATAACATGCTAAGCACATTGATTTACATGACTTTTCTGCTATGTATGTTGACTGATAACATGCTAAGCACATTGATTTACATTACCTTTCTGCTACGTATGTTGACTGATAGCATGCTAGCACATTGATTTACATTACATTTCTGCTATGTATGTTGACTGATAGCATGCTAGCACATTGATTTTACAAGACTTTTCTACTTTGTATGTTAACTTAAGCATACTTAGTACATTGTTTTCATATGACATGTATACAACTACTATGACATTTGGTTTGCACAAACGGGTCTTTATTACGTTCATTAACATTTGCTACGCCGCTCGGGAGTAAGTAGTGGTACCATAGGACTTGACAAATCCCATTCCTGACATCCCGGGTTTGTTTGGATGTAAGGAATGACTGAATCCGAATACAATTCTTTTGATAACCTTGACTGAAAGGGTTATCCGACTGTCTCAAGGCTTGAATGTATGCGTTAACTTACCACATAAATGTTCGTATCAATGTATCATGCATCACTTTACAAAACATAACTTTTTGATATAATCAAAATACTTTGTTTTGTACATTTTTACTTATGGTTTAAGTAGTCTTATTTTACTTACCATACATATCATTTTGGTTATACATTACTTGACTACTTTTGGACTATCAACATTTGACATGGTTTATACAAGGACTTTTGACTATTGGTTTAAACATAGACATTTGACTTGGATATTTGACATAGACATTTTTACATGATTTACATCTTGACATGAACATTTTACATTGTTTGGTTTGGTCTGATTAAGTGATTAAGTAACGATGCGTGTGTAATATGATACAAGCATGGTGGATACGCCGCTGGTACTTCCTATATATAAGTGTTTGTATGGTATTATATATCGTAGCGTTATTTGAATCATTTCAGTTTTATACATAGAACATTTCATACAAATAACATACTTTTCACAATACATTGTTTTACAAACAACTTATCTTATACAAACTCAGTTTACAATGGTTATCCATTTAACCATACACTATTCTCTTATTTATACATATCATCTGATCTTATCGTTTTTCAAGTGATTTACAAAACAAATCAAATTACAAGGTTCATGACGGAATATTTTCTCAAACACAAGTCATGAATCTTATTTTCACAAACCTATGTATCTCACAGGCATTTTTATGCTGACGTACCTATTTTCACATGTGTTTTCAGGAGCTTTTCCATAGGATGTTGATCATGATACTAGGGCGGACCTGTGCCTTAGAGACTTTAAAAGAAGATAGACTATGTTTAATTATGTTCTGAACTCTTAAATTTCCTGTTTGAAACAATGTAACACCTTTGTTTATAAATAAAATACAACTTTGTTTGCCATGGATTTGAAACAATTAATTCTGTCGCAACACGCCCCGATGTTTCCGCCGCGATTTGTTGTTTTACGCGGTCGGGGTGTGACAGAAGAGTTGGTATCAGAGCCAATGGTTATAGGGAATTAGGTTATTAGTAATGCTTTGACCTAGACTATAACTTTTCTAGGAACCTAACACAAGTTATCTTGTGTTTAGATCTTAAAACATGTACATCACCTATCCTTAGGTGATTAACAAAACAAGGAACCAAAATTTTTCCGAAACAATTTTTGAAAAACAATCATCTGTTTTTGAATAAATTTTTACAAGGTTTTGAACCCTCAATTGTAAGGTTTTAAACCCTCTGTTATATGGTTTTGAACCCTTTTCAAGTTTGGTTTTTGGCCTTGTGCCTTCTAATTTTCAAAATCCCGTCAAACGTTTTGGGTTTTAAATAATGTGAACATGTGCAAACTGGAAGGGTGAATGCCTGTATTCTGGGTTTTCTGTCTAGGCAAGCACTTCGTATACATCTCATCAGACGCGAGACCAGTTGTGCTTACCTGGGAATTCTTGGGATGAGTGTTCACTTATAGGCGAGCATGTCTTCATTATACATTATTTTTGACCCATTTACTTTGATTAGTCACTGTGTGTTGTTTATTTGCTCTGTGATACGGACGAATGACCACCATCTTTGCTCTTGTTGATTTTGTTTCATCTCATTCTTTTCATCCAATCATCTCACTCGTTTTCTTTCATGTTTTCCTCTTTTAGAATGCCTCCTCGACGCGATCCTCGAACTTTTACTATTGAAGAGATCGCAGCCCTGGTTTCTCAGCAAGTGGCTGCTATACTTCCCGGTGTTGTAACTCAAGTCCACGATATATTTAACAACAACGGCAATAACAACAACAATAACGCACACTGTAATTTCAAGAATTTCAATTCTGCAAAGCCGCTTAAGTTTTCTGGGTCGCAAGGAGCAACTGCGCTCCTACGGTGGTTTGAAAGTATCGAGAGCACATTCTTACACGTGCAGTGTCAGAATGCGCGTAGGGTTGAATTTGCTTCAAGCGTGTTTGAGAAGCGAGCGCTTACCTGGTGGAATGGTATTAAGCGCGATAGGGGTGCCGAAGTGGCGTTGGCACAGACATGGGAAGAGCTTCGGGCTCTCATGATGAAGGAGTTTTGTCCCCGTCATGAAATTCGAGTTTTGGAACGAGAGTTTGATGACTTAAAGCAAGATGGGGCTGAACACCGTGCATACACGGATCGTTTTGAAGAACTCAGTCTATTGTGTCCCACCATGGTTACCCCTCCGGATAAAGCGATCGAGAGGTATATTGATGGGCTACCCGATTCTATTCTGGAGATTTTGACTGGTGTTAATCCTACTACCCTTCGCCAAGCTATCGAGTTGTCTGCTACCCTCACTGAGACTCTAGTCAGGAAGGGTAAACTCACCCGCAAGGGTGATAAAAAGAAGGAGACTAATTCTGAGAAAAACAAGAATAAGGGTAAGGGTAAGGAAGGTGAAGCATCAAAGAAATCAAGGAAACGAAAGGCTGCCCAAAATTTTGCTGTTACTGCACAGGCTCAAGCTGCACCAAATCAGCCTGCGCAACCACCTGCCAAGAAGACTTATTTTGGCAATGCACCTTTGTGCAACAGGTGTAACGGCCATCACCAACCACATCTCCAGTGTCGTCAGTGCACCAACTGCGGAAGATCTGGTCATCTTGCTGTCGACTGCCGCATTCCTGTCAATCAGAACCAGGCAGTTCGTAACCAAGCTCAACAGGTTGCTCAGCCTCCTGCCCCGCAACAGGGCCAAGCTGCACGACCTCATTTTCCTCCTGGTTCGTGCTACAATTGTGGGGATCTGACCCACTACAGGAACCGGTGCCCAAGGCTAGTCAACCAGAACCAGAATCAGAATCAGGCTCCGGCTCGAGGCCGAGTTTTTAACATGAATGCCCAAGAGGCGCAGGCGGATGATAACGTGGTGAACGGTACGTTCTTTATTAATAATCAGCCTGCATCTGTTCTCTTTGATTCGGGTGCCGATAAGAGTTTTGTGTCATTGTCTTTTGAGCCGATGCTTCGCGTGTCTAGAACGAAACTAAGTAAATCTTTGACAGTAGAGGTTGCTAGTGGTGAACCCATTATTCTTAATTCTGTTCTACGCAACTGCCAGTTGAACCTTAACGATCATCTTTTTCCTATCGATCTCACGCCTATGCAACTTGGAAGCGTCGACGTCATTGTGGGTATGGATTGGTTATCTAAGCATCACGCAGAGATAGTTTGTTCTGAGAAGATTGTTCGTGTGCCGCTTTCCACAGGCGAGATTCTGCAGGTTCAAGGTGAGAAGCCTACCGTTGGTCTCAAACTCATGTCTTGCTTTAAAGCTCGGAAGTATCTGCGGAAGAACTATGTGGCTTTCTTAGCACATGTTACAGAAGATAAAGGCAAGGGTAAGTCTATTTCAGATATTCCTGTCGTTCGGGATTATTCTGAAGTATTCCCTGAAGATTTACCTGGTCTACCTCCAGCACGCCAAGTCGAGTTCCGCATTGATCTCGTACCTGGTGCAAATCCCGTTGCCAGAGCTCCATATCGTCTTGCACCATCTGAGATGCAAGAGTTGTCTAAACAGCTTCAGGAGCTCTCTGATAAAGGTTTTATCCGTCCTAGCTTTTCACCTTTGGGTGCTCCCGTTCTTTTTGTTAAGAAGAAGGATGGATCCTTTAGGATGTGTATCGATTATCGTGAGCTTAACAAGCTTACCATCAAGAATCGATATCCCCTACCTCGCATCGATGATCTCTTTGATCAGTTACAAGGCGCTTCTTATTTCTCGAAGATTGATCTACGTTCCGGATATCATCAACTTCGGGTGCATGAAGAAGATATTCCTAAGACAGCGTTCCGTACTCGGTATGGGCACTATGAGTTCACAGTCATGCCATTCGGTGTGACTAATGCTCCTGCTGTTTTCATGGACTTAATGAATAGGGTCTGCAAACCTTATTTGGATCAGTTCGTCATTGTTTTTATTGACGACATCTTGATTTACTCTAAGACGCGAGCTGATCACGAGCAACATCTTCGTCTTACTCTGGAACTCCTAAAGAAAGAGCAACTTTTCGCCAAATTCTCCAAGTGCGAATTCTGGCTTAAAGAAGTTCAATTTTTGGGGCATATTATCAACGAACAAGGTATTCATGTAGATCCCTCCAAGATCAGTGCGAACAAGGATTGGGATACACCTTCTACTCCTACTGAAGTTCGTTCTTTTCTTGGTCTAGCGGGTTATTATCGCCGCTTCATTGAAAACTTCTCTAAAATTGCAGTTCCTCTAACTGCTCTAACTCAAAAGAAAATGCCCTTTTTCTGGGGATTCAAACAAGAGGAAGCTTTTCAACACCTGAAGCAGAAACTTTGCGATGCGCCTGTCCTATCATTGCCTGAGGGTGATGATGATTTTGTCGTGTATTGTGATGCATCGAAATTGGGTCTTGGTTGTGTTCTGATGCAAAGGAACAAAGTCATAGCCTATGCATCAAGGCAGTTGAAGATACATGAGAAGAACTACACCACTCATGATCTTGAGTTGGGTGCAGTTGTTTTTGCTCTAAAGATCTGGAGACACTATTTGTACGGTACAAAATGTGTGGTTTTCACTGACCACAAAAGTCTCCAGCATATCTTCAATCAGAAAGAACTCAACATGAGGCAGCGACGTTGGGTTGAGCTTTTAAACGACTATGATTGCGAAATTCGCTACCATCCTGGTAAGGCGAATGTCGTAGCTGATGCATTGAGTCGTAAGGAACGTACTAAGCTTCATTGTGTACGTGTTCAATCTGTTATTCAAGCTCGATCCGATATTCAAGCACGTATTTCTCAGGCTCAACAATCTTGTGTTTCACAAGGTTTAATGGATAAGGAATTTCCCTATCACATAACGCCTGCTTTGGAACTGAAGGACAATGGGTCATATTACTTCATGGACCGTTTGTGGGTCCCAAGCCAGGATGATCTTCGTACCTTGCTTATGGATGAAGCCCATAAGTCTCGCTATTCTATTCATCCGGGCTCAGATAAAATGTATAAGGATCTTCGTATTCACTATTGGTGGCCAGGTATGAAGAAAGACATTGCCTTATACGTATCCAAATGCCTTACTTGTCTAAAGGTTAAGGCTGAACATCAGCGTCCTTCGGGTTTATTGGAACAACCAGAGATCCCAGTTTGGAAATGGGAAAACATTACTATGGATCTTGTTACCAAACTCCCGCGCACAAAGAAAGGTCATGATGCCATCTGGGTAGTCGTTGATCGTCTTACAAAGTCAGCACATTTCTTGCCAATCCGCGAGGATTTTCCTACTGACAGACTTGCTCAAATCTATGTAGATGAAATTGTGGCTCGACATGGTGTTCCTTTGAACATCATTTCTGACAGAGATGCTCGTTTCACTTCTCATTTTTGGAGAACCATGCAATCTGCTATGGGAACCCAACTTAATCTGAGCACAGCTTATCATCCGCAAACGGATGGTCAATCTGAGAGAACAATCCAGACTCTGGAGGATATGCTAAGAGCTTGTGTGATCGATTTTGGTGGTAGCTGGGATTCACATCTTAAATTGATTGAATTCTCCTACAACAACAGTTATCACACTAGCATCGGAATGGCTCCTTTCGAAGCTCTCTATGGTCGAAAATGTCGTTCACCAGTCTGCTGGAATGAGATTGGCGAGACTCAACTTACTGGACCTGCCCTCATTTTAGAGACAACTGACAAGGTCAAGAAAGTTCGTGATAACCTTCAGGCAGCTAGAAACCGTCAGAAGATTTACGCGGACCCAAAACGCAAAGCCTTTGAATTTCAAGTCGGTGATCGAGTATTACTTAAGGTCTCACCTTGGAAAGGTGTGATCAGATTTGGAAAGAAAGGAAAACTTGCACCTAGATACGTTGGACCATTCAAGATCGTCGAAAGAATCGGAAAGGTAGCCTACAGACTTGAGTTACCTCCTGAACTGGGAAATGTTCATCCAACTTTTCACATATCAAATCTCAAGAAGTGTACAGCTGATGAGAACTACTCCATACCGCTTGACGAAATTCGTGTTGGCAAAACACTGAAATTTGTTGAGAAACCAGTGGAAATCATGGAACGTGAAGTCAAGTGGCTTAAACGCAAGCGCATTCCTTTGGTCAAAGTGCGCTGGGAGGCTAAACGTGGACCTGAGTTTACTTGGGAACGCGAAGATCAAATGAAGGCGAAATATCCACATCTTTTTCCACGAGTTTCCTCTAAATAAATTTCGGGACGAAATTTCCACAAGTAGGGGAGACTGTAACAACTGTGCTTGTAATCACTATGAACAGTTCTGTTATCAATAAAACAATGTTATTTGATCTCAATGTTTGTTTTGTTATGTTTTACATTTTTCATGTTTTGACTTTTATGTAATTTCAAGCTACATCACTTTCTGGAGAGTTATACGCAAACTAGTGCGTAAACGTACTCAGTTTAATGCGAGAAATACTCCGGAACATCAACATATACTCAACATACCTTAAATAACCTTTACATAACTTAGAAATAAGTTTTGAAGGCTTTGGTATGGCAAAAACAAGTTAATTCGCTTACAGGGACTAAATATGACAAACTGCGAAAGCATGTCAATTTGAACTGTAACGAACATTCCGGAACATGACCATAAGTTAAACACACCTTAAATATCCTTTACATAGCTTAGAAATAGGCTTTGAGGGGTTTGGTGTGCTAAAATGAACTTTTGGAACATTCAGGGACTAAAAGTGTCAAAAAGTGCACAAGTTTGCATTTTCGCGCATAACTTACGTTCTGAATACATCCGGACATCCAAAAATTTATGAAAGCATGACTACATTATATTTTAGTGTTCGCCTTAAGAAAAATCCATTCGTTGCGTCATTTGGTTCGTTTTTCGCGCTTATGCGCATTCCGTCGTAATTAAGCGAACATCGCAATCGTACGGCCAAACGAACCGACATCTGAGATATTTTTGAGCATGTTTTAAGTTCCCTATACTTTAAACTTCATTTAAGAGCTTTGAAATGGGGTTAACGGACCTTAAACGTGTCAAAAATGGCCTAAATACAGTTCAGGGACCAAAACTGTAATTCTGCCAAAGTTCACCCATACGATGCGTATGGTATATATACCATACGATGCGTATGGGGTCTCCAGACCAGATGCAGAGTACTTAACAGCCTGTTTTCAGCTGTTTTGCACTCCCTAACCCCTTGCCAAGTGTCCAATCCTTATGGTGGTGAGCATTTTGAGCCACCACAACTTTGTGACAAGTGTACGGCTCGGATCGTGGCACGATATTCAAGAAACGATCCTAACGGCTCTACTTTTCCTATAAATACCCACCCCCCATTTGTTCAAAACCCACAAATCTGATCAAGAAAGCTCTAAGTTGGAACCTTCGTTTCATACCTGAGCTATTTCGATCTGGGTTAGCATTCGGGGACCCTTCGTAAGTATTCTTTCGTTCTTTTCCTTATTTTTACTGCTTTTCGAGTCAGAAAGTCAAACTTTGTTTGACTTTCAGCGTTGACCAGTAATGGTCAATGCGAAGTTCGTTTGAACTTCGCAACGTGATTGTAATCACGATGGTCATAGTCCCTTGGGACTATGCCTACTGATTACCACGTTGTCTAGGGTCGTAGGATAAGCGATCTAATAAATCGCTTATACCTCGAACCCGACCCAGTTTGGTCGATCATTAGGATCCGACCAAACACAGTAGGTGACCATAGTAGGTAGGGAATAACCTTCCGAGGTTATACCCTATGGTCACATCGTTTAAGTAGTTGCATGATAGGTAGTTTATATGCCTTAGGTAAATTACCAGAATACCCTTTTCATACATAATTGGTAATTTAGCATATGTAACCTAAACTTTTGTCACGTAACTGATTATGTAACATGTTTAGGCATATAACACTTGTCATAGGGCTAGTTAGGCGGTCCGAACGCGTTTCACGCGCACGACGCGTTAAAGTAGCATAAGCTTCCTAAACGGGTCGTATTGGGTCGTAAACAATTATGTTAAGTTTCATTTAGTATGAAGGCTTTGTTAAACCAAATGACACGAGTCTCTACACTCGTTTGGTTTACGAAACCTCATTCTATCCAATCTTCCGATTTAGGTCCGGGTTATTAACATAGTTACCTATATTAGGTGCCGTTTGATATTCCGAGATCTATAGCATTACTTGGTGGTTATCTTTTGACAACTGAGCAATCTCAAGTGAGTACATAGACCCCTCTTTTACTGTTTTCCAAACGTTTTGGGGTGAAACACATGTGCCTACTTGTTACTTTCATGCTTTCCTGTTTTCACATCATATACCGACTATGTTTGTTAGTACATTATAGTACATGATTTCATTACTTTTCTGCTATGTATGTTGACTGATAACATGCTAAGCACATTGATTTACATGACTTTTCTGCTATGTATGTTGACTGATAACATGCTAAGCACATTGATTTACATGACTTTTCTGCTATGTATGTTGACTGATAACATGCTAAGCACATTGATTTACATTACCTTTCTGCTACGTATGTTGACTGATAGCATGCTAGCACATTGATTTACATTACATTTCTGCTATGTATGTTGACTGATAGCATGCTAGCACATTGATTTTACAAGACTTTTCTACTTTGTATGTTAACTTAAGCATACTTAGTACATTGTTTTCATATGACATGTATACAACTACTATGACATTTGGTTTGCACAAACGGGTCTTTATTACGTTCATTAACATTTGCTACGCCGCTCGGGAGTAAGTAGTGGTACCATAGGACTTGACAAATCCCATTCCTGACATCCCGGGTTTGTTTGGATGTAAGGAATGACTGAATCCGAATACAATTCTTTTGATAACCTTGACTGAAAGGGTTATCCGACTGTCTCAAGGCTTGAATGTATGCGTTAACTTACCACATAAATGTTCGTATCAATGTATCATGCATCACTTTACAAAACATAACTTTTTGATATAATCAAAATACTTTGTTTTGTACATTTTTACTTATGGTTTAAGTAGTCTTATTTTACTTACCATACATATCATTTTGGTTATACATTACTTGACTACTTTTGGACTATCAACATTTGACATGGTTTATACAAGGACTTTTGACTATTGGTTTAAACATAGACATTTGACTTGGATATTTGACATAGACATTTTTACATGATTTACATCTTGACATGAACATTTTACATTGTTTGGTTTGGTCTGATTAAGTGATTAAGTAACGATGCGTGTGTAATATGATACAAGCATGGTGGATACGCCGCTGGTACTTCCTATATATAAGTGTTTGTATGGTATTATATATCGTAGCGTTATTTGAATCATTTCAGTTTTATACATAGAACATTTCATACAAATAACATACTTTTCACAATACATTGTTTTACAAACAACTTATCTTATACAAACTCAGTTTACAATGGTTATCCATTTAACCATACACTATTCTCTTATTTATACATATCATCTGATCTTATCGTTTTTCAAGTGATTTACAAAACAAATCAAATTACAAGGTTCATGACGGAATATTTTCTCAAACACAAGTCATGAATCTTATTTTCACAAACCTATGTATCTCACAGGCATTTTTATGCTGACGTACCTATTTTCACATGTGTTTTCAGGAGCTTTTCCATAGGATGTTGATCATGATACTAGGGCGGACCTGTGCCTTAGAGACTTTAAAAGAAGATAGACTATGTTTAATTATGTTCTGAACTCTTAAATTTCCTGTTTGAAACAATTTAACACCTTTGTTTATAAATAAAATACAACTTTGTTTGCCATGGATTTGAAACAATTAATTCTGTCGCAACACGCCCCGATGTTTCCGCCGCGATTTGTTGTTTTACGCGGTCGGGGTGTGACACCAGTGAACACGGGGGCGTGGCGAAAGTACTGCAGGCGCATTAATTGTAATTGCGAATTACAATTAATGAAGAGAGAGAATGTCAGACAGGCACGGGGCCGTGCCCAGCGGACACGGGGCCGTGCCCAGCCCTCTGTTCAGCCTATAAATAGGAGTGCTTGGTTTCATTTCAACTCATCCCTTGGCACACCACCTCTCTCACACTTCATCCACCACCCACCACCATCACAACACCATCATCCACCACCATCATCCATTGTCCATCGTAGATTGTGTGAGTCGTCTCGGGATCCAAGATTGATCGTAAGAGTTCTTGACAATCAAGGCCATGTTTGCCTAAGTCTCTTACATCACTTGGTGAAGACAAAGTGTCTAGTATAATACTTTTTATTTCTAATCTTTTGCACTTTTTATTTGGTTTTGTATTAATGACTTTAATAACTAGTTACTTATGTTGAAGGTGATCTTTCCTTATCGTTTGTCCGTGGTGTCTTGGCATTATTTTACTGTCTATATAAAATAAAGGATTTTCACCATTCATATCTCCACGGTCTATATGGAGGTATGTTGGCTACCTGGTCGGGGGTTAAGGGAACGGTTTGGTAAAGGTCTTGCCATTGTTCAGCGGTTAGAGGTCCTGCAATGGACCTGGGTCAAATTTAGTAGGACCTCCTTCAATACTTCACGGTATTGGATGGCGGGGGTCCAAACTCTTTGATCCCCTTGTAAGTTAACTACTATTAATACTATAACCCAGCTATTTAGGACTGTATCCCTGCTGACTCAGACTACTTAGCCGAGGGTAACGTCACCGCCAAAAGCGGGGCCTACCATAATATTGCATTAATAACTTAATTCATTATCTTCCAATAATCCACCCTTTTAGGATTGTATCCTTGCTGACTCAAACTACTGGGGTGAGGGTAACGTCACCTTCAAAAGAGGGGCCTACTACAATAACTAAGATAATCTCTTAATTATGTGCAAAAGTGCGGAAATAATCAAAGGTTATACTAGATACGAGTCGGAACCAAGTGATTCATCTTGTCTATCTGTTTTTCTTTTTATTTTATTTTCAGCATTTTAGTTAGTTTTTATTTTTCTTAGTTTAAAAACATTTTTTCTAAACTTTTTATTTTGATTAGACGTTGAGGATAAACCGGTACTAAAAGCTCTTGTGTCCTTGGACGACCTCGGTATCTTACCAACGCTATACTACGCTCACGATGGGTGCACTTGCCCATATGTGTGTTTAGTGTTAGTAAAATATCGTGTTTTATAAATTTAAAACTTGGCTAAAAATAAGTGTTAAAAGGGCTTAAAATATACACCTAATATATATAACACTTCACACGCATCAGTATATTAACCTTAAGTTTAGTTGTCGTGTGGTTGTATCCTTGTTAAATAAATAAATGGAATTATGACTTTTGTTTATGATACCACTGTTATTGTGACACGTCAGCCCATTCCGGGTTGGGGTGTTACAGGAAACGTCAGGGACAACTTGATGACGGCCGTGCCAGCAGTCAACTCAAACGTCGCCATCAACGACATTTTTTACCAACCTGTCAGAATTCAAAATTCAAGGTTTTTCCCGCTCAAAATTACTACAAACTTCATGCAGAAGCCATTAGGCCGCGCAGCATTCATAACTATCCAATGAACCTGCGCGATTAAAACTAGAAAACGGAGAATCACCAAGAATCAGTCATGGTAGTCGCGCCGTAGCAATTGTCAAACATTTACACGCGCGCCGTCTACCAAACCAAAAGCAAGCATTTTTAGCATCTCTCTTTTCTAAGTCCAGAGCTCCAACCACTTGCTTCGCGCATGGTGTAGCACTGGACTGGGGGGACTTGAAGGGGTATGGTCCCAAAAAGCCGCGCAGACCTTCATTCAGGTCGCGCGCAAGCCCATACTCCTTATTCAGCAAAGTGTTCAACCTTAACCTCGCGCAGGTTACTCCAGCATGGATTAACCCCGCGCGAGGTCTCAACAAGAGAAAACACCAAATTCAACACTTAGCATTCTGAATAAGAGCCTCCAGCTCCTATAACCCTGCGCGAGCTAGTTACGTGCCCAGCAAGGGTTGCACAGGAACTATAGCGTAAGGCCACTTCAGAAGGTACGAAAGGTACAAGTGGCAGAAGAAAGGAGCCAATCCGCGTCCTCCGTGCTGTGCTCAATCGTACTCCACGATTGTCTAACGTGCAGGAGACAGAGAGTACACAAGGACGCCTATGTGGCACCAATCACAGGGCAGATACACCTGCCCCACGATCTCCACTTACCTGCTGAGGGCAGAAGGACGGCCAGGCCGAAAACTGTGACACGTGGCTCCAATCACGGTGCGCCAGCACCGGAGAACTTCTAGAAGCCACTAACGGTCGACACCAGTGAGACAAGGAGTATATCCTCTATGTTGTCGCCTTCCGGCCCAAGGTCCATCAGCCCACATCCTCTTACACCTCTCCGGCTATAAATAGAGACCTCAGTTCACAAGTTAAACATTCTCTTCCCTCTACTCTCACTCTTAACACACAATTATCTCCTCAAAGCAGTTACTTATTCTCACGCCGGAGTCTGGTTAAGAGGGAAACCCCATATTCCCCTCTTAACGAGCTAACGGTGTTCTGTTTTGCAAGATTAACGGATCATTAAGGAGCTCAGAAAGTCATAAGAAGGTTAACCCTTATGGTAGAAACATAAACCAAACTAATCAACCCCTAAAATTAGTTATGTGTTTCTTCATCAACATACTGCCCCCAACAATTTGAGACCCCATAGCGCCCCTGTAATGGTGTTCAGGGGCGCTATAGGGCGTTTTGCCCATTTTTTCCTTGTGATGGCGCCCCATTACGTTAGGCCTTAGAAGGTTAAATTGTACAAAGTGTACGAGATTCAAAGGAAAAATAATTTTGGAAAATCCAATATTGCTAGCTCATAAACCCACTCCCTTCGTGATTTTCAAACTGTTGTTACTTTATAATATGATAATATATTCTTTTTTTATATTTCATCGTATTAACGAGCATTTTGTCCTCTTTAATTTGAGTAGGCTATTGCTGTAGTTTTCTTAATTTTAATTTTTTTACAAGATACATGACTACGTTATTACACATTCAATACAAATCATTACGTGATTACACATTTAATATGATTTGTTATAATTGATATTATTAAACTTACATTCATTATGTGATCCAACATTCTATACTAAGAACTTAATTATTTATGTTTTATTACGTGATTTAATTTGTAATATACGACATTACGTGGTTATTATAGGTTGATTGATTAATGTTTGTATTACATTTGTACTTAATGTGTGATTAGACCTGAAATATTAGGCATTCCAAGAAATATTATGTATTACATCTTTTTTTATTATGGTTAGTACGTAATTACATAATCACTTAGTGGGTTTTCACATAAATACTATAATAAAATCACGTAATAATACATAGTCAACTATTGTTACGTAATTACGTACTGGAACATATTCACGTAACACTATAGCAAAATATATTTTTTTAGAATAAGAAAAATACAACAATAGGCAATAGCCTACTCAAATTAAAGAGAATGAAATGTTTGTTAATATAGTGTAATTTTAAATATATATATATATATAGCGGACCACTAAAATGAGAACCACCTCCAGTTGTAAGAACCGTGAAAACCACACCGTACGGGGCGAGTTGGACCAAAATTTTTTTTGATAAACGTAGATACATGTATTATAAACACATTTGTAAAAAAAATTCAAAAAAAAAAGTGTCGTGTGTGTAGTTTTGAGCACCCCAAGTTTGTGTTTACGGGTACCGTAATATTTATTTAAAATTTACGGTACCCGTAAACCCAAACTTGTGGTGCTCAAAACTACACACACGACATTTTTTTTTTGAATTTTTTTACAAATGTGTTTATAATACATGCTTCTACGTTTATGAAAAAAAAATTTGGTCCAACTCGCCCCGGATCAAAAAGTTCTCACGGTTCTTACAACTGGAGGTGGTTCTCATTTTAGCGGTCCCCTATATATATATATATATATATATATATATATATATAGGGGCTGGTTAACGTACAAATGTGCTTATCGTACATTACGTACGCTACAATCTCAGCCGTCAGATCATCTTCCCGCATTGAAAATCGCATGTTTTTTTATAACAATTTCGCATGTTGGTTTTTTAACATGCGATTTCATCAAAATTACCACATGCGAAATTGTTACAAAAACCAACATGCTATTTCATCAAAATTATCACATGCGAAATTGAACTATCACATGCGAAATTGTTACAAAAAAACAACCTGCTATTTCATCAAAATTATCACATGCGAAATTGAATTACCACATGCGAAATTGTTACAAAAAAAACAACCTTCTATTTCATCAAAATTATCACATGCGAAATTGTTACAAAAAAACACCTGCTATTTCATCAAAATTATCACATGCGAAATTATTACAAAAAAAAAACAACATGCAATTTTCATTGCGGGAAGATGATCTGACGGCTGAGATTGTAGCGTACGTAATGTACGATAAGGGAATTTGTACAGTACCCTTTACCTATATATATATATGGGAAGGTTCAAGTGAAATCTCCTTTTATCGCGAGAACTCGAAAACTAACTAAGAAAGCCTAAAAAACATACCAATTTTTTTTACATTTTTTATTAAAAATCGTAATTACATAGTTAGTCCCTATGGTTTACACAAAGTAACAATCTAATGTACTAATAGTTTAAAATCACTTCTTAGGGTAGTAACTTTCCATTTTTTAACATGTGGGGGTATTAACGTTAATTCCATGGTAACTATTAGTACCTTAGATTGTTAGTTTGTGTAAACCGCAGGGACTAACTATGTAATTAATTATGTAATTAATACCCCCACATGTTAAAAATGGAAAGTTAGTACCCCAGGAAGTGATTTTAAACTATTAGTACCTTCAATTGTTAGTTTGTGTAAACCACATGGACTAAATATGTAATTAACTCCTATTTTTTATATATAAAAAAACTATAAAAAAAATTGTAATGCACGTGTATAATAATACACAACACATGTGCAGTACAAGTTTTTTTTTTGAAAAAAAAGTTTTTTTTATATACAAAAACTAGCGAAAATTAGTAAAGGAAAAAAAAATTGGTATTTTTTTAGGCTTTTTTCGAGTTCTCGCGATAAAAGGAGTTTTTAATTGAACCTTCCCCTATGTGTTGTGTGTGTATATAGGGTCAGGATTTAGAGAAAACGGTAAAAAGTGTGAGAACGGTTATGAATCGTACGATCAAAACAATCTGTGGACTAGATTGGCGCGGTGGCGTTTTCGTAAATAACACCAATTCTATTAAGTGGACGCGCTTCATTAAGGGTCTTTAGACTTCTCTACCAAAAACGCCAAACTAATGAATAAAACGTCATTACGGGCTAAAACACATCCTATATAAACAAAACATCTCAGACATTCATTAAACACACCCCGAACCGGAAACGCCATATTTACTACTATATTCCATTCATCTTAGAAATGCCAAAAAACCCAAAACATCAAACACACAAAACTCAAAAACGCCATATTTTACTATATATCAATCATCTTAGAAAACGCCAAAAAACTCAAACATCAAATATTCCAAAAATCGACGTTTCTTTTAGATACACTATTTCCTCAGTAAAACGCCAAAATGGCAAACATCGTTTCTTGTATATCAATATTGTTCTACGCGAAGTTTCGCAGAATGCATTCTTAGCTGAGGGGCTCTTAACTCAATAACATTTTGCTGCAAGAGATGGACAAATCTTCAACAAAAAGATGCTGGTATCAGACTTATGTCATTTTTTGTGTTTTGTTCTTGATGAATATTATAATGGCATGAAAAGACGAATGACACTGATGAGTGGTTTGAAGATAAACATGAAGATAAAGATGAACTTCAAACAAAAAACTCATGTCATTTTGTCCTTCCAAACGGCCAAAAAAAACTACTTCAATAACAAAAAAACAAAATGAAGCATGCCAAAGTCAAACCACCAGTGAACATGTTTCAAAAAAGAAAGAGACTGATGACAGTGAAGATTTGGAAGATGAATTGTTTCTATTTTTATTTTTTTAATTTTCTTTTTCTGTTGTTTGTTATGTATTTTTTAGCTAAGAACAAAAATACATTATTTTATCAAAAACGCCAAACAGACATAATGCTTGTGAAACGCCGTCATGCCATAAAACGCCAAAAACTCCCAAACTATAATAAAAGTAATTTGGACAAGTATTATTAAAAGCTCAAAATGAAAAAAAAAAACGCGGAAAAAACTACTTAAAGCCATTAAAAAACATCAAACTTGGAAGATGGCACGTCTATCACCCTAAACTCATAAAAAGCTGAACAAAAACAGTAAAAATACACACAGTAACTGAAAAGACGGTTACTTTATTAATATCATTTATTATAATAAAATCCCGCCTAAACTACGCGCCAAAAAACATCATATAAGAGAGACGTCTCTGCACAATCAATTGATCACACCAAAAAACAATGTCATGTTTCCTAGAAACCACTCACTTTAAAAACGCAAAAAAAAAAAAAAAATAGTTAAAAAAGCCACAGATGGGAAACCTCGTTTCTTCTATATTGAGTATTGTTCTGAATGAAGTTTCACTGAATGGTTTTCTCTCTGAGGTGGGTATCTCTATAAGATTTTGCTGAATGAGATGGACAAATATTCATGAAAAAGAGACTGATGACACTGATATGTCATCATGTCACTTTGTTCTTGATGGATATATTGATGGCATGAAGGGATCAATACATTCGACCAGGCGTTGATCTTCAACATGTCACCAAACAAGTATATATCAAACCACAATACAGGATACCACTAAAAATAAGCATCTTCTAAAGACGGACATTATGTAGGAAAATAAGGATCAAGATAAGGTATTCAAAACAGGTTCAAAACGCCAAAAATGTTAAAGTAGAAGAGGCTGATGACAGTGAAGATTTGGATGAGAAATTAGATTAGAATTTTTTTTTTCATTTTCTATTGTTTGTTATCTAATTCTCTGTTGTTTATTATCTAATTCTCTACTATAAAAAAATTGATATAAAACGCCAAAAACTACAAACACCAAAGCGCCTGATAGTATGAAAACTGTGAGAACGGATGCTAGCAAAGCACGTTGTTGCTATATAAAACGCCAAAAAATGCCAAACAAAGTATTACTGGAAAAGCAACACTAATTGACAGATGAAACTGAACGAAACAGTAATTGCAAAAGAGTAAAATGAAGAGACGGTAACATTATTGCCAAACATTTATTATATTAAAAGCCACTACATGGAAAATTGAATTTATTTAATTGACTGTCACATTATAGGACTGCATCCTACATGGCACAACAATTGATAGAAAAAAATACACATCAAGAAAATTACTGATGTTTTTTACATTATAGGCATGCATCCTACATGGCACAACAATCAAAGTAGACATGGGCAAAAAAACCGGTTTTTTAACCGAAACCGGTTAATAACCGTAACCGAAACCGGTTTTTAACCGGTACCAAAATAACCGGTTTAGGTTTTTTAATAACCGGCGGTTCCTAACCGGTTTTAGTTATTCTTATCAATAACCGGTTTTTAACCGGTTAATTAAAAACCGGTTTTTTAGAGTGTTAATAATAACCGGTTTTTAACCGGTTTTTTTACATGTTAACCGGTTTATTATAACCGGTCGGTTATTAACGGTTAATGATGTTCAGCTTGAATAACCGGTTATTAACCGTAACCAGTTTTTTTTTCTTGGCCCATTAACAGCAAAAACCGGTTAACCGGTTTCGGTTAAGAAATTAACCGAAATGTGCACCTCTAAATCAAAGCCATACTTAGTTAAAACGCCAAAATATTTACTATGCTCCTGATCTAAAAAAACAATAAAAACGCCGCGTATTTGTTAAACGCCAAAAAATGTGGAGATGATGTGAGACGCGTTTAAAAAAAGAATATAAAAGGACAAAAAAAGCCCCCCCCCCCCCCCCGTGCCCTTCACTATGTCGCGAGACACGTGTTACGCCAGAATCCGTTCTCACTGTTCTCACACTTTTGGGCGTTTTCTCTTGATCCCGTATATATATATATATATATAGGTGAATTATACACAGAAATCCCACTCTAGTTCAAGAAACCCAAAAACCCAGTTATGTGGTTAAGAAGTAGCCACGTGTTTTTTGTAAGAGATTGGCTAAGGGACAGATTGAGAATTTTGCACTAGACAAGGACGGTAAGTAGCCACGTGTTCTATGTTTATTTGTGTTTTAGTTTATATTGTTAGTTTTTATAAAATCAAAAATCCAAAAATAGAGTGCTTATTTGTTTTATTAAATTTTTTTAACCGTTCCTGAAGATTTGATTGATCATCATAAATTGAAAGAAATTTGAATTGTGAAATCCGAGTACAAATACTTGGATGTACCAAGTGTTCATGTGGTATTTCCCTCTGTTGTTTAGAATTTTTTGCTTATGAATTTCTAAGCATGTGCATTATTTGATTCAAATCAAGAAACAGGGGTTGTTGAAGATTGAGATGCTATTGGCTGCTGATAAAGCATGAAGTGATAGTGATAGTACATTTAAAGAAGTATCTGTGAACCTGCTTGAAAGAGAAGTCATTGACAAAGAAAAGAGTTGATAAGAATCTTCCTCTTGCATTCTTTTCAACAAGATTTTCAAGCAAAGATGATCATGATTAAGAAGAACAAAGAGCCCAAGTTTGAAGATAAAAAGATGAAGTATCTTCCCACAGAGACATGAGATAGACAACAGTTTGATAAAGACAGCATAAACCTAGGGGGATATTGTAAAGCCATATAATTGAGTAGGTTTACGTTTATCTTTATCAAACACAATTACAAGCTATTGGGCTTAGTAATCTAGTGGGTTAGATAGCATTGGGATAAGCCATGTGGGCTAATTAATGATTTGGACCTGTTTAGTTAAGACTTAAGAGTGTGCTTATGGGCTTGGCCAAGTTTGTATTTAGGTCACCCTATGTAACTATAAATAGGGTGAAACCTAAGCCATTTTAGGGTGACTGTTCATTATTGTTCTTCATCATTTTCGAATTCTTGTGTCAAGTGTACCAGACGATCCCTTTGAGATCGTGTGCACTTTGATATTCAGTCAATACAAATCGTTGTTCTTATCACTTTCTTATTTTTCCGCACTTTGATTGTGATTTTGATATCCGGTTGATAGTTTTGAGACTTACAATATGTAACTGATTAATATTTACCCTATTGATACCCGATGGGTTCTGGGTCAGATATACTCAACGGGTAATTTTTTAAATTAATAATAGGTTTACCCGATACCCGAATGGTATTTACCGGCTAGAAACCCAACAGGTTGGGGACAAGTTTATCTAATCGGGTTTGGTGTTGGGATTACTTAAATCCGTCCCAAACCCGACCCATTGCCATCCCTAATTCTTATCTTTAACTAAAGTTAAAGTCAACGAAGTGGTCAACGTCAAAGTGGAAGTTCTAGCCAAATAAAAAAAAAGTTGCCAAGTAAATGACTGGAATAAATAAAGGGATTGTATCGTCAAAGTTGTGTTGGTTTGAAACAAGATTTGCTACAAAATGATGTAAAGTAGCAAAAGTGAAAACTGGTAGAATCAGAATCAAGTATTGATCAAAATATGCAAATTTAAGGAGGAACAAAAAAGTAAATTTACCCATTGTCCCAGTCCGGATTTATTAAAAGAGTTGAGTAAGGAATTATCAAAAATGAGAAATTGGTGAAGAAGTTGCAATCTACTAACCAGTAATTGGAAATAATCGTGAAGGTTTATTATGACTTTTAGCTCATAATTCGACGAATTAAGACTTGTGAAGAGTCTAAGAACTGTGTCATGTATCAAGTGTCAATCCTGAGCTTACCAGGTGTTGGTTGGTCAAAAACTGGCATCATGGTTATGACCAAACTTCTAGATCAGCGAACACAGTCCTCATCATTAGTATCTAAAACGTATTCAAGAAAATGTTTGATACGGAGAAATTAAGGCAGAGTTATTACATTCCTGATCAGTGCTTCCAATAAAAACAACTTAAGTTGGGATTGGAATTGGATATCCACAAAAGTTAACTCATATCGTTTTAAAAAGACTAAATTAACTAAACTACAAGGGCCGGGCCTTTCAACTCAGATAAAGCAAACGATTTTTGGGCTCTCAACAACACAGCTATGCATATTTATATATGGAAAAAAAGATGCTACAATGATCTGATCTGATATTTATACTGAAAGAGATGAACCATTATCAGCCATTGTGAGATTTAGTATCATATCAGCAGCCTTGGGAGCCCTGAAAACAGAAAAGGTAACAAAACAAATTAGAACAAATGCAACCCTGATTTCCAAAACTCAGACTGTTTGATTATTCTAATGCGGATTTACAAATATACTTATACTGTACCATGCGTCAGGTGCCTGGTACAGACTGGATGAAGAGCCAAAGCATGATGCAAGCATGTCGGTGTTTATGACACCCGGATTAAGTGCAACGGCTGCCATGCCGCTTGGCAACTCCTTTGCCACCGACTTGGTCAACCCTTCTACTGCCCATTTTGAGGCACAGTAAGGGGCCACCTGTTCCATTTTTATACAAGAAAAAAAGCCATGATGACATATTCACAAGAATTGTTAAAATATTTATTTTGTTTTTTACCTGTGCTGCAGCAGATCTTCCCCACCCGGATGACATATTCACAATAATCCCTTGTTTTTTCTCAATCATAAGGGGAATAAAATGCCGTAACATATTTGCTATTCCCTTTAGATTAGTATCTATCACAGCATTAAATTCCTCCTCTGGAACCTCCCATAGTCTGTTGTTTTTGTTTATGGTACCTGCATTATTTACTGCACAGATATGCTTCTATAAGCAAACAAAATGCTACCAGGATCACAAATAGTGCATCACAATGAGTATTCACTTGCTTGCAGTATAATTTTTTAAGAATGTCACGAAATTAGCCATTTTTGATATATTTATACACAGGTGAGCATGTCAGACAAGTTTTCACATCTCTAGGTATGAGTTATGAGAACAAATTTCGTCTATCTACTTTAGTTTCACGTATGCTCAGATTCTCTTCAAAAGTATAATATATGACCCCCCCCCCCCCCCCAAATTAAATTACTTTCAGGTATATGCTTTTCACATATCCACTTTATTTTTAAATATATGCTTTGTCTTAATAAGTGGCTCAACTTTGTATATTCCAAAACATGTCTAACGAATATCGATAGGTGACAGAACTTAGCGTTTTTATGGCAATGGAGGTATAACCTTGTCAGGCGTACACACATACCCAAAAATGGCTATTTTCGTGATTTTCTCTGAAAGAAAACCCCTCAAAGCTAACCCTTTCAATCTCAGTCCATATTACATATAACCATATCCAAACATCGGTCAGTAAGGTATAAGAATTTAGCATGAACATACATGAGAGAAGGTACAAACTAGTATTTTACAGACTCTAAGCTAGAGTGTTTGCCATTGCTTATGCGCTTTATATGAAACCATGAGATGAAAATGTGGATGCTAGAGTACTTGTGTTTATTATCAAATGCATCACAAGTAGGCCTGTATAAAAAGCGAAAGAACACAAACATGCCACGTTCTTTTAACTTTAACCGAACAAACGATCGAACAGGAAGAGGTACATGAAGGGGTTTTTCTTGTTTGTGTTTGTTCATGAAGAAAATGAGTGTGTATGTGTTAATTTATGCTCATCCGTTAATAGTATAAACAGATGGTTCACGAACACAAACGAACAACATAACTGAGATAACAACACCAATTAAAAGTGAATGTGAATATCAATCTGTTGGGCCTAAAAAGTTAATATAACTAGGTTGGATTGAGATGGCTGATAATTGTAATGGGGCTACAAAACTTAGATGGATACGTAACGTAAACTAACGAAGATAAATGAGTGAACATAAACGAACAAACAAAAACAAATTTCAATGAAGGAGCATAGACCTGTCCATGTTGGTTCATTCAATTAAATGAACAAAAAAAAAAAACTTGTTCATGTTGATTCATAAGATAAGCGAAAAAATGGTTCATTGATTCATTTACAGGCAGGCAGGGGACAAGTGAATTTAAGAGAGTGTTAAGTACAAGGAGTCACATAATCCTAAACAAACAAAAAAGTAAGTAGTAAACATAATTCAATTAAAAGTAGGAAGAATCTGAAAAGTGAATTACCAATAATATCGGGAACCCCCTTCTTCTCCATGACAAGTCGTGCCAAATCCTGAACACTGCTATTTGAACACTGAACAGCATAATAATAATAATTACATAATAAAATAATAATAATAAAACTTATATTATTTAATTTAGGGTTCCTTCCTAAATTAGGGCTCAATTTCACATAAAACAAACTGAAAATGAATAATAAGTAAGAAACTAACGACGTCAAGATTGAAGAAGAGGTGTTTGTCGTCGTCGTGGTCGGAAGAGAGTTGGGTCTGGAGAGATTTGAGTTTATCCTGAGAGCGAGAGCAGCCGATGACGGAATGGCCTCTCTTGGCCAATTCTAGGGCTAGGGCTTTTCCAAGTCCTCTGCTAACGCCTGTTATCAGCACCGTCTTTTGCCCACCTCCGCCCTTCATTGCAACACCAACACCCGTCTGAGTCATCATTCCTGCCATACATACAAATATGTGTGTGCCCAGGTAACTTCCTTCCTTACCAGTATAGCGTTTATCTCATAAACTCCCTTTCC
The DNA here is from genome assembly GCA_030545235.1 of Helianthus tuberosus. Classification (NCBI taxonomy): domain Eukaryota; kingdom Viridiplantae; phylum Streptophyta; class Magnoliopsida; order Asterales; family Asteraceae; genus Helianthus; species Helianthus tuberosus. The sequence goes on along the minus strand of CM060365.1, from coordinate 124,127,259 downwards.
ATCCATATACACTTCATTTTCTTTCTTTCTTTCTTTCTAGAAAAAATTACATACGTAAACCTTTCACTATAAAATCATTTAAATCCAACATTTATGTTCAAGTTTTACGAGTAAAACCTTTAACACAAACGGCGTTGGATTTCTTAGTTAAATCACCATGTTAGGGCTTCTTATTCAAATATTAGTTTTTTATTAAAATAAACTACAAATCAATTCTATTTTTTTCCGGACCTTTCTCACATGTGGACAAATTAGTAAATTCCACCACTCCATCATTTTCTACTATACATTTATATAGATCTGAGTATACATTACATATTTGAAAATGAGATTTGAGTCCACCGGCTCCTTCTTCCATGACCGGAGCACAAGTTTAGCCTCAAAACTGTTTAAAACTGTCACGCCAACTGGCGAATCTACTAGTGAATTTCGGGACGAAAATCCCATTCAACTTGGGGATGATCTGATACCCGGGGAAAATCTTCAAATACTTTGATTTCTTTAGTGACTACTTACCAAATTTCGGGACGAAATTTCTTTCAACTTAGGGATGACGTGACAACTTGCATTTTCAGGTTTTTACTCTTAACTCTCTATGTTAAATCTTTTTGATCTTCCAGCATATACGTACGTGCATTCACGTTATACGTGTAGGTTATAACACGTGACTTAACATAAACTAGTGGGACTAGTTTCGATTACACACTTAAAGTTAGTTGCTAACTTGTTAACTTTCTATGCAAGATACTAGGTTTAATGTGTGAGGGACTAGATGTGTATAAATTGAAAACTACATCACAAATTCGGAATATTCTTTAACCTCTCACAAATTCGGGATTTCCTATATCTATACTACACAAATTCGGACCAACTTATACCTCTAGACACATAAATCAGACCATTCTTAAACCCCACAAAAATTCGGCCCCCCTCATTCCCTAAATTCAGAATACCCTAAACCCTAAATTCGAACACCCTTTATGTATAAACTCGGAACTTAGAGTTTCCTAAACTCCGATATTTATATTCTTATACAAACTCGGATCAAACTCTCGCCGACTTAAAGTTTTGTTATAAATACTAACCTAAACCCTAACTCGCCCCATTCTCTACGAATTAATTGATCTCTCCCCCCCCCCCCCCCTCTCTCTCTATTGGCGATATTTCTTGCAAAACCCTAGATACAGAAAGGCATTCCTTCACCTTTCTTCTGCATATGTTTGTCTTATGTGATGCTATTGTGTGTATGGGTTGTAGATAGTTAACAACACGTTGATGTATGCGTATAGATATATCTAATACTAATAAAATAATACATTTAATGCCACATGACATTTTCTCCTCTAACATCCCTCCAATTAATGCCACATGTCATTTTCATCTTTAATTCATTTATAATATATAATAACTAGGTTAATGCCCGCGCGACGCGCGGCTTCATCCAAAACCATATTATTTACTTTGAAATATAATATTTTATACAAACGCATAAAAACCTATTAAAATCCATATATAATCTCATATTCTATAACACGTCTGTAAAGTTTAGTAATACGTAGTCTTGTACTGTTGCATAAAAAATTTTGTTGATCAATATACACTGGTCGAGTAAAAAAGAATAATATCAAAATATGAACCAGATGTAATAAAATGTGAATGTATTATATGGTTGAAAATAAAGAACATTATATAAAAAAGATAAAGTCATTTATTCATGTATAACAACTAATTATAGAAATTTTATCTTAAATATATTTTCAAATCAAGTAGTAAAAGGGACTAATCATTCATCACAAATTTGAATCAAGTAATTTTAAAGAATGAATACACAAATCATATTAAGTAATAATTGTTATAGAAAGTGCTTAAGAGCATGAATATCATCCAAACACTTGCTAGTTGCTTGAACATCTTGACAATTTGAGATCATTCGGCTTCTTCTTTGTACCTAATATGAACAAAATAAATGTCACACATAATGAATCTAGTCATATAAAAGAATTGAATTTATAATTCTAAGAAATCTATGAAATGAAAGGTAAATGAATAAAAAAAATTAAATGTTCCAAGGACTTACATATCATTTCCAAAAAATCGCAGCTGAAACCTAAATGTCGATTAAGATGGCTACACAACTGAATTAATCCTGAAAGTTAAAAGAAATAATAAAAGGAAAAAAATTTGATATTCAAGAGCAAGTAATCAATTCAGAAGAACAATAAATCAAACCCGAAAGTTGCAGCGTAATATAACCAACCCGACCCGACCCAGATGACCACTTGTACACATCAAGCATCAACTTGAATGATCCAATCATATACCCGAGCCGACCCAAATGACCAGTTGTCCTCATCAAGCATCAACCCGAAAGATCCTGCGTGATATATAACCAACCCGACCACGATGACCAGTTGTATCCATTAAGCATCAAACAGTCAATCTTGGCCCGTTTAGTACAAACAATTTTTAACAGAATAATCCAAACATAAAAACATATAAAAAGATGCCATAAAGAATATACCTTCTTTAATCTTTTTGTAAGGCTTCAAAATTTAGCAAATCATGTGAATTAGTCAAGGTATAAAATAAAGTGCGTGGCCATTGGTCAAGTATAGGGGTGCCCCTGGTGCAGTCAAGCAACCCAACCCATTTTGACCTCCCAAAATTACCCATTTGACCTTTACGATGTATCAAATCACACTGAAAAGGATATCGCATTTTAAATGACAAAAAAACTTACAAAATAAGAACAACTCACAACAAATATCTAGATCAAAATGCAGTTGAAGGTACCTGAGAGAAGGATAGATAATCAAAATACATGTTGGTGGCTGTTTCTTGAACACACAAACAGAAAACAAAAATCTTGATCAAAACATGTGGGAATGACCAAAACCAAAACTTTGACAGAAGCGTCAAAAATTTTCTTTCGATAAGACGTTTGCCATCTGTAAATGCAATCAGCAAAGTTAAAAACAAACTCAAACTGAAACTATTTTTTTTAATAAATAAGACCCATGTAAAAACCATTTCCATTTTTATACTACTATTTTCATTCTCTCATTTGTTTACTTTCCATATAATACACCTCAAATCTTCGCCTTACATGTCAGTTTAAAAAAATAATGAAATTGTGATTAATCTTCATTAACACCTACACCTGAGGCCTTGCAACAAAAAATACTCCTTAATAACATTTTCGTGATGCTCCTTAATAACATTTTCATGATACTCATGGTTTTTATTTGATTTTCTAAACTTTATTTTTAATTTTGAGTTTAAATTTTATAATATATATTTCCTTGGTTGGTTGGACCAATCCAACCAACCCATTTAAACCTGAGCAAAATAATTTTTCACCACATTTCAAACTCAATTAACTTGGTAAAATAGTATTAATGGCAAAGGTTTGTAATCTGCAAATATGTGGTGATTATGTTACGGATAGCGTTACTATTCAATTCTTCTATATATTCTTCTACACACCATACATATTGCATACATATTGCTTATGTGTGTATATAGCATGGCCCGTTCTTATTTAGTCAAGCAGTCATTACCTATTCGTATTTGACTATTTAAGCCATTACACCAGCATGTAACTAAACTAAATATCTAGATGCATACGATACGCTGTAGTACAAAGTGGTTATTATGTGTTTATGACAATAATGATATAAGCATTAAAGTTCTATAAACAAATTCCTGTTCAATAACATAAACGGTAAAGTAGATATAATATGCTACATTGTCTATGCTCACAAATTAAAAAGCTGACGTAGAATTGTACCAAAATAACCTTCCCCATATCCTTATAATACCTATATGGACTTGGTTATTTAATTATATATTTGTTAGGTGTAATATGTTGACCGTTGAATTGGCATCTTAAAGTATACACCTCTTTCATTATGAAACTTCATGATCTTTATTTTCTATTTGTATTTTTTCCATATATTTTGTGTTACGATAATTTTTATTTTATCTATTAAGTCTATACAACTAATGTAAGCTTCCGATCTATGTGTTATATTATTACAAATTTTACAAAAAATAAATAATAATTGCCATAATAATATGTGATATGATTCAAGGAAATTAGGTGAGTAAAAATATCATAAATTGTTAATTGTTGTTGACTTTACAAAATAAAAACTTTCCTAAATATTATATGAAATGAAATAAGTTACATGTCAAATTTTTGTTGACAAAAATAGAGTTTGATTTTCATTGAATTTGGAATTAAAAGATTGTAATTGGAATTAAATGATTATAATTTTAGTCAAAAGGTTATTTTGATAAAAATATAAATAATTAACTAAAATATCAAAAGTACAATAATTGAAATTACATACCATATATATGGAAAATATTAAATCATCCTAAACATACGTAATGAAATAAATTATTTAGTAAAGTCTTAACATATGTTAACAGAAGTAGGAGTAAATTAAGCCGAAGATCTATTAAATTTGGAAATAAATGATTATAATGTTAGTCAAAACCGTTATTTCAACAAAAAAAATATTAAAAGTACAATAACAAATGAAAATGTATACCATACATGAAAACATAAAATTCAGAAAAAGATACTTTTGAATCAAAATTATTAGCAACTTTGAAAAATCAAATACATTCTAGTAGAAACCAACGAAAACATAACATATTGAGCAAGGGATCAAAGAAAACCCTAACGAAACAGTTAGAATTGAAATAAATATTAGCAAAATTAGCAATAAATATTACTTAAGAGTTAGAACCGTACCTCAAAGTTCATGAACAAATCGGAGTGAAAGATTCGGTGATGGAGGAAAGGATGACGATCGTATACCGTGTTGGTAAGTTTAAGAAACGAAAAGAAAAAAAATCAAGAATTATGCTTACTGACAGATTAGGATTCATAGCATGCAACTTTAGGTTGTTAACAAACAAATTTAGCTAATTAGATAATCCATAAACTTGATACAAATTGTCTAACAAATTACATAATTAAAAGTGACCTAATTTGGAACATATTACAATACCTGGCTTGAAAAAAAAAAGAAAAAAAAAGAACTCAAAATGTGCCATTTTAGCAAAAATTAAAGATGCTATCACAATATCAAATCAAGAACAATATGGATACCAAACCATCAAAATAGCAATCAAACCAGCAAAAATACAATCAAGATCCTTATAATACCTATATGATCACTAAGCAACTTCAATTTCAATTTTGTTTAGGTTTTTATATGGATGAATGATCAATGATAATACCTATATAATCAATTTCAATTTTGTTTAGTAATTAAAGGTGCATCACGGTCGGAGACTAAATCCTAGTTGTTCACATTCACGTGTAACTGGTTGTGTTGGGATTGAACCCTATCAAGAGGAACAGATAATTAAAGCCAAAACTGGATCAGAGCAGTGGATCCAGAATAAGCAGACGTTTACAATATGATATGATCAAGTCTCTCCCCTTGAAAGTGAACTTCAACATCTGCTGACCTCCTATCTACTGATCTTGCAAAGTGCTGCCTTACAACTACTGCCCAAAGTTAAAGACTGATGGAAGACCAAAAGCTCTGCTGATTCAATCTACTGCCTTGAGTCAAGTACTGCTGATCCGGACAAGTGCTGCTGGATTCACAGCAGTGGAAGGTTGCAGCAGTAGTATAATTGTCTTTATGAAATGTAATGTAATAGCAGTGGTTAGCATAACAGTGTTTGTATTGATCAGAGGTTAGAGTTTGTTAGGAGGTTAGATGTCACTTTCATGGTGACGTCAGCTAAGATGCTCAGTGGTTTGCAAGTGCCTATAAATAGCTCAGTACTTGGTATTGTTCTATCAGCTCTTTTGCATCACTGTCTTCTTTGCACGAACAAACAACTGAGCTCTGGCTGAGGGGGAGTTTGCATTCATTCATCAATCATTGTAATCGTTATTGAAATAAATTCAATCTTCCGATTCATTGAGAAAAGATGTTTGATCAAAGTATTACTCTCGTTTGATTGTATGCAAAGTTTGTTTCCATCATAATTCCGCTGCACACTCATCCATTTTCATCTTAATTACAAACACAAAATACAATCAGAAACAAACTCAGATCCAACAATTGGTATCAGAGCCTGGACAGTCAAATTTGATTTAACAATCATTTTGACATAAATAGTTCGGCTCATAACAGTTGATACTGATCGTTTGTTCGTTCATTGAAAAACAGAGCAAGGATTAATCACCATTAAAGTTGATTTCTCAGTGTCTGTAAAACAACAAGAATGACGTCACAATCTCAGGATGATAAAAACAACATCGGCTCGCTTTTTAAACCACCTATGCTAAAAAGAAATGAGTACAACATCTGGCAGAGGAGGATGGGTCACATCCTCGCTCAACAAAGCACATGTTGTTGGAGGTCTGTTGTCTTTGGTCCCCATGTTCCCACAGTGCCAAGCGCTGAAGATGCTAAAAAGTTCGTTCCAAAACCAGTTGAAAATTATACCGAAACCGACTATCAAAAGTTCGAACTAGATGCTAAAGCTTTTAGCATCATAGCATCAGCGCTGCCCAATGAGATATATGCTGGACTGTTACACTGTAACAGTGCCAAAGAGTTATGGGACGCGCTTAAGGAACAGTTTGGGGGAACCGAAGAAGTCATAGAAAACAATAGGGAAATCCTGAACCAACAGTATGAAACATTTTGTCATGTTAGAGGTGAATCACTGACGCAACAATTTGAGCGTTTCAGTTGTCTCATCAGTGAACTGAGGCTTGTTAATACCACTTTTACAAACTCAACTCAAAATAGCAGGTTCCTCAGGTCACTGCCAGAAAAATGGGACACCATAGCTTTTGTCACCCGAAACTCACCTGAGTTCAAGGATCTGACCTTGACCCAACTCCACGGTCGACTCCTGACCTACGAAAGGGAGTTGAACCAGAAAAGGAAGTTACAAGAGTCAGGAAAAGCCGTTGATGATTATACATTCGGTAACACTGCTCTTTTGGGTCAAGAAGAATCTGGGAGCAGTGGTAAGGATCAGGGTTATGATCACTTCATTGACATAACTGCTGGAGCAAATTTTAACAACCCTGATCCTCACTCTGCAAGTTATGCATTCACTGCAAACGAAAACCAGATGTCAGACAATCTAAGCTTTGAACTCAATGATTTACAACATTTTGATCCCACTGACTTAGAAGAGATGGATATTCTGCACCAGTTGGCTTTGCTCAGTGTTAGAACTAGCAAATTCTATAAAAGAACAGGGAGAAAATTCCCAGGACTTCATGGAAATTTGAGGGTTGGGTTGGATAAATCGAAAATCAAGTGTTACAAGTGCAATAGGTTAGGGCACTTTGCTAGGGAGTGCAGAAGTCAAAACACTGGACCAATAGTTACTCACCCTAGCTCTAACCCTAGACCACAAAGTCAAAACACTGTGCACTATACCCAGTATACCCCTGCAGCTCAAGTGAACACTGCTCACTATGCTGCTGCCCCTGTGCCGGTGCATTATGTCCAAACTACTGTCCCACAAATTCAGTACGTTCAAACCCCTGCTCCACAGGTACAAGTGCAACCTGTTGCACCTCAAACCACTGCTCCAGCAGCAGTACAACCAGATCAACAAAGTTTTTTCACTCAAGGGTTTGTTGACTGGAGCAGTATGCCTGAAGACCTTAGTGATGAAAATTTTGCACTATATGCTTCTAATGATTCTTTTCATAATGAATTTTGTTTGATGGCATTAGAGTCAATACAGGAGGGGGTTGAAACTGAAGAGGAACAGCTGAGTACTGAAAAAGTGGATGAGGTGACTGAAGCAGTGGTTACTGCTGTGGCTGGTGAATTACTGTTGGGAGAAAGTTCAGGTACCCTGATTGAACCACTGACAGACCCATGGTCCGAAGAGAACAAGAAAGAAAAGAAAGAAGAAAAAGCAGGTGAGAAAGAAGAAAGAGCTGATGATGAAGAAAATCCTCAATGTGATTGTGCAATGATGGCTGCTGCCAAGGTATCACCTCAAGTCCTTGAAAAACTGTGTTCTGACAATTGCATTATTGCTTTTGCTAACATCAAAGAGGTAAATGAAAACCTTCGGGATAAAATCTTAACTGATGAAGTCAAATTTGAAAGATGTTTAAAAGAACTTAAAACCAAATTGACTGAAAAAGAAAAAGAGATCAGCAGTCTGAAAGAAGAATAAAGCATAACAAAAACTCAACTCCAAACTATGGTAGAAAAATACCAAAGTTGTAAAAAGGAGTTAGAGTCCACCCAAATCACATGTGAGAGATGGGTGGAATCATGCAAAGGGTATGAGGTTATGCTTGAAAAACAGATAAAAAGCAATGTGAAATTTGGTGTTGGTTATAGAAAACATGATGATGAAACCACTGCTTTTGGACACTGCAACCACCATACACTCTTCTATAAAGGGTAAAGCTGTCCACATCATGCCACAATCCATTTCCGAGGTCTTTCAACTCGGTGATCTGGAAGGTAAAACTTCTTTCACTAAAAACGAGTTACAAACTGACTTCATTGAAAGAGGGTATGAAGCCACAATGATGACGAAACTTACCTTACAAAAAGGTTATTTTCCTTCTGCAACCAGATTTTTATTTCATACCCTCCTACTATGTGTTTCAAATAAAACCACTTCTTTCAATGAAATCCCTTTAAAGATTCAAAATCTGGGATATGCAATTCTTCAAGAAGAAAATTTTAACTATTCTCGGGAAATTTTTAAAGATTTGGTTAATAATGTTGAAACAAAATCATTCTTACTGTTTCCAAGGTTTTTAAGTTACTATTTTGAAAAGAAATTTAGTAAGAATGATTTAGCTGCAATAAACCAAGGTGATTCTACTCAAATAAACAGTTTAACAACTGAAACTTTTTCAAGAATGTTAACACCTTGCAAAACACAAGCAGAGGTGCCTGAGCAGAATTTAGCAGTTACAACTGCTCCTCAGGTATCTGCTGCTGAGCCCACTGCTCAAGGTGATCAAAGTGGCAGCACAACTGCTTTGAAACCCACACCTACAATCACCAAAAGGCCAAAAAGAAAAACTCAAAAACCCCCAAAACCCATCAAAAAGGAAACTCTGGAGGATGAGATACCAGAGCTACTGCCTGTGACAACACAAATGTCACAAGAAACCACTGCTGCTACTTCCTCACAGCAGTTGGTACAAATATCTCAACCCATAACCGAAACTCCTCCTGCTTCTTCACAAAAAGATCAGGTTGTACACATTGGGACACCACATCATGATGCTCTGGAAACACTCGTTTCCATCATCCACAGCTCAATTCCCGGAGCAAATCCTCTTTCTTCACCACACATCACATCCACAATTCCCACACCAACTAAACTGCTGTTGGATGCAATTGATTTGAACTAGGCACTAACCAGTCCTTCTCAATCACCTATCAATGAGAACATACCTCAACAACTGACTGGGTCTGATGTATCAATCTTTGCTAACCCACCAATACAACCTGAGGAGGTTAGACCCCTTGAGTTACAAGTAACTCTTGGTGGTAGTCCAAGTGAAGCAGCCACTACAACTGTTGAACCCATTGGTTTACAGTTGGACAGTGGTTACATTAATAAGACTTCCTTGGAGGCAATTCCTTACATAGCACCTCTGCCAACCACCAGTGGATTTATTTATCCTACTGGCAACATCAAAAGGTTGTCAAGTGTTGAAGGAAGAAGACCCCGGTACCAAGAAAAAGGGGCATCAGTGGTTAGTGTTTGGAGTACACTCCCTATCTCAACCACTGATAAAACCACTGTTAGTGGGAAATCAGGTGATCCCATTAAATTGGGTGATGGTTTAAAGTACCAGAAATTGACGGATTGTGTTGAAAAGCTTGATAACTCTGTTGCAGAACTTAAAGATATGCTACAACAGTTGTTACAAGTACAAAAGGTACAATCAACTGCTGTTCCACCTCAAGCACCTGCTCCACAACTGGCACCTGCTACAAATGAGCTCTGGAATCTATTTCAACCTTTTCTCCATCAACAAGCACAACTAGCAGATCGGCAACATGAAAAACATGTTCAACAGCTGAGAAATGCAATGGAGTCAAGGTTCAAGAACACTCAGGCTGATCTAAAGGCTCTCAAAACTCAGATCCTGCACACCACTGGCACTGCTCCTCCAACAGTTCTCTTCATTGATCAACTTCCCCCAGATAATGCCAAAAAGGGGGAGAAAATTCAGGAGTGGAAAAAGAAGGGAATAGAGGATGGTCTCTACATTGAACCAGAAAATGCAAACATGACCAAACAGATTCCTTTGCCAGATGGAAGCAAGAAAATTGATGTGACCACAAATGCACTAGCAGAAGCAGTTGCAAGTGTAAAAAGGGATAGAGAGGCCAAAAGGAAAGCCAGGGTGGATTATCTGGATCAGGGTACTTCAGGGTCAAAAGATGATGAAAATCTTATTGATGAAAAGAAGAAGCCTACAAGAAAAGTAAGGCTACCCAAATCCATTCCAACCAGACGTTCAAAGTCTGTTCCAAAACCACCATCTAAAACAGCTGTTGTAACTCCTGTTGTACCCACTACTGTTGGTCCTTCAGTGGTTTCAACATCTGTTCCCACTTCAACACACACCACTTCAACACACACTACAGTCACTGCTTTACCACCATCACCACCAAAAACAAAATCACCTCCTGCCAAAAGGCAGAAGACAGCAGTTGTTATAACATCTGCTGTAAAGACGACAGTGGTTGGAACACCAGTTGTTTCAAAAACTGTTAGTCAATCACAAACCACTGCCACTACATCCACCACCACTGTTCCATCCAAAACATCATCAGCCCCTCCTCAAACAAAGAGGAGAAGGCTAATTCTCAAAGATGATGACACTTCACCACCACAAATATCTTCAAAATCTTTAGCTCTTGTCACAATACCAAAACCTGTTCCTCTCTCTTCAGTTCAAATGTACAAGCCCTTACCTCCTGCAGGTGTTCAATTTCCTCTTGAACTAGCAGCTGTTAGAGAAGAAATAAAATCCTTTTACTATAAGGATGACCCTGCCAAAAGGAGTTTTCCATCAATCAAAGGATATCCCTGGCCTAAAAATGTTGATGAATATTTGAAAATCAAGGCCAGAGGATATCTCAAAAAGAAACACACAAGGGAAATCTGACAAAGAAATTTCAAGAAACTATCAATATCTGCTCACACAGGTCAGATCCCTAGAACAATTTGCAAAAAATGTCAGTCAACAAATTTCAGAAAGAGCAGCTGAAACTTTGAAGAAAGACTACATTGAAAGCATCATGGCTCACAAGAAGTACAAAGTGTGACAACCCGCACCAAACCAGGTATCCGTACGACTTAATTAGTAATTAATTACTGCTTAATTACTGTGCTTGTTTGAACTAGCTGATGAACTGCTACTTGATATCTGATACATGTACTTACTTGCATCATACTGTACTTATCGTCACTACATTATTTACATGTTGAACCCTAGTGACAACCATGATGCACAAAAAGCACAGTAGCACTATAACGGATAACTTATTGAACATGCTGATAAAGCCAGCATCAGGCAGACACTGCCTCTAAGGCCTGTAAGAGCCTGAGATAATTGCTACACTAATGGTGAGTGTAGGGATACAAGGGTTGTAGAACTGCGTCTCTAGGGATAAGTCACGATGACTGGATGTGCCTAAAACGTACTCTAAGTACAAAACTCAGCACTTTACAAAATAATTAAGCTTTTAGCTAACTAATAGAGTGCCAAAACATGAGAAAAATAACACTAGACACTTTCCAAAGTGTCAGGAATAAGCTGTGTCACTAAAGAGAGTAATAACGACACTTTAAAGCTTTGTTAACACTTTAACGGATTACTATCCAACCAAACAACCGGACTATACCCGGAACATGAAAATATTGTTATTTTCATTATTTAACTTTTTCTGAGCCAGTTAGGGTCCCTGAATACCCTAACACCCGTTGTAACGCGCTACACTTTAGTAACTAAGTTAAACACTTAACTTAACCTAGTTACCTAACTAAGGCTTAATGGTTAGTTGAAATGGAACCAAACTAACCCCCCCCCTTGACCGAACTCGGTCACTTGGTGACCCCCCATGGTACCATTTTGATTATTTTAATCAAAGATGTTAAATATCTAGGATACATATTATCCATTGGTTAATTGCACACTAATTTGTCTATAAGATCAAGCTTAAACACAACATAACATTCCATCACCACAACTCCACACAAAACTCTCTCTCTTGCTCTCTTTCACTCTCGGCCGAACACCCCCCCCCCCTCCCCCTATCCATCATTTTCGATTTTGATCTTCAAGTTCCATCATCATACAAGCATCAAGGGTCGTATACAAGGAGCCTTGGAGCAAGCGGAACGCGAAGGACCTCTCTACTTTGCTTTTATCCACGCCATTTTCATCAAGATTCTTCCCTAGCCTCGAGCTAGAGGTATAATGCTTAAAACTCGTATTTGAACTATTTTAAAGTGGTTAAAAGGATTTGTATCGGTTAAATCTCGTTAAAATGCAAAATGATGCACAAAAGTTTACTAAAAACACAAGAATGGTGGTTAATAGCTTATATGTTGTGTAAATGATGTAGTATTTGAAATGTGTGATTATTTAGACCCGATCTATGTTGTGGTAGCTCGAATCATCGTTTAAGCCGGTGTAGTCATGTTCTCGGATCATGACACAAAGCTATTTTAGAAGTAACAAGGGTTAAAAGGTGAAACTCTACCACACATGAAACATGAACTTGTGTAAAAATGTTTTACTTGTGTAAAAGTGTTATAACTTGTACAATAGTGTTTAAAACTAGCGGATCTACGCATCTGCAAGTGGTATTTTCAAAGAACCACGTATCAAAGAAATCATGTATTTTAAAGAGATGGATCTTACAATAACAAGCATGATTTTTATAAACCACAAGTGTGTAAACACTTGTGAAATGAAAAGATCCGACAAAATAACCGTTTTTGTAAAAGATGACGGGAGGTTGTAAAGATGGATTTTCTCTAAAAACGAGGTTTTTACAAGATCAAATTATATTATATGAAGATCTACTAAATTTAAGGGGATTTATACCACAGTTTTGGGAAAACTGCAAGTTCATGTAATTTTTGGCAATTTACGCATATGTTGATTTGTTGATGCGATAAAAGTTGTTCTGATCAAATAAAGAAAATTGTTGAGTTGATTTGATAAAGAAAATGATACGCTTGAAAGCGTGGCCACCTCCAGTTACAGAGGAAACTCTGGCGAAATTTTTCTAAAAACCTGACACTTAGAACTATTTACACTACGAGTGTTAGAATTATTTTTGACATGTTTTCGAAACATAAATTTCGCCATGACTTTATTTACTAAATATTCGGAGGTGGGATTTTCACAAAATTTAACGTGATAAATATATATATTTTTCACACACTGTTTATGATTATTTTGTGAAAATACATAAATATTATTTTTAGAGTAAAAATAATACGAACGCTTTCACCATAAATATATATAAGTTACACCGGTGATTATATTACCACTCGATTGTTAAAACGTAACTTACGCACTTACAGAAATATTTATGAACGCTTATTTTAACAACGTATTATTGGAGAAAAACTATGTGAAATGAAAATATAATATTTTTGAGAAAAATACTTATATTTTGGAATTGGAAAGGTATATATATATTAAGTGAGACTTAATGGTTTAATTCGAACGCACATGTATTGAATCCCCCATCCTTGGGAAGGAGATTAACTACCAAGTATATACAGAACGTAAACACGAAATAGTTGTCTAACTATTTCCCAAAGACTTAAACTATAAAGCTAAGGCACGGCCGTCCGTCTAATAGAATTAGCACTTGTAGGTCGTCGCACAGCTTTCTGATTTGGAGTACTTGGTAGAGACGCACCGACTGTGAGTTCATGTCCCCCTTTTCTCTAACTGTTTTCAGTTTTCTTAACTGCGGGGGTGAAATACATGTTACTTTGATTACAAGTACTTTATACACGGTATGTTAACGTAAGGAGGTTTACTACTTAGATCATGTGAATGGGTAGGCAGAAACACCGAGGGACGTAAGCGGTAGATCTATCTGGGTGTAGCGAGCCCAACTCTAGGCCCAACAGAACGGACCTCTAAGAGGACCAACAGAACGGACCTTGAGTGACTTTGTACCCGACGCAAAAATCTGCTAGGTTGAGTCTTCCTACTTGCACTTCACACATGCTAATGGCCTTGCAAACCATTGGTGATCTCTTTTCCTTACACTGCTACATACCAGGGAACTTTTATACTTACAAGTGTTTTACATACTCACTTACACATGAACTCGCTCAACATTATTGTTGATTTTTCAACTCACATGTATTTCAGGAAATTAACAGGATCTGGCACGGTATGACGTGTTTTCCCGCTGCATAGTGGGTTCCAAGGTCATCCCAGTTTAGGAAATGTGACTCTTTCCTGGACAAGTCACAAATCTTAAACTGCGTTTATTTCATGTTACTGATTATGTTGTTCAAGACAATGTTTTATGTTATGATGTTGTAAGTCTTTAAGACAATGGTATGTTACTCTGGTTTTAAAACTTAATCAAATGGATGATCTTGCATGATTTTATTTCATATAGCTTTGTTATGGTTAAGCTATGGTATTAAGAAGTCACACCAAAATTAACCACGCTTCCGCAAAGCCAGGGTGTGACAGCTTGGTATCAGAGCTCTGATCATAGCGAACTAGGATTCTTTCTCGAGTCTAGACTATGATCACTAGGGCTCTCACGAAAACATTTTTCTGCATACCACTTAAGTCCAGATCCAAAACTTTTTACAAACAAATGTTGAGCACATTTTATTATTTATAGGCTCAGTCTGGAAGGGCTGAGGCTCGGTCTGAGAGGCCGAGGCTCGGTCTGAGAGATCGAGGTAGTTGGCTAGTGGGACTAGGAAGAGTAGGCTCAGTTTGGAGACTGAGGCTCGGTGTTGGAGACCGAGGCTCGGTCTGAGAGATCGAGGTAGTTGGCTAGTGGGACTAGGAAAAGTAGGCTCAGTTTGGAGACTGAGGCTCGGTATTGGAGACCGAGGCTCGATCTGAGAGGTCGAGGTAGTTGATAGAGCAGTCTAGGAGACTGGGAGGCTAGTGGGACTAGGAGATTTATGTGATATCTTACTTGGTGACTTATGTGATTATCTGATTGTATGACTGATTATTTGAGCATATTTGTGTTTATGATACAGACTCATGGATTCAGCCGGTACTGGCGATTCGGACACTACTGGACCCATACCTATCGTATCTGATGACCTCACATCCTCCGAGCACGAGGTGTACACATCTGACTATACCAGTACTGACGAGGATGATTTCCAGCCCTTCGCACTACCCGATGGTGCTGATGAGCCTGCAGATGACCCTCCCGCTGAGTACCTACCTCTAGTAGAGATTCCGGCTCCTATACCCTTAGCCGTTTATCCAGCATATGATTTTCTACTTGACGCTGAGGCTGATGGCGATATTGACCTGTTTGAGGATGAGCCTTTTGAGGATGAGATCCAGGGCGAGGCCCTTCTTCCTGCGGACGATCTTCTGATGATCGCTGACGTTCCCGCTGAGGATTCGCCAGCACATTCTCCTGTCCCAGACTCCTTCGAGTCTGTGGCATCCGCACCTACTCACACATTGAGCGCACAACACTTTGCGCACGATTCTGATCCTGACCAGGCATCCTCTGTTGCACCTATTCCCAGCTTTGAGTTTGACCATGATGACATAGAGGATTCTGATCCTATCTTTCCCCCGGGATACGACCCAGATCATGAGATCGAGTTTATACCTATGGATCAGCCCATGGAGGATCCAGCTGACCCAGTAGACCCTATCGATCCCGAGTTTGACTTCGTGATGGCTTTTGATGATCCCGAGCCTGTCGTCGCTCCTGAGCAGGCAGCCGCTCTAGACCCCATACTTGAGCATGACCCCGTACATGCTGGCATCCCTATTGAGCCTGTTATAGCAGACCCACCTGTTGATGATCTCCCCGTGGATGTCCCTTTGTTAGAGGGCGATCATGTCGTCCCTCTACCTGTTGTTGATATACCTGTTGACCATCCTGTTGAGCACATTGCACCTGTTCACCCTTTTGTTGCTCCCCCACCTGATCCCATTCCACTAGAGCCCGGGCATGCACTGTTCGCGGCACGCATGGATCCACCAGATGAGCATGCACAGCACGGTTGGATACCTGCTGATGAGGATGTTCCACCTTTTCCCCCTCAGATCCCTGATACACGACATGTTGATTCTTCTTTTCGGGTTCCACAGTTTGTACCTCCAGCGAGGACTGGAGAGGGTTCTTCAGCCCATCCTATTGGGCATGTACCGATGCCTATCCCTTTCATGCCCCAGATGTCATCTGTTCCACCCTCTGTTGATCCATTTCATATGGCACCTTTCGATCCCACCAGTGAGCCGTTCCTTTGGGCACCAGACTCTGCTATGCCACCTACTGACCCCTATCATTCTTTCCACAGGGGGTATACTATCGAGGACGTTTTGATGTCTTTTATCGCCCAGCACGAGTCACACACACAGCGTATACAGGAGCTCGAGAGAGCTCAGCTGCCACCGTGTCCGTGCCATGGTCAGACACACTCTCCTCTGCAGCCATTTCGACCCTTACCTCCAGATTATGCTGCCCGTCTCTTTACACTAGAGCAGCAGGTTGCCTCTATCATCCGTACTCAGCGAGCCATGGAGGAGGACTGGCTCCAGTTACGTCGTTTGTTTTACACCCACTTTCCCCCTCCTCCACCACCATCTGTATAGAGCTCATCAGTGCTGTTTGGGTAGACGAGGATGAGAAGACGGCGATTGTTGCACAGCATTTTTGGAGACTACATTTGATTCTGACTTTTGTTGACTTGTATTTGACATTGACATGTTGTAGTTTTTGGACAGGGGTGATGTAGCCCCTAGTTGATTGATGATTGTATGACACAGGGATGTACTGATGCACTTACTATGTGGTCTCGATATATGGCAATCGCAGTATTCTCATCATATTTGATTCGCTTGATTGCTTATTTGTATTTTTATGACATGGGATGTTGTGTGATTGGTATTTGTGATGTATTGATAACATGAGATGTTATGTGTTTTTACTATTATTATCGTTATATACGTACGCTACAATATGACCTGACCTACGTATTATAACATGGGAGCTTTACTATGGCCTGACCAACTTAAACCATCTTTTAGAAGATGCCGCCAAGACGTGAGACACGCATGCCTACTAATGAGGCAGAACTACAACAAGTCATTGCTGCTGCCATAGCACAGTATGCAGCTTCTCAGCCAGGAACGAGCGGAAGTATTAACCAAGGCAATAACAATCCACCTCACGGTAATACCTAGTCATTGAGACATACCGTGGCCTAATTGGATATCTCTAGCAAAGATGCTAATGCCATTCATATGTTATAACGTATGTGCAGGGTGCACCTACAAGCAGTTTCTAGACTGCAAACCGGTCAACTTCGATGGCACTGGAGGTGTTGTCGCCTTTGTTCGTTGGGCTGAGAAAACCGAATCTGTTCTTCGCATGAGCAAGTACGCGCTGGATCAGCAAGTCACCTATATCTCAGGGCTGTTTCTAGATGGAGCCCTCTCTTGGTGGAATCTGCAAGTACAGACACTTGGCGAAGCTGCTGCCTACGCGCTGACCTGGACCGAACTGAAGGAACTTATGCGCAAAAAGTACTGTTCCCGTGCAGAAATCCAGCGGTTGGAGACCGAGTTCTGGCACTTGAAAATGGACGGTCCAAAGATAGCAGAGTACGTTCAAAGGTTCCATGACTTATCGCATGTGGTACCCTACATGGTCACTCCTGAGTTCAAAAGAATTGAACGTTTCATTTGGGGACTAGCTCCTCAAATCATAAGCATGGTAACCTCATCCAAGCCTACGACCATTACTGAGGCGATTGATTTGAGCGTAGCTCTCACTGAGGAGGCTATTCGTTTGAACAAGTTTGATGAGATCAAGACGAAGAAGGCAGAGACTCATGTCGAGTCATCAGGAGGTAACAAACGGAAGTTCTCAAACTTCAAGCAGGGCGCCAGTGTGGCGGTTAGGCAAAGAGGATCAGACTTACCAGCCCAGGTTACGGCTGGTAGAGGGAAGAAAGGAAAAGGATACATGGGCGCCCAGCCCAAATGCAACACCTGCCAGCGCCACCATTCTGGTCAGTGCGGGCTAAAAGTATGCGAAGCATGTGGGAAACGTGGCCACTCGAAGGACACTTGTTGGGCTAGTGCTGGCCGGGGAGGCCAGGGAGGATTTGGGAACAGGAATAATAATCGTGATGGAAATTGCCCACAAGGAAACTATGGAAGTAATGAAAATCGAGGCAACAATGCTAACCAAGCGGGCGCCGTGAATCGTAATCAGAGAAATGATCAAGCTGGTGGAAACGGGCAAAGACTTGGATGCTTTAACTGCGGTGATATCGGGCATTTTAAGAAGAACTGCCCAGACTTAAACCAAGCCCGTGGAAGAGTGTTCCAACTCGAAGCAAGGGAAGCGCGCCAGGATCCCAATGTCGTTACTGGTACGTTCCCTGTGAATCAACGCTATGCATCCGTTTTATTTGATACTGGTGCCGATTATAGCTTCGTGTCGTTAGAATTTAAGAATATGCTTGGGTTAGCCGCTAATAAGTTAGATATTCCCTACTCGATCGAATTAGCTAATGGGAAGTTAGTAGAAGCCAATGAAGTTATCAGAGGTTGTGTGATCGAATTAGGAGAACGTGAGTTTGCTCTGGATCTGCTACCAGTCCAGTTGGGAAGCTTCGACGTGGTGGTAGGAATGGATTGGTTATCAGGCAACAAGGCAGAGATAGTTTGTCACGAAAAGGTTGTTCGTATCCCAACCGATGATGGTGAGACCATTGTTGTTCATGGAGAAAAGCGTGAGACGCCATTGAGGATTATCAGCTGCTTGAAAGCAAGGAAGTGTTTGCAGAAAGGATGTGTTGCCTTCCTGGCACACATTGTGGATAAGAAGGCTGCTGAGCCAAGAATCGAAGACATCCCTGTTGTAAGGGAGTATCCAGAAGTCTTCCCGGAAGACTTACCTGGACTGCCGCCTCTGAGGCAAGTAGAGTTTCATATCGACTTAGTTCCAGGCGCCGCGCCTGTGGCTAAGGCACCTTATAGACTTGCTCCGTCTGAGATGCAGGAACTGTCAACACAACTTCAAGAGTTGTTAGACAAGGGTTTTATCCGACCAAGCTTCTCGCCCTGGGGAGCTCCGGTCCTGTTTGTCAAGAAGAAGGATGGTAGTTTTCGAATGTGCATTGACTACCGGGAGTTAAACAAGCTGACGATCAAGAATAGATATCCTCTGCCAAGAATTGATGATCTGTTTGACCAACTGCAAGGTTCAAGCTTTTATTCAAAGATCGATCTTCGATCTGGATACCATCAGTTAAGGATACAAGAGGAAAGTATCCCAAAGACAGCCTTCAGAACTCGGTATGGGCACTACGAGTTCCTTGTTATGCCGTTTGGTTTAACAAACGCACCTGCAGTCTTTATGGACTTGATGAATAGAGTTTGCAAGCCATACTTGGACAAGTTCGTGATTGTGTTTATCGACAACATCTTGATTTATTCAAGGACAAAGGCCGAGCACGAACAGCATCTAAGAGCTATTTTGGAGCTGCTGAAGAAAGAACAACTGTATGCCAAATTCTCTAAGTGCGAGTTTTGGCTACGCGAAGTCCAGTTTCTTGGACATGTGGTTAATGGAAATGGAATCCATGTTGACCCCACAAAGATCGAGGCGATCAAGGATTGGGAAACGCCAAAAACGCCAACTGAGATTTGGCAATTCTTGGGTTTGGCTGGCTATTATCGAAGATTCATTGAGAATTTTTCAAAGATCGCTCAACCATTGACGCTCCTCACGCAGAAGGATAAGAAGTTTGATTGGGGAATCAAACTGGATGAAGCGTTTCAGATATTGAAGGATAAACTTTGTAACGCGCCAATTTTAGCTCTACCAGAAGGTACTGATGATTTTGTGGTATACTGCGACGCATCGCGTCAAGGATTGGGTTGCGTGTTGATGCAACGCCAAAAGGTTATTGCTTACGCATCGCGTCAGTTGAAAGTGCATGAAAAGAACTATACCACACACGATTTGGAGCTCGGCGCAGTGGTTTTTGCTTTAAAGATCTGGAGACACTACCTTTATGGTACGAAGTGTACAATTTTTACAGATCATAAAAGCCTACAGCATATATTCAACCAGAAGGAGTTGAATATGAGGCAAAGACGATGGGTTGAGTTGTTGAACGACTACGACTGCGAGATAAAGTATCATCCAGGGAAGGCGAATGTAGTCGCCGATGCCCTAAGTCGTAAAGAGAGAATCAAGCCCATAAGGGTTAGAGCTCTAGAAATGATTATACGAACTGATCTTTCCTTGCGCATTCGTGCCGCACAAAAGGAAGCTCTCAAGGAAAGGAATCTTGAAGAAGAATATCTCCGTGGGATGGAGAAGCTTTTGGTACCAAACGAGGAAGGAACGTTATGCTTCGAGAAAAGGATTTGGGTTCCTCTGTTTGGTGGTTTAAGGGAAGTTATTTTTGATGAAGCTCACAAATCACGGTACTCTATACATCCAGGAGCGGATAAGATGTACCAGGATCTCAAAGATTATTATTGGTGGCCTAGGATGAAAGGCGATGTTGCTGTTTATGTGAGCAAATGTTTAACGTGCGCTAAGGTTAAAGCGGAATACCAGAAGCCTTCAGGGCTGCTGCAACAACCTGAGATTCCCAAGTGGAAATGGGAACAAATCTCAATGGATTTTGTTACAAAATTGCCAAGAACGCCAAGAGGCCATGATATGATTTGGGTAATAGTTGACCGCCTAACGAAGTCAGCACACTTCTTACCTATCAGAGAGAAGGATAATACGAGCAAATTGGCTGAAATTTACATGAGAGAAATCGTCGCGCGCCATGGAGTGCCTCTCTTGATCATTTCTGATAGAGACGGAAGGTTTGTGTCAAGGATATGGCAATCCTTCCAAGAAGCCTTTGGCTCACAATTGAATCTGAGCACTGCGTTTCATCCGCAAACTGACGGCCAGAGCGAGCACACGATACAGACTTTGGAAGACATGCTGAGAGCGTGTGTTATGGATTTGGGCGGTAGCTGGGACAAGCATTTGCCTTTGGTCGAATTTTCGTACAACAACAGCTACCACACCAGTATTGGTGTCGCACCATTTGAAGCCCTTTACGGACGCAAGTGCCGATCACCCTTATGTTGGGCTGACGCAGGTGATAGGCAGCTTGCTGGTCCCGAAATCATCCAAGAGACGACAGACAAGATTGCACAGATTCTTAAACGCATCGAAGCAGCTCGCCACAGACAAAAGGCCTATGCGGATCCAAACCGGAAACATGTGGATTTCCAAGTTGGAGAAATGGTGTTATTGAAAGTATCACCCTGGAAGGGGGTGGCACGCTTTGGAAAGCGTGGGAAGTTAAATCCGCGCTACATTGGTCCTTTCCGAGTTTTGGAAAGAATAGGACTAGTAGCATACAAGTTGGACCTACCTGCTGAACTGAATGGTGTTCACGATACATTTCATGTATCCAATCTAAAGAAAAGTCCAACTCAAGTTACCGTTGCCATTCCCACCGAAGAGATTCATGTTGACGACACGCTCCACTTCGTTGAAGAACCTGTTGAGGTCACGGATTGGAAAGTTAACAAGACCCGCCGGAGCAGTGTCAAACTCGTCAAAGTTCGTTGGAATGCCAGACATGGACCTGAGTTCAACTGGGAGCGTGAGGACCGGATGAAAGAGAAATACCCCCACCTTTTTCCTAAGAACACTGCATCTACAAGCAGAACTTAAATTTCGGGATGAAATTTATTTAACGGGGGGAGAATGTGACAACCCGCACCAAACCAGGTATCCATACGACTTAATTAGTAATTAATTACTGCTTAATTACTGTGCTTGTTTGAACTAGCTGATGAACTGCTACTTGATATCTGATACATGTACTTACTTGCATCATACTGTACTTATCGTCACTACATTATTTACATGTTGAACCCTAGTGACAACCATGATGCACAAAAAGCACAGTAGCACTATAACGGATAACTTATTGAACATGCTGATAAAGCCAGCATCAGGCAGACACTGCCTCTAAGGCCTGTAAGAGCCTGAGATAATTGCTACACTAATGGTGAGTGTAGGGATACAAGGGTTGTAGAACTGCGTCTCTAGGGATAAGTCACGATGACTGGATGTGCCTAAAACGTACTCTAAGTACAAAACTCAGCACTTTACAAAATAATTAAGCTTTTAGCTAACTAATAGAGTGCCAAAACATGAGAAAAATAACACTAGACACTTTCCAAAGTGTCAGGAATAAGCTGTGTCACTAAAGAGAGTAATAACGACACTTTAAAGCTTTGTTAACACTTTAACGGATTACTATCCAACCAAACAACCGGACTATACCCGGAACATGAAAATATTGTTATTTTCATTATTTAACTTTTTCTGAGCCAGTTAGGGTCCCTAAATACCCTAACACCCGTTGTAACGCGCTACACTTTAGTAACTAAGTTAAACACTTAACTTAACCTAGTTACCTAACTAAGGCTTAATGGTTAGTTGAAATGGAACCAAACTAACCCCCCCCCCCCCCTTGACCGAACTCGGTCACTTGGTGACCCCCCATGGTACCATTTTGATTATTTTAATCAAAGATGTTAAATATCTAGGATACATCTTATCCATTGGTTAATTGCACACTAATTTGTCTATAAGATCAAGCTTAAACACAACATAACATTCCATCACCACAACTCCACACAAAACTCTCTCTCTTGCTCTCTTTCACTCTCGGCCGAACACCCCCCTCCCCCTATCCATCATTTTCGATTTTGATCTTCAAGTTCCATCATCATACAAGCATCAAGGGTCGTATACAAGGAGCCTTGGAGCAAGCGGAACGCGAAGGACCTCTCTACTTTGCTTTTATCCACGCCATTTTCATCAAGATTCTTCCCTAGCCTCGAGCTAGAGGTATAATGGTTAAAACTCGTATTTGAACTATTTTAAAGTGGTTAAAAGGATTTGTATCGGTTAAATCTCGTTAAAATGCAAAATGATGCACAAAAGTTTACTAAAAACACAAGAATGGTGGTTAATAGCTTATATGTTGTGTAAATGATGTAGTATTTGAAATGTGTGATTATTTAGACCCGATCTATGTTGTGGTAGCTCGAATCATCGTTTAAGCCGGTGTAGTCATGTTCTCGGATCATGACACAAAGCTATTTTAGAAGTAACAAGGGTTAAAAGGTGAAACTCTACCACACATGAAACATGAACTTGTGTAAAAATGTTTTACTTGTGTAAAAGTGTTATAACTTGTACAATAGTGTTTAAAACTAGCGGATCTACGCATCTGCAAGTGGTATTTTCAAAGAACCACGTATCAAAGAAATCATGTATTTTAAAGAGATGGATCTTACAATAACAAGCATGATTTTTATAAACCACAAGTGTGTAAACACTTGTGAAATGAAAAGATCCGACAAAATAACCGTTTTTGTAAAAGATGACGGGAGGTTGTAAAGATGGATTTTCTCTAAAAACGAGGTTTTTACAAGATCAAATTATATTATATGAAGATCTACTAAATTTAAGGGGATTTATACCACAGTTTTGGGAAAACTGCAAGTTCATGTAATTTTTGGCAATTTACGCATATGTTGATTTGTTGATGCGATAAAAGTTGTTCTGATCAAATAAAGAAAATTGTTGAGTTGATTTGATAAAGAAAATGATACGCTTGAAAGCGTGGCCACCTCCAGTTACAGAGGAAACTCTGGCGAAATTTTTCTAAAAACCTGACACTTAGAACTATTTACACTACGAGTGTTAGAATTATTTTTGACATGTTTTCGAAACATAAATTTCGCCATGACTTTATTTACTAAATATTCGGAGGTGGGATTTTCACAAAATTTAACGTGATAAATATATATATTTTTCACACACTGTTTATGATTATTTTGTGAAAATACATAAATATTATTTTTAGAGTAAAAATAATACGAACGCTTTCACCATAAATATATATAAGTTACACCGGTGATTATATTACCACTCGATTGTTAAAACGTAACTTACGCACTTACAGAAATATTTATGAACGCTTATTTTAACAACGTATTATTGGAGAAAAACTATGTGAAATGAAAATATAATATTTTTGAGAAAAATACTTATATTTTGGAATTGGAAAGGTATATATATATTAAGTGAGACTTAATGGTTTAATTCGAACGCACATGTATTGAATCCCCCATCCTTGGGAAGGAGATTAACTACCAAGTATATACAGAACGTAAACACGAAATAGTTGTCTAACTATTTCCCAAAGACTTAAACTATAAAGCTAAGGCACGGCCGTCCGTCTAATAGAATTAGCACTTGTAGGTCGTCGCACAGCTTTCTGATTTGGAGTACTTGGTAGAGACGCACCGACTGTGAGTTCATGTCCCCCTTTTCTCTAACTGTTTTCAGTTTTCTTAACTGCGGGGGTGAAATACATGTTACTTTGATTACAAGTACTTTATACACGGTATGTTAACGTAAGGAGGTTTACTACTTAGATCATGTGAATGGGTAGGCAGAAACACCGAGGGACGTAAGCGGTAGATCTATCTGGGTGTAGCGAGCCCAACTCTAGGCCCAACAGAACGGACCTCTAAGAGGACCAACAGAACGGACCTTGAGTGACTTTGTACCCGACGCAAAAATCTGCTAGGTTGAGTCTTCCTACTTGCACTTCACACATGCTAATGGCCTTGCAAACCATTGGTGATCTCTTTTCCTTACACTGCTACATACCAGGGAACTTTTATACTTACAAGTGTTTTACATACTCACTTGCACATGAACTCGCTCAACATTATTGTTGATTTTTCAACTCACATTTATTTCAAGAAATTAACAGGATCTGGCACGGTATGACGTGTTTTCCCGCTGCATAGTGGGTTCCAAGGTCATCCCAGTTTAGGAAATGTGACTCTTTCCTGGACAAGTCACAAATCTTAAACTGCGTTTATTTCATGTTACTGATTATGTTGTTCAAGACAATGTTTTATGTTATGATGTTGTAAGTCTTTAAGACAATGGTATGTTACTCTGGTTTTAAAACTTAATCAAATGGATGATCTTGCATGATTTTATTTCATATAGCTTTGTTATGGTTAAGCTATGGTATTAAGAAGTCACACCGAAATTAACCACGCTTCCGCAAAGCCAGGGTGTGACACAAAGGAGAGAGATACATGTACAAAGAGTGGACTGTTCCTGAGCTTGAAGATGAAGCTGCAAGAATTCAAGACATGATA
This sequence comes from Helianthus tuberosus, assembly GCA_030545235.1. Lineage (NCBI taxonomy): Eukaryota > Viridiplantae > Streptophyta > Magnoliopsida > Asterales > Asteraceae > Helianthus > Helianthus tuberosus. Next base: position 124,101,746 of record CM060365.1, on the reverse strand, counting down.
AAAAGGAAGGTCACTCACACTCCTCCTGACTGGGCAAAGTTTAGAAAGAATGTACCTGACAAACAGGTAGAACTGAAAAGAATGAAAGAGGAACTGGTTGCTGCTGAATATGGAAACAAAATACAAATTGCTAGATGGAAAGAAGATGTGGTCAGGGCCACCTACAAAAGGTTGGAGGAACTAAGAAAGAAAGATCCAAATGTTCCTCAAAAGCCTGACTATCCTGAAGCAGAGGTTTCAAAAAGACCAACAAAGCTGCAAATCAGGAGAGCCACTGCCCCAACTGGTGCTGCCATCTATAAAAGAAGGACACACAAACAGTTGGGAGGTGAAACCATCCAAGAGTTGATAAAAGGAGATGATCTTGTAAAAGAAGGCATAAAGAAAATGATCATAGAAACTCTTGGTTTGGATCAAACTGCAAGTACTGCTCAGCCAGTTATGAATAGGCCAGCCTCACCAAATACCTCTGCAAATAAACATCTCCCAAGAAACCCACCAGACTCAAAAATACTAAAGTGGGAAACTGACAAACAGACCTGCGTATTGACTTTGCTCAGGTCTGGTGGAGAAGTGAAGAAAATATCAAGGGAACAAGCTCTTGGCCTGAGTCTTGAAGATTTGCAGGATCTCCTTGATCTTCCACTTAGCAGGGATGATGAAGACACAGATGCCCTAGACTTTGAACTACAATTCAAAGGTCAGATAAGGGAACTGCTGATGAGGCAATAAACTCTCCACAATAATGAAGAGTTTTGGCATTATCTGTTCCAGGGGGAGATTGTTGGGATTGAACCCTATCAAGAGGAACAGATAATTAAAGCCAAAACTGGATCAGAGCAGTGGATCCAGAATAAGCAGACGTTTACAATATGATATGATCAAGTCTCTCCCCTTGAAAGTGAACTTCAACATCTGCTGACCTCCTATCTACTGATCTTGCAAAGTGCTGCCTTACAACTACTGCCTAAAGTTAAAGACTGATGGAAGACCAAAAGCTCTGCTGATTCAATCTACTGCCTTGAGTCAAGTACTGCTGATCCGGACAAGTGCTGCTGGATTCACAGCAGTGGAAGGTTGCAGCAGTAGTATAATTGTCTTTATGAAATGTAATGTAATAGCAGTAGTTAGCATAGCAGTGTTTGTATTGATCAGAGGTTAGAGTTTGTTAGGAGGTTAGATGTCACTTTCATGGTGACGTCAGCTAAGATGCTCAGTGGTTTGCAAGTGCCTATAAATAGCTCAGTACTTGGTACTGTTCTATCAGCTCTTTTGCATCACTGTCTTCTTTGCACGAACAAACAACTGAGCTCTGGCTGAGGGGGAGTTTGCATTCATTCATCAATCATTGTAATCGTTATTGAAATAAATTCAATCTTCCGATTCATTGAGAAAAGATGTTTGATCAAAGTATTACTCTCGTTTGATTGTATGCAAAGTTTGTTTCCATCATAATTCCGCTGCACACTCATCCATTTTCATCTTAATTACAACCACAAAATACAATCAGAAACAAACTCAGATCCAACAGGTTGTGAATGATACTCTTGCTCCAAATGCTCAATAGCCGAAGAAAAATAATAAAACCTACAAAAAATGATACACTCACAAATTACTACAAAAATGATCTAATGATATTTTGGTTACCTCTATGTGTGGAATTTCTTTCATTGGCCTATCAGCAAAATAGGCATATAAATCTCTTAGAACAGCCTGCAATGCACAAATCCATTAAAATTCATGTTTGCATAGAACAAATATTTCAATGAATGAGTTGGCAAGCGTCATTTACATATGAGTCAGGTCAGATCTACCAAAAAAAAAAACTCTTTATTTCCAATTTCTTTTAAGATGTTAATAAAGAGGGTGTCCAACCAACTCGGGCCTGCAATAATTAAGTAAGTTACCGATAGCAATAGTGCAAATTCAAGAGCTTCTAGATCTTTAAAAAGGGTTAAAAAGTAAGTTACCTATAGCAATAGTGCAAATTCAAGAGCTTCTGGATCTTTAAAAGTCAGAAATGCAGTCTTCTTTCTTCCAGAATCACTAAATCAAAACAAACAAAATCAATTAATCACACCCTGAAAGAAATAAATTGTCTAGTGAAGGTTTATTTTTTGGGTGCTTTTAATCTTATAAATTGCTTAACTAATGATTTTCAATTCACTGAAGGGTATCAATCGTTTATTGAATTATTCAGAAAAAAATAAGTGAAAGATTACTTTTTTACTGACCTTAATCATGTATCCTTTCAAAGTGAGAATGCCCACAAGCCTTGTGTTCTTCACCATAATCAATCTACCGCCCTTTCAAGTAATAAAACATTTCTCTATCCCTATAAGAAATGCAATAATCTATCATCAAAACCCAAGAATTATTCATGACCATAACACAACACGATTACACCAAGAAAACAACAATTTGGATGCAAGTTAAGAGCAAACCTATCGTAGATACTGGTTAAATAACCCAGATCAGGCACCAGATGCTTCTCATCTTTCTTCTCTGCCACAACAAAATTAGGTATTCCACTAACAATATGCAAAAACATATTTACAAATCGAAAAACAAAAGATGAAAATCTTACCAGTCGGATCCTAAACGAATGTTTATTCAAGAAATCGTATGAAATTGAACCTACATTATATGAAATCGAACCCTAAACACATGGTAAAATATGAAATCATACGAAATCGAACCCTAAATTATACGAAGATCCTAATTGAAACCCTAAAAATCACCTTGAACACCCTTAAACTCAAAGAATTATCCGTCAATTTCGATAGAATGATGGATTGAAATATCCGATTGAATGTTGTCGCCGATGGTACTGAGAGAGAGACGCAGAGGATTCTTATTCGCCAGAGAGAGATTAGGGTTTTCGTGTAGATGAGGAACGATTAATGAGAGAAAGAGAGTATAATTGAAGCGTACATGAGAAGCCTTGTTCAATCCTCAACTATGAGATGTGCCACATGGATGATGACATGGCTGCTTAGTTGGCATAAACCATTGGGTGACATGTGTCCCCCAATGGTTTGCTTTATTAGATATATAGATTAATATCTAATTCTAATTTATGATAATTCATTAATAATATATAATAATTAATATCTATTTCTAATTTATGATTAAAAAATATACATAAGTGATCTATGATATTTAAAACTATGATTTCAGTACTTCTTAAAATAAAATAGTTTAAATTACAAAAGAAAAACAAAACCGTTATCCATATCTGAGATTATCTATAAAATCAATATATGAGTTTCTCTAACATATAAATAAAAGCTAAAAAGGAATAAACTAACCAGAGGACGATCTTGCAACAAGACTAAAATTTTATTGAACTCGGTTTTAAAATGATAGACGGAGAGAACTTAACGTTTTGAAGTTTTATAGATGAGATAATATTAAGATTTGTAGCTATATTGATTTATGATGTGTTTTCAATTTAATAGAGCTAAGAAATATATTAATTTCATTTTATACCCATTTGTGACATAGTCAATTAACCTTTAATAATGAAAAGATTTATTCATCATATATAAACCTTTAACTTGTATCATAACTTTGCAAATACTATTTTTTAATTAAATTCGCACAACAATTATTAGTAATATAACAAATCTAATTTATGCCATACCAATAAAGAGAAAAAGAACAACTTAAATAATGAATTTTGTAAACATAATTGAGGTCTTAGAGATTTATTTTAAATGAAAGTTATATTTAAAAGATACACAATGATAAAAATTACTATTATTTATACGTTGTTATATGTAACGTAATACATAATTTCATTAATATATAAATTGTTTATTAAATGTTTTTCAGTAGTCAACTTTTGTAATGCACGACTATTATGGTATTTTCAGCATTACTAATTATGATGGGTCAATTTTTGTGATAAATTCAAGTTAGTTGTGTGAACCACTATATGGTAATAGAAATTTGTATATATAAAGTTTCATTACTAATTAACATAGGTCGTTAGTTTATAAAGTTTTTTAAAGATTATATAACTATATCATTTATATTGTACAAACTCGTGTAATACGCGGGTCTATAAACTAGTATACATATATAAAAGCTGCGAAAAAGAAAATTGTACGTTGTATACACATGCATATGTATGCGATAGTTGTGAATGTGTTCTGTACGTGTATATAGTTATGTATGCACAGGATGGGTATGGTTATTGGAATATATATAGGGTAGGGTTCATTTGAGAACCACTCTTATTGCGAAAACCATGAGAACCAATGTAAACAAAAAAATACCTAAAAATACCAAAAGACACACACAAAAAAATTAATATTTAAAAAAAATCGCTATGTTTCATTCAAAAAAAAATTCGAGTAACAGTTATCGATGCACATGTGCATATGTATCATTTCTTTGACAAATTTCGTAATACATTACCAGTATTAGACAATTGCACGTTTATTTACACTATCATCCGTAATACACTACCTTTTACATTAGCAATATATAAAATGCACATGTGCATCTATATGTATGAACATGATATAACGTGTTTTGGTACAAAAAGTTCATGATTTTGAATGATCAAGTAGGCCAATATACATGTTTTTGGTTAGTTATATCTAGTGGTTGATGGTTTGGTTATATTTGTCACTTTATGATGTAATATGTTGCTTGGTATGGTATGAAGGGTGTTGATGTACATGTGTATAAAGTGAAAAATATTATACATATTGGTAATGGTAGTGTATTATGGATAATATGAGGTAATGGTAAGTGTATTATGGATAGTAGGATGTAATGGTAGTGTATTATGGATGGTATGATAGATGAAAAGGAAAATGTATTCAAAGTAGTCTATCAAAAACACGTTATATCATGTTCATACATATAGATGCACATGTGTATATCTAATATTGGTAATGTAAAAAGTATTGTATTACGGATGGTAGTGTAAATGAAAGTGTAATTGTCTAATACTGGTAATGTATTACAGAAGTTGTCAAATAAGTGATACATATGCACATGTGCATTCATAATTGTTACTCGATTTTTTTAGAAATGAAAAATACCGATTTTTCATAAAAATTAGTAAAAAAATTGTGTGTTTTTTTGGTATTTTTAAGTATTTTTGGTTGTATTCACATTGGTTTTCGCGGTTCTCGTAATAAAGAGTATTTCCTAACTGATCCTTATCCTATATATATATATATATATATATATATATATACTAGTAGAAAACTCGCGCTATGTGGCGGCGGCAGCGAGAATATACAAAGCGGTATTTGTTGCGTGGCTGCAACAATATAAAAGGTGGTGTAAGGGCTTTTACGTTCAAACGACGAGGAAAACGAACAAAAAATGAAGATCAAGACCATAGATTGAAGATTCTTTTTATACATGTAGTGTAATTTTTTTGTATAAAAAATCATGTGTCATAATTAATTCTTTTTTTAAATAGATAAATGTAATTAATGTTGAAAAGAAGAGTGATGTAGTCTATGATGTTTTGTCAGTTTGACAAGTTGACATGAATAGTAAACAAGTCAAAATTTTCAAATTACCTTTCTTGTACTATTTTTTTTTTAATCAATAACAACACTACAAGACAAATCAAACTTAAACAACTCAATCTCAACCACTCATACATGAGAGATCTAGGATAGATAATGGTTCCTGTGGTTCTCGCATCTAGAGACAGTTCCTATCTTAACCTATATATATATATATAGGCTAATTATAATGAGAAAACTCATCCCAGTTAAGAAAACCCAGTAAACCCTTATATGTGGCTAGGATTGAGCCACGTCGCATGTAAGTATAAGATGAGACAAGGGCAATTTCGTCATTTCCCTTAGTCTTAACTGAATGTGTAAGTGATAAGTGTATGAGAGACGGCGCCGACTTTGCTTCTTTTCTCCTCTGTTTCATTGATTACGAATTGTACTTGTTCTATCACATCTCTTTAGTTCTTTTTGTTTTATGTATATGAAATATGGTCTCAAATCTCTCACAACTCAGTTCTCCAAAACAGAAGTGGAGAGAAAAAAAACCAGACACACCATTGAGAAGGTTTTGCATTTAACAAGGCTGAGTTGAACAGCCAACCACCACGGAGTGTTGCCGGTGGTACGGCGACATTCAATGAACATACGGGTTCACCCTTAAATGTTGTCCCACATAATCTTTTACCTGATTTTGCATTTAATGAAGATGAAGATGCATTGGATGAGAGTAGAGTTGTTGAAGATCCTGAACCTATTTCTATAGAGTTTCCAGGTGAGTCATACTTTTTTTTTTCAGTTTTATTAAATGTACACATTTTCAGTTGCAGCGAGAACATTATCATTTAGATTACATAAATTTATAGATCATATAGATTTGATTTATGACATTTCTGTTTGATATTTACTTTTTTCTTACATTTTGTGTGTTATTCAGCAGTTGAAGTTTTCCAGTCTGAAAACGAGAACGTGGACGATTCTGGTGAGTCCAGATGCATACGAGTACATGTGCATATTAAGGTTTTCTTGTTTAGATTTTGATCGGATTCTTCTTGATTTTTTTTCGTTTTTTGTTTTTTTTTTTCATGTGTAGCCTCAGATCTGCATCCAAATGGCACCAATGATGATGAGGATGGTGTTCAGAATTGTACTTTTACAGAGTTGTTATCCACATGTCAGTTTTTATCTGAAAGCATGTATTTTTTTTCTTTAGGGGTATTGTAACACCCCTAGTTATAATGTTTGTAGTTTATTATTAGAATCCGTTTTTTTTTTGTGGTAGAGGAGGAAAAAAACAGATGATGTGGTGGTTTATTTGGTAGAAAATGTGGTAAACTTGTATTAAAAATATCATTTTTTTATTCGCTCCCTTTTTTTATGAAACAAGTTTTTATATTTTTTAGAAGGTAAAAACATGTGTGATTACACTTGTATTAACAATGTTATTTATTTTATTCTGTCCCAAAAATTTTGCTTTATGAATTAAGTTTTTATATTTTTTGGAAAGGAAAAACATTGAGGTTACACTTTTGGGTCAACTAAAAAAATGCACCAGCATCTATACTTTTTGGTGACATTAAAAAAATGCACCACCATGTTTGTTTCTATCATAGCAAAACATGTTAAACTTGTATTGACAATACATTTTTTTTTTTTTTTTGTCCCGAAATTTTTTTAATGAGATAAGTTTTTTATATTTTCCTGGAAGTTAAAAATATTTGAGGTTGCACTTTTGGCCACGTTTAAAAAATGCATCAGTTTGTTAGGTTTCATGTTATAAGTAATTTTTTTTTAACTCATACTTGTTAAAATTTAGTAACAATGCAATTTTTTGTAAAAGACTTGTGACCTTTTTAAAGTTTCACTTTTATGATATACATATGCAAGCCCAGCGTCGTTATAACTATTTTTTTTGTAGGTATTCAGGCGGACGAGGAATTTTATGTTCACCACATACCCAGTGACACTAGAATGTAGTGTCCTAATGTTCCTACTATATTAAGGCCTGTTGTTGGTTATGTATATGAAACGTGGAAGGATGTGTTTAGTATGTACAAGGAGTATGCTGTGTATTATGGGTTTTCTATTCGTAAGGGGCAAACCAAGAGATGGAAGGGGTTTGTCACTCACCAGTACATAATGTAGGATCGTGTACGGACCCGAAACGAGTCGATCAGAGGCGTTCTACACAATATGAAAGGCGGAAACAGACATATTGTGTGTGATTCAGCAAGATATTCACTTTAATACTCTTTCTGATTAATCTGACAAAGTTTTACAGCAATACGAGACTTCGGCAGCACTTCGGCTCCAGAAACACACATACACAACTAACTCAAACGAAATCAGGCACTAGCTATTTATAGGCTAGCTAATTCCACTTGAACCTGACTCAAGCGGAATCACAGTTCAAACGATATTAGCATTCAAACGGAATTACATGTTCAAGCGAAATTAGCAAAGCTAATTTCGTTTGAAATGGCTTGACACCTTCAAGCGGAATTACATCATGTAATTTCGTTTGAACTTGCCAGTTGACCTATTTTTGACAATTTTCTCGTTTTGCGTGACCTGATTTATCTATATACATATAAGACTCGATACAAGACGAAGTCGACAGACGCATGCACCAACAGACTCCCCCTCGAATGTTGACGAGTCTTAAGTGTCGAGTCTTCAACGTCTTCAGTCTTTATCAGTCTGGTCGCTCTCTGAAGTATTTGACAATGTAAAACTTCTTCACTCTTCTCTTTATTCTCCTCTTCAGCATTAACAGACTCCTCTCAAACAATCTCATCTACCCTCGGATGTTGATCACAATCTGGCTTTCACAGGATCAGGATCGTGTTCTGGCTCTATACTCAGACTTCAGAATCCAAGCTATCCTGCACATTCTCTACCTCACAATAAATTTCACAAATTTAACATTTTACAAATTTATATATCCAGACTCCCTCTCAAATTTATCCAGAATGATTTAACAATGTTAATAACTGATGAACCACTTGAAAGAAAAAATTCAAACTCTTTTCTCATTTAAACATAAACTCCCCCTCACGAAATGCTCATCATGTTTAGCACTTGGGATTTTGAAAATCAGCTCTCCAACATCAGTTATCGAAAATCTTTTTGAATTTTTCAAACTTTATGCTAAAACACACTAAAATCTTTTTGGATTTTTTTTAATGAAATAAAATACAGTAGAGAAATATATACAAACAATATTTTTGTGAGTTTGTGTAAGAGGATCATATCAGTTTATGACAAGTCACAAGTACCGTTGAGCTTAGTTACACATTAAAAATTAAACAATTCACTTAGATTGCCGATATACTGATCCACTTAAATTTTCACACAAATTTCAACTGATTCAGGATATGAATTAGGTGTATTAAGGACTTAAACTCATTCATGTGTCCCACCTCTTGAATATACTCCCGTATCCAAATCCCAATATTCAGTCTTACAGGTGAGTATACCACTGATGATATCTGTAAGGGGTTAAATGCGAAGGCCGTGAGAGCTCAGGTCAGAACTTTCGTTCAGCAGAGAGATGACGACTTTGACTTTTTGTGGGTCCCCTTTAGAGGATCTTTTTTACAACAGCACATGATTTGCATTTTTCAATGTTTCATCATTTTTTATGCTGAGGGTGGGCTTTTATTTCAAGCAAGCGTAAAGTATTCTCCGGGGACTAGGCTATTGCTTCCGCAAAATCAGAAGTCCCGGGATAATACCCGAGATATCACTGAGCATAAAGACCTAGTATCTCAGAAAGAGGGATCCTTCAAACGAAATTTCAGGGGTTACCTATATATCCAAGTAGTGTTCCCCACAAAATAAGCAAGTTTGAATTTAAGTTTATATCCCGAAAAAGCTTACTAAATGTGTAAAAACCTATCGGCATATCATCAGTGAGACCGTTTAACGCTATATAAACATTACATTTCTTTAGCATACTGTAACTGTCCATTGATGTACTATCATTTCCTCTTTTCGACACCAAAACTCATTTTGTAGTATCTCATAAAGAGGGATCCTTCAAACGAAATTTCAGGGGTTACCTATATATCCAAGTAGTGTTCCCCACAAAATAAGCAAGTTTGAATTTAAGTTTATATCCCGAAAAAGCTTACTAAATGTGTAAAAACCTATCGGCATATCATCAGTGAGACCGTTTAACGCTATATAAACATTACATTTCTTTAGCATACTGTAACTGTCCACTGATGTACTATCATTTCCTCTTTTCGACACCAAAACTCATTTTGTATTTTATCATGTTTTTGTCTTTTTCAAAATTTCTAATGTTTTTGGATTTTCTGAAATTCTTACTCCCCCTAAAATGCAAAATCATTTAAAGAAATTTGAAAGCAAACTGTACAAGTAAAAATGACAACTGATATCGAATCACTTCAAATCGCCATTCACTTGGCATAAACAATCAGAACTCCCCCTCACAACAAACTATTTTCCCATTGTGATTTCAAAACACTTAAGTTTGTTTTAATCAAATGGTTTTTCCGGAAAATAAGTTTTGTTGATTTTACCACTTGTAGGTATGGGGTTCATCATATTGCCTTGTTCTTCTTAAATCACATGTAAGAATTTAACAATTTTAGATTCAAATAACAAACACCACTTGTAGAAAATCAAGTACAACTTAATGTCCCTGATTTACCACTTGTAAGTCGAAATCACTTTCGTGAATTTCTCAAGAAAAATGTCGATACCTGCTTCACACTTACCAACCTGGAAGCTCCGGCAAGTCATACTTATCACTTATGAAAAACAGACATCCAAGCTTCACCAAACTTGGATGTTTCCTCCTCAACTTCACTTGGGTAAAAAGTTGCTTTCTTTGTTGCATAAAAATCTTTTACCCCTTTGGCCTTTCCCTCGACCATTTTCCCAAAAATATTTTTAACATTTCCATTAAACACTTTCTCAACATTAAATTCTTTCTTCTCAGAATAGAATTGATTCGAGATCTCAACATTTCCAATTTTTCTAAAAATTTCAGCCCTCAATGGTGGAAAATGAACATCATCCATTGGCGGTACTGATGTTTCCAGTTTTATCTCAACTTGTGGCTCCTCTGATTTTGTGGAATCAGATTCATCGCTAGATTTTACTTCTGATTTCTTAACAACCCATTTCTGGTTGTCAAGATTAACTCTTCTCTTGTAAAATCTTTTTGAACATTCACCAACCTCATATGTAGAATTTGTAAACACTTTGAACTTTTCAGTTGGTGTTTCAGTTTTGTCAACAACTTTTTCTTTGAGTTTTTCAGAGACTCCCTGTTTTGTTTTTGTTGCTTGAGAACAATTCCATGCAATATGACCAACTTCATTGCATCTGTAACAGCTTCTTGTCTCCTTTCTTTGAAAATCTTCATTCTTCATTCTCTCTAGCTTCTTGGCAAGGAATTCTCTGTTTGATTGCCTCCAGAAAGAACTCTTTGATTCCTTTTCACAGCTTGTCCCTGAAACAAATTTTGTATTTGTTTTAGAAATTTTCTCATATTTATAATTTTCTGGTGGAATAAATCCAAGACATTTCCTTTTGAAATTTCCGTTATGGTTTGGTTTCTTTTGAAAACCAGAATCAGAACTGTAACCTTTTTTCTTGTTTAAACGTTGTTGAACTCTTGAAGTGTATTTTTTAGGTTTTTCAGTAAGATTTATATCTTTTATTTCAGAAATATTAATTTCTTTCAATTTGAAAACCTTTTTTATCATTTCAGTTTTAACACCTCTTATTGGAAATTCTTTATCAAAATATAATTTGTCAGAACCATTCAAAGTATATACAACTTCAAATGTTTCGTCATTCAAATTAGATTTTGACAACAAAAATTCTTTACTATACACCCGTTTTCCCGACGACTTTGAACTCCTGACAGACGAACTCGAACTCCTGGACTCAGACATTGACTCGGACTCCTCATCCTTATCTAACACCTGATCGACCATCCTTTTTATTAAATCAGACTCATGATCTATGTCGAATGCTGTGAATGTGATGTCAATATTGTCTGGTAATACATCGATTATCTCGGACTCCAACTTTATATTGACTGCCTTTTTTACTTGTTCCTCATTCGGTTTTCTAGACGAATACCCTTCCCAAATTGGAGGCGGACACTTGTTATAACTGACACTCTGTTTCTTACCTGTATCCTTTTTCTTCGGCTTCTTGTCGTCAAACGCTTCAAAACCTGCAACAGTTGGATAAATTCTGTCAATTAAGTAATCAGAACTTGAATAACTTTTCAGTAATCTTCTGATTCTTTCATTTTCAACTTTTTCAATTTCCAACTCCTGCTTCAACTTAGCACACTCTTCAATGTAGTAATTGATCTCTTTCTGTTTTGACATCATTGTTGCATTCAACATTGTCAAAACATCTTCTCTTTCAGAGTTTGTCTTCTGCAAACTATTCACAGTTTTGTTCAATACATCGTACGACTCTTTCACATTCTTAACATCAAACAACAACTTCTCTTTCAACTTTTCAAGCTCACTAAACCTTTCATCTTTATCTTCACATTGTTTGCAAGGTTCCAAACATGTAAGACAAGGTTTAGTTACTTCGATAATCTTTTCAATCTCCACAATCTTCTCGACTTCAACTACCTTTTCCACTTCAATAATCTTCTCAACAATCTTAACTTCTTCCATTTCTTTTGCAGCTTTTCTCTCTTTAAGTTTCTTCAATTTATCTGCAAAATAAAATTCAAAACTGTCAGAAGATAAATGAGATTTTCCAATGTTTATCTGTTCAATTTCTTCATCATCATCACTAGTGTCTGTTGAACTGTTTTCAGAAGAAAAAGATTCTTCATCTTGACTTTTCTCTTCATCAATTCTGGCTTTTGAACAATTTGAGCAATAAAAGCTTTAAATTCCCTATTCTCATCCACAAACCTATCCCAGCTAAATCCTGGAGCCATTTTTTCATCATCTTGATCAATAATACCATAATAAGCTTTCTTGTTTGCATCTTCGATCATTTTCCCATGAGCAGTTTGTGAATCTTTTTGTTGATGCTGTTGATGAGCAACTTGTTGATATATGGCTTTCTGATAGTAATCATCCTTTCCAAATGGATTCTTTGCTCCACTCGCTTCCTGATTTTTGCATTCTCTTTTGAAATGACCTTTCTCCCTGCATCGAAAACAAGTAACTTTAGATTTATCAAAACCTAAAGTAGAAATATGTGCATCCAAGAAATCATTTCTTCCTGTAATCATTTTGAACTTTTCAGCTCTTCTCAAGACACTAGCTAAGCACCACTTTATATCCATAAGCTCCAATTCTTCTGCATCGATCTGATCGTAATCTTCCTTTGTTAGCATCGGATTACCAATTCTTCCAGCAATCAATCCTTCATATGATTCCAAAGCAGTAACCAGTAATGCCATATGACTTTTAACAACTTCTTTAGAAAAATTCTGACCATTTTGAAGATGCAATGCAACATTGCACTGAATCATATGTCCATTACCAACATTTGAACTTTGAACACTTGGAGGATTGACATTTGAAAATCCACTAGTGTTGATTGAACTTTGGCTGACTGATCTAGATGAATTTCCTGCACTAAAAACAGTTTGGATCTTTGGACTTGATTCAACAGTTTGAACATTTCCTTTATAGTACAATTTTATGTCTTGTTGATTGCTCGAGCTGTTCATTCTGGCAATCTTTTGCTGTTCAAGATCCTATCCCTCAAGCTTTTCAATAAACTGTCCAATAGACAATCTACTAAACTCTCATGTATTCTTTAAAATCATGAGATATGTACCCCATTCTTTTTTAGGTAAAGCATCAGCTAACTTTTCAACCCATTCTGCTGGAGTTTTAGTAATTTTCAACTGAGACATGGTACGCACAAGATGACAATATCTTTCAATGAGAGTCTTTGTAGATTCACCTGGCATACTTGTAAACAACTCAAATTCTTTCTTCAATAATGATTTTTTGCTATTGATCATTTTCGTACTTCCTTCAAATTTCTTCTCAAGTGCCTCCCATATTGAGAAAGCACTACCATCATGTTGAAGCAAAACAAAAATGTCCTCTTTGACAGCTTGTTGTAAAAGACTAATCATCATTTTCTCTCCTTTATAACTATCTCTCTCTTTGACTGAAAATTCTGAGATAATTTTATCAACATTCAAAGCAGTCTGTGGTCTAACATATTTTGTTTCAATACTTTCCCAAGCTCTTAGATGATTTACCTGAACCCAATTCTCAAAACGATTTTTCCAGCCATGGTACTCTTCAATTCCCATAAGTTTCTGTAACACCTAGCTTAATAAATCAAGATTTTATTAATAAAATACACATTTAATTGCTAAAATGTGACTTTACAAAAACTTTTCATACTAACATTTCCACATGTTAACAACATTTCAAAAATACAACTTAATGTAATTGGATTCGTCGTTTTAAAGATACGACGAAACGCCGCGCGGAAGCTTGTATTTTATCGTGTCCAGTCCTCATCGAGCGTGATCTTCATCCGGGCACTCTTGGCGATCACCTATGATCAAAACCAACTTAAAAGTTAGTTTTGATAGTCAAATATGAAGTTCAAACAAGTACAGGGGTTAAAAGGGCAAAATTTAACAATTTTCCGGAGTTAGGGGGCGTCCCGTGACGCCAAGGGCCTAGGCGTCATGCCTAGCCCTTGTTTTCACAGACTGTTGCCTTCAGCTGTTGCTGTACATTCCCAGCATGACCCGATTTCACGGAAACGAGCATAACTCTCTCGTTTTTAATCCGTTTTACCCGATTCTTTTTCCTACGCGTCCGTAATTTAATTCTCCATCATATGGAGTGAAAATCCAACATCCAACATAATAAATTTTGAGACTTCTAAGCCTTCGACTCGTTCCCCTTTTACCGAATTTTAACCCGTTTATGCATTTTATCAAACAAACATATTTGTTTGACCCCCATTTCTCATGAACACTTTAATTCCAATATTACCTATCATATTAGGTTCCAATTACGGATTTCTACGCATTATTGACTCGCTTTTACTTAAAATCTTATTTTGACCCGTTAAGGGTATTTATGTCCTTTTAGGCATAAACCTCGCTCATTTACTTTTAGCACCATAATTTTCACATTAGTTTTTCAAATGGTCTTCCACCACAATTATATTTGTGGTGGATTTGATGTAGTAAACTATTTATGTCACATTTTACATCTCGGTTTGTCATTTTACGAAAAGACCCATTCTTAGGCATTTGACCCACAAAGGTTAATGCCTATAACCTTGATGCTTATCTAAGGATTACCTGATTATAATACGTGATTCCCATACCACCCATAAAGGTCGTTTGCCTGATTTATCCAGCAAGGGCATATTTATCAACATTAGTCCCTCATTTACGACGAAGGACTTTTACTACAAAAATGATCAACATCGCGCATTTAAACTATAATCTTATTGATATGTACCTGGCTCGGGTCAACAAATAGACCCGATTATACCTCGCTTTTATTATCACCTATTCTATGGCGACGCAATTGTCCGAATCGCTAATCGCTCCTGTTAACACAAGACTTGACAATCACATTAGTCGATAATGTCAAATGGTGTTATCACCACCACTTGACCCATTTGGACTATATACACAACGTTATCTATTTAAATCAAAAACATGGTTTTTGATGTCCAATTCATACCTCCATCCCATCCCGGATTATATTACCAAATCCTTTATCTCTTAAACTCTTTTCTTACAAATTCAACCCATTTTGGCTTACGCCATGGGCACGCTTTTAACCTTAATTACATTAGCCGACTCTTGACTAATTTCCATTTTCACCATTTTTCCTCATCATTAGATTACACCTCAAGGTAATCTTAACAAAATCCATAATTCAATATTATTGTTATCCCAATTATTTTGTATAGAATAAACGAGTAATCTACATAAGTGCGAAAATTACACTTACCTCTCATCCGGTTTACGCCTTTCTTCACGTGCTTGATTCGTTTAGCCGCTTCTTTCTCAAGCCTCCACCTAGCTCGTTAAGCGTCAGACTATTGCCAACATTTACAAGGTGGTTAGACTAGTCATTTAAAATCACGACCATTCCACCTTACTTATTCTCTATGTCGAAGCTACTATTCGACTTCAAGATTAGTTAACTTAGTTTATTAAAGTTAACTACTTTCAATCACATGATTTACAACATTAAGTTCAAATCAACATGATGATTAGAACTCTTCTTGTTTCATATTTCATTTAACTAGCCATATTATTCAAATACGCGTTCACTCGAAATTTCAATATTTTAGCTTTCATTTAGGCATTTTAACAAACACCTAATGGGCATAATTTTATATCATTCATATTCAAGTTCATAGCTTGTTGTTTAGCTAAATTTAGCATCAATCGAGTTATCACATATAGAATCAAACATCAAATTTTTCAGTAATCAGTTTCTATGAATCAATTTACACTAGAATAACCTTCAAAACCCTAGTGTTCATCTAGTTCTATATGACCCGCTAATCACCCATATTGGTGGCCATGGATTTCACTAATATTTGGCATGCTTTCAACATGTAATTGCCTAGGGTTTACTCCTAGACACTTAAATGTCTTTATTTCATCTACATAACACACATGCATCAACAAATTTCGAGTTCTCTAAATTCATGAGAATTTCAAGTAGAGATTTTTTATAAAATTTTGCATACCTTGTGATCTCCTTTCGATGGGGATCATTAATCTTAGCTCGGATTTCATTTTGGATCGGATTTGAACCTTCAATTTGTGAGTTTTTGTGATGAACTAGGGCTTTGGGGGAGCTTGGGGTCGCCCCTGGTTCTGGTCGATCTCAACAACACAGACAAAATGTGTTTTGAGTTTAGTTTTGTTACTTTATTAAAAATAGTTTTCTTTTAGACACTTTTGGCCCCTCATCTTTCATTCTTTATTTGTTTTAACTCTTAACTGCTCATAAGTGGTCAACTAACTAGGTTAGTGTCATTCCTATTTAGTTCATTCTACCAATTTATTTGCAACCTAATTGCAATTTAAAAATTTGTATTTTCGGGATGTTACAGTTTCGGGGGTTTTTGTAAAGTTCCGGTTTCATTTTCCATGTTCATGTTTTTAGCAATTTCAGCCGGAGTAGTCGGAGATGTAGCAAACGCGTTGTAGAACTCTTCTTCCATGAATCGGTAAAAAATTTCACAAACATACACTTTCAAACGGAATTAGATCCTTCAAACGAAATTACCCTGCACAACACTTCAAACGGAATTAAAACTCAAACAGTTTCAAACGAAATAACAAGTTCAAGCGGAATATCCACTCAAACGGAATATCAACTTCAAACGGAATCTCTAATTTCGTTTGAAACTTCAAGCGGAATTACGTTTTGAAACGGAATTACCCTGATTTGAAGCGGAATCACCAAACGAAATTACGTTTTCAAGCGGAATAAACACCAACTTTCAAACGGAATTACAACTTTTGTCAAATTGATCAGGTTATAGCTCGATTTTAGGTCCAATTTTCTCAAGGGTTTGTTAAAACACAATTTCACTTATGTTGTGAAAAATTCAGGCCATTTTATCCGTTAAAACTTGTCCAATTGAGAAAAGAAGGTGTAGAAGTTAGAAAACAAGATGAATTCAGGCTTAAATCTGCAGAACTCCTCCTCCTGAGCTCTGATACCACTTGTAGGATCGTGTACGGACCCGAAACGAGTCGATCAGAGGCGTTCTACACAATATGAAAGGCGGAAACAGACATATTGTGTGTGATTCAGCAAGATATTCACTTTAATACTCTTTCTGATTAATCTGACAAAGTTTTACAGCAATACGGGACTTCGGCAGCACTTCGGCTCCGGAAACACACATACACAACTAACTCAAACGAAATCAGGCACTAGCTATTTATAGGCCAGCTAATTCCGCTTGAATCTGACTCAAGCGGTCTGACAACCCTCATAATTCCTTGTATCCGTACAATTTATTAATGATAATTAAAGTGCTTGATGACTGTGTGGAATTACTTAACTGCTTTCTGATTACTGTGTTATATTTACATGTGCTTGTTAACATACTAGTAGTGTACAGAAAAGTTACTAAATAGTCCGGTATGCTTTCCTGAGTGTTGAGAATTAAAAATGTTACAAAAATATATACATAGGACACTTTACGGATTAATTAAGCACTTTAATGGAACGGTGTCAAACCGAACAACCGGACATTACCCGAAACACCAAATAATGCTAGAAGCATTGTTTTTATTTTTCTGAACTAGTTATGGTTCCCGAACACCATAACACATTATATTATTACACAACACTTAAACACTTAAACTAAACACTTAACATCTAACTAACTAAACTAACTAGCATTACATCTCAACCAAACCAAACCCCTCCCCCCAAATCGGTTAGGAGACAAAGAAGGACACCCCATGATTTTTTTTGAATTGTTTAGTTGATTGTGTTGGCTCCATTGAAACACATTACACATGGGTATTCAAGTGTTGGAGGATAATTACTTAAGGACCTCAAGACATAACCATCTCTCATTCAACACATTCCACACTCAAACTTCTCTCTCCCTCTCTTCTCTAGTTCGGCCGTGAGCCACCACCACCCTCACCATCATCCTCAAGTCTTCATCATTCAATCTACAAGTATACAAAGGTGCTACGGGTCATACAACGAAGCGTGGTGCTCTCGGAAGTTGAAGGACCACTCTCATCTTCTTTTATCCACCACTTTTCTACTCTTGAACTTCCCTAGTCTTGAACTAGTGGTAAGAACTTAGATCTTTGCTTCTTACATCTTGTTTAGGTGGTTAAAGATGTGTAGTGTTCAAAATGATAAGAAACTCTAAAGAACCTTAAACAAGTCTTGAACATAAACTAGTCTAGTGATGAAGTGATGTTAATATGATGTTGTTATGATTCTTGTTGTTTTCCTGATGATTTGCTGGTTAATATTGATGTTTGATGTTGTTGTGATCACTAAACATGCTAACGGAATCAATCGAACATGCGTTAGAAGGTAGGGAACTAAAACAGAAAGCTGGTTGGTGTTTACAGCCAACTTCAGTTGGCTGTAACCAGACCGTAACTTAACGAAAAATGTATTTTCTGAAGTCTAGATTATGTATTATGAAATACGGTTCTAATGGCACTAGAATCATAATTTTTGGACTCCATTTACTATTTTTAAAATGTCATTTTGTAACAGTAGCTAGAGCTGCATTTTTACTGCTGAAAATATGCGTTCTGTTTTCTGTCATAACTAGAGTTCTGTGTAGATTTAGATCATGAAATTTGTACTGTAGATAACCACCGATGTATTTGTAATTCTCTCACTGGAATTTCGTAAATCGGACTCTCGATGAATTTTAAATAAATTATTCCGTGGACTGCAGTCAGAAAAAGATAAATCTGAGTTCAGTTCGGAAAATGAATTTTTATAAAATATTGGTAATTGATGTGTGTAAAATGCAACATATAAATTACATCAAATGAGGCATAAAACTAACCCTTTTTAAGTACTAATATTGGAAAAAGAGTGTTTTTGTCTTCCTTTTGTATTTTCAGGATTAAATGAGCTCAAAAACGCAAAAGAAGCAAAAAGACAGCTAAATCCAACATAAATACAAGAAAAGGAATGTTAGTGGACTGCCCGAACCCTCAACGGCACCTTCCAAAGCAAAATAGAGAAATCAGAAGACTGAACACGCCCCGTGCTCAGCCAGCACGGGGCCGTGCCCAAGAAGCAGCAGAAAAGACAAACCTATAGAAGCTTCTATTGCCCACCACGGGGCCGTGCTCAGCGGACACGGGGGCGTGTCGAAAGTACAGCAGGCGCATTTATTGTAATTGCGAATTACAATTAATGAGGAGAGAGATTGTCAGACGGACACGGGGCCGTGCCCAGTGGACACGGGGCCGTGTCCAGCTCTCTGTTCAGCCTATAAATAGGAGTGCTTGGATTCATTTCATCTCATCCCTTGGCACACCACCTCTCTCACACCTCATCCACCACCCACCACCATCACAACACCATCATCCACCACCATCATCCATTGTCCATCGTAGAGTGTGTGAGTCATCTCGGGATCCAAGATTGATCGTAAGAGTTCTTGACAATCAAGGCCATGTTTGCCTAAGTCTCTTACATCACTTGGTGAAGACAAAGTGTCTAGTATAATACTTTTTATTTCTAATCTTTTGCACTTTTTATTTGGTTTTGTATTAATGACTTTAATAACTAGTTACTTATGTTGAAGGTGATCTTTCCTTATCGTTTGTCCGTGGTGTCTTGGCATTATTTTACTGTCTATATAAAATAAAGGATTTTCACCATTCATATCTCCATGGTCTATATGGAGATATGTTGGCTACCTGGTAGGGGGTTAAGGGAACGGTTTGGTAAAGGTCTTGCCATTGTTCAGCGTTTAGAGGTCCTGCAATGGACCTGGGTCAAATTTAGTAGGACCTCCTTCAATACTTCACGGTATTGGATGGCGGGGGTCCAAACTCTTTGATCCCCTCATAAGTTAACTACTATTAATACTATAACCCGGCTATTTAGGACTGTATCCCCGCTGACTCAGACTACTTAGCCGAGGGTAACGTCACCGCCAAAAGCGGGGCCTACCACAATACTGCATTAATAACTTAATTCATTATCTTCCAATAATCCACCCTTTTAGGATTGTATCCCTGCTGACTCAAACTACTGGGATGAGGGTAACGTCGCCTTCAAAAGAGGGGCCTACTACAATAACTAAGATAATCTCTTAATTATGTGCAAAAGTGCGGAAATAATCAAAGGTTATACTAGATACGAGTCGGAACCAAGTGATTCATCTTGTCTATCTGTTTTTTCTTTTATTTTTATTTTCAGCATTTTAGTTAGTTTTATTCTTCTTAGTCTAAAACATTTTTCTAAACTTTTATTTTGATTAGACGTTGAGGATAAACCGGTACTAAAAGCTCTTGTGTCCTTGGATGACCTCGGTATCTTACCAACGCTATACTACACTCAACGATGGGTGCACTTGCCCATATGTGTGTTTAGTGTTAGTGAAATATCGTGTTTTATAAATTTAAAACTTGGCTAAAATAAGTGTTAAAAAGGGCTTAAAATACACACCTAATATATAGAACACTTCACACGCATCAAGTTTTTGGCGCCGTTACCGGGGACATAAGGATTTTAAGAAAGTTAGGAATCAACGGCCTAATCATCTTTTATCTTTCTTTTTATTTTTTTTAGGATTTTCTTAGTTTTTCAGCTTCTGCAGAGCTCAGCACGGGCCGTGCTCGGTCAGACACGGGCCGTGCCCAGCTTCATCGCTGGCAGTTTTTATTTTCTGAGTTACAGAGAGCTGAACACGGGGCCGTGTCGGTGCAACACGGGGTCGTGTCCAACTCCCAGTAACTGGGATACAGAAAATAATTACTGTACTTCTGACCACGGGCCGTGTTCACTGAGCACGGGGCTGTGGTGAACATTCTGACCAACGTTCTTTTTTGTTTTTATTGCAGGATTTGGAACCCAGGCGCCACATTTGAACCTCCTACGTAGTGCATGAGCTCCAGTTCTAGTAGAGACATAAAAGAACCCCTAGAAGAACCCGAGCGCTTTCTCAGAAAAAGACTTAAAGCTAAAAATCAAGAGAAAGCTTCGGGGGACCCACTTCCAATGGCGGACCAACGTACCCTCATGGATTACCTACGGCCTACCGTAGGCAATCTTGGCGCCGCTATCAATGCACCAAATGTCGAGGCCAACAACTTCGAACTTCGGCCGCATTTGATACAAATGCTCCAAAACTCCGCAACCTTCCACGGGCTTGCGGACGAGGATCCCCATCTACATATTACTAACTTCTTAGAAATATGTGATACCTTTCGAATCAATGGAGCATCAAATGACGCCATCCGCCTTCGAATGTTTCCTTTTTCACTAAAAGACCGAGCTAAGGCTTGGCTTAACACCCTCCCGGTTGGATCGGTAAACACCTGGGATGAACTCGCCCAAAAGTTTTTGTATAAGTATTTCCCTCCTGCTAAAACGGCTAAATTAATGACTGAAATTAATACATACTCACAAGAGGATGGGGAATCCTGATATGAAACTTGGGAAAGGTTCAAAGAGCTTCTAAGAAAGTGTCCTCACCATGGTCTAGCGGTATGGCAACAAGTATCCACCTTCTACAATGGATTGTTGCCACACACAAGACAAACACTTGATTCAAGCTCCGGGGGACTCTTAGGTAATCGTCGCCCAAATGAAATATATAACCAAATTGAGGAAATTGCTCAAACCAATTTTCAATGGCACACTCCCCGAGGTAATAAATCTATTGCCCCGGGCGCCCATAAGGTTGATGAAAGCACCTCTTTACAAGCCCAAATCGAGGCCCTCTCTTCAAAAATCAAAAGGCTAGAAATGACAAAAACGGCCTCGGTTATGGCTTGTGAAGGGTGTGGTGGGTCACATGAAAATTGGAGTTGTATGAAAGAATTAGAAGAACAAACTGAAACGGTAAACTACTTGGATAATAGACCTAGACCGTCGGGTCCTCCAACGGGTACCTACAACCAAGGATGGCGTAACCACCCAAATCTTGGTTGGAGAGATCCCGGCAATAGTAGTAACCAACAAAACCAACGAACTAATTTTCAACAACCGCAAAATTTTTCTCAACAACAAGGTGGAAGAGAAAGGCTTGAAGATACTGTATCTCGCCTCATCTCTGACACTGAAAAGAAAAACTCGGATCGATTTCAACAATTGGAATCAAATTTCAGAAATCAACAAGCTAGCATTCAAAACGTTGAAAAACAATTAAATCAACTAGCTCAAAATTTCTCCGAGAGACCACAAGGCGCGTTACCTAGTAATACCGAAACGAACCCGAAGGCACAAGTACATCTCATCACATTAAGAAATCGAACCGTGGGTCTCGAGGATGCTCCATTGCCGCCAAATGAAAGAAGCCATTCTAGCCAGCCTATAACTCCTCCTGCGCCAGAAAAGGCTTCTACACCAAATCAAGAGCCCACCAAGACTCCTCCAATTCCGTACCCCGGTAGGTTAAATCGTCAAAAGACCGATGAGCAATTCGCAAAGTTCGAAAGTTTACTAAAACAATTGCATGTTAATATTCCTTTTATTGAGGTCCTAACCCAAATGCCTAAATATGCAAAATTCATGAGGGATTTCCTCACTCACAAAAGGAAAATTGAATCATTGCAATTAGTTAACCTAGGCGAAGAATGTTCAGCTTTAGTACTCAACAAACTTCCACAAAAGAAAATCGACCCCGGGAGCTTCACAATCCCTTGTTCGATTGGGGAGTCCCCCGTCCGAAATGCTTTAGCCGATCTTGGGGCTAGCATCAACCTCATGCCCACATCAATGTTCAAGCGACTCGGCCTAGGAACAACAAGCCCTACAAAGATGAGCATACAACTCGCCGACAGGTCCGTCAAATTCCCACAAGGTGTCGCCGAAAATCTGCTAGTCAAGGTTGACAAATTCGTCTTTCCAACCGACTTCGTCATTCTAGACATGGAAGAAGACACCGATGTCCCTCTCATCCTTGGGAGGCCATTTCTAGCCACCGCCCAAGCATTGGTGGATATGAATGACGGAACTCTAACATTGAAGTTTGGGGATGAAGAGGTAAAATTTGAATGTGGAAAGCGAGTAGAGGAAGAAGATCCGGTCAACTACATGAAGGTAATAGACTCAAGCTTGGATGACGCTCTCCGACGGTGTAACATGGGATGCAACACATCCCAATTGGGTAACATATGACCAGGCTTTGGGTCTAGCCAAGGACCCTTATAAACGTGGCGCACCATGGAGGCATTCCACGGAACTATCCTTAGTTTAATTTAGGTTAATTTTTATGTTTTCTAGTTAGTTTTAATTTTCAGGAATAAAACACACTCATGGTGGTAAAGGATGAAAAGGGGAACGAGAAAAATGATCCCATGCACAAGAACAAGGCAACCCGACAATTCTCTCTATTTCAGAAAAGTTCAACACGGGCCGTGCTCAACCAACACGGCCCCGTGCCGAACCACCTGCAGAAAAAACGCCCAGTTCAGGTACCTGGACACGGGCCGTGTTCACCCAACACGCCCCCGTGTCCAGACTTCTGTTTCTCTTATTTTAATTTTGTTACTGGCACTTGAACACGGGGCCGTGCCCGGATAACACGGGGCCGTGTTCAGTGCCCAGTAACACAAATTTTTGCTTTTTAACACTATTTTACACATCTAATCAACCTAAAAATTTATTTTTGGGACACATTGAGGACAATGTGTAATTTAAGTGTGGGGGGGATGCTAAAACCTTGAATTTTGCAAGTCCTAAATACAAGCCTTACACAAAACTCTATTGGAACCGCTAATCACCCCAAAATTTTTTCAAAAATTTCATTTTTTTTTACTTGTCTAGGTTTAACTCGGGAAATTCAAGTTCTCAAAAAGGTTATATTTTTACAAATTTACAACCGATAGCGTAGTGATAAAAAGAACCAACATAAGAAAATTATGAAAAGGCATAGCAAACTTATTTAAAATTTGATTATATATACTTGATCACATAAAAAACCCATTCCCACAAAAGTGAGTTTTGAGCCTTTATTGAGCACACAATTACATATCATTTGACTAAATGCTCATTTTTCGTTTCTTGTGTGAATAGCCGCTTGGTTCTTACGACTCTAGAACTTGCCATGACAATGCATTCCCAGTCCTTATCAACTTAAACCCGAGTAAGTAAATGATGGAGGCATTAGGACTAACCCTTTTTATTTCTACACCATTATTTTTCTTTTTCTTTTACCGCCTACCCAAAAATCCCCCTAGTTAGCCCCTTTGAGCCTAAACCTTTTCGTTTCATCACCCAAACAAAAACCCTTTTACCCACCAAAACTTTTTTCTTTTTTTTTACCCTTTATTTTAGTAACAAGTTCGGTTCTTCGTAAAAAAAAAAAAAAGTGATAATGATGAAGGAAAAAGAAAATAAACAAACAAGTTAATCAAAAATAACTTAGTTTGAATAAAAGCTTCATCAAAATAAAAAGTTACAAAAATACGAAAACCGACACTTGTTACGCTTTTAGCCCTTTTTCTACTAACCACTAACCCAACCACCTACCTTTAACCCTAGCCAAACCCTTAACCCACAAAGTCCTCTTAATATCTACAAAGGTATAAAAGTTAAAAAGGAGGAGGATTGATTTCTTGGCAAGCCTATGGTAGGAATAAGTTCCATGTCGCTCTCGAGTGATTCACTAAAAATACACCTTCGGCCGAGTGTGAGTGATTTCCCCGCGAGGTATGTGAACTTGTATATAAATAGAATTTTAAAAAGGCATGTTATGCCCGAATAAGTAATTTCTTTTATGAAAAGTTCTAAATAAATCATTACGAATAGGAGTGTAAATAAATAAAAATAAAACCCCAAAAAGATCTTGGAAATCCCGACACTCTACGACAAGCCCAAAACCTTCTCTTCTACCTATTCCATTTGGGAGTGTAAGCCACATATTAAAGAGTTTTGCTTGAGGACAAGCAAAAGTTCAAGTGTGGGGGTATTTGATGTGTGTAAAATGCAACATATAAATTACATCAAATGAGGCATAAAACTAACCCTTTTTAAGTACTAATATTGGAAAAAGAGTGTTTTTGTCTTCCTTTTGTATTTTCAGGATTAAATGAGCTCAAAAACGCAAAAGAAGCAAAAAGACAGCTAAATCCAACATAAATACAAGAAAAGGAATGTTAGTGGACTGCCCGAACCCTCAACGGCACCTTCCAAAGCAAAATAGAGAAATCAGAAGACTGAACACGCCCCGTGCTCAGCCAGCACGGGGCCGTGCCCAAGAAGCAGCAGAAAAGACAAACCAATAGAAGCTTCTATTGCCCACCACGGGGCCGTGCTCAGCGGACACGGGGGCGTGTCGAAAGTACAGCAGGCGCATTTATTGTAATTGCGAATTACAATTAATGAGGAGAGAGATTGTCAGACGGACACGGGGCCGTGCCCAGCGGACACGGGGCCGTGTCCAGCTCTCTGTTCAGCCTATAAATAGGAGTGCTTGGATTCATTTCATCTCATCCCTTGGCACACCACCTCTCTCACACCTCATCCACCACCCACCACCATCACAACACCATCATCCACCACCATCATCCATTGTCCATCGTAGAGTGTGTGAGTCGTCTCGGGATCCAAGATTGATCGTAAGAGTTCTTGACAATCAAGGCCATGTTTGCCTAAGTCTCTTACATCACTTGGTGAAGACAAAGTGTCTAGTATAATACTTTTTATTTCTAATCTTTTGCACTTTTTATTTGGTTTTGTATTAATGACTTTAATAACTAGTTACTTATGTTGAAGGTGATCTTTCCTTATCGTTTGTCCGTGGTGTCTTGGCATTATTTTACTGTCTATATAAAATAAAGGATTTTCACCATTCATATCTCCACGGTCTATATGGAGATATGTTGGCTCCCTGGTAGGGGGTTAAGGGAACGGTTTGGTAAAGGTCTTGCCATTGTTTAGCGTTTAGAGGTCCTGCAATGGACCTGGGTCAAATTTAGTAGGACCTCCTTCAATACTTCACGGTATTGGATGGCGGGGGTCCAAACTCTTTGATCCCCTCATAAGTTAACTACTATTAATACTATAGCCCGGCTATTTAGGACTGTATCCCTGCTGACTCAGACTACTTAGCCGAGGGTAACGTCACCGCCAAAAGCGGGGCCTACCACAATACTGCATTAATAACTTAATTCATTATCTTCCAATAATCCACCCTTTTAGGATTGTATCCCTGCTGACTCAAACTACTGGGGTGAGGGTAACGTCGCCTTCAAAAGAGGGGCCTACTACAATAACTAAGATAATCTCTTAATTATGTGCAAAAGTGCGGAAATAATCAAAGGTTATACTAGATACGAGTCGGAACCAAGTGATTCATCTTGTCTATCTGTTTTTTCTTTTATTTTTATTTTCAGCATTTTAGTTAGTTTTATTCTTCTTAGTCTAAAACATTTTTCTAAACTTTTATTTTGATTAGACGTTGAGGATAAACCGGTACTAAAAGCTCTTGTGTCCTTGGACGACCTCGGTATCTTACCAACGCTATACTACACTCAACGATGGGTGCACTTGCCCATATGTGTGTTTAGTGTTAGTGAAATATCGTGTTTTATAAATTTAAAACTTGGCTAAAATAAGTGTTAAAAAGGGCTTAAAATACACACCTAATATATAGAACACTTCACACGCATCAGTAATGAACTGGACCCCGATATTTTTACACAATAATATTTGGATCGTTTAAGATATTATGTAAAAAGTTGGGAATTTTTGGAATAAGTTAACTATTTTATTAAAATGGTCGAAAACAACCCAGTTTTGGATATTTAAGTTGAAATGACATAAGTAGTAATTTGCGTGTCTAAATGTCGGATATGTTATATGTGAACGATCTAACATGTTATATGTCAATAAAAGTGTTATGTGCAATATCGTATGCTTGTTCTTGAGTAGCTATAGGTGGAATGTTTATATAAGCATGAACTATTAAAATGAATGCATGTTATGAAGTAGATACGTGTAGGAACTTTGTGCTCTATTTGAAACCACTAAATGACTAACTGGTAATCATATTAGGACGTGATTGACCGACCTTGACTGTTAGCTATATTTGAGAATCTAACCGAGCAAACCGAGGTGAGTTCACACACTTTCTAAGGCATGGGATTCCCGGTGGTTTGGGAATGGGTTAAAGAATTAAAAACGGAATCTACATATCCTACTTAGGTAGGATATGTACGGCCATCCTCCTTGGGTAGGATGCCAATATTAATCCTGCGTATTCGCCTTGGGTAGAATACGTACGTTCGTCCTCCTTGGGTAGGACAACACCCTTAAAACTTACTAGACAAAACTCTATCATTAAGTCCCTCATTATATATCGACTTAATCGCCGAGGCCGATGGCGAGCGGGTCATTAGTTAATAGCGCTATTAGGTTTAACAAAACTCACACCGTGTCGTCCGAACGGGCGTGTACTAATGGACTATGGCAAACTGTCAGTGATGACAGACACTGATGTAGGGCACAACTATTGTTCGTAGTAGTCGATATCATACCGTCTAGTAGTTTACATGGGGAAGCCCCCACTAATTATGGATATGGTTTGGGTAATAAAAAGGATCTGGTTAAACATACTTTCAACTATGGGGTAACCCCCACGACAAATATACCAACGAAAGTCAAACCACGTTTTCAGAAACAGCTTAAAACTAAACAACCAACCGTGAACTCACTCAACTTTGTTGTTGACTCGTTGTTACATGCCTTACAGGTCGCTAGACGCTTATGGAGCTTGCACGAGGAGGAGGTCGTTGTGGGATACGGACTGTTATGTCCCATGCTAAATATTTAAATCCTTATGAAATTATTAAACCTACGTTTTGGACTTTAAACTTATGAACTATGGAATTTATGTTTTGAACTTACGTTTTATGCTTTCGCTGCTAACTTAAATCTGGTTACTGTCTTATGGTCACCAATTGTATTGTGGTTGGTCTTACTTACTTAATTTCGTTGTTCAATATGATTGGTGGCTCGATCCTGGTCACGTCACGCCTCCAAGCGGTGATACTCCGCATGGTGGATTTTGGGGGTGTGACAGATTGGTATCAGAGCCATTGGTTATAGTGAAATTGGTTTTAAAAAGGGAAAAGCTTTTTGACAAAACCAGACTATAACCTGTTTAGTGCTCAACGATCCACAACGACGCTTCGCTCCACGTGCAAGACTCGACACAATAGGTGGTATGATTTATGTTATATTGTCGGTTAGATAGTTCACACTGTGCATTAGTTAACGTGATAATGGCAATTTAAACCTCGTGTGCTTACTCTCTACTATCGTCCCACACTTACACACTTTCGCGACACTTTTTCTCACTTACGTTGCTTCGTTGTGAAGATCATGAGCGGACGCGGAGGACGTATCAACATCACTCAAGCCCAGTTGACGGCTTTGATCAACGAACGAGTTGCTGAGGCACTCGCAGCAAATCCAGCAGGAGGTATAACCTGCCATATCAACCCATCTTAGGACGTTTAGATCCTACCTTCGCAAACCAACCCTCGTGCTTAACCTTGTCTTTTATTCTCGCACAACAGGTCAACATGCTCAGCCTCCTGTGTGTACATTCAAAACCTTCATGGATTGCCGGCCCAGTACCTTCAGTGGCACAGAAGGAGCGGTAGGCCTTCTTCACTGGTTTGAGAAGCTTGAGTCTGTCTTCGAGATGTGTGAGTGCCCTGAAGACCATAGGGTGAAATATGCTACCGGAACACTTGAAGGTGCTGCGTTAACCTGGTGGAAAGCACAGGTTCACCTACTAGGGCTGGCAGTTGCTAATGCCACCCCATGGAACGGTTTTAAAGAACTGATTAAAGAAGAGTACTGCAGTCGGGACGACATCCACAAGCTAGAGGTGGAATTTTTTAATCTGAAGATGATGGGGTCTGAGATTGAGGCGTATACTAAGAGGTCAAACGAGCTGGCCATCTTGTGTCCCACTATGGTGGACCCTCCCATCAAACGTATTGAGCTGTACCTCAAGGGTCTTGTACCAGAGATTCAAAGTCACGTGACTTCAGCTAACCTGGGTACCATTCAGCAAATCATCAAGTTGGCTCATCGTCTCACCGACCAGGCGGTGGAGCAAAACAGGCTACCCAAACGTATCAGTGCCACAGCTACTCCCGATGCTCCTAGCGACAACAAGCGAAAATGGGATGGGAACTCCGGAAAGGGTTCTACTTCAGTTCAGCCTCAGCAGCGAAAGACTGATGACTACCAGAGTCCTGGTCAGCAATCTTCCAGTAACCAAGGACAGGGTGGATACCGAGGGAACCACCCCAAGTGCAACCGGTGCAACAAGCATCACAGCGAGCAGTGCAACAAGGGCCGTTGTCTGAGGTGCAACAAGTTTGGTCATGAAGCAAAGGATTGCAGGAGTGCACGACCAGCAAATCAGAATCACCAACAACAACAACAAGCTCCACAGAACCACCAGCAGCAGCAACAGCAGGGCAATAAAGGTTGCTTTCAGTGTGGCGCTGAAGGCCACTTTAAGAGGAACTGCCCCCAACTGAACCAGAATCAGAACAACAACAACCAAGGAAACGGGAACCATAATGGGAACAACAATGGAGGCAACAATGGAGGCGGCAATGGGGGAAACAACAATGGTAATGGGGCAAGGGGTCGTGTGTTCGTGATTGGTCAGGGTGATGTAAGGAATGATCCCAACGTTGTGATGGGTAAGTTTCTTCTGGATGACTTCTTTGTTACTGTTTTATTTGATTCGGGTGCCGATACTAGTTATGTGTCCTTAAAAGTTAGTCAAATGCTTAAGCGTACTCCAACACTTTTAAACACCAAGCACATCGTAGAGTTAGCGAATGGTAAAATTTTAGAGGCTACACATGTAGTTAAGGGTTGCAAGCTTGTCCTTGCCGATCAGATCTTTTCTATCGACCTCATTCCTATCGTTCTGGGTAGTTTTGACGTCGTCATTGGGATGGATTGGTTATCTCAACACCAAGCGGAGATTATTTGCAAGGAGAAAATCGTCCTTATTCCTCGTTCTGGTGAAGAACCCCTGGTGATTCATGGCGACAAGAGTGGTGCTGTCGTAGGCATTATCTCTTTCCTTAAGGCCCAGAAGTGTTTCCGAAAGGGCCACACTGCCATTCTAGCGCTCGTTACTGACGCATCAATGGAAGAGAAGAGAATTGAAGACATTCCTATTGTACGTGACTTTTCAGAGGTATTCCCTGAGGAATTACCTGGTCTTCCGCCTCATCGTCAAGTTGAATTTCAAATCGAGCTAGCTCCTGGAGCAGCGCCCATAGCTCGAGCACCTTATCGTCTAGCTCCATCAGAACTAGAAGAATTGTCTACGCAACTGCAAGAACTCTTGGAAAAGGGTTTCATACGTCCTAGCTCTTCGCCTTGGGGAGCTCCGGTGTTATTTGTGAAGAAGAAAGACGGTACCTTTAGAATGTGTATTGACTATCGCGAACTTAACAAGGTGACCGTGAAGAATCGTTATCCTCTTCCACGCATTGATGACTTGTTCGACCAGTTGCAAGGGTCGAGCTATTACTCTAAGATTGATTTGAGATCGGGATACCATCAGCTGAGAGTCCGAGAGGAGGACGTCTCCAAAACAGCATTTAAAACTCGTTACGGCCATTACGAGTTTCTGGTCATGCCTTTCGGGTTGACGAATGCACCAGCGGTCTTCATGGATCTCATGAACCGAGTGTGCAAGCCTTACCTGGATAAGTTTGTCATAGTGTTGATCGACGACATCCTGATCTATTCTAAGAGTCAGGAGGAACACGAGCAGCATCTATGACTTATGCTGGAACTTCTTCGAAAAGAGCAGTTGTATGCCAAGTTTTCGAAATGTGACTTCTGGCTTCGTGAAGTCCACTTTCTAGGCCACGTAGTAAACAAGGATGGGATTCATGTTGATCCATCTAAGGTTGAATCGATCAAGAACTGGCCTGCACCCTGTACACCAACAGAAATCCGCCAATTCTTGGGTTTGGCAGGATATTACAGAAGGTTTATCAAGGATTTCTCAAAGATTGCGCAATCTCTCACTTCACTGACTCAGAAGGGTGTCACCTACCATTGGGGTGATGCATATGAATCTGCTTTTCAGCACCTAAAGGATAGACTTTGTAGCGCGCCTATCCTCTCATTGCCTGAAGGCACAGAAGATTTTGTGGTTTACTGCGACACTTCCATCCAATGACTTGGTTGCGTGTTGATGCAACATGACAAGGTCATTGCCTACGCATCGCGCCAACTTAAGGTTCACGAACGGAACTACACTACGCACGACTTGGAATTGGGAGCAGTTGTTTTCGCACTTAAGATATGGAGACATTACCTGTACGGTACCAAGTGCACCATTTACACCGATCACAGGAGTCTCGAGTATATCTTCAAGCAAAAGGAGTTAAACATGCGACAACGCCGATGGGTTGAACTCTTGAACGATTATGAATGCGCTATCAAATACCATCCGGGCAAGGCCAACGTTGTGGCCGACGCCCTCAGTCGAAAGGATACTATACCTAAGCGTGTACGTGCTTTACAGCTTACCATCCAATCTAACCTTCCCGCTCAGATTCGCGATGCTCAGGTCGAAGCATTGAAAGCAGAGAACATCAGGGCGGAATCCCTACGAGGATCGAGACAACAGCTTGAACAAAAGGAAAACGGCGCCTACTATGTTAACAGACGCATCTGGGTTCCACTTTATGGAGGCTTACGCGAGCTTGTGATGGATGAAGCACACAAGTCTCGTTATTCAGTACACCCTGGTTCGGATAAGATGTACCACGACCTAAAGACTACATACTGGTGGCCTGGCATGAAAGCCCACATAGCAACCTACGTTAGCAAATGTTTGACTTATGCGAGAGTCAAGACCGAATATCAGAAACCATCAGGCCTACTTCAACAGCCAGAGATCCCGAAATGGAAATGGGAGCAAATTTCCATGGATTTTGTTACTGGCCTGCCTAGATCTCAACGCGGAAATGATACCATTTGGGTGATCGTGGATCGACTGACCAAGTCTGCACATTTTCTGGCTATTAAGGAAACGGATAAGTTTTCTACTCTAGCAGACATCTATCTAAAAGAAGTGGTGTCAAGGCACGGAGTGCCAACCTCTATTATATCTTATCGTGACGCGCGTTTTACCTCTGAACTGTGGCAAGCTATGCACAAGTCTTTTGGCTCACGTTTAGATATGAGCACCGCTTATCACCCACAGACGGATGGGCAATCTGAACGCACCATCCAGACCCTTGAAGACATGCTTAGGGCGTGTGTAATCGATTTTGGAAATGGCTGGGAAAAGCACCTCCCGCTAGTGGAGTTTTCATATAACAACAGCTACCACAGCAGTATCCAGGCCGCTCCGTTTGAGGCATTGTACGGACGTAAATGTCGATCACCTCTCTGTTGGGCAGAAGTTGGCGACAGTCAAATCACTGGCCCAGAACTTGTAGTAGATACAACCGAAAGAATTTCTCAGATACGACAACGAATGGCGGCAGCCCGTGACCGCCAGAAAAGCTATGCTGATAAGCGAAGAAAACCACTCGAGTTCCAGGTTGGGGATCGAGTGCTACTCAAAGTCTCACCTTGGAAAGGTGTAGTTCGTTTTGGCAAACCAGGCAAGCTCAATCCGCGTTATGTCGGACCGTTCGAAATCATCGAGAAAATTGGCAAAGTCGCCTACAGGTTGAATCTACCTGAAGAACTCAGCAAAGTTCACAATGTTTTCCATGTGTTGAATCTGAAGAAGTGTCTGTCAGATGAGACCCTCATAGTTCCTCTCAAGGAGCACACTATCGACGACCAGCTGCGATTCGTCGAGGAACCAGTAGAGATTACGGATCGAGATGTTAAAATTCTCGAGCGCACCAGGATACCTCTCGTCCGAGTTCGTTGGGATTCCCGTCGTGGCCCAGAGTATACCTGGGAACGAGAAGACCAAATGAAACTCAAGTATCCCCAGCTGTTTAAGAAAAACACAACCACTACTGAGGCTGAAGCTACTGCAGAATTTCGGGACGAAATTCCAAATCAACGGGGGGATGATGTGACACCCCAGGAAAACCAGGAAACCAACGCAACATAACTAGCTTCCTCAGTAACCACGAGCTAAATTTCGGGACGAAATTCTCTTAACAGGGGGAGAATGTGACAACCCTCATAATTCCTTGTATCCGTACGATTTATTTATGATAATTAAAGTGCTTGATGACTGTGTGGAATTACTTAAATGCTTTCTGATTACTGTGTTATATTTACATGTGCTTGTTAACATACTAGTAGTGTACAGAAAAGTTACTAAATAGTCCGGTATGCTTTCCTGAGTGTTGAGAATTAAAAATGTTACAAAAATATATACATAGGACACTTTACGGATTAATTAAGCACTTTAACGGAACGGTGTCAAACCGAACAACCGGACATTACCCGAAACACCAAAATAATGCTAGAAGCATTGTTTTTATTTTTCTGAACTAGTTATGGTTCCCGAACACCATAACACACTATATTATTACACAACACTTAAACACTTAAACTAAACACTTAACATCTAACTAACTAAACTAACTAGCATTACATCTCAACCCAACCAAACCAAACCCCTCCCCCCAAATCGGTTAGGAGACAAAGAAGGACACCCCATGATTTTTTTTGAATTGTTTAGTTGATTGTGTTGGCTCCATTGAAACACATTACACATAGGGTATTCAAGTGTTGGAGGATAATTACTTAAGGACCTCAAGACATAACCATCTCTCATTCAACACATTCCACACTCAAACTTCTCTCTCCCTCTCTTCTCTAGTTCGGCCGTGAGCCACCACCACCCTCACCATCATCCTCAAGTCTTCATCATTCAATCTACAAGTATACAAAGGTGCTACGGGTCATACAACGAAGCTTGGTGCTCTCGGAAGTTGAAGGACCACTCTCATCTTCTTTTATCCACCACTTTCTACTCTTGAACTTCCCTAGTCTTGAACTAGTGGTAAGAACTTAGATCTTTGCTTCTTACATCTTGTTTAGGTGGTTAAAGATGTGTAGTGTTCAAAATGATAAGAAACTCTAAAGAACCTTAAACAAGTCTTGAACATAAACTAGTCTAGTGATGAAGTGATGTTAATATGATGTTGTTATGATTCTTGTTGATTTCCTAATGATTTGCTGGTTAATATTGATGTTTGATGTTGTTGTGATCACTAAACATGCTAACGGAATCAATCGAACATGCGTTAGAAGGTAGGGAACTAAAACAGAAAGCTGGTTGGTGTTTACAGCCAACTTCAGTTGGCTGTAACCAGACTGTAACTTAACGAAAAATGTATTTTCTAAAGTCTAGAGTTATGTATTATGAAATACGGTTCTAATGGCGCTAAAATCATAATTTTTGGACTCCGTTTACTATTTTTAAAGTGTCATTTTGTAACAGCAGCTAGAGCTGCATTTTTACTGCTGAAAATATGCGTTCTGTTTTCTATCATAACTTGAGTTCTGTGTAGAGTTAGATCATGAAATTTGTACTGTAGATGACCACCGATGTATTTGTAATTCTCTCACTGGAATTTCATAAATAGGACTCTCGATGAATTTTAAATAAATTATTCCGTGGACTGCAGTCATAAAAAGATAAATCTGAGTTCAGTCCGGAAAATGAATTTTTATAAAATATTGGTAATAAACTGGACCCCGATATTTTTACACAATAATATTTGGATCGTTTAAGATATTTTGTAAAAAGCTGGGAATTTTTGGAATAAGTTAACTATTTTATTAAAATGGTCGAAAACAGCCCAGTTTTGGATATTTAAGTTGAAATGACATAAGTAGTAATTTGCGTGTCTAAATGTCGGATATGTTATCTGTGAACAATCTAACATGTTATATGTCAATAAAAGTGTTATGTGCAATATCGTATGCTTGTTCTTGAGTAGCTATAGGTGGAATGTTTATATAAGCGTGAACTATTAAAATGAATGCATGTTATGAAGTAGATACGTGTAGGAACTTTGTGCTCTATTTGAAACCACTAAATGACTAACTGGTAATCATATTAGGACGTGATTGACTGACCTTGACTGTTAGCTATATTTGAGAATCTAACCGAGCAAACCGAGGTGAGTTCACACACTTTCTAAGGCATGGGATTCCCGGTGGTTTGGGAATGGGTTAAAGAATTAAAAACGGAATCTACATATCCTACTTAGGTAGGATATGTACGGCCATCCTCCTTGGGTAGGATGCCAATATTAATCCTGCGTATTCGCCTTGGGTAGAATACGTACGTTCGTCCTCCTTGGGTAGGACAACACCCTTAAAACTTACTAGACAAAACTCTATCATTAAATCCCTCATTATATATCGACTTAATCGCCGAGGCCGATGGCGAGCAGGTCATTAGTTAATAGCGCTATTAGGTTTAACAAACCTCACACCGTATCGTCCGAACGGGCGTGTACTAATGGACTATGGCAAACTGTCAGTGATGATAGACACTGATGTAGGGCACAACTATTGTTCGTAGTAGTCGATATCATACCGTCTAGTAGTTTACATGGGGAAGCCCCCACTAATTATGGATATGGTTTGGGTAATAAAAAGGATCTGGTTAAACATACTTTCAACTATGGGGTAACCCCCACGGCAAATATGCCAACGAAAGTCAAACCACGTTTTCAGAAACAGCTTAAAACCAAACAACCAACCGTGAACTCACTCAACTTTGTTGTTGACTCGTTGTTACATGCCTTACAGGTCGCTAGACGCTTATGGAGCTTGCACGAGGAGGAGGTCGTTGTGGGATACGGACTGTTATGTCCCATGCTAAATATTTAAATCCTTATGAAATTATTAAACCTACGTTTTGGACTTTAAACTTATGAACTATGGAATTTATGTTTTGAACTTACGTTTTATGCTTCCGCTGCTAACTTAAATCTGGTTACTGTCTTATGGTCACCAATTGTATTGTGGTTGGTCTTACTTACTTAATTTCATTGTTTAATATGATTGGTGGCTCGATCCTGGTCACGTCACGCCTCCAAGCGGTGATACTCCGCGTGGTGGATTTTGGGGGTGTGACAAGCGGAATCACAGTTCAAACGATATTAGCATTCAAACGGAATTACATGTTCAAGCGAAATTAGCAAAGCTAATTTCGTTTGAAATGGCTTGACACCTTCAAGCGGAATTACATCATGTAATTTCGTTTGAACTTGCCAGTTGACCTATTTTTGACAATTTTCTCGTTTTGCGTGACCTGATTTATCTATATACATATAAGACTCGATATAAGACGAAGTCGACAGACGCATGCACCAACACATAAGGTGTACTAAATATTCAAAACCACTGATTAAGCGTAAAACTGATACCCTGGAGCAGTCAACCTTGAATATCTGGCAAAGTAATTTCACAGTCACAGATTGCAAGGCTAGTATACTGGTTAAGTTTTGTGAGGAGAACTCTTTGTGCGTAGTGGTAGGGTTCCACGAGCATCATAATCACCCGTTTGTTGAGCATTTTAATCGTGACCTAAGTAGGATTTCAAGGAAACTACCCTTTACATCCAAAAAGTTTATCCATAACATGAGTTTGAAAATAATTGGTCCAATTGTTTCTCACAGAGTGTTAGTGTCTCTGGTGGGTGGACATCACAACGTACGTGGCACGCCAACTGATTTTAAGAATTGGAGCCAATCGGTTAGGCTTTATATTGGTGACCGTGATGCGCAACTTGTTATAGATCGTTTGAAAAAAAGATCGGAGAGCTTACCAGACTTTTACTATGAGTTTGTGGTTGAGAAAGGGCAATTGAGGTCGATTTTTTGGGCAGACGAAATTTCTAAGATAAATTATGAGGTGTTTGGTGATGTGTTAGCTTTTGATGCGACTTATCACGCTAACAAGTAAGGTTTTGCAAACTGGCATTTTTTTTCCTTTAACATAGTATTAACTTTTGTTTATTTTCTTTATATGCAGGTACAACATGATTTTTGTTCCTTTCACCGGGGTTGATAATCACAAACAATGTGTGACATTCGGTGCTGGCTTGTTATTCAATGAAACGACTGAGTCTTACAAGTGGTTACTTGACACATTTCTGAAGGCACACAAGAAGCAACCAAAGTTAGTTTTGACGGACCAGGACCCTTCAATGAAAGCTGCCATTTCTGAGGTTTTCACAGAGTCTCGGCACCGCCCTTGCATGTGGCATATTATGAAGAAACTTCCCACTAAGGTTTTATTATTTCATCAATCTCGTTGAGAAGGTCTTTTTTTGTTACATTTTTTAACAGTTTTGTGTCCTGTTATGTATAGATTGCTGGAGACCGGTTACAAAACTCTGAGCTAAGGGCATTGATGCATCGTTTGGTGTGGAGTATTCACATGAAGCCATCTACATTTGAGACGCGCTGGCAACTTTTGATGGAGGAATATGGGTTACAAGATCACGACTCGTTGAATGATATGTACTCAATTAGGAACCAATGGGTACCTGCCTACTTCTGTGATATCCCAATGTGTTGTCTGATGAAGACTACATCAAGGTGTGAAAGTTCTAACTCAACGCAAACTCGAAACGCGGAGTTACTTTTATCCATCTTAGTTATTATGGGTACTGTTTATGTGATTATTTATGTGATTATGTGTGTGATTATTTGTTCTACGTTATGTGGCTATCTTAATGTAACGCTTATACGCTCAACGCTTACTCGCAACTCGCTTAAACGCAACGCAACACTTAACACACGAAAAGAAAGTTGGAAAATTAACTCGCACCACTCGGCTGATCGAATGGACACCCGATCGAATGGACATCCGTCCGGATGACCATCCGACCGAATGGCCATCCGACCTAGCACACCTCGCATTTTCCACCGACTTAACTCTCCTCTCACCCTATAAATACTGCCCGTACACGTCCCTTTCACTGATTTGACGTCTCCATCCGACCACACGCATATCAGTCACTCTCAGTCACTTTTCCTCAAGATTCAAGGCTATTTTGTAAGTATTTCTCCTTAAATCTTGTACAAACATCATCATTACACACTTCTACATCTTTTTCTCCATCAAAACCACACATTTTCTTCTCGAAATTGCCTGATTTGGACTCCTTGAAGGTGGTTCTCATTCAGTTGCTTATGCAAACTATTGTGTGACATCATCTCATCAAGAATGGTTCAGATCTAAAGGATTTTCACAATTTTAACCTAGATCTCAACAAGATCTCAACACTTTTCAACTATTTTCAGTTTTCTTCAACTTTTCTACTCAAAACCGGTGGAATCTGGACCCAAACTGACCTTGGACTCGTCCTTAGTCTAGAGTCGGCTTGAAAACAGATTTCTACCGGAGAGATGACCTATTAACGGGTCAGACCTGAAACTTCGTCAAGAACAGCGAATCTGATCGAATGGGGTGATTCCCATCCGATCGAATGAGCTGAACCTTGGTGCGTTTCCCGTTGTTTGAGGCGTCGTCGCACCGTCTTCGTTAAAACTCGAAACTTTTACTTAGAAAATTTTACAAAGTTTTCAAAACAACAGATCGCCCACTTGAGTGGCCATCCAATCGGATGACCATCCGATCGAATGACCATTCGACCAGGTGACATGTCCTTTATACTAACCCTTGCTTAAGACGATTTGATTAAACTTTAAACTTTAGCAAATTTTCCAAAACAACACACACTCGTTCGAATGGCCATCCGCTCGGATGACCATCCGCTCGAATGGGAACTCATCCGTTCGGATCACCATCCGAACACCCTACCATTCGACACTCTGTTTACACGTTGTTCAACGCTTACGCTACTGTTCTATGATCTGGCTAACTCCACGCGCTCCCTTCAATCCAATAAAGTTGTCTTTACTTGTTAAACACCTACTGTGAGTATATTCGAACCCATTTTCTTTTAACGCACTTTTGGGTGTTACATACGTTATCTATCAAAACACAACAACACACAACGCAAACACTTTTAACGCTAACCGCTCCCGTATGTTATACGTGATCTATGAATGCCTATTACTATGCTTAGACAGTGTTACACTATACCGCCTCTAGCAACGATAGTACTATAGTTTGGATGCAGCGCCTGTCGTGGACATGGGTTGCTAGGGATCACATCACTTTACTTCACGTGTTCACTGAACATGTGTCGCGCATACTCTACAACGTAGTCTTGTGGTTAAGTGTGAACATAGTTAGATAGTTACATGTTTCGCCCGTTACGTGATACCTGTTGGTTATGCGTAAAACGCTTTCTCTACTATATGCTATGCAAACTTGTGTACTCACCTTTACATTTTATGTGTTGACTTATTTTAACGTATGTGAAAGGTTGATAGGATGCTATGCTATGTTGTGATGAATCGAGATAGGCAGTCTAGAAACTACACCAATAGAAATCTAGGTTGTCGGACTTGTTTTGTTCGAGAGAAACTCGTTATCTGTAATAATTACTTGTTGAATATTTGTTGATTGGTATAGGACAGTTAACCTTTAAAATATTGGTAACAAATAGTTGTTATGGATCTCTTGAGCCATCTGATTCGCCTAGTGTCGCGCCCCGATGATTCCGCCATAGGTTGGGGTGTGACACGGTGAACGATAAAATATATTTTTATGTTATAGATATTGTTAAAAGTTAAAATATACTATTAAAAGTTAAAATATGTGTATGATGGTGCATTAAAAAAGTAACATCATAGTTTTACTTTATCTAACTGTATTAGTCTACATAGAATCATTGTAATGTAATGAGTTAGTTTTGATTAGAAATGTAAGATTATAAAAACAACAATCCTTTGCATCACTTGTAAGAAGATGTTGCAAAAGAGTTTTACGACTTGTATTTGATGTACTTTATGGTGGTTTGTCACTTTGTCCTAAATGAGACATCTCTTATTTATGCAATTCTTCCTACAAAAAGGAACATCGTGGATAACTCTAAATCCCTTCTCTAAGACTCCCTGCTTCAAGATTAATTTAGTAGCTTTTAAAGTCCCGATCCCTTGATTAACATTTCATACAAGGCATCACATTCTCCCTCACCCCGAGTTATGATGTTCTTGTCGTGCATTATTCAATTACAATACTCTTTCTCATTCACGACATGCCTAAGTATCCAGACTTCATCAAATTTGTTCATACTAATGGAAATAATAAAATATGTATAGAAGAATTTGAATTATTTGAAGATGAAGTTGGTGAGCCGACATTGCGTAAACCAAAAAAACAATTTGATGTACGCTGATGAATTACGAATGTAAAATTATTCTACTACGACCTCCTGAAAAGATTTATAGTTCCGCAACTAATCACGACATGTTTTCAAACATCTCACTGTTCATGACATGGGCTATCATTGGGTCATAAGTTTTGAGTCGAGCCCACCCACCTAGCCACCCTAAGACTGTAGGGTGTGGGGTGTGGGTTGGGGTGGTGGATTAGGTTCAACGCCGGCTGCTCCACCCCGGTTTTGCGTTGGGCATGGCGTTGTCCGCTTGGCGTGAGGATTGTGCCTGGCGTGGGGCAGGGGGCTGGGGTGACGTGGTTGGGCATGGTTGGCTAGTATGTGATGACCGTTGGGCTAGCCGTTAGGCATAGCCGTTGGCCAACGACTATTTAAAAGAATCTTTTAATTATTTCCTATATAAACCTCTCATTTCTCACTCATTTTTACCATCCAAAAATTGAAAACCCACTATCAAACTCCAAAAAAATATATAAAATGGATTCTTCAAGTTCAAGCGATTCGTATGATAAATTTGTTTTGTCATCCTCATCCGAAGATGGGGCGGAATTGTTATTATCAGCAGTGTCGATGGTAGTGAAAGCTATTGTTGAAGATGCAGATGAAAGGACTTCCCAACCCCAACCCAAACGGAGGAAGTATATATTGTTCGTGAACGTGAAACCGCAAACGATTTGCTGGTAAGCGATTATTTCTCACCTGAACCAACGTATGATGAAAGAATGTTTAGGCGTCGTTTTTGTATGAGTAAAATATTATTTTTAAGAATATTAAAGGATTTAGAGGATAATTATGCTTTTTTTTTCCGACAAAGACCAGATGCGCGTGGTAATTTAGGATTTACCACGTGGCAAAAGGTTACGGCCGCCCTAAGACAATTGGCTTACGACAATAGTTCCGACATAATGGACGACTATTTAAAAATGTCGGCACGAGTGGCTAGGGAAATTGTTCACAATTTTGTGTGTATATCATTGAACTATATATGAAAAGATACTTGAGAAAACCGATGTTTAGTGATATGCAACAAATTTTGGAACATCATGCTGAATATCATCGTCTCCCCGGGATGATCGGTAGTTTAGATTGTATGAAATGGGAGTGGGAAGTTTGTCTAACTGCATGGGAAGGCTCTCACACAAGTGGATATCATGGAATGCCGGCTATGATGCTTGAAACGGTTGCATCACAAGATCTTTGGATTTGGCATGCATTCTTTGGTATGCCTGGTTCACATAACGATATAAACATTATACATCACTCGCCCCTTTTCAATGATCGAATAAATGGTATTGGACCGAAAGGAACATTTTTTGTAAATGGGGTTGTATACAAGTATGGGTACTATCTTGTTGATGGAATTTACCAGGAGTATGTTGTTTTTGTGAAATCGTTTTCAAGAGATGGAACCCTAAATCCTAAAAGAATAAAGTTTAACAAACTTTAGATGGCGGCACGCAAAGATATCGAGCAAGCATTTGGTGTTTTGCATAAAAGGTGGCGCATTTTGAGCATGCCTTGTCGATTGTATGAAAAAGATCAAATAAGAAACGTGATGTATGCATGCATCATTCTACACAACATGATTTTAGAGGATGCAGGGCGTGCAATCGTTGAATATTATGGCGAGGAGCCCGAATCAAATAACGAAGACATTAGTGACGAAGAGAGAACACAAAACCAATATCTAATCGAGTCAAGACAAATGAATTCAAATCTTCGAGCTGATTTGGTAGAACATGTTTCGACACTTCCTAGATTCGACTTTAATGAAGATAAAGATGATTGATTTTTTTTTTCTGGTAAGGTAATGTATTTTTATATTGTAGTTATTTAATATAAATAAAAGAGTGAATTACAAGTTTTGTCTTTTATCTTTATATCAAATTTTAAGCGATGTCCTTTATCTTTAAAACTGATGAGTTTTGTACTTAATATTTGAAAATCTTACACGTTATGTCCTTTAAGCCTAACTCAGTTAATTTTTTTTTGTTAAATGAAGTCATATGCAAGGCACATAGAGACATTTTTATCAATTCACCTAAAAAATGTGTAATTTACATAAAAAAATTCTCTCCCTCCCTCCAACTTACCACCACCATCCACCCATCTTCAAAGGAATCAAACTAATCAAATAACATATCATGAAAATCGTCAAATATATCTAGTTCATTAACAAATCCATATCATGTCCAATTATCCATTCTATTATTAAAAACCATTATATTTAAAAATTATGGATTTACTGCTAACATGTTTACTTGAACTTGAACAACTTTAAATCCTTATATATAAAATTGCAAATCGTCTCTCTAGGAGTTATTGTATATGATGATGTGTCCCAAACATATTCAAGTATTTCAAAAACTCCAATTATACAGCACCACTGCTGCTGATATAATTAAAAGAAAATCAAACTAGATTCACTTGAACTTTAATAGTAACGAGAACAAATTCTCAATTAAACAAATGTAAGAATAGCCCACATATAATTTGGGGTTTTATTTGACGGTTTCTGAACAGTAAGTATAGCCCACACCGATTTGCAAATAGAGAAAAAAACATCGATTGCTCATTTCTACTTTGACGGTTTTATTTGGGGGTTTTAAGAAACATGTCCGGCAAGTGTTAAGACAGTTTCCGACGATCTCTATTGTTTAATATTCGGCGATCTCCACTTGATTCAGACCCGGATCTTTGCTTGAATTAGACCCGAATCTGTTCTTGTTACCATTGCTGTTGGAGCTCACCATGGTTGTCGATGACTACAACACCAGTCGACACTATTTCGTAGATGGCCGTCGGAAAAACGGCTCTTTCCGGACCTTAAACTCCCCTACTTGGCGTCGGCTTTAGAAATTCGACCACCCTCCTCATGGTGTGACAGTGGTGGTGTGGGCGTGTGCGGTGGCGGTGGTGGCGCTGGTGTGGGGGTGGTGGCGTGTCGCAACCCCCTGTCCCCTAACTACCCGGGAACGGGCGGCCGCAGCCAGTTTTGGTGGTATCGGTGTTTATCATTTTGGCAGCGGAAATTTCATCAGGATCGTAGTTAGGAAATATTTTATCAGAGTAACATACCACGCTTTTATAATATTAAACATATGGGAAAATTCCAAGTTTCAAGTACACACATTTTCATAGCGATAAATCCTATTTTATTTAAATAAAACATCTCTTTATTTTAGGTAACTTTATAGCCACTTTTTCCAAGCCTACAGTGCTGTCCAACTGGCTTCTATTTGGTTTTCACATTTTGTT
The DNA here is from genome assembly GCA_030545235.1 of Helianthus tuberosus. Lineage (NCBI taxonomy): Eukaryota > Viridiplantae > Streptophyta > Magnoliopsida > Asterales > Asteraceae > Helianthus > Helianthus tuberosus. The sequence continues at coordinate 124,058,001 of CM060365.1, read as the reverse complement.
ACCTGAAACACGTTTAAAAACATTTTGTCAGTGGGAAATACTGGTGAGTGAATCCCAGTTTAATCAAGACTTGTAAAAACCATTGTACAGTATTGAGGGCGGTCGCGCAATTACATTTGTTTCCGTCTACTTTAATTACCACCCACGGTACTGTCAACCCGACTTGTGGTCATGTTACTACTCACAATGTAGTAACAAATTTTGTATACAAAACCCCAACATACCGACGATAATTGTAGAATACAAATACTCAATCACTGTTTAATATATCATTAATTAAGTGAGGTTTTGTAAAAACAGTTTGCAAAAAGGAGATTACTCACATTGCTGTCTTAAGGTTTTCTTTAAGGATTTCCTGGTGATTATCTATAAATTACACAAATGCACACGCGTTAGTATAATAACCCAATATTTACATTAGTAATACCCTCCCCGAGACGGCATTCCAACGACTACACCGGGCAGAAACACGACAGCCGTTACGAAACCCTGGATCAATCGGGCAGCGTATCTAATAACTAACCGGGGGTTATGATACTTACAACGAGGCAGAACTTCGTTATTTAGGGGGGGTATTATGCCCAGAAATAGCTTATACTCTTTAGAATTTTGAGAGAGAAAAAGTGTGTGAGCGATTTGAGACTCAAGCCGATGGCCTCTATTTATAGGGTCTGATTTTGGTTTTGTCGCACCCCGTGAAGAAGGAAGGCAGAGCCTTCGCGGCCCGCGACATAGGCTGGGTAGGCCCTAGCCTTGTCGGGTCACCGCTCTAGCTTCGACGCGTGGCTGCCACGTGGCAGCTCAGGGGCTCGCCCTGACTCTGAGCTGTCACGGCCCGCGACTGGGTTGCCTAGGGGCTTCGCGCCCCGCGAGCGGTACCAATTTCTTGTTTTTATTTTATTTTTAATTATATAAGGTATTTCGGGTTTGGTTTTCGCATACGGGGTATATGTTAAGAAATATAGGGACATTTTAAATATATTAGGGGTGTCAGAAATATTTTGGAGGGTAGTTATATCCTCCCCACCTTGTTTTAGAACTCGTCCTCGAGGTCTACTGGAATAAGTGTGGGTATTTCTTCTGCATCTCTGATTCAAGCTCCCATGTGTACTCTGGTCCTCTTTTGGAGTCCCATTTCACTTTGACTAGAACCAATCTATTGTGTTTGAGATTCTTGACTTTCCTGTCTTCAATTTGTAGAGGTCTTTCTACAAATTTTAACTGTTCATTTACCTCTATATCCTTAAGAGGCACTATCAGTGATTCATCAGCTAAGCACTTTTTGAGATTACATACATGAAATACATCATGTATTCCTGTCATTTCCTCTGGCAGTTGTAGCTGATAGGCTACAGGTCCTATTCTTTTAATAATTTCAAAAGGTCCAAAATACCTGGGGCTTAGCTTTCCCCTTTTGATGAAACTCCTTTCCAAGGAGAGACTTTCAATAACACTTTGTCACCTACCTGAAACTCCAGTGGCTTTCGTCTATTATCAGCGTAGCTCTTTTGTCGATCACGTGTTGCTTTCAGTCGTTCCTTGACTTGGATGATTTTGTCCGTTGTTTCTTGCACTATTTCAGGTCCAGATAGTTGCTTTTCTCCAACTTCTGCCCAACAAACTGGGGTTCGACACTTTCGTCCATAAAGTGCTTCGAATGGTGCAGCATTGATACTTGTGTGATAACTTTATTATAAGAAAATTCTATTAATGGTAAGTGATCATCCCAATTACGTCCGAAATCAATTACACAAGCTCTAAGCATGTCTTCCATCGTCTGAATTGTCCTTTCGCTTTGTCCGTCCGTTTGAGGATGATAGGTTGTGCTCGCTTAAATCTACCTGTAGATTTAATTTAAGAGAATGTACTCTTTTTGGCTCTTCATGATACTTTCGACTTAAAGCATCAGCAACTACATTTGTCTTTCCTCCATGATACTGGATATTACAATCATAATCACTAAGAATCTCCATCCAGCTTCTTTGTCTCATATTCAACTTCTTTTGCCCGAAAACATACCTTAAACTCTTATGATCTGTGAAAATGGTAAACTTACTGCCGTAAAGGTAATGTCTCCAAATTTTCAGGGCAAAAATTATAGCTCCTAATTCTAAATCATGGGTTGAATAATTCTCTTCATGATTCTTAAGTTGTCTAGATGCTTAAGCTATAACCTTTTGGCGTTGCATTAACACACATCCATACCCTAACTTAGAGGCGTCACAATAGACTACAAAGTCTTCAGTTCCTTCTGGTAACGCTAGTATGGGTGCGTTGGTTAATCTTTGCTTAAGAATTCTAAAGGCTTCTTCTTGTTTTGGTCCCCATTCAAACTTAATGGATTTACAGGTTAACTTAGTTAAAGGGATGGCTATTCTAGAAAAATCTCGAATAAATCTTCTATAATAACCGGCCAATCCTAAGAAACTTCTAACCTCGGTTGGTGACTCGGGGGTTTTCCATTTGGTAATTGCCTCGATCTTGGTGGGATCCACATGAATTCCTTCATGATTGACTAAATGTCCAAGAAGCTGTACCTGTTCTAACCAAAACTCGCACTTTGAAAACTTTGCATAAAGTTTTTCTTTTCTCAATAAACTTAGAAATGCGTGCAAATGCTTTGCATGTTCCTCTTTATTCTTAGAGTAAATGAGAATATCATCTATAAAGACAATTATGAATTTATCCAAATATGGCTTACATATTCGGTTCATCATGTCCATAAATGCAGCTGGGGCATTGGTTAAACCAAATGGCATGACAGTAAATTTATAATGGCCATACCTTGTTCTAAAAGCGGTCTTAGGAATGTCCTCTTCCTATACCTTTAATTGATGATATCCTGACCGTAAATCGATTTTTGAGAAAAATCGAGCTCCTTGCAATTGATCAAACAAATCATCGATCCTCGGTAATGGATACCGATTTTTAATCGTGACCTTGTTCAATTCACGGTAATCAATGCACATTCGCATCGACCCGTCTTTCTTCTTGACGAATAAGATTGGCACTCCCCATGGCGATGAACTTGGCTGTATAAATCCTTTCTCCAACAACTCCTCTAATTGTTTCTTCAGTTCCTGCATTTTTGCGGGTGCCAAACGATACGGCGCTTTGGCAATTGGTGCTGTCCCTGGTAACAGGTGGATTCTGAATTCAACTTCCCTGTCTGGCGGTAGTCTTGGTAATTCTTCTGGAAATATATCTGGAAACTGAGACACTACTGGGATATCTTTTAATTTCTTTCCTTTTGTGTTAGTGATTATGGAAATCAAATACACTAATGATCCTTTTCTTATATAACTTGTTGTTTTCATCACAGAGATGAATTTTATAAATCTAGATGGCTTATCTCCTTTAATTGTGATCTTTTCACCCCTTGGTGAATTTACTTGAATTGACTTTTGATCACATAAAATACTGGCTTTATTGGCTATTAACCATTCCATTCCTAATACAACATCAAATCCTGCCAGATTCATTGGGTAAGGGTTTGCAATAAACTTTTGATTTAAAAATTCTATTCTTGCTCCCTGCAAGATTTCAGAAATCTTAATGGTTTCTCCATTTGCTGTCTCTACTAGACATTCTTGTAGGAGTTTAGTTAATGGTTGATTGAGAAGTTTGCAAAATGAAGTATTAATAAAACTTTGGTTTGCACCAGAGTCAAATAATACTTTAGCAAAAACATCATTAACTAAAAACGTACCGGCGATAACGTCCAGAATCATCTTCGCTTCTTCTGCAGTCAGAACAAATGCTCTAGTATTTTTAGTAGTCTTGTTGTTCATGGCTCGAGCTAGTTTCAGACAGTTCGGTTTGATGTGACCTTTTTCTCCATAGTTGAAGCACATTCCTTTATTAGGTTTCTTCATGCAATCTTCTTCCTTGTGTCCTGGTATCTTGCAAAAATTGCAGTAAGTGGGGCATTTTCCCGAATGCTTCTTCTTGCAGGCCTTGCAGTAGGGTGCAGAGGTAGAACCTACATTTTTCCCACGGTTGGAATTTCCATAACGAAATTCTTGGGTAAGCCTTTGAGCTAGGTTTCTCCTCTGGTACTCTTCTCGTGTACTGTCACACCCCAACCGATGGCGGAATCATCGGGGAGCGACACTAGGCGAATCAGATTGCTCAGGAGAATCCATAACAACTATTAGCGACAATATATAATGCGTTCATTATCCCATACTAATAAACAATTACAGTCACATAAGTTATCACAGATTTTGTGTTCTCTCGAACAATACAAATCCGACAACCTAGATTTTTGTTAAGTTTCTAGACTTCCTAGCTTGATTTGATGTAGTCTGCGTCTAAACCTGCAACATACGTTAAAATAAAGTCAATACAAAAGTATTGGCGAGTATACAGGTTTGATACGTAATAGCATAATAGATTTAAAAGTGCTGCAAATTCTCCTACATACATAAACGAGATACACGACATACATACTCACAAAACCGATACTACCAGCTAAGTCCTCGATGCTCGAATACGCGATGGCAAACTAGACCCCGTCGGGCGCAATAGTACTATACTAGTCATGGTGGGACGTCGCGAGTATAAGTCCTAGCACATATGTAACTAGCATCACGTATAACTATGCACGTAAGTCATTCGCAAGTGATAAGTAGTTTAAGCATTTGATATAATTCGATTTGATAGCAACGTATGTTACACCCAAAAGTGCAAAAGCAAAAAGGGTTCAAGTATACTCACAGTGCGTATTTAGTGAGAAGACAACTTGGTTGGATTAATTTAGAGTTCGCCTGATTTAGTATGAACACGGAGTGGTAGCGTAAGCGAGGTGCGGTGAAAAGTTGAACAATAGGGCTAGTGGTAATCCGATCGGATGGCTATCCGGTCGGATGAGCTTGTTCGGTTGGTAGGTTGGCATGTTATTCGATCGGTTGACGTGTCGACCGGTCGGTTGACATGTTGTCCGATCGGTTGACGTGTCGACCGGTCGGTTGACGTGTTGTCCGATCGGTTAACGTGTTGACCGATCGGTTGGCATGTTGTCCGATCGGCTGGCATGTTGTCCGATCGGCTGGCATGTTGTCCGATCGGCTGACATGTTGTCCGATCGGCTGGTTTGAAGTTGGTTTGCCGTTCGATCGGACAGCAGTCCAACTGGACGGCAACTCGTACAAATTTTTCTGATTACGTCGCACCCAATTGTTTCTTGTAACATTCCTATTTTTATATAAGAATTATAGGTTTGGTTAAATTTATTAACCACTAGTAACTAGTAACTAGTTTATTTTTAATATAAATATTCAACCTAAATAGTTTTAAATACTATTTTATATAGTTGGTTGAAATATTATATTAATTAATTGGCCTGTATATAGGTGACCTTTCTAAATAAAATAAAAGTATATAAAAACTTATATTATTAGACGGATAGATTACGGATAAGTTGACTATAAGAAATATGAAGTTCCTAGATAGGCCTAGGAACCGTATAATAATTAAATTATAAAAATAAATTGTATTTTGAACCTACTCTATTTTTAATGAAACTTAGACCCAAATGTAGACAAAAATATTCTCATTCTAATAACATATTTATTATTTTGTAAAAAGTTATATTTTAAAAGTTATACGCGCCAAAGAAGTGAACCAATTGAATTAATTATAATATATATATACTAAAATAATTAACACTTAACATGTTTACGTTTAATTTACTTTATAATATAATAATAAAATCTAAACATACATGAATAAGAAATTAAAATATTATAAAATCTATGCATGTAGTAATCCAATTGTATACGTGTTGCTATGCATGTCAAGTTGATATTTAATGCATGCATATGTGCCCTCTAAAGACTTTTTGATAGTTCACTATAAATATGACAGTATCAATACATGAAACTTTGCTAATTCCTTTTCTTCTGTATGCCATCTTTCTGTCCCTTTTATATATATATTTTCTTAAATATTATACCCTATAGTAATAAAGCTTTGCCCCGTTTTAAGTGTTTTAACTCCCGATCACCGCTACCCTTTCTGATTGATCTGAGCCCCATAACACATGTCAAGGCTTTGCCTGACTAAGTTCGTTGGGGTTCTGTCTCGTGACATAGGGACAAGGTTGAATTAGGGGTACTATACTTAACACATTTATAATTATATATTTATATTTTTTTTTTAAAATAGCTCAGAAGTTATACCCAAGATTTATACCAGGAGGCTTTCTAGTTGAACCCTAAATATACAAAGTGGGTCCATTATCTTTTCTCACTATTTTATTCCCTTTTTCTTTATAATATAATTATATTAAAAAATGTCCCAAATCGATTCATAAGTAATAACCCGGACCCCCGAAACCCCAATCCATATCAAAAATCAAGAAATCAATATTTATGGTCTTCTCGCGGGCCGCGTAAAGAATAGGCAGGAGGTCACGCGGGCCGCGTCAACTTGAGAGTTGACCGGATAAGCATCTGGAGCTACGTGTCATCCACGTGGCACACCTACTTGTGACTCAGCAACCCTAATGCCGCCTTATTGCCCTCGCGGGCCGCGTAAGTGTCAAGAGGGGGTTCACGCGGGCCGCGTGAAACCCATATTTCAGCTATAAATTGTCACACCCCGACCACGTATAACATAAAAAACGTGGCGGAAAACGTCGGGGAGTGTTGTAACAGAATTATTGTTTCACAACCATGGCATACAAAGTTATATTTTATTTATTAAACAAGAGTGTTATATTGTCTTAAACAGGAAACAAAGTGTTCATAACATAATTAAACTAGTTTGTCTTCATTTTTAGTCTCTAAGGCACAGGTCCGCCCTAGTGTCACGATCATCATCCTATGGAAAAGCTCCTGAAAACACATGTGAAAATAGGTACGTCAGCATAAAAATGTCTGTGAGATACATAGGTTTTGTAAAAATATGATTCATGACTTGTGTTTAAGAAAATGTTTAGTCATGAACCTTGTAATTTGCTTTGTCTTATAAATTATTTGAAAAACGATAAGATCAGATGATATGTATAAATAAATGTAAGGTTAAATGAATAACCATGTAAAAATGAGTTTGTGTAAGATAAGTTGCTTGTAAGCAATGTCTTGTAAAAAGTATGTTATTTGTATAAAATGTCATGTGTCATAAATTGAAATGATTTAAATAACGCTACGATATGTAACACCATACAAACACTTATATATAGGAAGTATCAGCGGCGTATCCACCATGCTTGTATCATATTACACACGCCTCGTTACTTAAATCACTTACTCAAACCAAACCACCAATGTAAATTGTTTATGTATAATCAAATGTCAAAATGTTATTGTGTAAACCATATCAAATATCCGTGATTAATGTTAATCATGAATTGTGTATATCAATGTCAAAATGTTTATGTCTAATGTAAATCATGTGATGTGTATCCAAAAATGTCATGTATGGTATGTGAAATATATCAACTAACCATATGTAAAATGCACAAAAACAAGGTATTGAAGTAAAACATGGTTTAAATCAAAGTTATGTTTTGTGGAACAAATGCATGCTATACTGATATAAACAACTATGCGGTATTGTGAAAATGCATACATCCAAGCCTTGAGACTGTGGCGATAAACCCTTAAACAAATTAAAGGTTTATCTAAGTTATGTATATCGAATTCGGTCATTCCTTCCAATCTAAACAAACCCAGGATTTCAGGAACGGGAGTTGTCAATTCCTATGGTACCACTACCTACTAACGAACGGCGTAGCTAATGTTAATGAATGTATTGTTCCATTGAAACAAACCAAATGTCATACCAAAATGTAAGCATGTGATGAAAACAACTGTACTAAGTATGTAACAAATGGACATACATAGCATGTGACGTGAAACAAATGTACTAAGTATGCACACAATGGGCATACATAGCATGAAATGTAATGTAAAGCAATGTACTAAGTACGCACACAATGGGCATACATAGCATGAAATGTAATGTAAAACAATGTACTATAATGTACTAACGAACATAGCAGGTATATGATGTGAAAACATGGAAAGCATGAAAGTAACAAGTAGGCACATGTGTTCCACCCCAAAACAGTTTGGAAAACAGTAAAAGAGGGGTCTATGTACTCACTTGAGATTGCTCAGAAGTCCTAAGATAACCACCAAGCAATGCTAGAGATCACGGAATCAAACGGCACCTAATATAGGTAACTATGTTAATATACCGGACCTAAATCGGAAGATCAGATAGAATGCGGGTTCGTAAACCAAACGAGTATGGAGACTCGTGTAATATGGTTTAACAAAGCCTACATACTAAATGAAACCTAACATAAGTGCTTACGACCCATTACGACCCGTTTAGGTAGCTTATGCTACTTTAACGCGTCGCTCGCGTGAAACGCGTTCGGACCGCCTAACTAGTCCTATGACAAGTAAAATATGCCTTAACATATCTAATATTGTTACCAAAATAGTTTAGATACCAAAATTTATGTTACATATGCTTGAAATGAATTTTGGCGTCAAAAGGGCATTTTGGTAATTTACCTAAGGCATATAAACTACTTATCATACAACTACTTAAACGAAGCGACCATAAGGTATAACCTCGGAAGGTTATTCCCTATATACTATGGTCACCTAATGTGTTTGGTCGGATCCTAATGATCGACCAAATGGGTCGGGTTCGAAGGTATAAGCGATTTATCAGATCGCTTACCCTTACGACCCTAGACAACGTGGTAATCAGTAGGCATAATCACAAGGGACTATAACCATCGTGATTACAATCATGTTGTGAAGTTCAAACGAACTTCGCATTGACCATAAACTGGTCAATGCAGAAAGTCAAACAAAGTTTGACTTTCGGACTCGAAAAGAAATAAAAGAACGAAGGAACACTTACGAAGGGTCCCCGAATGCTAATCTAGATCAAAATAGCTCAGGTATGAAACAAAGGTTTCAACTTAGAGCACATTAGATCAGATTCTTGTGAGGAAAAGTGAAGGGTGGAGGTGGGTATTTATAGTTTTCGGTTCACCGTTAGGATCATTTCTTGGAAAAGGGGGCACGATCTAAGCCGTACACTTGTTGGAAAGTTGTGGTAACTTATTTGCCATCCACCATAAGAGTTTAACACTTGGCACTTGGCCTTTGGAGAGTGTTAAGGGCTGTTAACAGCTGAAAAAAAAACGTTTTGCTGCATCTGGCCCCTGATTACGGACCTAGTTTGGCAGATTTACAGTTTCAGTCCCTGCAACCTCAAAACTTGGTTTTCGATGTGTTTTTTTGACACGTTTAAGCCCCGTTAACCCCATTTCAAAGCTCTAAAATGAATTTAAAGTATAGGGAACTTAAAATGTGCTCAAAAATATCTCAGATGTCGGTTCGTTTGGCCGTACGATCGCGATGTTCGCTTAATTACGACGGAATGCGCAAAAGCGCGAAAAACGATCCAAATGACGCGACGAATGGATTTTTCTCAAGCCTAAACACTAAAATAAAATATTTTAGTGCTTACATAAATTTTTAGATGTTCGGATGTATTCAGAACGTAAGTTATGCGCGAAAGTGTAAACTTGTGCACTTTTTGACGCTTTTAGTCCCTGAATGTCCCAAAAGTTTATTTTAGCACACCGAACACCTCAAAGCCTATTTCTAAGCTATGTAGAGGATATTTATGGTATGTTTAACTTATGTTCATGTTCCGGAATGTTCGTTACTGTTCAAATTGGCATACTTTCGCAGTTTGTCAAGTTTAGTCCCTGTAAGCGAATTAACTTGTTTTTGCCATACCAAAGCCTTCAAAACTTATTTCTAAGTTATGTAAGGGTTATTTAAGGTATGTTAAGTATATTTTGATGTTCTGGAGTATTTTTCGCATTAAACTGATTACGTTTACGCACCAGTTTGCGTATAACTCTCCAGAAAGTGATATAGAGTTTGAAATTGAATAAAAGTCAAAACATGAAAAATGTAAAACATAACCAAACAAACATTGGGATCAAATAACATTGTTTTATTGATAATTGAACTGTTCACAATGATTACAAGCACAGATGTTACAGTCTCCCCTACTTGTGGAAATTTCATCCCGAAATTTATTTAGAGGAAACTCGTGGGAAAAGATGCGGATACTTCGCCTTCATTTGATCTTCGCGTTCCCAAGTAAACTCGGGTCCACGTTTAGCTTCCCAGCAAACTTTGACCAAAGGAATGCGCTTGCGTTTGAGCCACTTGACTTCACGTTCCATGATTTCCACAGGTTTCTCAACAAATTTCAGTGTTTTACCAACACGAATTTCGTCAAGTGGTATGTGGAGGTTCTCATCAGCTAAACACCTCTTGAGATTGGACACGTGAAAAGTTGGATGAACATTTCCAAGTTCAGGAGGTAACTCAAGTCTGTAGGCTACCTTTCCGATTCTTTCGACGATCTTGAATGGTCCAACGTATCTAGGTGCAAGTTTTCCTTTCTTTCCAAATCTGATCACACCTTTCCAAGGTGAGACCTTAAGTAATACTCGATCACCGACTTGAAATTCCAAAGGCTTGCGTTTCGGGTCCGCGTAACTCTTTTGACGGCTTCTAGCTGTCTAAAGGTTATCATGAACTTTCTTAATCTTGTCAGTTGTCTCTAAAATGAGGGCAGGTCCAGTAAGCTGAGCCTCGCCGATCTCATTCCAGCAGACTGGTGAACGACATTTTCGACCATAGAGAGCCTCGAAAGGAGCCATTTTGATGCTGGTGTGATAACTGTTGTTGTAGGAGAATTCAATTAACTGAAGATGTGAATCCCAACTACCACCAAAATCGATCACACAAGCTCTAAGCATATCCTCCAGAGTCTGGATTGTTCTCTCAGATTGACCATCCGTTTGCGGATGATAAGCTATGCTCAGGTTAAGTTGGGTCCCCATAGCAGATTGCATGGTTCTCCAAAAATGAGAAGTGAAACGAGCATCTCTGTCAGAAATGATGTTCAAAGGAACACCATGTCGAGCTACAATTTCATCCACATAGATTTTAGCAAGTTTGTCAGCAGAAAAATCCTCACGGATTGGCAAGAAATGTGCTGACTTAGTAAGACGATCAACAACTACCCAGATGGCATCATGACCTTTCTTTGTGCGTGGAAGTTTGGTAACAAGATCCATAGTAATGTTTTCCCATTTCCAAACTGGGATCTCTGGTTGCACCAATAAACCCGAAGGACGTTGATGTTCAGCCTTAACTTTGAGACAAGTAAGGCATTTTGATGCATATAAGGCAATGTCTTTCTTCATACCAGGCCACCAATAGTGAATACGAAGATCCTTATACATCTTATCTGAGCCAGGATGAACGGAATAACGCGATTTATGGGCTTCATCCATAAGCAAGGTGCGAAGATTTTCTTGGCTTGGGACCCACAAACGGTCCATGAAGTAATACGATCCATTGTCCTTCAGTTCCAGATCAGGAGTTATGTGATAGGGAAATTCTTTATCCATCAAACCTTCTGAAACACAAGATTGTTGAGCCTGAGAAATGCGGGCTTGGATATCGGATCGAGCTTGTATAATAGATTGAACACGTACACAATGAAGCTTAGTATGTTCCTTACGACTCAATGCATCGGCTACGACATTCGCCTTACCAGGATGGTAGCGAATTTCGCAGTCATAGTCGTTTAGAAGCTCGACCCAACGTCGTTGCCTCATGTTGAGTTCTTTCTGATTGAAGATATGCTGGAGACTTTGTGGTCTGTGAAAACCACACATTTTGTACCGTACAAATAGTGTCTCCAGATCTTTAGAGCGAAAACAACTGCACCCAACTCAAGATCATGAGTGGTGTAGTTCTTCTCATGTATCTTCAACTGCCTTGATGCATATGCTATGACTTTGTTCCTTTGCATCAGAACACAGCCAAGACCTAATTTAGATGCATCGCAATAAACGACGAAATCATCATTGCCCTCAGGCAAAGTCAGAACAGGCGCGTCACAAAGTTTCTGCTTCAAGTGTTGAAAAGCTTCCTCTTGCTTGAATCCCCAATCAAAGGGTTTGTTCTTCTGAGTTAGAGCAGTTAGAGGAACTGCAATCTTTGAGAAGTTTTCAATGAAGCGGCGGTAATAACCCGCTAGACCAAGAAAAGAACGAACTTCAGTAGGAGTAGTAGGCGTATCCCAATCCTTAATCGCACTGATCTTGGAGGGATCTACATGAATGCCTCGTTCGTTGACAATATATCCTAAGAATTGAACCTCTTTAAGCCAGAATTCACTCTTGGAGAATTTGGCGAAAAGTTGCTCTTTCTTTAGGAGTTCCAGAGTAAGACGAAGATGTTGCTCGTGATCAGCTCGCGTCTTAGAATAAATCAAGATGTCGTCAATAAAAACAATGACGAACTGATCCAAATAAGGTTTGCAGACCCTATTCATTAAGTCCATGAAAACAGCAGGAGCATTAGTCAGACCGAATGGCATGACTGTGAATTCATAATGCCCATAACGAGTACGGAACGCTGTCTTGGGAATATCTTCTTCATGCACCCGAAGTTGATGATACCCAGAACGTAGATCAATCTTCGAAAAATAAGAAGCACCCTGTAACTGATCAAAGAGGTCGTCTATGCGCGGTAGGGGATATCAATTCTTGATGGTAAGCTTGTTAAGCTCACGATAATCGATACACATCCTAAAAGATCCATCCTTCTTCTTGACAAAAAGAACGGGAGCACCCCAGGGCGAAAAGCTAGGACGGATAAAACCTTTGTCAGAGAGCTCCTGAAGCTGCTTAGACAACTCTTGCATCTCAGACGGTGCAAGATGATACGGAGCTCTGGCAATGGGGTTTGCACCAGGTACGAGGTCTATATGGAACTCGACTTGGCGTGCTGGGGGTAGACCAGGTAACTCTTCAGGGAAAACTTCAGAATAATCCCGAACGACAGGAATATCTGAAATAGACTTACCCTTGCCTTTATCTGCTGTAACATGTGCTAAAAAGGCCACATAGTTCTTCCGCAGATATTTCCGAGGTTTAAAACAAGACAAGACATGAGCTTGAGACCACCTGTAGGTTTCTCACCATGGACCTGTAGGATCTCGCCTGTCGGAAGCGGCACACGAACGATCTTCTCGAAACAAACCACCTCTGCGTGATGCTTGGCTAACCAATCCATACCCACAATAACGTCGAAGCTTCCAAGTTGCATAGGCGTGAGGTCAATAGGAAAAAGATGGTCGTTAAGGTTCAACTGGCAGTTGCGAAGAACAGAATCAAGAACAATGGGTTCACCATTAGCAACTTCTACTGTCAAAGGCTTACCTAGTTTTGTTCTAGACACGCGAAGCATTGGCTCAAAAGACAATGACACAAAACTCTTATCGGCACCCGTATCAAAAAGAACAGATGCAGGCTGATTATTAATAAAGAACGTACCGTTCACCACATTATCGTCCGCCTGCGCCTCTTGGGCATTCAAGTTAAAAGCTCGCCCTCGAGCCTGAGCCTGATTCTGGTTTGCATTCACCAATCTTGGGCACTAGTTACGGTAGTGGGTCAGATCCCCACAGTTATAACAAGCACCCGGTGGGTAGTGTGGTCGTGCAGCTTGGCCCTGTTGTTGAGCAGGAGGCTGAGCAACTTGTTGAGCCGGGTTCTGAATTGCCCGATTCTGAGCAAATCGACAAACATCGGCAAGGTGACCTGACTTCCCACAGTTAGTACAAAAACGGCACTGATGTTGCGGCTGATGGTGACTGTTGCATCTATTGCACAAAGGTGCATTCCCTGAATAGGGTTTCTTCGCTGGAGGCTCTGCGGGTTGGTTGGGAGCTGCCTGGTTAGCTTGGGCAGTGACAGCAAAATTTTGGGAAGCCTTACGCTTCCTTGACCCTCTCGAAGAACCCGAATTCTTTCCATTCTTGTTTTGACCTTTCTTGCTATCTTCCTTGTCAGCCGACTGTTTCTTGCCCTTGTCACCCTTCCTGTGTAACTTATTCTTCCGAATCTGCGACTCAGTCAATGTCGCTGCTAACTTGATAGTCTGACGGAATGTGGTAGGGTTACTACCAGTAATGATGTCTTGTACCGAGTCAGGTAGGCCGTCGATGTACCTTTCGATAGCCTTGTCGAGTGGGGTAACCATAGTCGGGCAAAGCAGACTCAACTCCTCAAATCTATCAGTATACGCCCTGTGCTCACCACTATCTTGCTTCAAATCATCGAACTCTCTCTCTAAAGCTCGCTGTTCATGACGAGGACAAAATTCCCTCATCATAAGAGCTCTAAGTTCAGCCCATGTCTGTGCTAGAGCAACTTCTGCACCACGATCTCTCATAACCCCGTTCCACCATGTGAGAGCCCTCTTCTGAAACACACTCGAAGAAAACTCGACCTTGCGATTGTCAGGACACTGAACATGACGGAAAGTATTCTCAATGCTCTCGAACCATTGAAGAAGCCCAGTCGCTCCTTCAGAACCACTAAACTTGAGTGGTTTAGCCGAGTTAAAATCCTTGTATTTGCATGGAGCATTGTTGTTGTTGTTGGCTTGGTTCCATTGAGCAAAGAGGTTTGGGAATTGAGCAGCCATCTGCTGCGCAATGATTTCTGCCAGTTCGGCAGTCGCTATCTGGTTTTCGCGTCGAGGAGGCATTCTAAAAGAGGAAAACATGAAAGGGAACGAGTGAGATGATTGGATGAAGAGAATGAGATGAAACAAAATTAACAAAAGAAAAGATGGTGGTCATTTGTCCACATTACCAAGCAAACAAACGACACACAGTGACTAATCAAAGTAAATGGATCAAAAATAATGTATCGCGAAGACATGCTCGCCTATAAGTGAACACTCATCCCAAGAATTCCCAGGTAAGCACAACTGGTCTCGCGTCTGATGAGATATATATGAAGTGCTTGCCTAGACAGAAAACCCAGAATACAGGCATTCACTCTTCCAGTTTGCACGTGTTCAAATTATTTAAAACCCAAAACCTTGACGAGATTTTGAAAACTCAAAGGGGTTCAAAACCATATAACGGAGGGTTCAAAACTTATAATAGAGGGTTCAAAACCTTGTAATAAATCATTCAAAAACATAAGATTGTTTTTCAAAAATCGTTTCGGAAAAATTGGGTTCTTGTTTTGATAATCACCTAAGGATAGGTAATGTGCATGTTTTAAGATCTAAACACAAGACAACTTGTGTTAGGGTCCTAGAAAGGTTATAGTCTAGGTCAAAGAATTACTAATAACCTAATTCCCTATAACCATTGGCTCTGATACCAACTCTTCTGTCACACCCCGACCACGTATAACATACAAAACGTGGCGGAAAACGTCGGGGAGTGTTGTAACATAATTATTGTTTCACAACCATGGCATACAAAGTTATATTTTATTTATTAAACAAGAGTGTTATATTATCTTAAACAGGAAACAAAGTGTTCATAACATAATTAAACTAGTTTGTCTTCATTTTTAGTCTCTAAGGCACAGGTCCGCCCTAGTGTCACGATCATCATCCTATGGAAAAGCTCCTGAAAACACATGTGAAAATAGGTACGTCAGCATAAAAATGCCTGTGAGATACATAGGTTTTGTAAAAATATGATTCATGACTTGTGTTTAAGAAAATGTTTAGTCATGAACCTTGTAATTTGCTTTGTCTTTTAAATTATTTGAAAAACGATAAGATCAGATGATATGTATAAATAAATGTAAGGTTAAATGAATAACCATGTAAAAATGAGTTTGTGTAAGATAAGTTGCTTGTAAGCAATGTCTTGTAAAAAGTATGTTATTTGTATAAAATGTCATGTGTCATAAATTGAAATGATTTAAATAACACTACGATATGTAACACCATACAAACACTTATATATAGGAAGTACCAGCGGCGTATCCACCATGCTTGTATCATATTACACACGCCTCGTTACTTAAATCACTTACTCAAACCAAACCACCAATGTAAATTGTTTATGTATAATCAAATGTCAAAATGTTATTGTGTAAACCATATCAAATATCCGTGATTAATGTTAATCATGAATTGTGTATATCAATGTCAAAATGTTTATGTCTAATGTAAATCATGTGATGTGTATCCAAAAATGTCATGTGAAATATATCAACTAACCATATGTAAAATGCACAAAAACAAGGTATTGAAGTAAAACATGGTTTAAATCAAAGTTATGTTTTGTGGAACAAATGCATGCTATACTGATATAAACAACTATGCGGTATTGTGAAAATGCATACATCCAAGCCTTGAGACTGTGGCGATAAACCCTTAAACAAATTAAAGGTTTATCTAAGTTATGTATATCGAATTCGGTCATTCCTTCCAATCTAAACAAACCCAGGATTTCAGGAACGGGAGTTGTCAATTCCTATGGTACCACTACCTACTAACGAACGGCGTAGCTAATGTTAATGAATGTATTGTTCCATTGAAACAAACCAAATGTCATACCAAAATGTAAGCATGTGATGAAAACAACTGTACTAAGTATGTAACAAATGGACATACATAGCATGTGACGTGAAACAAATGTACTAAGTATGCACACAATGGGCATACATAGCATGAAATGTAATGTAAAGCAATGTACTAAGTACGCACACAATGGGCATACATAGCATGAAATGTAATGTAAAACAATGTACTATAATGTACTAACGAACATAGCAGGTATATGATGTGAAAACATGGAAAGCATGAAAGTAACAAGTAGGCACATGTGTTCCACCCCAAAACAGTTTGGAAAACAGTAAAAGAGGGGTCTATGTACTCACTTGAGATTGCTCAGAAGTCCTAAGATAACCACCAAGCAATGCTAGAGATCACGGAATCAAACGGCACCTAATATAGGTAACTATGTTAATATACCGGACCTAAATCAGAAGATCGGATAGAATGCGGGTTCGTAAACCAAACGAGTATGGAGACTCGTGTAATATGGTTTAACAAAGCCTACATACTAAATGAAACCTAACATAAGTGCTTACGACCCATTACGACCCGTTTAGGTAGCTTATGCTACTTTAACGCGTCGCTCGCGTGAAACGCGTTCGGACCGCCTAACTAGTCCTATGACAAGTAAAATATGCCTTAACATATCTAATATTGTTATCAAAACAGTTTAGATACCAAAATTTATTTTACATATGCTTAAAATGAATTTTGGCGTCAAAAGGGCATTTTGGTAATTTACCTAAGGCATATAAACTACCTATCATACAACTACTTAAACGAAGCGACCATAAGGTATAACCTCGGAAGGTTATTCCCTATATACTATGGTCACCTAATGTGTTTGGTCGGATCCTAATGATCGACCAAATGGGTCGGGTTCGAAGGTATAAGCGATTTATCAGATCGCTTACCCTTACGACCCTAGACAACGTGGTAATCAGTAGGCATAGTCACAAGGGACTATAACCATCGTGATTACAATCACGTTGCGAAGTTCAAACGAACTTCGCATTGACCATAAACTGGTCAATGCAGAAAGTCAAACAAAGTTTGACTTTCAGACTCGAAAAGAAATAAAAGAACGAAGGAACACTTACGAAGGGTCCCCGAATGCTAATCTAGATCAAAATAGCTCAGGTATGAAACAAAGGTTTCAACTTAGAGCACATTAGATCAGATTCTTGTGAGGAAAAGTGAAGGGTGGAGGTGGGTATTTATAGTTTTCGGTTCACCGTTAGGATCATTTCTTGGAAAAGGGGGCACGATCTAAGTCGTACACTTGTTGGAAAGTTGTGGTAACTTATTTGCCATCCACCATAAGAGTTTGACACTTGGCACTTGGCTTTTGGAGAGTGTTAAGGGTTGTTAACAGCTGAAAAAAAAACGTTTTGCTGCATATGGCCCCTGCTTACGGACCTAGTTTGGCAGATTTACAGTTTCAGTCCCTGCAACCCCAAAACTTGGTTTTCGTTGCGTTTTTTTGACACGTTTAAGCCCCGTTAACCCCATTTCAAAGCTCTAAAATGAATTTAAAGTATAGGGAACTTAAAATGTGCTCAAAAATATCTCAGATGTCGGTTCGTTTGGCCGTACGATCGCGATGTTCGCTTAATTACGACGGAATGCGCATAAGCGCGAAAAACGATCCAAATGACGCGACGAATGGATTTTTCTCAAGCCTAAACACTAAAATAAAATATTTTAGTGCTTACATAAATTTTTGGATGTCCGGATGTATTCAGAACGTAAGTTATGCGCGAAAGTGTAAACTTGTGCACTTTTTGACGCTTTTAGTCCCTGAATGTCCCAAAAGTTTATTTTAGCACACCGAACACCTCAAAGCCTATTTCTAAGCTATGTAGAGGATATTTATGGTATGTTTAACTTATGGTCATGTTCCGGAATGTTCGTTACTGTTCAAATTGGCATACTTTCGCAGTTTGTCAAGTTTAGTCCCTGTAAGCGAATTAACTTGTTTTTGCCATACCAAAGCCTTCAAAACTTATTTCTAAGTTATGTAAGGGTTATTTAAGGTATGTTAAGTATATGTTGATGTTCCGGAGTATTTTTCGCATTAAACTGATTACGTTTACGCACCAGTTTGCGTATAACTCTCCAGAAAGTGATATAGAGTTTGAAATTGAATAAAAGTCAAAACATGAAAAATGTAAAACATAACCAAACAAACATTGGGATCAAATAACATTGTTTTATTGATAATTGAACTGTTCACAATGATTACAAGCACAGATGTTACATAAATAGCTTGGTTCACGAGTTGTTCGTCTGTGTCGAAACCAATTCACAAAAATGAATTCTCACCACTCAAAATTCAAATTTAAGATATCGGGGTGCTGCTACGATACCGGGTATTAACTCGATCGCTGCTACGATTCAATATCCGATCGGTTAAAACTATCCAATGGATGTTTAAGTGCTGCTCACACTTGGGTTATGCTTTGTCATTCGTCGTTAATTCGATGGATGTTTAAGTATTGCACTTTGTCATTCGTTATGAGGGTTTTAATCTCATGAGTTATCGTAAATGATGTATTAGTTACTTACCTAGTTCATGTGCACTAGGTTACAAGACTAATCAATAGGCTAAGCTCTGCCCGTATAAATCTGCATGCTTATAATGTGAGTCATTCTCTTTTTATCAAATTACTTTCCAAAACCCTATTTATTTCAAAGTTATAATTACAGGGATTAAGTCTTTGTAATCTCCAAATTACAACCGGTATGTGGGGTTTTGTATACATTACTTGATAACCTTCACCATTGGACAACGAGTTAGCCAAGGGGTGATATGACCATAGTCACAGACACCATTGGACTATGAGGTTACCAATGGATGTTCGAGTGACAAATACTGTGGGTAGTTGGTTGATATATGGAAACATTGTAATCGCTCTTAATACTGTAAATTATAACAAATGCGTCGTTTTAAGCAAAATGAATGAACTCACCAGTATTTCCTGCTGACCAAATATTTTTAAAACGCGTTTCAGGTAATTACAGTAGATTGGAGTAAGAGTTGGATACGACACTGAAAGGCTTCAAGAAGTGGCTTATTTTATTAATTAAATCAAATTAAGAAATATTGTTTTATGTAATTGGGTTATCCCTTATTAAAGCTACATTTGTAAAACATGGGTTTATCCCATCTATTTAATAAATAAAATCCGGTGTTTTCTAAACTCTGATATTTTTCCTAACTCACGGTCCTGATGAAAGTTCCGCTGCAATATTTTTCAAAATAATCACCGGTACCACTTGGCTGCTCGCGGCTCCCGATTCCGTCCAGGGTGGGGTCGGGGGCCGTGACAGAAGGTGGTATCAGAGCCACTGATTTAAGCCTCTAGGTGTTGTGATAATAATACCTATGCTTATATAAAAGAGTTAGGAAATTACTATTAACTGGTAGCACACATGATAGCATTTAGACTTAAACTTAAGAAAAGATGCCTTAGTATAAGCTTTGAGATAAGCAAAATACTTGTGTAAATAAAGTGTGATAGGTTTTGGTATGCCATGAGAATGATAATTAGAACGTTGCAAGTATAATAAATAAAGTAATAACACTTGACCACTGTTATTTCTTATTTATTAGTACTACTTTGTTCTAGAATATGATCTGTCATATGAAAACTAATTTGCTTAGTCTTTGTTGAAAATCATCATGCACTTTCCAAATCATGATTTAAGAAAGATCTATTTATGGGAAATATAAAATTCTTCTCCAACAAGACTGGGTATGGTGTAGCAGACTCTCCAGCTTGTCCGGATATAATAAGGGTTACCTCTCCGGCGAGAACCGGATAAGACGGGGTATATAATATGTCAAACAAGTGACAAGATTTCCCTAAATAGTATCATGACCTGATATCTGACTTGTTTTTGAAAATATGAATCTGTTAAATACATTGACCTTATGAATGGTATGTATGATTATATAGATATGTATATCTATAAGGAATTCCAAAAGTCAATTAAGAATAAAGCACAAGCATATGTGTCAATAATAAATCTAGATTTCTTTATCAGAAATCTCTTGCATATATCTATAATTCCGATATCAAACATTATTTCGTTTGATCATCTACCTCGTAACTCGTGTGACAATATAAACAATGGAAACCCTTTAAGTTGGGACGCCATCAAAAGTATAAGAATTTCCAATGCGTTACCATAAACTATTAACGCAAGTAAGAAGCATGTAAAGTTGTACTAGTGCACAAGAAAACACATGAAACTTAAATTATACGTCCACAGACGTCGGAATATAACACACACGATTTTCAAGGCAAGACCTTTGTAAAATATGATTGGGCAAGACAACAACAATGCTAATCCCGGCAGTGGAAGAACTACTAGCGGCACTTTGCCACATGATCCTACAAACGACATGAATCTCGCTGAGGTATGTTGGAACAAGATTTTCACAACCATCGGTGCACAGTCTAATCAGAGTCATAATTATTAGCACTACAAAAGGAGTCACATACCTTTGCAAATCCCCTATTTCACTTTATTCGACATTCCTTGGTAATGTCACTTAACAACGGTTATCACACGAAATTCCAGATAAAGTTCTTATATTTCTTTCATTAAAATTCTGACCTCTGTGAATAGACTTTGGCATTGCTACTTCCCCTAATAGTCATCATACCATGAGGATTTCTTTCATAGTAGCAAATATTGATCTGTTTCATTTTTTTATAAATCCACACATTACACATGCACTGTTTGTTACGTATGTGGTTCGTTTGATTTATGAAGGCCACTGGAGGGCTTCATTCTAATTTGTTGTTTTATCCAAACTCAAATATCATTTCGCTATACTTGATTTTTGACACTGTGAACCGCATTATTGCTAAACGATGAATCTTTGATATCGAGTCAATGAATTTCTTGAGAAACTCAAATTTTCTTTTGAGTAACATACATGGTTTTTGTTGTGACCATGTCCGAACTTTCTTATTAAAACTCGTTTTGTTTAAACCCAGTTCAATTGTTTGAACTTGCTCGCATTACGTATTCAATTCAAAGTCCCATATGATGAATTGGAGCCATCATATTCAAAATAATCCCAACAAGCACTTCAATTTTCTTGAACTATAACATGATTGTTTGGTCTTCGACTTCATTAAATCATTTCTTTAATCACGATCACCTTGTGGTGACGTTATCACAAAATTTAAGCTTGCACTAATCTCGTTTGCACACATCATATACGGATTTAATTATTTATTTATTTATATTAAATCCACTTTGTTGGTTTATCCTATAAAAGCAATCTTAACACAATCGTGTGCTAAGATAATGATACACAAATTTATGTCATATTTCAGTATATCTCTTAATGGTTCTTACAGCATTAATCGAGCCTTTCGTGATAATTATTGCTTTATCATCTTCAATCGAAAAACATTATATAAATTTAATTGATTATATATGGAAACTTACATAAGTAATTACCTAATTTACAATATAGTATTACTATATTTAAAAAATTCTTGTTAAACCATTGAGGTGAAGAATTTATATTTTTATATATATGTATAAAATTATATTTGAGGTATACTCTCATTTAAATTTATGTTTAGTTATTTATTATTGGTAATTAATATTAGTTTTATTATTAGTAATAATATATTAATAGTAGTAGTATTAGTATTATTTTTAGGTACTAGGGTTATTGTCAAGGGCATGTATTGGGTAGCCTAGCCTTAGTTAGGCATGGACTGATCACCTATGCTTAAACAAGGCAACACTAACCAATATCCAACCATGATAATGACTAGTTAATGTATATAAATTAAGTCATCATACTTATTTAGTAAATTTTAATTATATGTAAAAATATTTTATATATATAAAAATATATATACTTTGTACTGTAAGGAGAAGACATATTTTCATAAAACAATACAAGAATTAGAGGGACGAATAAAATTATCTAAAAAAATTATATTTTTTTCGTCTTAATGCAATTATATATTAAGACAATAATACACTAACTTTATTGTCTTTTCGTGTATCCTTGCAATTCACTCATCTCAGCACATTGATTTTCTCATATCATAATTTAATATTTGACAAATCATTTTCATGCTTTTATTTCATTTTGAACCTATCGATTCTAAGTCTTCCTCAGTTGCCAATCAAAGTAAGCTTTCTTTTGACAAAGAATTTTATTAATTCTAAAAAGTCCTTCACATTCATTTTAAATATCCATTGACCATACATCTTTTGGCTTGAACCTAGTCACCTTGGAAATTATATCATTTCATCTCATTCGTTTGTCATCGATTTCTTAAACTAATTCAGTTGAACCATTGAATCCTACTTATTGTACAACTCGTATTCACAAAATTTGATGTTTTAATTCTGTGTCATCTACCTTAATATTGTTTTTATTGACTAAAATATGACATAAGTCTAAAAGAAATATCGTAACCCAAATCTCGAGGACGAGATTTAAAACAAGGTGGGGAGGATGTAACATTCCTATTTTTATATAAGAATTATAGGTTTGGTTAAATTTATTAACCACTAGTAACTAGTTTATTTTTAATATAAATATATTCAACCTAAATAGTTTTAAATACTATTTTATATAGTTGGTTGAAATATTATATTAATTAATTGGCCTGTATATAGGTGACCTTTCTAAATAAAATAAAAGTATATAAAAACTTATATTATTAGACGGATAGATTACGGGTAAGTTGACTATAAGAAATATGAAGTTCCTAGACAGGCCTAGGAACCGTATAATAATTAAATTATAAAAATAAATTGTATTTTGAACCTACTCTATTTTTAATGAAACTTAGACCCAAATGTAGACAAAAATATTCTCATTCTAATAACATATTTATTATTTTGTAAAAAGTTATATTTTAAAAGTTATACGCGCCAAAGAAGTGAACCAATTGAATTAATTATAATATATATACTAAAATAATTAACACTTAACATGTTTACGTTTAATTTACTTTATAATATAATAATAAAATATTAATAATAATAAAATCTAAACATACATGAATAAGAAATTGAAATATTATAAAATCTATGCATGTAGTAATCCAATTGTATACGTGTTGCTATGCATGTCAAGTTGATATTTAATGCATGCATATGTGCCCTCTAAAGACTTTTTGATAGTTCGCTATAAATATGACAGTATCAATACATGAAACTTTGCTAATTCCTTTTCTTCTGTATCGCCATCTTTCTGTCCCTTATATATATATATTTTCTTAAATATTATACCCTA
This sequence comes from Helianthus tuberosus, assembly GCA_030545235.1. Taxonomy (NCBI): domain Eukaryota; kingdom Viridiplantae; phylum Streptophyta; class Magnoliopsida; order Asterales; family Asteraceae; genus Helianthus; species Helianthus tuberosus. The sequence goes on along the minus strand of CM060365.1, from coordinate 124,034,256 downwards.
TAATAATAAAGCTTTGCCCCGTTTTAAGTGTTTTAACTCCCGATCACCGCTACCCTTTCCGATTGATCTGAGCCCCATAACACATGTCAAGGCTTTGCCTGGCTAAGTTCGTTGGGGTTCTGTCTCGTGACATAGGGACAAGGTTGAATTAGGGGTACTATACTTAACACATTTATAATTATATATTTATATATATTTTTTTAAAATAGCTCAGAAGTTATACCCAAGATTTATACCAGGAGGCTTTCTAGTTGAACCTTAAATATACAAAGTGGGTCCATTCTCTTTTCTCACTATTTTATTCCCTTTTTCTTTATAATATAATTTTATTAAAAAATGTCCCAAATCGATTCATAAGTAATAACCCGGACCCCTGAAACCCCAATCCATATCAAAAATCAAGAAATCAATAATTGTGGTCTTCTCGCGGGCCGCGTAAAGAATAGGCAGGAGGTCACGCGGGCCGCGTCAACTTGAGAGTTGACCGGATAAGCATCCGGTGTCACACCCTGTCTTTTGCGGAAGCGTACGATGTGTGACTAGTTTGTTATCATTGCATTCAATCATAATAGACAACTACATGATCAAAACGATGTTCATCCATTCATGAAAATTTGAGTATTACAAATACTCGTTATTTAAGTTTTAAAAACACAACCTTCGTCTAGGTTACAATTCAACAACAGTGGATGACATCTAAACTTGAAGTCTACTTCTTGCTATGACACTTGCGCCCAAGATCCATCCTGTCACCTGAAATACATGTAATTTTGGGAAAACATCAACATAAAGTTGAGCGAGTTCATGCGTTTTTGTATTTCACGTTTGTATACTTTGTATGAAAACATAGTGTGTGTCATGTATAATTCAAGTTTTCATATATAAATCAAGTATTCATGTGTACACCACGTACTCATGTATAATTCAAGTTTTTCTTGAGTACCCCACGTACTCAAGTATAATTCCCGTTTTCTTGAGTACCCCACGTACTCAAGTATCATTCAAGTTTTCTTGAGTACCCCACGTATTAAATGATTGTTTATACAAGGATATTAAGGCACGTGAGGACATAGGGAGCATTAGTATATTCTCCTTCAAGGCATGTGAGGACATAGGGAGCATTAGTATTTTCTCCTTTAACTGTGTCGATTACCCTCGACTGTGTCGATTAACCTCGACTGTGTCGATTAACCTCGACTGTGTCGATTACCCTCGACTGTGTCGATTACCCTCGACTGTGTCGATTTCCCTCGACTGGGACACCGAAGCACTCAAGAGGTCACATAAGGACCATGAGTGGGGCTCGGCCGTACCCGTTAGATCTAACCCTCGTCCCTAATTAAGTATTAATGGCATCTCAATATCTAGTTTAAGCTCACATGATCTAGTATTTTCTAGGCATTTATTAAAGCACATCATACTCGGTACTCGTTCTCACCAAGAGTGCTTCTCGTATTTTTTTGTATTCTCAAATCGTATTGCACTCGGTACTCGTTCTCACCAAGAGTGCTTCTTGTATTTTTACCATTTGTAAAAATTGTAATATTTGTAACATGTATTTCACCCCCGAGAGTTATAAAACCAAAAACAGTTAAGAGAAAAGGGGGAGCATGAACTCACCACTTTGCGTTCCTGCGTCGTAAACTTCACCGGATTTGTTTATCTAGCGTCGTGACCTAAACGTATTTTATTAACGTTAGTCACTAGACTTGTATCGCACAAGTTCAAGTCACTGTTTTTTGTATATGTGTTCTTGTGTTAAAAATAATTTATATTTTTAACTACGTGCCATACTTGTATTATTTTCTCAACAATAAATATAAGTATCTTGTATTTTGTCTAAGTATGTTGTATGTGTATTTTTGGTATCTTCACCCCTTAGGAGTATTTAGTGTATTTTCAAGTCCTAATACACTATCACGTATAATACATACTATATACACTTAGCACATAATCTGGTGATTAAATAATATATATATTTTTCTTAAAAATATACATACTTAATATCAATTTGTATCTTGAAGAAATCATCATTTCTTAATACAAAAATTAGGGAAACCTTGGTATATGTTTTTGGATACATTTTTAGGGGATAAGTTTCTCAAAACTTATATTTTTCCCAAGTGTCAAAATTTATAAAAAAAATTTGGCAGAGTTTCCCCTAAAAATGGAGGTTTCCCATGTTTTCAAAACACGTGTTTATTTTCTTTTAAAACATCATCGACAATCCACAATCAACAACATACAATCTTTATTTACCAAACTTGTCAAAATCAAGCATAAACTTTAAACTCATGAACTTGAATATTTATGAAAATATATTGTAACTTACTAGCACACTTAGTAAGTCTTGTTACCTCCCAAAATGTGATTAGTTCTTTAAAAACTTTATTTTTAAAGAGTTTAAGTATTTACAACTTCAAATCACATTTTCTAAAAATATTTCTCTGTGAACTTTTCTATTTACACAAGTGTTTCTACACTTGTTTACCTACCAAAAAAATGTGACTAGTTTATGTAAGATCCAAGTTTTAGCGAAACTCATATTTTTAACTTGGTTCTTTTGAAAAACCACTCATGGATCCTTAGATCTACATGATTATAACCTACTTTGATCTTTATTTTTCAAGAAATCACCCATTTAATCAAGTTCATAGTTTATGTGTGGATGATTCCATTATCCACAACATTTCTAACTTTCACATCTTGCTAGTTCATGTTTTTAATCATGATCTAGCAAGACCATATGATGATCCATATCATTTTTACTAGTCAACAATAAACAACAAGCATAACAACATAAGAATAACATGACTTCATCATTATTTTAACACTACTTCATCTCAAAGTTAGTTTATGCCAAGACTTTGTTTATGGTTCTTTAGAGTTCTTTTTTTTATCATTCTTTTAACTATTAACCATCAAAATCATGAAGAGAATGAAGATCTAAGAGTCTTACCACTAGCTCAAGGCTAGGGGAGTTCAAGAGAAGAAATGAGGTGGTTAATAGCACCACAAGATGGTCCTTCCACTTCTAACCCTTGTAGCTCCCTTAGATGACCTTCTTACTTCATGAAACAAGCTTGGAATGGCTTGAAGCTTGAACAAAATGGAGATGATGGATGGACTTAGTGTGGCCGTGAGTTTGAGGGAAAGGATGAGAAGTGGTGTTGTTTTGAAGTAATGAAAATGAAGAGTGAATGGACTCTTGGTTTTTATAAAAAAATTTCCAACATATAATTATCCTTTGGTTAATATGTTTCATATTCTATTAGCATATCTAATAAACTAATAAAAAAAAGATCATGGTGATGGGTCCCTTGTCCATAAATGTAAGTGGGGGAGGGGTTTCTAATTACATTTCAGCTTCTAGTCTAGTTATATAAGTTAGTTAGTTTTTTTTTTTTTAAGTGTAATATTTATTGTTTGATGTGTTATGTCATAATATTGTGTGTTATGATGTTTGGGCATCATAACTAATTCAGAACAATAAGAACAATGCTTCTAGCAATATTTTTATGTTCCGGGTAATGTCCGGTTGTTCGTTTCGTTACTGTCCGTTAAAGTACTAAATTGCGTAGTTTAGTGTGCTTTATGTAGTCTTTTATGACAGTTTCGATTCCCGACACTTGGGAAAGTATTCTGGACCATTATATCACAATTCTGCATTTTATTTTGTTGTTAAAAAGCTGAAAATAGCTGAATTTTGGTTGTTTTCTACAGAATTCTGCACTTAAAGTGCGTTTCGGGTGTTTTCTAGTGCTTATTTTAGCTTCCGGAATGTATATATGTTAACCCTTGTATGCACTCTTGGGTTTTAGTGCATTCTTGACGTTGGCTCTACACCTAGGCTCCCATTCTAATGTCTGACTGCTTTCTGCAGTTCCGTTGACACGATGTGTCTTACCGGTGAGTTTACTAATATTTTTGACGCAACGCTATCATAAGGTAATTCTTGTAGCATATATCATGCATGAATTCACTTGCATGGAATTCAAAAATTTATTTGTCGTGTAAACCAGATCATGCACAGTCATTTAAGCACAAATTACTGTTCATTGAGTGTATAGAATGTACGGAAAAGTGACGGTTGTCACAGTCTCCCCCCGTTAGAAGAATTTCGTCCCGAAATTCAAGCGATGCCATCGGTCGCAGGGGAGTTGTGAAACCAATATGGTCACTTAGATTCATGATTTGTCTTCATGTTCCCATGAAATCTCTGGGTCATGTCATGAATTCTATCATACTCAAGTAGATCAATCATGTCTTTTCTGTATCTTGTGGACTCTTGGTCCATAACCTCAACAGGTTTCTATCGTATCGCGGACTCTTGGTCCAAAACCTCAACAGGTTTCTATAGTAATTCTTGTCGTTTGTCATTGACGTGAATCTTATTTGTGGGAACAACGACTGTTCCTTAAGTCAGACTCCTCTACAGACTAGACACATGAATGTGTCGCGATCACTACTGATCTTTTTCTGGGAGCTTCATCTTGTGAGCAATGGTTCTGATCCCTACACTGGGGATTCGACCTTTTCATTTTCCAAAACACACTACGCCTTCTCTAGGCGAGGCTCTCATTTTAGTCATACTTTTTATCTCAAATTCTTACGATTTATGCCGCTCATCGGCGTAATCTTTCTGTATTCTGCGGGCTGTCCTGATATGATCATATATCTGAACGATCTTGCCTCTAGTTTTCCTGGGCCATCTCGGGCTAGTTGATTGTTTATTTCTGGTATCCGTTCAACATGACGGGAATTGACTCATTATGTTCCGTCTAAAGCTTTACACGAAGTGGTTTAGATGGCGGTGTGATAGATACCGTTGTAGGAAAACTCCACTAAGGGCAAGTGAGTGTTCCGACTTTTCATCAAAGTTTATCACACAAGCATGTATTGTGTTCATACAGTCTGCATCGTTCAGCAGCTCAGTTCATAATCAAGTTCTTACGATCATCGGTGTGCTGCAACCCTTGTGATCAATAAAGATCGTGCAACGTTTTCTTTCAGGTAGTGACGTCCAGTTTGCGGCGCGCAATTCTTGTATTTTTCTCAAGATCTCTTCTCATGATTACTTAATCAATGTGCCGCGTATGCAATGTCGTGGTCTCGTTGCGTCGACATACGATCGAGACTTTGTCGAGAGGCGTCACATAATTGCAACTCTAGCTCTTTAGCTCTTGGTTGCAGGGTTGGCAACTATTCTTATCCATCATGTATCTTAACGTTCTCACTTCGCGAATTCGAAATCCGCTTTTCGTCATCATGGCACATAACTGTTCTTTTCTCTAAGAGTTGCAAGGTAAATTGCAGCTGTTTGCTCACGACCTTCCTTGGTCGTTGGCCATATAAGAATGTAGTCAATGAGTATAATCATGATCTATCCAGGTATGGCTTACACGTTCGTTTCATGAGGTCCATGAATATTGTTGATGCATGTGTTAAGCCGAATGGTACGACAAGGAACTCGTAATGCTCGAAGCGAGTCCTAAAGGTCGTTTCAGGGATATTTCCTTCTTGTATTCACAGTGGAGGACATCCTGTCCTCAAGTTGGTCCTTGAGTGGCAACTAGGATCTTATGATTTGTTTATCCATGTCATCAGTCCTTGGCAAAGGATCCTGATTCTCAATTCGCTGGAATTTACGCAAAGTGGAGTCTACCACTTTCTCTTTGTGTCCTTAACTAAGGACGTCATGTCCTTAATTTCCTCTGTCTAGCAGCTCTAGCAGTTATATCGGAGGCTCATGCTTCGCAAACGAAGCCAGTCGGTAAAGCGTCATTCGGCGCTGATGCCGCTTCTGGCACGAGGCTCATCTTAAACCTCTCTTGTCGCTGCGGAGGGGCGTTCCTGGCAAGTCTTTAGAAAAGGGCTTCCGGAACTTCCTTCATAATATGGATGTTCTCAGGCTTTATACCTGGATATCCAATCCATGCTAACTATCATATTATGACTTCTCACGTCAATGGTACCAGAAGGTTCCGGTCTTCCGAGTTCCTAGAATATAATTCCTTAATTGCTTCGTCTGCTTAAACTAGCCTCCTATATGCCCATTTCTAAAGGATACGGGACGTCTATTCTACTTGGAACTAGGCCAAGCTGTTTCTTAAGTTCTAAGCATGCAAGGTTAAAGTTGATGCCAGTATAAATCGGAAATAGATGCATAAGGTTGGTTAATAGGGAACGTACCCGTAACCGCATCTAGATCCTGGCGTGCTTCACGAGTTTCGATCGTGAAAACCCTTCCTTGCTTGCTCTTCCTAGGGCAATCTTTCCTAGTGTGCCCTGCTTCACCACATTTGTAGCAGCCTGGTATTCTCTTATTCCTTCCATCTGGGTCCTTCGCCCAACAGGCGTCCTTGCTGTGCCCTTCTTTTCCACACTTAGGCCTCAGACATCGACCTTTATGGTGAAAAGTGCATTCCTCGCACCTCGGCTTAGCTCCCGAGTAAATCTTATCACCAACCTTATTAGTGGTTCCAGAAGCTTTCCTGTCATGCAGCGGTTTCACTTTCTTTCTTTTGTTTGCTTTAGAGCTTCCATAGCCGACTTGTGTACCCACCTTTAGGTTCGAAGACTTCCTTTCCTTATTGCCTGATGACTCCACATGAGTCTCTTTCTTGTTATCCTCAGATTCCGAAAATTTTCCCGCACGTAGAGCTTCTTCGGTAAGCGTAACGCTTAAATCTATAGCCTCTGCGATAGTTGGAGGCCTTGAGGTAGTAACCAAGCTCCTGATCTGAGGTGCAAGTCCCCAAATGAATCGTTCAATTCTCTTGAATTCTGGCTTTACTAAGTAGGGGACGACCCTGGACAAGTCGTGAAATCGTTGGACGTATTCAGGAATCTTCGGTCCGTCCATTTTCAAATTCCAGAACTCCACCTCAAGCTTCTGGATTTCAGCCCTAGAACATTATTTCTTTTCCATCTTTTCCTTGAGCTCGTCCCAGCTCAGTGCATAAGCAGCATCTGCACCAAGGGTCTGAACCTGAAGGTTCCACCAGGAGAGTGCGCCATCCAAGAATAACCATGAGGTATAGGTAACACTCTGCTGGGGTGAGCAGTTACTCATTCTTAGAACGGAGTCAGTCTTTTCTGACCAACGAACAAATGCAACGACACCTCCTGTGCCATCAAAATTCAATGGCTTGCAGTCCAGGAATTGTTTATAGGTGCAGCCAGTTGGAGGGTTATTTCCGGTAGTGCCATCGCTGTGCTTAGAGCGGAGGGCTTCATGTCGTGCAATAGCCTGTGAGATGCGTTCTTGCAGCTCGGCTTCTGTCCTTGGTAACGTACTGGTGTTTGTGTCTCGCCTGGGCGGCATTGTCTTCTGTCAAAATGGTATGAAGTAAGTTAGACAACATTTCAATTGTCTATGAGGTACACAGTACCATAAGCCATCATGTAATCACCCAATTTCACATGTATATATAATCAATGTATGAGCGAGGAAACAATTACTGTGCCTTCACATAGGCTTGCCAACTTGGCTTATTGTGTGTAATAAAATGAACTCGAGGTTACATCGCCTCGGCCATTTAGGTTTCAGTTATTTCCTGCTATATTGATTTTATTGATGTGTATATTTTCCCTTAGATGGGGTTGTTCGTGTGGAGGTGATAGAGAGTGTAACGTCGCTGAATCTTTTGAATGTCACCCATCTTTACTTGCTTAAACGTCGTTTTCTCAAACGTCTCGTATACAGGTAGAAGTGTCAGTCACGAAGTAGGCTAAGATTGGCTTCCTACTTTATAACGCGCTAAAGCACTGATCTATGTATTGTTTTACCATATGAAGGTGTGAACACCTAGAGTTTAATTTTGGAGGGATGGTGATCTTTAACTTAACCCGCAGAGTCCACCAGGATTTCTGTGCACTACAAGTCGTTATTACGTGGGCCCCCGTAATAATAATTTGTCTTGCACAGTTACCCCAATTTTCTCTCGTCCAAGCAGATGATCAATCAAGGAGGGGACACTACTGTCCTTATACCTCTGTCATGGAAAGGACCATTGCAGTGGTCCACGTGCTAACACTCGTTGTTGTTACGCGTGAATAGGCACGATGATTAGATGAAGTAGGAATAGAGAGAATTCCTAGTAGTTGGAGGGGCACCTTCAAGATGAATACTTCATCTTCCTTTTCTGGTCAAGTACGTCGTCAATCTTGCTTCTCATAAGCCGCAGGGATCTCGTCCCGTTGATCAAGAATTTGTTCAAGGTTGCCGCCTCTGCCTCGTCATCATCACCGTAGTTAGGCATCTTCATGATCGAGAGGAAAGAACAGCCATCTCCTACGGAAGCAAGCTCAGAATCTTGTTTGGTGATCACTCCCAGCCGTGAGCTTTGCAAAGGATGCGAGGTCGATAGCTTCATCGTGCGAGTCACGTACAGTAATAGGAGTCGGAGTCGAAAGTATCTTATTCACGTCAATAATCATTCCGTACACTTATTCGTATATATGTATGTCAATAACAAATATGCTATTTAGCATAAACAAGCAATTTGATGCATTATATCACGTATAACTCTCGTTTTTGGGGGGGGGTCATTTTTCTAGTTGTCGATTCACGACAAAAACACTACTTGGTGTTAGTGATCACCAAGGGTGTATTTTGTTGTTGGCAAGTCTAACTCGTGTAGACTATGCCTTATTTGGCACCTTATCTTAAGGGTATTCCTCACTAATGTCCTTGCCTTGTCTCTTTTTGAAAGGTGTTTGACTCGTGGATCTTGGCGCTTACGTGAATGCAATGAAAACCTCTTCGTAAAATGTTTTCGTGAGAGAACTCTAGTGATTGTAGTCTAGACTCGAGAAAGAATCCTAGTTCACTACAATCGAAGCTCTGATACCAAACTGTCACACCCTGTCTTTTGCGGAAGCGTACGATGTGTGACTAGTTTGTTATCATTGCATTCAATCATAATAGACAACTACATGATCAAAACGATGTTCATCCATTCATGAAAATTTGAGTATTACAAATACTCGTTATTTAAGTTTTAAAAACACAACATTCGTCTAGGTTACAATTCAACAACAGTGGATGACATCTAAACTTGAAGTCTACTTCTAGCTATGACACTTCCTGTCACCTGAAACACATGTAATTTTGGGAAAACATCAACAAAAAAAAAAAAAAAAAAAAAAAAAGTTGTATTTCACGTTTGTATACTTTGTATGAAAACATAGTGTGTCATGTATAATTCAAGTTTTCATATATAAATCAAGTATTCATGTGTACACCACGTACTCATGTATAATTCAAGTTTTTCTTGAGTACCCCACGTACTCAAGTATAATTCAAGTTTTCTTGAGTACCCCACGTACTCAAGTATCATTCAAGTTTTCTTGAGTACCCCACGTATTAAATGATTGTTTATACAAGGACATTAAGGCACGTGAGGACATAGGGAGCATTAGTATATTCTCCTTCAAGGCATGTGAGGACATAGGGAGCATTAGTATTTTCTCCTTTAACTGTGTCGATTACCCTCGACTGTGTCGATTAACCTCGACTGTGTCGATTTCCCTCGACTGGGACACCGAAGCACTCAAGAGGTCACATAAGGACCATGAGTGGGGCTCGGCCGTACCCGTTAGATCTAACCCTCGTCCCTAATTAAGTATTAATAGCAAATCAATATCTAGTTTAAGCTCACATGATCTAGTATTTTCTAGGCATTTATTAAAGCACATCATACTCGGTACTCGTTCTCACCAAGAGTGCTTCTCGTATTTTTTGTATTCTCAAATCGTATTGCACTCGGTACTTGTTCTCACCAAGAGTGCTTCTTGTATTTTTACCATTTGTAAAAATTGTAATATTTGTAACATGTATTTCACCCCCGAGAGTTATAAAACCAAAAACAGTTAAGAGAAAAGGGGGAGCATGAACTCACCACTTTGCGTTCCTGCGTCGTAAACTTCACCGGATTTGTTTATCTAGCGTCGTGACCTAAACGTGTTTTATTAACGTTAGTCACTAGACTTGTATCGCACAAGTTCAAGTCACTGTTTTTTGTATATGTGTTCTTGTGTTAAAAATAATTTATATTTTTAACTACGTGCCTTACTTATATTATTTTCTCAACAATAAATATAAGTATCTTGTATTTTGTCTAAGTATGTTGTATGTGTATTTTTGGTATCTTCGCCCCTTAGGAGTATTTAGTGTATTTTCAAGTCCTAATACACTATCACGTATAATACATACTATATACACTTAGCACATAATCTGGTGATTAAATAATATATATATTTTTCTCAAAAATATACATACTTAATATCAATTTGTATCTTGAAGAAATCATCATTTCTTAATACAAAAATTACGGAAACCTTGGTATATGTTTTTGGATACATTTTTAGGGGATAAGTTTCTCAAAACTTATATTTTTCCCAAGTGTCAAAATTTATAAAAAAATTTTGGCAGAGTTTCCCCTAAAAATGGAGGTTTCCCATGTTTTCAAAACACGTGTTTATTTTATTTTAAAACATCATCGACAATCCACAATCAACAACATACAATCTTTATTTACCAAACTTGTCAAAATCAAGCATAAACTTTAAACTCATGAACTTGAATATTTATGAAAATATGTAGTAACTTACTAGCACACTTAGTAAGTCTTGTTACCTCCCAAAATGTGATTAGTTCTTTAAAAACTTTATTTTTAAAGAGTTTAAGTATTTACAACTTCAAATCACATTTTCTAAAAATATTTCTTTGTGAACTTTTCTATTTACACAAGTGTTTCTACACTTGTTTACCTACCAAAAAAATGTGACTAGTTTATGTAAGATCCAAATTTTAGCAAAACTCATATTTTTAACTTGGTTCTTTTGAAAAACCACTCATGGATCCTTAGATCTACATGATTATAACCTACTTTGATCTTTATTTTTCAAGAAATCACCCATTTAATCAAGTTCATAGTTTATGTGTGGATGATTCCATTATCCACAACATTTCTAACTTTCACATCTTGCTAGTTCATGTTTTTAATCATGATCTAGCAAGACCATATGATGATCCATATCATTTTTACTAGTCGACAATAAACAACAAGCATAACAACATAAGAATAACATGACTTCATCATTATTTTAACACTACTTCATCTCAAAGTTAGTTTAAGCCAAGACTTTGTTTATGGTTCTTTAGAGTTCTTTTTTTTTTATCATTCTTTTAACTATTAACCATCAAAATCATGAAGAGAATGAAGATCTAAGAGTCTTACCACTAGCTCAAGACTAGGGGAGTTCAAGAGAAGAAATGAGGTGGTTAATAGCACCACAAGATGGTCCTTCCACTTCTAACCCTTGTAGCTCCCTTAGATGACCTTCTTACTTCATGAAACAAGCTTGGAATGGCTTGAAGCTTGAACAAAATGGAGATGATGGATGGACTTAGTGTGGCCGTGAGTTTGAGGGAAAGGATGAGAAGTGGTGTTGTTTTGAAGTAATGAAAATGAAGAGTGAATGGACTCTTGGTTTTTATAAAATAATTTCCAACATATAATTATCCTTTGGTTAATATGTTTCATATTCTATTAGCATATCTAATAAACTAATAAAAAAAGATCATGGTGATGGGTCCCTTGTCCATAAACGTAAGTGGGGGGAGGGGTTTCTAATTACATTTCAACTTCTAGTCTAGTTATATAAGTTAGTTAGTTTTTTTTTTTTTTTTTTTTTTTAAGTGTAATATTTAGTGTTTGATGTGTTATGTCATAATATTGTGTGTTATGATGTTTGGGCATCATAACTAATTCAGAACAATAAGAACAATGCTTCTAGCAATATTTTTATGTTCCGGGTAATGTCTGGTTGTTCGTTTCGTTACTATCCGTTAAAGTACTAAATTGCGCAGTTTAGTGTGCTTTATGTAGTCTTTTATGACAGTTTCGATTCCCGACACTTGGGAAAGTATTCTGGACCATTATATCACAATTCTGCATTTTATTTTGTTGTTAAAAAGCTGAAAATAGCTGATTTTGGTTGTTTTCTACAGAATTCTGCACTTAAAGTGCGTTTCGGGTGTTTTCTAGTGCTTATTTTAGCTTCCGGAATGTATATATGTTAACCCTTGTATGGACTCTTGGGTTTTAGTGCATTCTTGACATTGGCTCTACACCTAGGCTCCAATTCTAATGTCTGACTGCTTTCTGCAGTTCCGTTGACACGATGTGTCTTACCGGTGAGTTTACTAATATTTTTGACGCAACGCTATCATAAGGTAATTCTTGTAGCATATATCATGCATGAATTCACTTGCATGGAATTCAGAAATTTATTTGTCGTGTAAACCAGATCATGCACAGTTATTTAAGCACAAATTACTGTTCATTGAGTGTACAGAATGTACGGAAAAGTGACGGTTGTCACATCCGGAGCTACGTGTCATCCACGTGGCACACCTACTTGTGACTCAGCAACCCTAATGCCACCTTATTGCCCTCGCGGGCCGCGTAAGTGTCAAGAGGGGGTTCACGCGGGCCGCGTGAAACCCATATTTCAGCTATAAATAGCTTGGTTCACGAGTTGTTCGTCTGTGTCGAAACCAATTCACAAAAATGAATTCTCACCACTCAAAATTCAAATTTAAGATATCGGGGTGCTACTACGATACCGGGTATTAACTTGATCGCTGCTATGATTCAATATCCGATCGGTTAAAACTATCCAATGGATGTTTAAGTGCTGCTCACACTTGGGTTATGCTTTGTCATTCGTCGTTAATTCGATGGATGTTTAAGTATTGCACTTTGTCATTCGTTGTGAGGGTTTTAATCTCGTGAGTTATCGTAAATGTTGTATTAGTTACTTACCTAGTTCATGTGCACTAGGTTACAAGACTAATCAATAGGCTAAGCTCTGCCCGTATAAATCTGCATGCTTATAATGTGAGTCATTCTCTTTTTATCAAATTACTTTCCAAAACCCTATTTATTTCAAAGTTATAATTACAGGGATTAAGTCTTTGTAATCTCCAAATTACAGCCGGTATGTGGGGTTTTGTATACATTACTTGATAACCTTCACCATTGGACAACGAGTTAGCCAAGGGGTGATATGACCATAGTCACAGACACCATTGGACTATGAGGTTACCAATGGATGTTCGAGTGACAAATACTGTGGGTAGTTGGTTGATATATGAAAACATTGTAATCACTCTTAATACTGTAAATTATAACAAATGTGTCGTTTTAAGCAAAATGAATGAACTCACCAGTATTTCCTGCTGACCAAATATTTTTAAAACCCGTTTCAGGTAATTACAGTAGATTGGAGTAAGAGTTGGATACGGCACTGAAAGGCTTCAAGAAGTGGCTTATTTTATTAATTAAATCAAATTAAGAAATATTGTTTTATGTAATTGGGTTATCCCTTATTAAAGCTACATTTGTAAAACATGGGTTTATCCCATCTATTTAATAAATAAAATCCGGTGTTTTCTAAACTCTGATATTTTTCCTAACTCACGGTCCTGATGAAATTTCCGCTGCAATATTTTTCAAAATAATCACTGGTACCACTTGGCTGCTCGCGGCTCCCGATTCCGTCCAGGGTGGGGTCGGGGGCCGTGACATTTCTGGAAAGGATACCGGTGATTTGACTGAGACGATGTGTCGTCGTGTTAAACTACTGAAATTCCATCGAGTTCGGCCCATTCTATCGGCCGGGAACCACCCCGTTCCATCAGATCTGGCCGCCCTTGACGGTTTTTCCATGTCTAACCTGAAATCGCACAATACTTTGATTATATTCATAGATTTTTAGGTGAGATTGTTATAAAAACATGTGGGAATCACCCAGATCTGAGTTGTTCATGGTGAAATGAGGTCATGCTTTGAAGTTCCTATGAACTCTTGATGACATCATCTTTGAACACCTCAAATCAGGAGATTTCGCGGTTAAAAGTGGAGTTTTAAAAGATAGAAAGGTGTAGAATCGAGTGTAGATCATAGAAGTACAAAGTTTAGGTTGAAAACTTACAAGAATCGCGAGAAATCGAGAGATGATGGGGTTGGAGCGTCTGGTCGAACAGTAGCAGTCACATCAAGTGTTCTTGATGTGACTGAGGGGTATTTATAGGCAAGGAGGAGGGAAGGATGGTGAGCGGGGGCCGTCCGTTCGGCTGGCCCATCCGTCCGGATGACCGATCCGTTCGGATGTCCTTCGGCGAGCTGCGTTTAGGTGTTCCGTTTCGATCGTTAAGCGTTGCGATAGTTTTGTTACACTGTTTCGTATAGATATGTATGTATTTATTATAATTAATCACAAAAAGGTCGTACGTACGTATTCACATTTCTAAGTGTTCGTTTCGAGTGTGCGTTGTGTTATGACGCGTCACGGCCATCGCAGAGGGTAGAGTAGGTCCTCTCTCGACATCATCGTGAGCGTTAGTATATGCGTTGTGCCACAATGACTGACGGGGTACTACCTGCTCGTATTGACATCGTCGTCACGACGGCTGGAGCTATAGCACTCACCCGAGAGTCTTTGTTAGCATTAGTTGTCTGCGTTTCGACACATCACGGCCATCGAGGAGGGTAGACTAGGTCCTCACTCAATGTCATCATGAGTGTTAGTGTTTGCGATGTGATGTAGCGATAATGTATTGTGAAAATATGCGATTATCCTTCGAATAGCGATGTATGCGATATAGTTACATTATGATCCGAATCTCTGGTGCTAGACGTAACGAGTGTAGCGAGTAGTAACAATGCACGAAAGTACGGGTTGTTACATGTACGTACTAATTCATCAGTCAAGGTGTTTGCTAGTTCTACAGCTTCTTCTATAGTTTGAGGTCTAGCCGCCTTGACTACATGCCTAATCTCACTGATTAATCCCCAGATGTAACGGGAGAATAATACTGGTTCATGTGATGCAAGGGCCGGCACTATTCTAGCATATTCGAAGAATAACGTAGTGTAACCCTTACTATCCACTCCAGTCATTCTAAGGTTTAAGAACTTATTTGCTATCTGTTCTTTTTCATTAGGAGGGCAGAATTTCCTTTCTACCATATTCTTAAATTCCTCCAATTCCATATTGTAAATTATGTCACTTCCCCTAGACTGGAGGATAGTGTTCCACCATTCTAAGGCTGAGTTCTTAAACAGATTGGAGGCAAACATTATCTTATCCCTTCCGCGCACTTGCTTATTTTTAAGACTGCCTCAGCCTTTTCTATCCAGTGTAGAGCTGCAATGGCCCCTTCATTGCCCGAGAACTCCATTGGTTTACAAGACCAGAATTCTTTATAAGAACAACCATAAGACATGGTTCTTCTTCTTTTGGGAATGGACACTTGAAGTATGGGTCCATTGTTCACGCTGTTTTCTGGTTCAGTGGGTCGTTTACTATCACGGTTACTTTTATTATCAGCTTCATTAACCGTTTGGATAATATATGACATCGCATCTATTATCCCTTGTGCCACTATGTGTTGGATGGCACTGTTATCCACTTGGTTTCCATTGTTATTGTTGTTCTGATTATCGTTATTCTGGTTATTGTTATTCTGGTTTTCCGGGTTATTATTCGGGTTTTCTTGATTCACTTGGTCGGCCATCTGAATTATAAACAATTACCGCATATTAATATCACAAGATAATATTTAATATAAATAATCACATAACACGCATGTTGATCAAAATCGTCGAACAATGCGACTTACTCTTTCTTATATATTATGCATCTAATACAAACTGGAACTGGAATATAAAATTACAATACTATTAGGCATCAGTAGCTATTGTCTAGTTTTTTTTTTCAAACATACATACATACTATATATTATTATTACTATTATCACCATCACTGATATGGGTTCATCCAGAACTCCATATTACGCTCATCATACTTCCAGACGAGTCGTTCTCCTATCTGCCTCATCCTTTCACTACCTTCTAAAATCTCCTCACCAAAGGTTCGGAGTTCTTGCACATTCTCTGCACTCATTGGGGGTGCAGGGGCTAGTACTGGGTTTGGGAACTGGGGTATGGGTTCCTGGTAAGGATAAGGATTCTCTAGAATTTCCCTGATATATGGGTCATTATCGTAGTAGGGATCTAGAGGGTCCAACTCTGGGTAGGCTGCTAACTTCGGCATGGGTTCGTCTTCTGGTATTGGGTAACGTAGCTGGTAATCCCTATTGTCGTCTAACCACAGGTCATAGTCTGGGTCTAAGGGATTGGGTGCTGGTATTCTAGGCATGGTTGTAAAAGTCGGTAGGCGCTCCCTAGTAGGTCAACCGGGGAGTTGAGAGTATTCGGCCTATCCGGAGAGTACATGGGGAGTACTCGGAGATGCTAAATTATAAATAAATTAGTTTTCGGAAACTAAATATATGTCAAATACCAGAATTTACAAATATTTATAACAAAATACGTGAAATTGATATTCATTCTTGGGACATCTGTGTATTTTAACCCTTGTATTGTTCCGAACAACTTTGTGTTTAATGAAAGATGACGTTTTAATTTCAATATTTGTTTAATTATTTGTGACATTAGTACATTTTCAATCGTTGTTCAATTCCGAACTCTCAAACCTGTTCTGGAAGTAAAATCATAAACCGTTACGTAAACATAATCAGTTTAACATGACGTACACTCCGAAACTGGGACATAAGCCAAACATACCCTAAATACCCTTTACATAACTTAGAAATAAGTTTCGAAGGATTCGGTATAGCAAAAACATGTTTATTCGAACTTTAGAACTAATTGCGACAAAACTACGAAACGAACGTTGGTGACCGCCCGGATAATATTTAAATTCCAAAAATATTCTGTTATGATTAAAATTTTATTTTTAATTATGTTCATGTTGGAAAATAAATTAAAATGCATAAAAACATTATTTTTCAAGTTTAAAGCGCGTAACGCGTGTTACTGCGCAACACAGTGCTTATACTGCAAAACACGGACAACGCAGCCAGTCTCGGCAACTGAAATTTATTTCAGTAATATTTTGGCGAGTTTATTTTTATATAGTAATAAAAATAATTTAGAACGCCATAAACCGGGATTTAAACGCTAGATAAAATCCGTTTTGTACAGCAGCAAAAGCTGCGTTTTTACAGCAGAAAACGTGTGTTGTGTTTTTCATCATAACTTGAAATATGTGTAGAATTAGCTCATGAAATTTGTACTGTAGATGACCACTGATGTCGTTGTAATTCTCCCACTGGAATTTCATCAATCGGACTTACGATGAATTTTAAATGAATTATTCTGTGGACTGCAGTCAGAAAGTGACGAATCTGATTGCAGTCCGGTAAATGATTTTTTATAAAATATTGGTAATTAATTGGATCCGGATATTTTTACACAATAATATTTGGATCGTTCAAAACATTCAGTAAAAAATTGGGAATTTTTGGAGTAAGTTAAAATTCCCGAAAACAGCCCAGTTTTAAATGATAGTTAAAATGCAAGGGTTTTGATGATATATGTATGATATGATAAATGTTCAAATACATCAGCAAATAAACATGAATAAGTTGCATATTTGTTGCATTTAGATTCATATAAAATGATGTTGATATGATAGTGTGCTTTAGGCACTTGTAAATAAGAATACATGTTGATTTAAAGCTCAAGAAATGATAAAAAAAATCATTGTATGACAAAAATGTTTTAGAACAGATTATAAACACTAAAAATAACATTATTTGGTATATTATAATGGCATGAAACTTTGACATAGGTTTGATAGCTTTGCATGTTGTACATATAGCTTAAAAAGTGGTAAAATATGTGAAATTTGCATGATTTATGTGCTTTATGTGAGACCTGCACTATCATGAGTATAACCACTATTTTATTCAGTAAATAACATGGGTTATGTTAAAATATCAAGTCGTTTCGATTTGGGATGGTTAGGGTAACGTTTGATGCAAAACTATGCGGTAAAACGGTTAAAAATCGGCTTTTTGGAGAATTTTCATAAAACTGTTTTAGATCAGTAAGTAAACTGATATTTTTGATAAAAAAAAATAAGTATTTTAACTTATATTAAGTTTACTTGGTGTTTGGTTAGTCATACGTGACTTCCGACGCCCAAAAATGTTACCGAATCGCTAAAATACGTGTTTTTCAACATACACTATAATGGGTTGTTCATGGGTAAATTTTATGTGTTACAATGTGTTATGTGTTTTATAATATGTGTATGATGACCTGTTAATACTTGACAAGATTATGTGTATTACGCTATTATTAGTATGTTACGTTTGAGTATATATATATTACGACGCGCAAATCGTAGATATATTGCTTATAACATGATGAGAGTCACCAATAAAATCGTTCAAGTCGCAAAGTTCTTAAAATATGTATATGAACTCATATATACATAAATACACCAATATAATAAAAAATAATAACTTTTCGAGAAGATCTCAAAGTTATGTGAAAATTCTAAGTATCGGAGAAACTTATGTATTTTTGTGGGTTTTTTATTATTAAATCGTTCTTATTTAATTTAGGACGAATAAACAATTTGAGGGATTGTGTTAACATATAAAAACGCACCCAAAGGTGAGTACATAGTCTCCCCTCTTTTACGTTTTCAAATGTTTTGGGGTGATTCATATGTGCCTATTCATTATTTTCATGATTTCGACTATATGATTTCACATGCATAAGTACTATCTTTTGATGAATTGAACTATTATCTATGGTTTAAACGACTGATTTCCAAAGTTTGTTAGAACTATTTGTCCATTTATACTGTTATTTATACATTCATTAACAATGATCAAGCCGATTGGTAGTACGATATAGCGTTATAGGACTAGACACCCCATTCCTGTTGTATGGAATGTCAGAAACCAAATTTTAACCAAATAGAATTTGCCTTTGTGGTATTTCTATAGTCTCTAAAGTGTAGTTTGATGCACTAAGGTTTGAATGTATTGCTAAATCGCGATTACTAAAGCATAATTTGATATGCTATTATTTACTAAAGTATAATTTGATATACTATGTACAAATCCAACATATATTTTGTTATTTACTAAAACATAGTTGATACGTTATTTACCAAACCAAAGTATATTTATGATATACTACCGAAAACTATTATTTTAACAACTAAAGTATATTTGATATACTATCTGTTTAACTGTTTTGAAACTAAAATATATTTTAATATATTACTTATCCGACCTTCTTAAAACCAAGGTATATTTTTATGTATACTACAACTTTTATATCAATGCAAAGTGTTCTAGAAACCAAACTTTTATCAAGGATTCATGGCTACTTTTATAAACATATTATCTTTTCTTATATGATCCAAAGCCATGAATCTAATTCACAAATCCTATGTTACTCACAGGCATTTTTATGCTGACGTATTTACTTTCACATATGTTTCAGGTTTATTTCGTGACGATTGTTGATCGCTTTACATAGGATGGACATGGGCCTTAGTAATTATAAAAAACATGAACGACAATTGTACTGTTTGTTGATCAAATTCCAAGACAATGTAACTTTTTATGTAATAAAACAATATTCTAAATTCCATGTGTTGTGAAACAATGATTCTGTTACAACACTCCCCGACGTTTCCGCACGATTTGTTGTTTTACGTGGTCGGGGTGTGACAGAAGAGTTGGTATCAGAGCTCATGGTTATAGGGAATTAGGTTATTAGTAAAATTTTGACCTAGACTATAACCTTCCTAGGACCCTAACACAAGTTACCTTGTGTTTAGATCTTAAAACAATACTATCACCTATCCTTAGGTGATTACCAAAACAAGTACACAAATCTCAATTCCATTTGAAAATCGATCATCTATCCTTAGATGATTAGTTTTTAGGCTTTACGCCTTTAAAGTTTTCAAATCTCATCAAAGTTTGAGTCTTAATAATGTGAACACGTGCAATCCGGAAGGGTGGGTGCCTGTACCCTGAGTTTTCTGTCTAAGGCTAGAGTGTTCGTACAAATCCACATAATCGGACCAGTCACTCTTACTTGGGAACTCTTGGGGTGAGTGTCCACTTATAGACTAAAGCATGTTTTCATTATGCATTATGTAGACCTCTTTACTTTGATTAGTCACTGTGTTGTTTGTTTGTTTTAAGTAACAAACAAATGACCACCTTCCTTCGTTTTGCTGATGTTTTCAAAACTCCTTTTGATTGTTCTATGTCAATCTCACACATTTCCTTGTGTTCCCTTTTCTTTTAGATGCCTCCTCGCTGTGATCAAACTTAAGACGCCGCAATGGCAGCCTTGATCACTCAGCAAATCGCTGCTGTACTCCCGAACCTAGTTACCCAGTTAAACCAAGCAAACAACAACATCAACGCACCTGTTCCGTGCAACTTTAAGACATTCAACTCTGCTAAACCTTTGAAGTTTTCTGGGACTCAAGGAGCAACCGCGCTCCTGCAATGGTTTGAAAGTTTGGAGAGCACATTCAGGCATGTGCAATGTCCGAATGAGCGTAAGGTTGAGTTTGCATCCAGTGTGTTTGAGAAGCGTGCTCTTACATGGTGGAACGGGGTGATGCGTGATAGGGGAGCCGATGTGGCACTAGCTCAAACTTGCGAAGAGCTTCGAGCTCTAATGATGAAGGAGTTATGTCCTTGTCATGAGCTTAGAGCGTTGGAAAGAGAATTCGACGATTTGAAGCAAGACAGTGGTGAACATCGAGCCTATACTAATCGTTATGAGGAGCTGAGCCTGTTATGTCCTGCTATGGTTACGCCTGTGGAGAAGGCGATTGAAAAGTACATTGATGGTCTTCCTGACTTAGTTCAAGATATCGTTACTGGTAGCAACCCTACTACCGTCAGACAAACCATTGAATTGTCTGCTACCCTGACTGAATCCCAGATCAGGAAAGGTAAGCTTTTTCGAAAGGGCGACCCAAAACCATCTGACAAGTCTGCACAAGAAGAACCAAAGGATAGACAGGCCGAGACATCCAAGAAGAAGAAGCGCAAGGCTTCGCAAAACTACGCAATAACTGCTCAGAACAACCAGGTTGCACCAAATCAGCCAGCACAACCTCGTACAAAGAAAAACTATGTTGGTACCGCACCTTTGTGCAACAAATGCAACCGTCATCATCTGGAGCAAGTACAGTGTCACAAATGTACCCATTGTGGGCGATTGGGACATTTGGTCAATACCTGCCGTTATGCTAACCAAGCTGCTGCAAATCCTGCTGTTGCTCAAGCACAGTTCCCTCCTGGGTCGTGTTATAACTGTGGTGACCTTACTCACTACCGCAACAATTGCCCAAGACTTGTTAACGCGAATCCAGCACGTGGACGGGTGTTTAACATAAACGAGGCAAACGAAAACAACGATGCAGCAGTGAACAATTAGTCTTTTGTTTTTCCTTGTATGTTATCTTTTGGATGTTTGAATCGACTCAGTTGATACATAAATAAAATTTGTTGTTTCAAGTTTATTTTACAAAACTGATACAATTATGTGATTTCTTTTATGTCTTGTGTTTTTGTGTTGTCCGAATATTCTTTATCCAAATCCTCATAGAATCTTCCATATCTCCATATGAGGGATTCATAGTAGGATATCCAAAGGTACTACCTTAAATCCTTAGGGGCTTCTACGTAATAGTTAAGACCCTTGGATTATGAAGTACTCTTCTATAATTGGACCCCTTGAGTGGTCTAGTTAAAACGATTGATTCAAAATTCTGGTTAGAAATATCATGTGATGATATAGCTGAAAAGATCCCTTAAGTGGTCTATTTAAGGGGATCGTACGACGGTCTAGTTAAGGAGATCATGTGTTGATCTAGTTAAAAAGATCGTTCGTTGATCTAGTTAAAAAGATCCTTTGGTGGTCTAGTCAAGTCACTTCATGTTTATTCGATTGACTTTTCCCTACGCATTATGAAATGAATTGTGCGGACTGTGCAAGGAATTACGTAATTATGGATGCATACATAATTATGGAATTCAGTGCATAGAAACCACAGCAAGTTTTATCATGTGTTAAGACCTATAGCGATGAGAATAACGAAACGGGAACAATGTAGAAAGGAGCATGGTGGATACGCCGCTGGTACTTCCTATATATAAGTGTTCCTTATTACATTGCGAATGTAGCATTATTTAAGTTACTAGAAGTCCTGGACCTTAACCAATGTTATTTTATCTTACACTCTCAGACTCTGTTTTCAAGCACACACAAGTTCCCTATAATAGTCTTCATACGAAACATTCTCCTATCCATTGTTCAAAGCTCCATGCTTTTGTTACAACGACGACATCACTTTGACAGTTGACAAATTCACTAAGAATCCAAACATGGCCCAGAGTCTTACTTAGGGTTCGAGGGATTCATTCGAAAGCGAAACCATCACAGATGCCTTCAGAAGTTTCCCCTAATTAAATTTCGGGACGAAATTTCCAAAAGTAGGGGAGACTGTGACATCTGTGTATTTTAACCCTTGTACTGTTCCGAACAACTTTGTGTTTAATGAAAGATGACGTTTTAGTTTCAATATTTGTTTAATTATTTGTGACATTAGTACATTTTCAATCGTTGTTCAATTCCGAACTCTCAAACCTGTTCTGGAAGTAAAATCATAAACCGTTACGTAAACATAATCAGTTTAACGCGACGTACACTCCGAAACTGGGACATAAGCCAAACATACCCTAAATACCCTTTACATAACTTAGAAATAAGTTTCGAAGGATTCGGTATGGCAAAAACATGTTTATTCGAACTTTAGAACTAATTGCGACAAAACTGCGAAACGAACGTTGGTGACCGCCCGGATAATATTTAAATTCCAAAAATATTCTGTTATGATTAAAATTTTATTTTTAATCATGTTCGTGTTGAAAAATAAATTAAAATGCTTAAAAACATTATTTTTCAAGTTTAAAGCGCGTACCACGTGTTATTGCGCAACACAGTGCTTATACTGCAAAACACGGACAACGCAGCCAGTCTCGGCAACTGAAATTTATTTCAGTAATATTTTGGCGATTTTATTTTTATAGAGTAATAAAAATAATTTAGAACGCCATAAACCGGGATTTAAACGCTAGATAAAATACCCGGTACCCAGTTAAATACCTGTTTTTATCTAATTTACCATTCAAAAAATACATTTAACCTCCCCCCCCCCCCCATATAAATTTCGGTCACTAGGACCCACCACCCACTAAAAAGATTTCATCCTTATATTATTTGATTCTTGCTAGATTTTATGGCCAAGTGTTGATGCATGCCAACTTCCTAATCTTCCATATCTTCTATATATCTTTCCATATCCTCCAAGATCACTACACCATCTTCACTAAATCTTTCTTCCTCTCTCTCCTCCTCCCAAAACCGTAAACACCCCTCTCTCTTCCATCTTCAAATCTTCAACCTTGTTCTTGAAGATCCAACCCCATTTCAAGCTATTTTCAAGTTGGTGTGAAGATCCAAAGGAGTTTCCAAGGTGCTTTCAAGTGATTTCAAGCTCCATATCATCAAAATCTCATCCAAAAACTTACTTGAATCTTGAAGGTATAACATTTATGTTAAAATCATACTCTTGATTCTTGGTTGTTCTTGATGATTTGAAGTTTCTCTTGAATCTTGGAATTTTCACAAACTTGAAATCTAAAAAGAAATGGGTCTTGATACAAAATAAAAATGGTGATGTATATGGGTGTATATATGTTGGTACATTTATGTCTATCGCCTCCGTCAATCCAGTCCGTAGCAGAAACTGAAGAAAACTTGCATTATATTGTAATATCTTGTTAGTAAAGGCAAGGTGGCATAATTGTAAATAAGGAGAGTCTCCTTATATCCTATGTCTATCGCCTCCGTCATCTCAAGACCGTAGCTGAAACAGTTTAAATCTAGCCTTATATTGTAATATCTAGAGTAAAAGGCAAGGTGGCAATATTGTAAATAAGAGGAAAGCTCTTATAAGCCTTGCCTATAAATAGATGTGTTAGGGTTAGAGTTTAGGACTTTTTGTGACTTTTGCCATTTTTGGAGACTTGAAGAGCTCTAGATCTAGAGAGAGAAAGTGCTCCACGTGATTCAGGTGCTTTGTACGATTTCAGATATGTCAATAGAATCACTGATTATATTACTTTCTCGTGTGTTTGGTCACGTTCGTGTACGGATTCCGCACATCACACGTTCGGTTCGCAATCGTTTCAGAGTCAAAACCGGTCCTAACAAGTGGTATCAGAGTAGGAGCTCGATTGCACGGATCAAACACACAATTACGCACTCAAATTCAACAGATTCAGAGTCAAATTCATACAGATTTGTCAAAATTTCTTCATATTTTCATCCTTTCATGTTTTTAACTGAAAATCGCCAAATTAAACGAGTTTTAACGGTTCAAAATTAATGATTTTTTGATATGTTGTGCGAAAGTACCTGATCTACAAGCCTACAAATTTTCAGATCCTAATTCCTAACGGTTTGAGAGAAATCTTAAATTTTCTGTTCGAAAAAGTTGGTAAAATGTTGCAAGTTGCTGTTCATGATTTTTTGGATGCTATCCGATCGGACAGTTGTCCGAACGAACAGTTGTCTGATCCATAGCACATCACTGAATTTCATTAAATTTGTTGACTAGTTGACTGCTAACCGATCGGACAGCAGTCCGATCCATTGTCCCACTTATTCACTGCATATCATTAAGTTGTTGACTTGTTGACCTAACCGATCGGACACCTGTCCGATCCAAATCAAAACATTGCAATTCATTTAATTCTTTGACCTTGTTGACTTCTGGCCGATCGGACACCTGTCCGATCCACTGCACCATACTTTGCATTTCATTTAAAGTTGTTGACTATTGTTGACTTGCCAACCGATCGGTCAGCAAGCCGTATCACTGCATCACGTTACAATTCATTAGTCTTTGATTTTGTTGACCTAACCGATCGGACAGCTGGCCGAACGGCTAGCATCCCAACCGATCGGTCGGCAATACGTGTCATTAAGTCAACTTTATCAGTGATTCATTAATTGCAAGTCAAATGATATCAGATTGTCACGTGAATGGGTCATGGTTTGCTTTAAAAATCTTCATTCCATGTGATTAAATTGGAACGGCCCAATCACATTTTATTTCAAATCAGAATTGTCGGCCATTGACAATTGTAAGTGAATAATGTTGTCAGTTTACACGTGATTCAGGTCAAAGAAGTCAACACGCTAGCCGATCGGACAACCCTCCCTATTCAAAATAGGCTAACCGATCGACCAAGCATTTTGTCGTCTAGTGCATTCAATCAGACAGCAAGTCGTACGGGTTGTCAACCGATTCAAAGTCACTTGATCAAGCCATAAAGCTAACCGATCGACCAGCATAAATTTTTGTCGTTTTGTGTCACCCGATCGACCAGAGGGCCGAACGAATTGCCACTCTATTCAAAGCATAGTTAGCCGATCGGACAACCACCCGATTCAAGAATCCCAGCCGATCGGACAGCTTTCCCACCCGATCGGACAGCACTGATTATTTTCACTGTTGACTTTTGTTGACTCACTCGATCGGATACCCGTCCGATTCAAGTTGTTTAATAATATTTGAACTAATCTTGTGTATTTGTGATTCAGGTGATTAAAAGGTGCTGTGATTCGAGGAGATAACATCATGGCTGAAGAGTTCTACAACATGTTTTACAACGCGTTTACATCCGAATCATCTGAGACTTCAACTGTCACACCCAAATCCATAACAAAAACGATCAATGACAATATAAAACATGATAATTTCTATGGAACCTATTCGAAACCACCTAAGCTTGAGAAAATAGAGGATTACACTTGGTGGAAAGAAAGATTCCTGAACTGGACCAAGGCATATGCTCACGAGAGCTGGTTCTGCTTAGAGTTTGGATACAGTCGACCGATTAATGACAAGAAAGAAGAGATCCCTCTCAAAGATCTTTCAGATGAAGACAAACGGAAATTCTCATATGAGCAGAAGATGATCGCTTTGATTCAACAATCTATCCAAGATGATATATTTTATTTGTTAAATCATGATGGGTCATCAAAATCGGTTTAGGAAGCGTTAAGGGTTAAAGCCGAAGGTGGCAAACAAATTAAAAAGAACAAAATTGCTTTACTAAAAAAGGAATTTGATTTGTTTGATAGCTTAAAGGGAGAGTCAGTGAGACAAATGATTGAACGTTTTTGTCATTTTAAATTGAACTCGAAAGGTTTGAGATTGAGAAAACGAGAGAGGAAATAATTAATAAAATCATAGAAGCGTTACCACGAGCCGATCAGTGGCAAACGTTTGTGTTTATCTTGAAAAATGATGCTTTATATGATTCAATTTCTCTTGATGCTTTGATAGAAAAATTGAGAGTCATGAACTTTAGCTACAAAAGCAAAGCAAGATGAGCGGTTCCTCGCATCATCAGAATGTCGGTCTTTACTACAAGGGCAATGCACCTTCGGTGAAAGTTGGTGAATCACCAAAGACCGGATTTAGCGTTGAAAAGACGAAAGAACCACAAACAAGCTCATCAAGCTACAATCCAGGATATCACTCATCTTCTTCAAAAACAAATCCTGATGAATCAGAGGAAATACTGTGTAACATTGCTCTTAAGCTGAAGAATTCTCCGGCTATGAGCATCAATTCTGCCAAACAGCAAATGAGTTTCCTTGCATCTGTTCTGGAATCGTATGAAGGTCTAGTAGCTGGCAAAATTGGAAATTCTGAATTGACCAAAGAAGACTATGACCAGATCGATCCGGAAGAAATGGAACTTATAGATATTCGCTGGTGTTTGGCAAGTTGCATCCACAGAGCTCAGAGATATATGGAGATTACTGGGAAGCAATCAATAGGTGGTCCATCAACTAAGCTGGGATTTGATAAATCCAAAGTGACCTGCTTCAAATGCAAGCAAAAATGTCATTTCAAGAGAGAATGCAACAACTCTGCAGTTGATGGAAATGAACATCCTTTCAATGATGATTATTATTGAAAGGCGATCTACCACCGAAGCAAAGAAGATCCGAAATTGATTGAAAATAATCCCAAAGAGAAGTCAAGAGCTTGTGCAGTAATTCATGATGACGAAGGGTATGATTGGAGTGAGATTCTTCCAGAAGAAGATCGTGTTGATAATCGATTCACAGCTCATGGTAGAACGATATCAAAAAGCAAACATCATGTTTTTGTTGCTGAAATCAAGGAAAGAAGTCGAGAAGAAATTCTGAGTGAGAAAACCGAAAGAGAAAGATTCTTTGCAGGATGTAGGATTGAGAAAATGCAAGAAGAATACGAAGATGCAAAATACTATGGAAGATACGACAAGAAGAGAGATTGCTATGTCAACAGAAATGGTGATCCTGTCGTTCACAGAAAAGAAGTGGTTTTTGATGATGTTCTTGCAGTAATTCCTCTGTCCGGCGAATACTATTCGAATATTGCGAAAGATAAAACAGGTTATCTGAAAAAGCTGGATAAGATAATTCGTGACGTGATGACCGCGAGTTTGAAAAAAAGGGATGAAGAAAGAATGAAGAAGAATGTTGATGAGTTGGTAACTGATCCGAAGAAAGTTGCTGAGGAAGTTAAAGTCGAAACTGTGAAAGTTGAGGATGAAAAGATAGAAGAGGAAGAGAAGGTAGAAGAAAAAGTTGTTGAAAAAGAAGCTGTTACTGAAGAACAGCAGGTTGAAGAAGCTGAGAAGAAGCTGGAAAGTTTGGTTAAAGTGAATAGTGATGCTGGTGCTGGTGATGAGAAAAAGAAAGATGCTGATCAAACTCAGACATATGCAAAAGAGAACACCGAAGTGCCAATCACTGAGGTAAATTCTGATTCTGAGATCATAATAAAAAATGTTGAACAGTGCAAGAAATGCATGGAAACGTGCAGTGCTTGTACTGAAAAAGATGAAAAATTCAGAACAAGAGATCTTGAATTCACTAAAATCGAAGAAGTTTTCAAAGAAAAATGCAAAGAAATGTTAGAAAACGAAAAGATTTTAAAAGATAATGATGAAAAACTTTCGGAAAAATGTAAAAAATTAGAAAAAGAAAATGAAGTTTTGAAAGAAAATGTTTTGAAAAAGACAGAAGAATGTGATCTAAAAGAGAATGCTTTTCAAGAAATGAAAAAAGAATATGATTCAATAAAATTGGCTTATCACATTACAAAAGAGTCATATGAAAATGTGAAGAGTCAAATGAAACTTGTTCAATCCAGATTGAGATACTGTTCTGAAACAACTGATACGCTTAAGCGACAATATTCAATAAAGCAACAAGTTGTCAATTCTTACATTGAGGATGTTGCTAAGCTAAAGCGTCAAATAGCTGATTTAGAACAGGATAACAACAAGTTACATAGTTATCATGCATCATCATATGTGCTTGAAAGAATTTTCAATCTAAAACCGGATGGTAAAGATTCTAAGCAAAACAAGAAAGGTATTGGCTCAGAGTTTCATCAAGTTCCACCACCGGAAAAGTTCG
Source organism: Helianthus tuberosus (assembly GCA_030545235.1). Lineage (NCBI taxonomy): Eukaryota > Viridiplantae > Streptophyta > Magnoliopsida > Asterales > Asteraceae > Helianthus > Helianthus tuberosus. Next base: position 124,005,760 of record CM060365.1, on the reverse strand, counting down.
CATTTTATGATGATGAGAAGGTCGAAAAAGCTTTCAACATGGTCGATCAATTGCCAGACAATATTGACGTAACCTATTCCAAATCTGATGATTCAAGTGATTCAAAGGTGGTAGGTAAGGTCGTTGAAAGTGTATTGAAAGAAGAGTCGGTTGAAAAAGGTAAATATGAATCACAGGATGAAAATGAAGGTAGTTTTCATGAAGAATATCTGAAAAACTCAAAATCTGAGAAAAATTTGAATGATGATTCAAAAGGATTGGTTTATACCATGATTGGATCAGACAAATTATTCTTAGATATTGTATTCCCGATTCAGAATGTGATTTCATAAAAGATTGATAAAGTTTTCAAAATGGTTGAAATTGAAAAATCTGAAATTCCAAAGTTTGCTGAAAAGTGTCATAAAACTTTCTATAACAAACCTGGTTACAAGAAGAAAAACATGAAGGTTGGGTTCGGTTATAAGAAGAAACAAAATTGGAAGAAAAATGAAACGCCAAATTATCAGACAAAGATGAATTTTGTTCACGGAACAAGTTCTGAAGAAGAGAAAGAACTCCAATTTAGACGACAGTCTAATGAAGAATTCTATGCTAAAAAAAAACAACAACAACAACAACAGGTCAAAGTTGTCTCAAAGAGAACATGTTTCAAATGTGATCAAACAGGACATCTTGCTCGCAAGTGTCCAAATCTGAAACCTGTTGGTGTTGAAACGAAAAAGAAGTCTGATGTTGTGAATCAGAAGTCAAACAGGTTTGATTCAAAACAAACTTGGAAGCCGAAAATGTCAAAGGCTGACTCACAACAAACATGGAAACCAGTGACACCCAAATTAAGAACAACACAAAGTTGGAAAAACACGGTTGATGCAACAAAACCAAACCAGTTTTGGAAACCAAAAGTTGTTGTTCAAAATCAGAATGGTCAAAAAGAGTCACATTTTTACAAACGAGGTACTCCTAAAGGTCAAACATGGTCTGTTAAGAAACAAATGACTTCGGTAGATGATGCTAAAATTGAAAAAGTCTTTGTACAAAATGACAAAGATTTTCCGAAGTTGAATGAAGCATATTGTGTTGAAATGCCTAAGGTCAAACAGACCTGGGCTAAATTGTTCAAGTAATTAAGGGGCTGTTTGTTTTTACTTATTTTGTCTGCATAGACACTATGTCTGCAGGCGGGCAGACATAGTGCCTTGAAGCTTGTTTGTTTTTTTTTAAAACAGATCTTCATATGGCTTCTTTCATCTTAAAAAAAAAGCTATAGAACTTTGCTTCATACATCTTCACAAAACCCTTCTTCTTCTTCTTCCCTCTTCTTCCCTGCCACCCTTCTTAACATGACTCACCACCACCACCAACCACCACCACTGCACCACCACCACCAACCATCGTCGCACCACCACCACCACCAAGCACCGCCGCACCACCACCACCAACCACCGCCGCACCACCACCACAACCAACACCACCAACCACCGCTGCACCACCACCACTGCACCACTACCACCACTGCACCACCACCACCACTGCACCACCACCACCACCAACCACCGCTGCACCACCACCACCAACCACCGTTGCACCACCACCACTGCACCACCACCACCACCAACCACCGCTGCACCACCACCACCAACCACCGCTGCACCACCACCACCAACCACCGCCGCACCACCACCACAACCACCTCCACCACCGAATCCGTCACACAACTTCATTCTTATATTTGCATAAAGAAAGTTTGTGCAGACATTATCAATTTATAAAAACAAACAGGCTTATATTTTCAGCTTGCAGATCTTCAGACCACATCTTCAGTTGCAGACATGAAAACAGATGAAATCAGCTTGCAGACAGTTTATGTCTGCAAAAACAAACAGCACCTAAGTAAGTGTGAATGTGCAGGTGCTTCCGAAGAATTATGAATGTCAACAAGAAGAGTGTCGGAGCAGTCTGGCACGAGAAGAAGAGGTTGCTGATCCCTGCGACTGTTAATCAGGGAGTTTATTTGATTTCTGTACATAAATAAACAATATTTCAAAAACCCTAAAAATTGAAAAATTTAAAAACCAAAAATATGTTTTTATTTTATCAAAAATATGTTGCTTGAATATGCCGAAACCCTCACGGCGGAACAAACATGATTAATTTCACAAGATTGAAAAAAGGTTTTCAAACTGTAAAAATAAATGTGTTGTAAATCATGGGGGTAATTACTGCTTTACATGTTATATTTTCTGCAAATCAGTGCATGAAAAGCAGAAAATGGATGGCGAGACGAAGCTATCAGTATCGGTTTGTCAAATTTTCTTTAAATGGTTTTGCATTTTAGGGGGAGTAAGAAAATTGTCAGAAAATCCAAAAACATTAGAAAATTTGAAAAAGCCAAAAAACATGATAAAATTTCAAAAATGAGTTTTTGTGTAAAAAGAGGAAATGATAGTACATCAGTAGACAATCACAGTACGCTAAAGAAATGGAATGTTTAAATGTGATAAACGGTCTCACTGATGATATGCCAGTAGGTTTTTACACGCTTAGTAGATTGTTTTCGAGATATAAATCTAAATATCATACTTACTTATCTCGTGGGGAACATTTCTCGGATATATGGGTAACCCCCGAAATCTTGTTTGAAAGACCCCTCTTTCTGAGATACTAGGTCTTTATGCTTAGTGATATCTGGGGTATTATCCCGGGACTTCTGATTTTGCGGAAGCAATGGCCTAGTCCCCGTATAATACTTTTCGCTTGCTTGAAATAAAAGCACCACCCTCAACATAAAAAATGATGAAACATTGCAAAATGCTAATCATGTGCTGTTGAAGAAAAGATTCTCTAAAGGGAACACACCTAAAAGTCGAACCATCATCTCTCTGATTTTGCAGAAGCGATAGCCTGAGCTCTCATGGTCTCGCATTTAACCCTTTACAGATATCATCTAGGTATACTCACCTGTAAGACTGAATATTGGGATCTGGATACGGGAGTATATTCTGAGGTGGGACACGCGAATAAGTTTAAGTCCATTAAAACACTAATCTCGTATCTCGAATCAATTGAACTTTGTGTGAAAATTTAAGTGGATCAGTATACTGACAATCTAAGTGAATTGTTTAGAACTTAAAGTGTTTAAAGCTCAACGGTACTAGTGATTTGTCATAATCAGATATGATCCTCTGACGCGAACTCATACAAAAATATTGTCTGTAAATATGTTTGTAAATATTTCTTTACTGCTTTATGTTTCAGAAAAATACAAAAAGATTTTGATTTCTTCTTTATTTTCGACAACCGATGTCTGAAAGCTGAGTTTCAAAATCTAAGTATGCTGATCATGTTTCTGAAAATAAAACAAGTTCATTAATTTGAAACTTGTAGTTTTAAAAATCAAAAATAAAAAACAGTTTGTGATATCTCCAAGGTCATTAATTTGGACTTGGATGATTGACTGTGAGGGATTTGGATGCTTATACTGTTAAAATATGTAAAAGAGCCAGTTTCCGATCCAGTTCGCTGAAACTGCCAAATCTTTAAAGATTGTTGATAGAGAGAGAGAGAGAATCAAGTTTTTCTGGATATATTCATATTATTATATCTTAAAGCCAGGATCTTGATTTAGAAAGTTTAAAAGAGCCAGGTCACGATTCCTGGAAAATCGAAAATGCTTTCATTGTTAAAAATATTTAGCATATGCTGAGAGAGCCAGGGTTTTCAATCCTGGAAGTTCAAAACATTTTCACTTATAAATGTTTGAGAATTGCAGATGTTGTACCAGACTACGATCCCGATAGCCGAGTCTAAGGGGGAGTCTGAAGACGAGCTCAACGCAAGAGGAAGCATGGATTCAAGGAGCCATGTAACTACCCTGAAAGAGCTTGTATCTGGAAAGCCAGGTGTCGATCCCAAAGCACGGAATTGATGAAAGGGGGAGCCTGAAGAGTTTACCGAAAGGGGGAGCTGAAGCTGAAAACAGATCCACCGGGATTCTGTTCGAGCAAGAGGGAGTCTATGTTGCTGAAGACGTGTTAAAGCTTCAAGAAGACTCAGAGAGAGAGAAAAAGTCAAGATGCTACGAGTTTGACTTAATGATTGAGATTGACTGCGGCAATATCCAAGGGGGAGTCTGTTAGTGCAGTATGTCTATCGCCTCTGTCATCTCAAGACCGTAGCTGAAACAGTTTAAATCTAGCCTTATATTGTAATATCTAGAGTAAAAGGCAAGGTGGCAATATTGTAAATAAGAGGAAAGCTCTTATAAGCCTTGCCTATAAATAGATGAGTTAGGGTTAGAGTTTAGGACTTTTTGTGACTTTTGCCATTTTTAGAGACTTGAAGAGCTCTATATCTAGAGAGAGAAGCTAGAGAGAGAAAGTGCTCCACGTGATTCAGGTGCTTTGTACGATTTCAGATATGTCAATAGAATCACTGATTATATTACTTTCTCGTGTGTTCGGTCACGTTCGTGTACGGATTCCGCACGTCACACGTTCGGTTCGCAATCATTTCGGAGTCAAAACCGGTCCTAACAATATAAACCGTACATATATATATATGGGTGTATGAGTTTTGAGTTTGATTTCTTGATAAACACTTGTTTAGGATATTTGTTTGCATGTTTTAGTAACATTTAAAGCCAACTTCAGTTGGCTGTAAACAGACCGTTATAAATCGAAAAATCAATTTTCTTAAGTCTAAATTATATGTTTTCGAAAAACGAATCAAATGGCACTAGAATCATATTTTTTCGAGGTCGTTTACTATTTTTAAAGGTCCGTTTTGTACAGCAGCAAAAGCTGCATTTTTACTGCAGAAAATGTGTGTTGTGTTTTTCATCATAACTTGAAATATGTGTAGAATTAGCTCATGAAATTTGTACTGTAGATGACCACTGATATCGTTGTAATTCTCCCACTGGAATTTCATCAATCGGACTTACGATGAATTTTAAATGAATTATTCCGTGGATTGCAGTCAGAAAGTGACGAATCTGATTGCAGTCCGGTAAATTATTTTTTTATAAAATATTGGTAATGAATTGGATCCCGATATTTTTACACAATAATAGTTGGATCGTTCAAAACATTCTGTAAAAAATTGGGAATTTTTGGAGTAAGTTAAAATTCCCGAAAACAGCCCAGTTTTAAATGATAGTTAAAATGCAAGGGTTTTGATGATATATGTATGATATGATAAATGTTCAAATACATCAGCAAATAAACATGAATAAGTTGCATATTTGTTGCATTTAGATTCATATAAAATGATGTTGATATGATAGTGTGCTTTAGGCACTTGTAAATTAGAATACATGTTGATTTAAAGCTTAAGAAATGATAAAAAAATCATTGTATGACAAAAATGTTTTAGAACAGATTATAAACACTAAAAATAACATTATTTGGTATATTATAATGGCATGAAACTTTGACATAGGTTTGATAGCTTTGCATGTTGTACATATAGCTTAAAAAGTGGTAAAATATGTGAAATTTGCATGATTTATGTGCTTTATGTGAGACCTGCACTATCATGAGTATAACCACTATTTTATTCAGTAAATAACATGGGTTATGTTAAAATATCAAGTCGTTTCGATTTGGGATGGTTAGGGTAACGTTTGATACAAAACTATGCGGTAAAACGGTTAAAAATCGGCTTTTCGGAGAATTTTTATAAAATTGTTTTAGATCAGTAAGTAAACTGATATTTTTGATAAAAAAATAAGTATTTTAACTTATATTAAGTTTACTTGGTGTTTGGTTAGTCATACGTGACTTCCGACGCCCAAAAATGTTATCGAATCACTAAAATACGTGTTTTTCAACATACACTATAATGGGTTGTTCATGGGTAAATTTTACGTGTTACAATGTGTTATGTGTTTTATAATATGTGTATGATGACCTGTTAATACTTGACAAGATTATGTGTATTACGCTATTATTAGTATGTTACGTTTGAGTATATACATATTACGACGCGCAAATCGTAGATATATTGCTTATAACATGATGAGAGTCACCAATAAAATCGTTCAAGTCGCAAAGTTCTTAAAATATGTATATGAACTCATATATACATAAATACACCAATATAATAAAAAATAATAACTTTTCGAGAAGATCTCAAAGTTATGTGAAAATTCTAAGTATCGGAGAAATTTATGTATTTTTGTGGGTTTTTGATTATTAAATTGTTCTTATTTAATTTAGGACGAATAAACAATTTGAGGGATTGTGTTAACATATAAAAACGCACCCAAAGGTGAGTACATAGTCTCCCCTCTTTTACGTTTTCAAATGTTTTGGGGTGATTCATATGTGCCTATTCATTATTTTCATGATTTCGACTATATGATTTCACATGCATAAGTACTATCTTTTGACGAATTGAACTATTATCTATGGTTTAAACGACTGATTTCCAAAGTTTGTTAGAACTATTTGTCCATTTATACTGTTATTTATACATTCATTAACAATGATCAAGCCGATTGGTAGTACGATATAGCGTTATAGGACTAGACACCCCATTCCTGTTGTATGGAATGTTTGAAACCAAATTTTAACCAAATAGAATTTGCCTTTGTGGTATTTCTATAGTCTCTAAAGTGTAGTTTGATGCAATAAGGTTTGAATGTATTGCTAAATCGCGATTTATGGTATATTTCGATATACTACCAACGTGATACTGTTTACTAAAGCATAATTTGATATGCTATTATTTACTAAAGTATAATTTGATATACTATGTACAAATCCAACATATATTTTGTTATTTACTAAAACATAGTTGATACGTTATTTACCAAACCAAAGTATACTTATGATATACTACCGAAAACTATTATTTTAACAACTAAAGTATATTTGATATACTATCTGTTTAACTGTTTTGAAACTAAAATATATTTTAATATATTACTTATCCGACCTTCTTAAAACCAAGGTATATTTTTATGTATACTATAACTTTTATATCAATGCAAAGTGTTCTAGAAACCAAACTTTTATCAAGGATTCATGGCTACTTTTATAAACATATAATCTTTTCTTATATGATCCAAAGCCATGAATCTAATTCACAAAACCTATGTAACTCACAGGTATTTTTATGCTGACGTATTTACTTTCACATATGTTTCAGGTTTATTTCGTGACGACTGTTGATCGCTTTACATAGGATGGACATGGGCCTTAGTAATTATAAAAAAACATGAACGACAATTGTACTGTTTGTTGATCAAATTCCAAGACAATGTAACTTTTTATGTAATAAAACAATATTCTAAATTCCATGTGTTGTGAAACAATGATTCTGTTACAACACTCCCCGACGTTTCCGCACGATTTGTTGTTTTACGTGGTCGGGGTGTGACAGAAGAGTTGGTATCAGAGCTCATGGTTATAGGGAATTAGGTTATTAGTAAAATTTTGACCTAGACTATAACCTTCCTAGGACCCTAACACAAGTTACCTTGTGTTTAGATCTTAAAACAATACTATCTCCTATCCTTAGGTGATTACCAAAACAAGTACACAAATCTCAATTCCATTTGAAAATCGATCATCTATCCTTAGATGATTAGTTTTTAGGCTTTACGCCTTTAAAGTTTTCAAATCTCGTCAAAGTTTGAGTCTTAATAATGTGAACACGTGCAATCCGGAAGGGTAGGTGCCTGTACCCTGAGTTTTCTGTCTAAGGCTAGAGTGTTCGTACAAATCCACATAATCGGACCAGTCACTCTTACCTGGGAACTCTTGGGGTGAGTGTCCACTTATAGGCTAAAGCATGTCTTCATTATGCATTATGTAGACCTCTTTACTTTGATTAGTCACTGTGTTGTTTGTTTGTTTTAAGTAACAAACAAATGACCACCTTCCTTCGTTTTGCCGATGAGTTGCTCAAAGTTAGGGTCGGCAGCTGTGGTTGCTAGGATATGAAAATTGGCTAAACTCCTATTGAGCATGTCCTGAGTGTGAGCATCTGTTTCTCTTTTAACGGCTGCTAAAGCACGCTGCTGTTGCAACTTTTTCATCCTTTTCCTACGTTCATGTGCTCCTCTACTGAACCATCCTCTCTTTTTAGGAGGAAATGGCTCTTCAGACGGAGCCTTAAACACGAATATCCCATCTTCGTTGTCAGCTGAATACCCTGAGAGGGTAGGCTGTGAAGAGATGCCTTCGCTCCTAGGTGAGCTGGACAACTGACGGTAGGCGTCGGAAGGTCCTTGGTCGCTCATACTGTAAACTAACAAATAGTCAAATAACACACAACAATAAAATACAGATATGCACGTATTTCCATAATTTATTTCCAAACATTTTGAATAATATCTTGGTGTCAGCGGAACACTTCTGTGGCTGAATCAGTAGCTTAGCTCTGATACCACCTTCTGTCGCAACCCCCGTCCCCTAACTACCCGGGAACGGGCGGCCGCATCCAGTTTTGGTGGTATCGGTGTTTATCATTTTGGCAGCGGAAATTTCATCAGGATCGTATTTAGGAAATATTTTATCAGAGTAAAATACCACGCTTTTATAATATTAAACATATGGGAAAATTCCAAGTTTCAAGTACACACATTTTCATAGGGATAAATCCTATTTTATTTAAATAAAACATCTCTTTATTTTAGGTAACTTTATAGCCACTTTTTCCAAGCCTTCAGTGCTGTCCAGCTGGCTTCTATTTGGCTTTCACATTTTGTTACCTGAAACGCGTTTAAAAACATTTTGTCAGTGAAAAATACTGGTGAGTGAATCCCAGTTTAATCAAGACTTGTAAAAACCATTGTACAGTATTGAGGGCGGTCGCGCAATTACATTTGTTTCTATCTACTTTAATTACCACCCACGATACTGTCAACCCGACTTGTGGTCATGTTACTACTCACAATGTAGTAACAAATTTTGTATACAAAACCCCAACATACCGACGATAATTGTAGAATACAAATACTCAATCACTGTTTAATATATCATTAATTAAGTGAGGTTTTGTAAAAACAGTTTGCAAAAAGGAGATTACTCACATTGCTGTCTTAAGGTTTTCTTTAAGGATTTCCTGGTGATTATCTATAAATTACACAAATGCACACGCGTTAGTATAATAACCAAATATTTACATTAGTAATACCCTCCCCGAGATGGCATTCCAACGACTACGTCGGGCAGAACCACGACAGCCGTTACGGAACCCTGGATCAATCGGACAGCGTATCTAATACGTAACCGGGGGTTATGATATTTACAACGAGGCAGAACTTCGTTATTTAGGGGGGTATTATGCCCAGAAATAGCTTATACTCTTTAGAATTTCGAGAGAGAAAAAGTGTGTGAGCGATTTGAGACTGAAGCCGATGGCCTCTATTTATAGGGCCTGATTTTGGTTTGTCGCGCCCCGCGAAGAAGGAAGGCAGGGCCTTCGCGGCCCGCGACATAGGCTGGGTAGGCCCTAGCCTTGTCGGGTCACCGCTCTAGCTTCGACGCGTGGCTGCCACGTGGCAGCTCAGGGGCTCGCCGTGACTCTGAGCTGTCACGGCCCGCGACTGGGTTGCCTAGGGGCTTCGCGCCCCGCGAGCGGCACCAATTTCTTGTTTTTATTTTATTTTTAATTATATAAGGTATTTCGGGTTTGGTTTTCGCATACGGGGTATATATTAAGACATATAGGGACATTTTAAATATATTAGGGGTGTCAGAAATATTTTGGAGGGTTGTTATATGACGGTAGGTGGTGGTGTGGGTGGGAGTTTAAAGAGGAAGAGAGTGTAAAGAGGGAGTGTATGTTTGGTGAGAGAGTGTTATAGATAATTCATTTTGTTTTAGTTATTAAATTATGAAATGGATATTTAAATAAACAAGTAAAAGTAAAAAGACCAATTTGCCCTTCATTTAACAGTTAAATTCATTGAGTTAGGGCTAAAGGACATAATGTGTAAGTTTTTGAAACAATAAGTACAAAACTTGTCAATTTTAAAGATAAAGGACACCGGCTGAAATTTGGTATATAGATAAAGGACAAAATTTGTAATTCACTCCAAATAAAATGTGGTTTTAAAATTACTTTACTAAATTCTATGATTAATATAAAAAAAAGAAAATTAGGTGCCACATGACACCCCAACGCCGCCTAGCGACGCCCGTTCTTCAACACCCACTTTTTTGGGTGTGGACTGGTGAAACCCACACCTACCACGTGTCGAGCAATGCCCTCAACCCAATCCCCTCCACACCCCGTTGTCTAGGTATCCAGACTTAATCATGAACGGCAATAATAAAATAGGTCGAGAAGAATTTGAATTATCTAAAAATGAAGTTGGTGAGCCGATATTGCGTAAACAAAAAAACAATAATTTGAAGTACGATGATGATTTATGAATGTAAAATGTAAAATAATTCTATTATGACCTCCTAAAAATATTTATAGTTCGTTTATGACATGTTTTCAACTATCTCACGACATGGGCTATCTATCATTGGGTCTTAAGTTTTGAGTCGAGCCCACCCTAAACGTGGTGAAGCTCAAAGGTGATGTTTGTTTTTTATGAAACGTACTTTAGAGCCTTTTACGTCTGCCTCACACAGACGTTTATATCTGCAGCGTCTAAACGTGGTGAAGCTCAAAGGTGATGTTTGTTTTTTATGAAAAGTAATTTAGAGCCTTTTACGTCTGCCCCACACAGACGTTTATATCTACAGCGTGTTTGTTTTTTTATCTGTTTCATTCTCCTAATCCTTCTGATTTGGAAGGAAACAAATGAGACATAAAATCCCCTTCGCTTCTTTTCCTTTCTCCCAAAAAAAAAAAAACTCTGGAACATCTAGGGGTGCAAATGAGCCGAGCCAAGCCCGAGCTTGACCAGGCTCGAGCTCGATTAACTTATGAGAGCTCGGGCTCGAGCTCGGCTCGATTCGAGCTTTGTTTTCAAAGCTCGAGTTCAGCTCATTTGTATTTTCTCGGGCTTGGCTCATTTATTATTTATTAGTTATTATATTAAATAAAAATAATATAAATAATAAACTTTTTAAACTCGCGAGCTCGATAAGAGAAGCTCGGGCTCGGGCTCGTTTATTAAATAAGCTTATTTTTAGGTTCGAGATCGGCTTGTAAACAAGTATAAATAAGCTCAGCTCGACTCGGCTCGGTTATACTAAGGCTCGATAAGGCTCGACGACCCTAACGAGCTTCACATGCGAGGCTCGAGCTCGGGATCGATAGACAAACGAGCTTTGTTTGTAGGCTCAAGCTCGGCTCGGGCTCGATAAGGCTCGATAAGACTCGACTCGTTTCGAGCTTTTTCTCAAGCCGATCTCGAATAGCTCGCGAGGCTCGTTTACACCCCTAGGGAGGAAGATCAAATTCTTTCAAATCCTTTCCCTTCCCTTCCTTTCTTTCTATAAGACTCTGAAACACAGCCTACATCTTCAATCCTTTCAAGACTCTTCAAAACACAAATCTTCAAACCCTAGGTTCCTTCTCCAGCCAAACTTCAACCTCTCCAACCGCACATCCACCTCCTCCTCCACGACCTCCACCTCCGCCGCCCCCCACGTTCTCAGTCGACCCTGCTCCGCCTCCTCCGCCGCCCCCCACGTTCACCCTCGACGTCAGCCCTCCACCTCCGTCGCCCTCCACCTCCGCCGGCCTCCACCTCCGCCGCCCCTCCACTCCAGCCGACGCCCACCTCCATCGCGACTCCACTCAGCCGACTCCCTCCACTCCAGCCGACTCCCACCTCCTCCGTCGTCTTCTCCACCACGGCAGCCGACACCCACCTCCATCAGGTATGTTTTAAGTTTTTTTTTTTTTTTTTTTCAACTCTTTGTTTATTTAATTTTGTTAATTTAATTCTGAATTTTTGTTAATTTAATTCTGAATTGGTTGATTATTTTGTTAATTTAATTCTGAATTGGTTGATTATTTTGTCAATTTAATTTTGTTAATTTAATTCTGAATTTTTGTTAATTTAATTTAATTTAATTCTGAATTGGTTGATTATTTTGTTAATTTAATTCTGAATTTTGTTTATAATTGTTAGTTTGTTTGTTTGATTAGTTGTTCAACTTGATGAATCGGTTGATTAAAGATTGTGTGATTAGTTTATAATTGTAAAAAAAACAGTCTTCTTCTTGCAGACTGCTGGAGGTTTGGTCCAGCTCTTCTGCTGTAGATGTGGTCCGCAGACTGCAGACGTTTTACCTCTGAAAAAACAAACAGCACCAAAAACATATATAATTAATTATTCGGGTTTGAGACCAAAAACCCAGGATGGAGGAACAGCCGAAAAGCTTTAGCCGCAAGGAGAAGCGTAAGGCGTTGAAGAAGGAGAAGCGGAAGCAAATACGGAAGGAGGTAGCCGAGAAAGCTCGCGCCCAGGAAGAAGCTCGCCTCAATGATCCTGAACTGCAACGACAGATTCAGATGGAGGAGGAGAGAGAGAAAGAGAGGTTAGAGAGGGAAAGAAAGGACTTTGAGGAGAGAGAGAGGATCTTTCTAGAGAACAAGAACAAGGAAGAAGAATTAGAGCGGATCGAAAGAGAATCAAAGCTACAGCTGGTACGTCACGTATGACCTAATTTAATCAAGTAGCTCTAGAAGCATGTGTTCATTCACTGGAGTGGATGGGGGGTTTTTTCTAATAACTTTAACTAGGACCAACCAAATAAGACATGGTCCATATAGAAGCCTCTGAAGGACCAGAGGCTTGTGTTGAATTTTACGTTCCTGGTCTATACTCATGATCAATCTCAATTCAACTAAACATCTATTACAAAACAAGTTTAAGGTTTTATGAATATGCTTCAGCTTGTATTTAAGTCATGGGCTTTCTTTGTCTCTGGATCTGCAGCCACTATTACAACTTACACGTTCACACATACATGTGCCAAACACCCGGTATCCGCAAATGTCTTATGCATATGAGCTTGAGGTGTTTCAAATAATATATGAAATTGTCTTAGCATAATATGTGACGCTTCCTGATAACAACATGGGCAGTACTTTATTTTAATGGATATAAAATAAACAGGATACTGCCTACAACTTGACAAGTATCTAGCTTACATAATGGACAAGTAATCTTCATAACGGGTAATAGGATAAAGGAAACTAGTTACAAACAATTAAATAAGTAAAATAACTCCTATGCCCTATGTAAAATCATGTAAGTGCCTGGATCCATATGGACAGTTTAACTTGTTTGTTGCTGTGGTTATGATGTTCATATGCTGTGTAATGTTTCAATATAAGCTTGGTCTTTTGTGTCCTGGGGAAGTCTGATTTGCCCAACACCGTTGTTTGACTTGTTCCCACAAATATCTCTGGATGCTTGCAGTTCAATCCATTAACATGTTCGTGTGCAGAACACATTGTGATGTTTGAGTGATTATTCCTTTTTCAGTCACTGACTGACTTAAATAGCAAGCTTAGATAATGAATCTTCATGTGGTTTAAGCTATCATGTATAATCTTACTGCAATTTGTTAGCATTGTGTTGACCGCTTGTGGCATTCTTGAGTTGTAGAGCCTGTAAAGATTACATTACTTTATAATTATAGTAAAGTAATGTGTGTGTGTGTGTGTGTATATATATATATATATATGAGAGCAAAGTTGCTTAAAAGGTAGAGAATAAAGTTGTGTATATCTAAAATTTTTATACTTATATAGGAAGGAGCTGAGGAAGGTCGTAATGAAGATGATGAATGGGAATATGTAGAGGAGGGGCCTCCTGAAATCATTTGGCAAGGAAATGAGATAATAGTTAAGAAGAATAAAGTCAGGGTGAAGAAGAAAGACGCCAATCAAGAAACGAAAGAAGAGGTATGAAAGTCAAGCCTCCATTGAGTTATCCTTTTTTTTGAGTTTGTTGCTATGCACAAGTGGGAATTTAAGCCTTTATTTTATTTTTCTTCCGCAGGATCCTAATAGACCTACATCAAATCCACTTCCTCCACAACACGAAGCCTATGCTGCTTTCAAGAATGCACCCATGACATCAGCAGAGTTGCTGAACACTGTTGCCCAGCAGGTCCCAAACTTTGGTACAGAACAGGTTGGTCTTTGGTAGCCACTTTCAGTTGATATGACGAGATGGGTCACAACAGGTTCTGTTTGAAGTGGGTCATTTTTAGTACTGGTCCAAACAGGTGCTCAGGTTGGGTTGACCCCGAAACACTTTTTTTCCATTTTATTTAATCATTTATAATTATTAATGCCAACTATAATTACGAAGACCATGTTACTTAATAATCTAATAAGATGATTTAGTAATTTGGATGCATTAGACCGGGCCAGCCGAGCGAATTCACCTGTTCGACCCACTCTCCGTTTAGCTATTTTTTATTTGACCTGTTTTGACCTTTGAAACAAAACACAACACAATGGGTCGAAATTACCGCCTTGTCTGTTCATAATATTGTACCGAAAACAGTTTTGTGGACATCTGTTTCTTGATTTTGCAGGATAAAGCTCATTGTCCATTTCACATAAAAACCGGAGCATGTAGATTTGGGTTGCATTGTAACAGAGTTCATTACTACCCAGATAAATCTAACACGTTGCTCATCAAGAATATGTACAATGGACCTGGCCTTGCTTGGGAACAAGATGAGGGACTTGAGGTCTGTTGTTGGGTTCAGGCTGTGATTCTAGTATCCTAATCATAAATATGATGAACATATAAGTATCTTTATTAGAGTGGATTCTTATAACTAGTGGTGACTGATAAAACTAACTTATGGGGCCATGGATATGCAAAACTGTTAATTCATATACACACATAAAAAATGAGTTGCTGTATGCATATAGAAATCTGTTACAGTAACCTTAAAAGAACATTTTCATATCGAAATGTCATTTTTCATAAGTTAACATTTTCATGTTTCTGGTATTACTCTCTCTCTCTCTCTCTATATATATATATATATATGCGTGTATGAGTTGTTTCAAGTATATGTGCAATTTGAGTGTAACTTTGATTCTTTAGTACAAACTGTGATTTACTGTTGCTTGCTTCTGTTGTTCTTGACATTATGATATCAGAATTTCCCCAAGATCCACAGTGGAGGTTCGTGGTTTGAGGATCGGAGATGAAACGTTACTAGCAATTTGTATCCTACCATGTAACTTGATTATTTTGTTTATTTGTTTTCCGTGGTGATTCGCTGATCTTAATAACATTACCATCCAAGTAATTGCTCATATAAACTTCTGGTCATTTCTGTACCTAGTGCATGTATTAAAATCGCTTCTGGATAATTAACATACGAGTTTCCCATCCTAATACGGTTTCTTAGTGTTAAGTTTCACAGGATCAGAGATATGGACACATAGTTTGTGTTAAGGAGTCATATTTTTCCATCTGCCATTCCTGACAGTGTTTTATGTGTTTTTCCTTAAATTCAGTTATGTGATGACGCATCTTAGAAAGACAGTTTATGACTGATGGAATTCAGTATGGTTAAGTTAAGCTCAATTGATATTTGCCATATTATGTGTACAATGGCTATGATTAAGGTCTACTTTATAAAGGTGGGAAGATCTATCAATTATATTTTAAGTTTGTATGTGCTTGCCTCATACACACGTGACACATCTTAGTATGGATACTATATATGTATCTGATATATGTATATAATTGCATATGCATCTATATGTGCTTATATATGTGTGTGAGTGTGTGCATGCGTGTGAATCGTCCTTGATCCATCTTTTAGACCTGCAGTATCTAAGATTGATTTTTAGCTCTCTTGTATAGATGGTTCTACTCATGAGTATGCACCCTTGATGTGTCTAATTAAAACTCCCTTAGATCTTGACATAACTTCACTTTTCATGAAGGTGATAAAGAATTAGGTTAGGGTAAATCTGTTATGAAACATTCATATTAAACGGTAATGTGTATTTGGTTTGTATGTTATTGGACCATGCTCATTATATATATAGGTACCATTTTAAGTTATTAGACCCAACTACCAAGTAAGTTGTGATGTAATGATATAAATTTGCATAAGAATAAAAAATGATGTTAAGTTTTATTTTGGTCTTACTGTCTTAGAATATGATTTCTATTGATGTCTATTGGGTTTTGTGGTGTTTTCGTAGTTTGCAATAGCTTATTTTCAAATCATATGAACATTTGTTATTTTTCTCACTTTTCTTTTTTACAATCAACTATTATTAACAATGTACTCCTTGGATTTTCTGACCATACAGTATACAGAGGAGGAAGTGGAGCGCAGTTATGAAGAATTTTACGAAGATGTGCATACAGAGTTTTTGAAGTTTGGAGAAATTATAAATTTCAAGGTCTAAATGAATATATCTCTTTAAAACCACATGGAGTAGTTAATATTCTTGGATTTTCTTTTTATTTATTTATTTTTTTTGTTAATAGCATGTCTGAATTTACAAAAAGTAGATTAACTGGAGTAGTACTGAACAGTTAACATGTCAGACCCATTTACGTATGAGTGGGTCCGCAGGTGAATTCGGTCTTGCGGGTTGAAGGTTCCCAAATCGTGTTTTTTTTAATGAATAAAGCAACCTTCTAGATATTTATTCAAAATCATTATATTATTACTGATATATTGTAACTTTTGTAATCATATTTGACGCATGACTTGTATGTAATAAAATTGGACGAAGAGTGCTTTGGGTCAACCCAAACCGACCCTCAACAAGTTTTCACCCAAATTCGTTTTGACCTGTTAATCCACCCATTCATTTTGCCACCTCTAAGTGGAGCTATACTTGTTCCTGCTTTATGAACTGACATACATCACTTTCTTCCCAATATGAGAAATTTACCCAGTTATAAAATCAAGTTCAATCATGTTGAACAGCTCTGAATCAGCTACAGAGAACATATGTATGAGACCTTTGGTAACAACACACATTAAATATGGCAGGTTTTTTTATTATGGTTACTATGTCGTGGTTGATGATACAGAGAACATATGTATGAGACCTTTGGTAACAACAAACATTAAATATGGCAGGTTTTTTTATTATGGTTACTATGTCGTGGTTGATGATGTTTGTTTGCAGGTGTGCAGAAATGGTTCTTTCCATTTGCGAGGCAACGTATATGTCCACCTATAAGTCATTGGATTCAGCTGTGATGGCTTACAGTTCTGTACATGGTCGTTATTTTGCTGGCAAACAGGTATGATGCGTTTTTTTCCATGCTCAAGTTGCATAATTTATGTTTAGGGTAAAGTTCCTGTACAAATAATGTTAACGTACTAAACGTACGAATAGCATG